>JAUPFV010000004.1:184770457-185390457 GCA_036936605.1 Limnanthes douglasii subsp. nivea | reverse complement strand
CATTATGGACTGCAAACCCTTTCTTGGTCAAGAAAAATAATGGCAAGTGATGCATGTGTATTGACTTCATTGATCTTAATAGGACATGTCTCAAAGATCTTTATCTTGTTACTCGGATAGATTAGTTGGTGGACTCCACCTCAAGGAACAAGTTGTTGTCCTTCATGGATGCTTTTATAGGGTACAATGAGATACAAGTAGATTAGAAGGATCAAGATCATACCACTTTTATTACGGACAGAGGTGTTCATTGTTATAAAGCGACGTCATTCAGATTGAAAAATACAGGGGCTACCTATCAAAGTTTGGTAAAAAAATATTTTGCTAGTCAGATTGGCTGAAATATGAAAGGTTACATAGATGACATGATGGTGAAAATCCTTGAAGAAGATGCGTATATTTATGATCTTCAAGAAACATTTCTAGCCTAGAGGCTGTCAACTTAAAATTAAACTCTAAGAAATGTGTTTTTGGGGTCTGATCTGGAAAGTTCTTAGGATATGTTATAAGTGAAAAATGGATTCAACCCGATCTAAATCAACTCGACGCTCTATTAGTTATGGACCCTCATCGGAGCACTAAAGAAGTTCAAAGATTAACCAGACACTTGGCTGCATTGAACATGGTTATTTCAAAATCATCAGACAAGTGTGCTCTATTTTTCCAGATGTTCAGGAATGCCAAAGACTTTAATTGGTCTCCACAATGTGATCAAGCATTCATTGAAATCAAAAGGTATTTTTCTTCACCAAAGACACTCTTTAAACCTATTCAAGGGGAGAAGCTCTGCATATACTTAGTTGTATCGGAGTATGCAGTAAGTGTTGTGCTAGTAAGAGAAGTGGATAATTACCCCCGTCCGGTTTATTATATTAGCAAAAGTATGTTGGATGCTGAAAGAAGATATTTTAAGTTAGAAAAGTTGACATTGGCATTAGTAATTGTACAAAGAAAAATGAGACCATGTTTCCAAGCTCATTCCATTATCGTCCGAACATCTTTTCCTATGAATAATGTCCTCCAAAAGGCTGATGTATCAAGTAGAATGACCAAGTAGTCAGTTAAGTTGGGTGATTTTGATATTTATTTTGCACCCCCAACAACTGGTAAAGCCCAATCAGTGGTTGATTTCCTTGTATAATTACATGCTGACAAACCTTTCGGACAAATGCAAGAAAAAAAAGGGTAGTCCGAACTAATGATGGGTCTAGTACTATGGGGCGTGGGGCTGTAATTTGTTTAAATCTCCATATGGTGATACTATGTACCAAGCTATCTTTTTTTGTTTTAGAGCCTCCAATGATGAATCTGAATATGAAGAAGCTATACACGGTCTCAAGCTAGCTCTTATACGTGGGGCTAAAAGAATTCGATTAATGAGTGACTCTCAACTACTTATTCACCATGCTCAGGGGCAATCTGAAGCAAAGAAGGAACAATTGGTGAAATACTTATCATCTTAAGAGAAATGGTTGCAAATTTCAAAATTATAGAGTATGAACATATCCCTAGATCAGAGGCAGACTCTTTAGCCACCATTGCCTATTCTGAGTCTTACCCATGGATTCTGATGCTAGAGTGTCCATCAATGCCAACAAGCCAAGAAATTGGTAAAGATAATGAAGGTAGTATGAGCATATGTGCCATTCAACCCAAAGACTAGAGGTATAGTATTTTTTAGTTTATTTCCGATGGGATTCTACCTCCGAATAAAGCTTTGGCTAAGAAAATTAAATATAAGGCTCATGGTTTCCTGGTATTAAAAGAAGTTCTATATAAGAAATCATTTAGCAGACCTCTCTTGCATTTTTTGGGATTTTAAGTGTCCAAAATGTTTTATCCGAACTACACGATAGAGAAGGTTCTGCACAATGTGGCTACAAGACCTTAACCAGGAGAGTCTTATTAGCATGGTACTATTGGCCAACAATAATGGCAGATGCCAAATATATGGTCAAGAAGTGTGATCATTGCCAAAAATATGGGGATGAAATCCATGTGCCAGCAGTTCCTATGGACTCCATATCTGAACCAATACCTTTTGATTGATGGAGGTTGGATCTGGTTGGGCCTCTTCCCATGGAATACGGTGGATGTCGAACGATCATATTTGCAATTGACTATTTGTCTAAATGGATAGAGGCAGCTCCCTTAGCTGGAACCACTTAAACGGCGCTTATAAAATAAATTGTATCCAACATATTTTGCAGATTTGGGTTCCCCAGAAGATCACCACAGATAATGGGCCATAATTTGATAATAAAAATATGGAAATGTTTTGCACATCTAGAGGAATTCAACATTGTTACTCTTCTCCATTCCCCTCTCAAGCTAATGGGTAAAATGAACTTGTTAACCGAACAATCTAACTGGGTTGAAGAAAAATCTGGGGGTAGCTGCAGGAAAATGGTCAAATTATCTGCAAGAAGTACTGTGGGGATACCGAACTACTCCTCAGATTGCTACACAAGAATCCCATTTTGTTGATTTGCATGATGGATGCAATCATACCTATAAAAGCTACTTTACCATCTTACAAGATCCAAAACTGTTTCAAACATGCAAATGGTATGGCAGTTAGGAATCAGTTGGTGAACATGTTCTTCTAAGCACTTGCTGTAAATTAAGATGTCGTCGAAATATACTACAACAAAAACTCCTATATAAGCCCTTAGAACATGATTCATTAACCGCATGAATGTACTAGGTGCATTAGTCAGCCCAAATGGCATTACTAACCATTCATATAGTCCATGCTTATTTTTAAATGCAGTTTTCCACTCATCCCCTTCTTTCATCCTAATTTGGTTATAACCACTTTTAAGATCAATCTTAGAAAAAATGCTAGAACCATGCAATTCATCTAACATATCATCTAATCTAGGTATAGGATGGCGATACTTTACTGTTATGTTGTTGATGGCTCTGCAATCAGCACACATTCTCCAGCTTCCATCTTTCTTGGGCACAAGTAGAACTGGTACCGCACAAGGACTCATGCTTTCACGGATATGTCCTTTTTCCATCAGTTCACTGATTTGCCTTTGCAATTCTTTTTTCTCCACTGGATTAGTTCTATAAGCAGGTCTGTTAGGAAGGGAGGCTCCAGTTACAAAATCTATTTGGTGTTTGATGCCTCTAATTGGTGGAAGACCATTTGGATTGTCTTCAGTGAATACATCTTCAAATTCATGCAAGAGAGAAGTCATCTCACTCGGCAACACCGGTGTCAAGTTAGTTAAACTCATAAGAGTTTCCTTAAACACAAAAAGTAACATAGGTTGTTTAGAGAATAATGCTTTCTTAACCTCGCCAGATTTTGCATAGAAATTCGAATGTTTAGTTACCCGACTTTCCTTGTTCTGCATATGCTTTTGATCTTGTTAAACTTCTCGTGGAGTCTCTTATACTTATTGTTCAAATAGCAAAGCTTTGTGTAGCATCTCTTATAGTTCAACATAATACTGAGTTTCCAATCTGTCTTGAATTTCTCTATTTAAACCCCCAAGAAACCTTGACATTGTTGCCTCTCTATCTTCTGAAATATCAGCTCGCAACATTAAGGTCTCCATTTCTTGATAATACTCTTCAACAGATCGGCTTCCTTGTGTTAATCTCCTCAACTTTAGATGCAGCTCACGGTGGTAATGACTAGGAACAAACCTCTTCCGCATAATGGCTTTCATTTCTGCCCATGATTCTATAGGATGTTCCTCATTACGCCTTCTTGAGGTAACTAGTTGATCCCACCAACTAAGAGCATAATCATAAAATTCAGTAGCAGCAATTCTTACTCGATTGGTCTCCGTGTAGTGTTGAACATTGAAAACGAGTTCAATCTTCTTTTCCCATTCCAAATAGGCATCTGGATCGTTTTTCCATGGAATGGTGGAATCTTAATCTTGAGACCTCCAAGATTGTCACGCATACGTTTGTTGCCCTCTCTTGTACGTCTATGGTGCCTTCTATGGCTGTTTCGAGACGAATTGCTTGTGCGTTCATAATATTCATCAGCGGCTTCATTTCTGAATTGTTCAGGTAGTTCATGGTTTCTTCTTGGATTGGTTTGTCGGGAACGGTTCCGCTCGTGGTCAGTGTTTGATTGAAGCTCTTCGCGAAAGGCATCTATCTTGGTGTGTATCAACTTTATCATAGCTTCAATTAGAAGCTTGTTGTTATTGAAATTACTGGTTTCTGCATCATTTGAATTAGACATCCTTTTCTACAAAACAAAACAAAAACAAATCACCAGCAACAAGTCCTTGGAAAGTTCTTCAATTTATTTAAAACCATAAAACATATCCAAATCTGTTTTCCTAAGAATATTAAGAGATAAGTTTCACAACAGCACCTAAAACGATTTTAAATCTCAAACAACTATAACTAGGGTGAAACAGATCATAATTTCGTGATTCAAAATGAAATCATCACACTAACACTCAAATCTTCACAAACAAACTGATAATATAAAATAAATGAAGAAAAATTAATGAGAAAGAGAATACCCAACTTTCAGAATGTTGCTCGGATACCACTTGATAAACTCCTCCTAGAATCGGCACTCTGAAATGGGATAGGGATAACTTTGCAACCAGGAACCCAAAAAGATTCAAGGATCAAAGGATGTGGATCGATAGGTCACACAAAGGTTGTAGAAAGGCCTTTGATATTCCAACTGATCTTCCTTTGGATATGACACACCAAATGAAGAACAGGTTTTCTTGAGGATATTACACACCAACAAGAGAAGAGTAAAACTTAAGAAGTTTTTTTTCAGAATCAAAGATAGTCTAACCATTAGAATTCTGAGTACATAGTTTTTATAGGAGAAAGAACTAGCCTTGAACACAATTAAGACTGTTCTTGGAAACATAATGCATGCATCTAAAACAATTAAGGCTTTTCTTGGAAACGAAATCCTTTAATATTGAAAATACAAAGTATTAATGATATAAGCTGGAAATCAGACCCTTCCCTCCTCCAAGGACGTGGCTTTGGTATAGATGGGCATTGGGATTTTATTTCAACAAATGGGCAATAGTGAAATGAAACAATTGCCTCATTAAAAACCTTGTCAAGAAAACCCATTGGGACAAAACTTGAATAAGGGAAAAAGAGTACCATCGAACCACTTTCTCATTTGTTGAAATCAATTAGCTTGAATCAAAACCAAAGTGGTTTGACAAGCTTTTCCACCATACTTGTTGTTTTGATCACGTGGATTCTCTAGTTGATTAAGCAATCCTCCAATAGCTTTGTTAAATTGTTTTGCTCTTGATCGAGTTGTTGGACCAGCCGGTAAAATAAGAATATCTTCAACTTCAAGCTCATTTTCTTTTTCAAGTTGTTCATCTGGTTCTTGCACATTTCCATGTTCGAAGCTCCTTGTGTCATCTAGGATCACATCATAGAACATCACATAAAACTTCATCTTCGTACTTACCGATGGCTAAGGGAACTTCTACTTGGTGGCTAACCGCCTAGAATTGATGGTAAAGGTACTTCGAGGCATTGCTGTGCCAGATGTACTTCCTATACGAAAGGGATGGTGTACAACCGCCTAGAATTTCAAGACGTGTTGATGAGGTGAAAGCTAGGTGGTCAGTCCTAGTCACATTCCGTGTACATCCAGTTTCTAGCCTCACCGAATTGGAACGTCGTGCTGCGTGTAACCGCTTCAACTGTTAAGTCACGGATTCTATAACAGAGGACCGGCTGGATTCGATCCGTTCTGACATTATTGACAACCGGCTAGAGGAAATGCATGACTACCATGATGCGAAAGAAGAAAGGAACTTGATGAAATGGAACTACCCTGATTGATAAACTCTGATGTTGGTACGAGTGGATCCTTCTGTGAAAGTTCATGTTTCAGACTATGTTTTACCATGTGTTTTATTTTATGGTTGAGTTTTTTATTCGGTTTATGTTTTAGTTTATGTTTGAGTTTTTGATTCGGTTTATGTTTGAGTTTATGTTTGAGTTTTTTATTCGGTTTATGTTTGAGTTTATGTTTGAGTTTCTATTAGAGTTTGTGTTTCTATAAATGTTTGAGTTTGTATTTCAGCTTATGTTTGAAAGTTTATGTTGCCGTTTGTGCACTTTGATGCTATTATGCATAACAACATAAAAACATATAATAATCCTCCAAATAAAAAAAATCAACGAAAGCAACAACCGAATTAAAACAAAAGATGGTAACAAACAATCGTCATAGTAGTCATATAATACAAATCCAGTCAATCACTCACGCGGTATTGGTGCGCCAAAAGCCAAAAATCGTTCATCTGATGACGCATCTCGTCCAAAGTCATCTCATCCGCTCTCGAATATTCATCAATCACACGATCACATATGTCATACAGTCGTCGTGCCTGATATGACATCGCACTCGGGGTCTTTGCAACATGTGCACCAGATGGATCAACCAGACTAGGATCAAACACGGTGTACCATAGGTGGTCACGGATCCATACGTCGTACAAAGATGTCGTACTAGGGCCGCCTATAACATATGTGTCACCACGAATCCTCCGATCAACAACGTGCGACCGCCATGCGTTCCATGTAGCCTCATCCCACAGAAAGCGTGTGTTGACACACTTCCTCCTATTTACTAGTAAAATAGGCCGCAACACTGGTGGTATATCCTGAATGTGCCCAAGCTACCGAGCAACCCGAAGTGGATAGTACGCCTCAACTATGTCAAACGCCTTCAGCGTGTGGTAAATCCAAGACACATCACAGAAAGGGAAATGATCGCGTATTGTGCGGTAAGGCATGAACCAAACATACACCGTAAGTTAATAATGTTTGACCAACTTTAAGTAATAATAAAATAACGACTAATAAACAAATGTAAAAAATCATCGTAACTCACATGGTGCTCCCTCAACGAAGCCAGTAGCTACCGGATGATGATACGAGTCTCATCATCCTGACGAAATGGTGAAGGTACGTATCGGCAAATAGTACGCATAGAAGGATCGTAGAGAGTGTTGACCGTACTCAAGAAGGGCTGAAAGTGATCGTATATCCACGTCTCCAACATGGCAATAAAACCTACAATCCCTAAAGTGGAGTGCTTGGACGACTTCACTAGATCGTGATATAGCTGAGCTAGTATATGCTGGCCCTAGTTATATCTAACGGATGTCCTGTAATGTTCTACAAACTGCAAGTAATATAACGATTACTGTTCCCCGTCTTGTTCGTCAGAATACAACAACCCAACATGTGGAGCAGATAACCCCTAGTGACACACTCCACGGTACCATTAGACATGGTATCATCCATAAAATGGGGCTGCATGTACTGCTCACGTAAAAACTATAAAGGAACAAATCTAGCACTACCCTCTGTTACGTGCTAACTCCGTCCTAAGTGCATTCTCGGGTATACCTAATGACTTAGAATACCATGCCAAACGATGTCCATTACTAGGAAATGACTGAACCACAAAATCATCATTTGTGACCGGCAGACCAGTAATAGCGTGGACGTCGTCTAACGTCACCGTCATCTCAACAAAAGAGAAGTGAAAGTTGTTGGTCTCCGAATGCCACCTCTCAAGAAACGAATCTACCAGGTGTACGTTGGTACTATAACGCTCCAAGATATCGGTGAGGGGACCAAAACAATACATCATAACTTGATGTCTTACCCTGTCCTGCCCAGCAAGATCTCATGCACGATGGGTACCGTACATCGCGTAGCATCGCGACGGCCGACGAGCCTACAGAAAACATCAATAACTCATACATAATATAAAAAAAACAATAGGTCGTACTTTAAACCAATCATTACTTACCTCTGCTCTAAAGACGCTATATGCGGATTGACCTTCCGAAAAAGCTGATCTAGCGTCCCCATCGTATGGGATACAATAGGTGCTGGAGTGGCAACTGTAGGCCTACGGCTTACAGACCGTGACCGTGACCGTGAACGTGAAACAACCTCTTCATTCTCGCTATCACTATCCGACCCTGAATTCCGAACAGGGGTATGCTGTGTGCAAGGCATGCTAAAATACAAGAAATAAAATCACCATGAATATGTAAGTAATTTTGGGGAATAAAATAAGAGAAGGTGGAAAATCAGACAAAATTGCGCATGGAGAGTGCTCAATTTTGATGAAATTGCGAACGGAAATCTAGCAATTTCACCAACGCTGTTTGTGCAAAATCGTGCAGGATCACGTGCGTCTTGCTCGCGACCTTGCACAAACAGTAACTCGAACTCTAAGATTCAAATCTAGCCCAAATTCCAAAAAACCCAACCAAATTCAACAAAATCGGTACCAAAAGGTCGATAATCACTAGGCTAACACATATCTACAATTTGTTTTAAAAAAAATAACAGCATTTAGATGAAAATTCGATTTTTCTAAAAAACCAGAACTCTAAATATCACTACAAATACATACATAACTAAAATGTATACAAATTACATCAATAAGTATAGGATTCATACCTTGACGTGTTTGTGAGTTCGGATTTGAGAAATGTTGAATTTTTTTGGACCGATTTTGAGAGTTTTTTTGGTAGAGAAGAGAGAAAAGAGAAGAATTAGGCTGAAATGAAGCTTTTATATCAAAGATAAATTGGTCATTTTTGGATCTTATTATAGCTAAAATAGGTTTCATTATAAAAAAATCTCATTATAGCCAAATGGGATCTCTATTTAGCTTTGCTCATATAATATTGAAGACGGAACAACTCTCTCAATGTCATTTGGAGTTCGATAAATTTTTATAAAAATTTCAGATCCTAGCTCTCACGTATCTTAATTAATTTAAGTTAAATTTTGAAACGAGAGGGTTTACTATATATATATATATATATATATTAAATTTTGAAACAAGAGGGTTTACTTTTATATATAGGTGAGATTAAACTCATTCTACTAGAGGAGAGACCAAGAGTCGAACTCTGAGAATTGGCCTTTATATTTATTTAATGAATATAATTATAGTAGATATGGTTTTTTGTTTGTACGGTTGATTTTAACTTTCATCTAATTTTAAAAATTAGTTTGTTATTTTTATATGATAGTGCCCATTTGGAATAACTTTCATCTAATTTTAAAATTATTTTGTTATTTTTATATGATAGTGCCCATTTGGAATATTTGGATGTAATGTATTTTTATTAGATTAGGTTTTTTATTTATTATTTTATTAGAACCGGATGTATATTTTTGATTGAATGTTTATACCGCGTCAATTGTTTGTACAGTATCAAAAGTGATGCGAACGGTTGGTTTCGGTTGGTCAGTGAAAAGAGAAGAGCGTCGCTGAAAACATTCAGTCATTTTTAGGTTCGAAGGTTTTTTAGCATGTATGTTCTAAATGGTGATAGTATGAAGATAATTTGCGGTGTTTGAGGAGGGATCTTGTTCCTGTACATAATCTCATGTAAAACGGTCTTGGCTAAATTGTCAAAGTAAAAAATTGTGTCCTCCAATGCACCTTTGTTAAGTTCGACGTGTTTAGCCAAGTAAAGGATCGCACGAGCATGATACCGTTTGGAGAAGTCAAAAGTCGTACACTCGATGGAATCCATATAAAGTAGAACTTAGCTATTTGGTTTAGTCAGAAGTTGCATAGGAGAACGCCATCCATCTTACATGGAAATTGGTCCTTTGATCGAGCATGGGATCATGTGTGTAAACGTAACCCTTTGTTATCATAGTGACCACTTGGCCAAATCATAGATCGCCCTCTTGTTGAGTTGTACTTGGCCATTTGGTCGGATCATAGATGGTATGCATTAGTGCGTTCGTGATCTTTGGGTAAAACGGACTTAGTAAATGTTCAAATCAAAGATCGTGCGCGTAACCGCGCGCGGTTACACAACCTATTATTAAACTCGAATTGGTGGTTTGATCCAGTCAATGGTCGTTCGCGTTACCAGATTTTTTCTTCAAAAATGTTGGATATTTTACCAAGTGAGTGGTTGTGCGTATTAGCACGACCCCGTATTAAATTGAAGTTGGTCATTTGGCTAAGGTACAAGTCGAGCGAATTTTTTGATTCTGTGTTAACTTGGATTTGGCTGGTTGGACAAGTGAGGAGTCGCGTAAAAGAGTATGATCTAGTATTAAATTGGACTTGATGTCCGATCAAATCAAGAGTCGCGCGTTAGCATGATCATTTATAAAAATGAACATTTTCATTTGGTCAAATATGAGATAATTGTGGGAGGATGATTCCGTGTTATAATATCTCGTTTGTTTAATTTGTTGCTATAACTCATTTGTACTATATCAGTAACTCCCCACGTGGTGTTACTTGATGGTGAGTTAATATAGTCTTCATTATTTCTGGCTTTTGCTTCCTGCATTTCGCTTTAATTTGACACGACTTCCAATGTGACTTTTATTTTTCCAACTTGATTTTTTTTTTACTCAACAAGTTCCAATTTTTTCACCTTTTTTAACACGTATCAGCTGGAGATTGACTTATGGGTTATATTTAACTTTCTATATATTACTCCTCATTTTTTTTATTTCACTTGCACTTGTATTTAGAGCTTGTGTAACTAAAATGTATTTTCCCCCTCTATATTTTACTCTATCTCTTTTGCGAGATGATTCCCTCTTTGGAGAATTTGTTTGCGCCCTTCATCCTTTCATGGAAAGTGTTCCATATCTTAATCGTTAGTTTATGCTATTTATGATGGACGAGGCCGGGGAATATGGGCATCATCCTTGTGGTGCTACGATCGAAGTTGTTTTAGGTGAACCACATACCTTCTGGTGTGGATTGTTTTCGTCTGAGGGTAGTTTTGTCAGATGTTTTAGGAGTAATAAATGTTTAAGTGTTTTGTAGTGAGAGATTTAAGCTGCATGGTTCTATTAAATGTTTTAATACCCTCATTAATGAAAGTGGTTGGATATTTATACCCTTAATTATGGGCCACATGGGCTTTCGGGTCAAACTTATGAAATCAGGTCGAGTTCAAAAACTCATTAGTTTATTAAGCAGATTAGCATTAGCTTAGTCAAAAGGTGATTAATTTTTAGTATTTTTGTCCAGATCGAATGGTTCAGTGGATAGCTTTTGTCCAAATTTCGCACGTCCGGTTTCTACAGTGAGTGGCAAATATTTCCGGACTCATTAGTAGCCCATTTTTTAGGTTTTGTCGAAGGCCTTTGGTAAAACCTAAAAAATCTTTCTTAGGCACTAGTAACATTCTCCGGGCTGTTTAAGTACTCTGCTCAGGATTTATCCGGACTGAAAACTTCTCAGAAGTTGAAAAGTTCTGCTATGGATCGTGGGACACGTGTCATCTTTTGATTTGCCTCACCAGCCGTTTTTCTCCTAGAACGACGCTTCCACTAATCCAATAAGCAGCCTCTTCATTTAATACCCATGACGCCAGCGCTGCTATGGATCGTATTCTCCTAGGTTTTTGGCAACACTTTTGTCTTCTCAGTATAAATTACTTTACTTTCACTGTTTTACCATTTTCATTACTCTCTCATTCCTTCATCTCAAAGTTTTCACTTCTCTTTTCAAAATTATTTTGGGGTAAGTTTATGTTCACGGCAAGAAACGCACTGGTAAAAGGCAGGTGGCTTAACCTTTCGGAGTTAGAAAAAGCACAAAGAGTTGATCGAGAAAACGTATTGCTACGGGCCTTCCAGTTTCTCCAAACGACAAACCTGAAACACCATCTCCAGAGGGTGATCGAGGTTCATCTCTGCTAGAAGTTCCAAACCTAAGAGGTTATTTCAACCAAGTCTCTCACCCATTGTATCAGGCTCCTCGGTTCAGGAGTCGCAGCCCACTGTTGAACGGGAAAAATTCGTTTCAAGCACAATGAGACCTTCTCCATTTATAGCCATGGGGTCAGATGCTGAAAAGTCCCCAGAAAAAGTTACCCTTCGCCGAACAGGCCGCTTAGTGAAGGGCCAAGCTGTTGTTTCACAAACTAAATCTCCGAAATCAGGGCATTCTAAGTCTAGGTCCAAGGACAAAGTTACAGAATCAGGGGCATCTATCAGAGTACCCAAGGATAAATCCTCCGGTTCGGAGGGTACTGGAACTAGCTCTCGAATGAGCCCTCCGGACTCGAGCCCCAGCCGGACACCAGACCCTTAGGTGAGGGTGATACTCAACAGTCCGGACGACTTACAGAGCCTGCCTCCAGCACTCCCCCACCAGCAACAACTGACAAACCTTCCACGGTGATGGAAGAGGTGATAGAAGACAGCATAGAGGAAACCTCACCGACGTCTCCGGTCAGATAGGAGAAACTGCTGCTGACAAAAAAGGCAAGGGTAAAGAGAAGCTGTGTTTGAAACATCCGGACCTTCCGGAGTCCCTAGAAGACAAAGTGAGACCCTACTTCCATAAGGTGAGTGTAAAGTATCTGCTGGTTATGCAGAACATTAACTATGTCTACACTCACACAGTTGAGTTAGGTCGGATCCGGACGAAGTGGGGGATCCCTGATTCTGTCAAGGTGAGGATACCGGTCACTCCGGACACACCAATAGACTGCAAGTTGAGTGAAGTAGTTATGTACACGGAGCTGTTCAAGTGGGGGCTCAGATTTCCCCTAGACCCAGAGATTGTCAGATACTCTCATCTGATAAAGCTATGTCCAAGCCAACTGAGTCCCAACGCTTGGTACACCCTCATGGCATGCATTATGGCCTCTAGGATCTCCGGAATACCACTTCTGATGGAGCAATTTGCTGCTGTGGCCAGCCTCTACAAGAACCACGTCCTTCTACCACTACAACATGGGTGACAATTTTAAGGTGGTGGATGATTTGCTCGAATCGGAGAAGAATTGGAAGACCTAATTCTTGTTCATTAGTGGAGCTTGGGAAAACGGGAGGAAGATTAAAGTTGGTGTCAACCCACGCATGCTCACCAGCAGATGGAAAAGCACAGGTAACAATTTCATCATGTTTGTTTTTCTTTCCTTATAAAAAATCCGTTACTTAATTGCTCTTCTTTTTCTTTGGGTAGTGCTGCCGAAGGAGTTCTCCGACTACTTGGAGGAGAGGCAGACAACTTGTGCCAAGCTGAATGCTTGGGCTGCTGACAAATGAGGAAATCGTTTCCACAATTGCTTTACTGTTGGTAACTTGATGAGGTCCCACCTCTGGAACACAGCCGGCCGGAGAGACCTGAGTTGGGAAGAATTGACCACACTACCTCCTCCAGGTGTCATCCTGCAGAGGACAGAGGAGAAGGATGGGAAGCTCGCCTTGCCTAAGATGAAGGGCAAGAAAGGCAAGAAGAAGCAACATGAAACTGAGGTCGCTCAAGGTGGTGTTGAGGAGATCATCCCAGCAAACGAGGAAGTGCAGGACCAAAGGGGAATTGATGTCGCTCTTCTACAAGTGGTTGAAAATGAGAGTACCAAAGAGGCAGGTGGACCTCCAAACCCCTCAAAGGCTCCCAAGAATGATCGAAAACCGGGAGCTGGTTGTGGAGATAGGGAAGCCAAGAAGAAGAAAATCTCCAAGGGGGATGAAGTAGCTCTCCAGGGGCCGGAGTCTCTTCCTCCAGCTGACCTAACAGACCCCACAATGGCAGAGCAAATCACAAGTGATTTACATACCGGAGACGGTACCAGAGGGAATATCAACATTGATGAAGTAGACATTACTGGTCTTCAAAACATTGGCCTTTACTCTGGAGACCTCGAGAAAGACAACTTTGATGGCCCTTACCTCCCTCCAAGCTCCTCGAACATGGTTACTTTCAATGGTAAGTCTTTTTCTGTTTCAGGGGAGAATGACATGGTGACCAACTCCTTGTTGAGCAACATTCAACCGGTGCTCAACTTAGAGAGGCAAGTTTGAAGCCAATCTGCCCAACACACTCAACACCGATAAAGAAAGCTTATCTAATGATCTTCTTAACGCCAATTAGAGTACTGAGGCATTAAGGAGAGAGATCGAGGAGCTGAAGAAGGGGAAAGAGGACTTGGCCACCAGGCTGTCCACTTCGGAGGAGGTTAACAAATAACTCTAAACTAAGTGTTCTGGCTTGGAGAAGGATCTCTCCACTTCAAAGGAGGAGTTAAAGGCCATGGACAATGTCATCCAAACCCTAACTAAGTGTTCTGGCTTGGAGAAGGATCTCTCCACTTCAAAGGAGGAGTTGAAGGCCATGGACAATGTCATCCAAACCCTAACTAGTGACAAAATTTCACTTGAAGATGCTGTGTCTAGAGTCAACCAGGAGAAAGATGATTTGATAAAGGAGCAGAAGACAATCCAGGCCAAGATCGATGCATATACCAACAAGGTGATGGATTCTCAAGAAGAGAGGTATGCTGAAGTCATACCTGACATGGTCTTGCTCTTTCATCGAATATTTCCGAAGAGGACGCTAGGAGATCCATGGCAGTATGTGGAATACGAAGACCTCCCATTCCACACTATGGCTGATGGTGACAAGCATAACTATTCTAGTAATTATGTTGATACCTCCGATGAGGAAGAGGGGACTGGAGAGAGTCCTAATGAAGAACCGAAAGACCCCAAAAAGAAACCAGATGAGGCTGGAACATCTAAGGGAGCGCAGTCTTAAAGTCTTAACTATCTTTTATTTTCCTTTTTTTCTTATGTCAGACTAAAGTCCTTGGATGGCCAAGGCATTTTTGTAACCGTGTTCGACTCTTGTTCGGACAAACCTTTTCTTTTTAAACTTCAAATTCCTTGGGCCAAAGCATTCTTACATATTTTAATATCATTCCCCGATGCTAGCCGGGCAGTTTTACTTTACACTATTCTTGCCTTGTTTTATGTTTGCCCAATTTTGATAGCTAATGTTTAAATAGCCCTTAGTTATTTTACAAGTATTTTAAGGTGAGAGTGTTTAAATTCTCCGATGACAAATGTTTAAATGGTCATCACACCACCAGATTAATCCGGACTTTCAATGATACTTAGAAGGCTTTAAAGAAGCTATCAATCAAACCACTCTAAATGTTTCAAGAAGGCATCAAATTTTATTAAAAAGCCCGGACACCTCATTAAAACCTCCCCGCGCCACCAGGGTAGGAAAGAGTATGCCCCCTAATATTTACATGGACTTTAAACAAGTAAATATTTACATATCTTTCATTCTAGATAGAACCGGAGGTGTTCAATGTTCCATGGGTGACTTAAGATTCTTCCATCTTTATCTTGAAGCTGGTATGTCCAAGGTTTAAGCTTTTTAATGACCACATAGGGTCCTTCCCAATTTATTACTAACTTGCCGAACTGCTTCTCTTTAGTATGTATGAAGACTTTTCTCAACACTTTATCCCCTGGTTGGAAATCCCTTCTTTTGACTTTGGAAGCAAACCTGCTTCTCATCAATCCCAGATAGTGGGTGGCTGTAAGATGAGCCTTAACTCTTTTTTCTTCTATCAAGTCGAGTTGACTTCTGATTGCAACTTCATTAGTCTATTCGAAAAAATTGTGGACTCTGAATGAAGGAAGAGTTGCCTCTATAGAAGCTATTGCATCCATACCATATTCCAAGGAAAATGGGGATTCCTGTGTAGCAGCCCCACGAATAGTCCGGTAGGCCCATAGTACTTCTTGTAGATAGCTTGGCCACTTTCCAGCAGTCCCTTCTAGATTCTTTTTAAGACCGGACATGATGGTCCTGTTTGCTACTTCTACCTGACCATTCGCCTGTGGGTGGAAAGGAGAAGAGAAGCAATGTTGAATGCCTCTAGAGGCACATAAATTCTCTATATCCTTGTTATCGAATTATGGTCCATTGTCTGTGGAACCCCAAAGCTGCAGCAAATATTAGATAAGATAAATTTTATAACCGCTTTTCAAGTAGTTCCTTCCAGTGGAGCTGCTTCTATCCACTTCGAGAATCAATGGCAACAATGATAATTATGCACCCTCCGAACGTCATAGGTAGTGGTCCCACCAGATCCAACCCCCAACGAGCAAAAGGTATTGGCTCAGAAATCGACTCCAAAGGGACAGTTGGGATATGAATTTCATTACCATATCTTTGCCATGGATCACACTTCTTCACCAATTCCTTGGCATCTTTCATTATGGAGGGCCAATAGTATCCGGCCAACAAGACTCTTTGGGTTAAAGCTCTATAACCATAGTGTGCTGACCCTTCTCCATCACGCAGTTCAGACGACACTATTTGGGATTCTTCAATCCCCAAACATCACAAGAGAGATCGACTAAAAGACTTCTTGTAAAGGACGTCTCTTAGGATCAGAAATCCACGAGCCTTATACTTCATTTTTCTTGCTACCGCTTTTTCCGGAGGCAAGATGTCATCTGAAATGTATTGAAAAAGAGGATACCTCCAATCTTGAGGTTGACTTACTTGAATATTCAAACTTTCCTCCTCTTCCTTGATCTGATTGAATTGAATGGATGGGCATTCTTGCACATGAATCCATGGGTAGGACTCAGAATATGCTATGGTTTCCAAGGAGTCTGCTAATGTGTTCTCTGTTCTGGGTATGTGCTCATAGGTGATGTCTTTGAAGTTAAGTGCCACCTCTTTAAGAATGACTAAATATTTAATCAACTACTCCTTTTTTGCTCCACAAATTAGGGCTAACTTCAAATCAGCTATAGCAGCTTCATATTCAGACTCATTATTAGAAGCCCTGAAAGAAAAACATATAGCCTGGTACAGCTTGTCGCCATACGGAGAGGTTAAACATATCCCAGCACCACAACCCACGGTACTTGATCCACCATCAGTCCGGATAACCCATAATTTCTTAGTCTTTTCACCTATTACTTGCTTAGTGTCTCTGTCCGGATGGAATTCAACTCGGAAATCAGCAACAGACTGAGCCTTGACTGCAGTTCGAGGGGAAAAATCAATATCATAGTCCCCCAACTCCACTGACCATTTGGTCATTTTGCTTGATACGTCTGCCTTTTGAAGAACGTTTTTCAAGGGAAAAGACGTTCGGATAATAATAGAATGAGACTGAAAGTAGGGTCTCATTTTCCTTGCAGCAATTACTAAAGCCAATGCTAGTTTTTCAAGTTTTAAGTATCTCTTTTTAGCATCCATCAGGGTTTTGCTGATGTAGTACACCGGACGAGGATAATTATCCACCTCTCTTACTAGCACTGCACTTATCGCACATTCGGAGACTACTAAATATATGTACAGTGTTTCTCCATTAGTAGGTTTAAACAGAGTTTTGGGGGAGGATAAATGCTTTTTTATTTCATCAAAAGCCTGGTCGCACTGTGGAGACCAGTTGAATTCTTTGGCACCGTTTAAAGTTTAATAAAATGGGGCACACATATCCGAAGACCATGAGTTAAAATGGTTTAAAGCAGCTAACCTCCTTGTCAATCTGTGTACTTCTTTAATATTCCGAGGAGGATCCATCTGCAGTAAAGCATTGAGCTGGTCTGGATCAGGCTGTATCCCTTTCTCACTTATCACATACCCCAAAAACTTTCCGGACTGCACCCTGAAAATACACTTCTCTAGATTCAACTTTAAATTAACTTTTACCAAGTTAGCAAAAGTCTCTTGCAGATTTGCCAAGTGTAACTCTTCTTCCACGCTTTTTACCATCATGTCATCAATGTAGACTTCCATGTTTCTTCCAATCTGATCAGCGAAAGCTTTGTTCACCAGCCTCTGATAAGTAGCCCCATCATTCTTTAATCCAAAAGGCATCACCTTATAACAATGAAGAACCCTATCAGTAACGAAAGTGGTGTGTTCTTGGTCCTTCAGATACACTTGAATCTGATTATAACCGGAGAAGACATCCATGAAGGACAACAACTTCTTCCCAGATTGGAGTCCATGAGCTGATCGATCCGGGGGACTGGATATAGGCTTTTGGACAAGCCCTATTAAGGTCAGTAAAATCGATGCACATACGCTACTTCCCAATTTTCTTTTTTACTAACACCGGGTTGGCTGTCTATAAAGGGTACTGAGATTCCTTTAAGTGCCCCATCTTAGTAAGTTGGTCAACCGCTTGAACTATGACATCAGCTTTCTCCTTAGAAAAAACTCTTGGGTCATCAACTGCTAATCTTCATTGATCCGAACTGCCCCCAGAGTTCTAAGGGGCCCTTCAACTGCTATCTTCTGACTATTCCGGACAACTCCCACTTGTCCTTGCACTGCGTATTTTAAACATTGGTGGACCGTTGAAGCCACAACATGCATCTTGGAGAGCCAAGACCTTCCCAAAATGGAACTGTTGCACGTGTGAGAATCCACCACAATGAAAAGTACTCTGATCATCTTCTTAAAAGGGCCCTTGCCCAACAGAACCTCCTCCTCAAACTCCCCGATTACGTCCGCTGAGCTTCCAGTGAAACCCACAATTGACCTGTTCGAACGCTGAATCACTGCTGGATTCTTCATTTGTTTATAGGAAGTTAAAAAGAGGATATTGGCTGAACTACCGGTGTCCACCAAAATTCGTCTAATGTCATTGCCTCCAATGGATGCTCTTTTCAGCACAGCCTCTTCATGGGGACCAGTTATGTCCTTCAAATCATCTTCATCAAAAACAATGAAGGGAAAAAGAATTTGCGATTGAGAGGAAGTTATGCCTCCTTCCAATTGAGTAGCCAGGGTATGAACATGCCTCTTCCTTGAAGAAGTAGTTGGTGCAGTCATGGTGTCCCCTCCAAATATTGTAAGTGACTCAAAAAAGCTGATGAGCCCGGACACCGACTTGGTGTGTTCTGTGATAATGCCCACCTTATTCCGGGTTGGATGAGGATCCAAATACTCTGACTCCACATCGAACCTTTCAATTATCACCATAGCCCCATCTGGAGCCGATGTACCTGCATTGTTTGTTGGGCCTGTCCGATGAGCACTATTAGGCCTATTCTCACTCCTTTAAACATACGCACCCAATTTTCCTCTTTCAATCAAAATTTTCACCTCTTGTTTCAAAGCAATGCAATCTTCTTTGTTATGGCGAATATCATGATGATATTGACAGAAACAACTATTACGACTTTCCCTAGGAGATTGAAGCGCATCTAGCTTACTGAAATGTACTTCATCTTTTGTTTTGTCATAAATGGTTGCCACATTTTCTTTCAATTCAGCAAACTACTCCGGTTGAACCCAAGGCTCTCGTTTATTTCTGGATTGTTGGCTATGAGCTGATGCTGGGTGGGATTGAGCTTTGGCCCTTTTGGGACCATGTCTGGCTTCCTTAGCCTTGTACCCGGGCTGATTCTAGTTTTGATTTGGTGTAGCTGGAGCCGACTTCACTTGCCTATGCACCCTGGTCTTCTTTGTTTCATCCATATTGACTTGCTTTCCCACCTGATCCAGTAGACCGCCCCACTTCATGGCCTTCTTCCTGGTTACTGAATCTGCCAAATTGTTGGGGTTCAAACCCTGCCTTAGAGAAGCTATTGCTACTTGTTCAAAGCAATCAGCTAATCCATTCTTGGTGTTCACAAAGTGACTAATATATTCTTTCAAGGATTCATTTGGTTCTTGGGCACAATGGATAATAGTGTCTCCATTGCCCTTCACCTCCTTACTTCCAACGAACTGCCTCCGGAAGGCCACCCAAAAAGTATCAAAATTTCAGATGCAGCCCTGTGGCAGGCTATTATACCACTTCAGAGCACTCCCCGTAAAGGATTGGGAGAATGCTCTACAAAGCAACTTATCAGCATCGTCAAAATTCATCATAAAGTTTTTAAATTGCTCCAGATGATTATTTGGATCTTTACTCCCATCGTATTTTCTCATCTTTGTACTGTCAAACCTCTTATGAAGGTTTCCGGACAGTATTTTCGAAGACAGTGGCGATTGCCTCCAATTTCGACCTCGACTAATTATTGTGTCTTCATTAGGTGTTGCAAAAATACATGGCTCATCATGAAAAGCGAAAGGATCCATCAACAGTCGGTCTACATGTCTCCGGCCATGGCTATGGCCATGGCTATTGCCATGAGATGACCCTTTCCCTAGATGCCTTTCCAACCTTCCATTCATCCCCCTCTTTCTTGAATACTTTTTTACCAACTTTTGCTTCTTTTCAGAACGACCTTCATCACTATTGGATGACAGGGACTCCTCAACTCCATCTTCATTCGAAGAGCTACTAGAAGATTCTGAGTCTGAATCTGAGCTCTCCAACGGTTTAGACCGGTGAGACTTCTTTGAGCTAGCATGAGTCTTTTAAGTGCTTACATGGGTCTTTGTTGATAGGTCATGCTCCCTTGGATTGTCAGTGTGGTAAACGACTGACACTTTTGATTTTTCTTTCAAGCCCATCTCTACCCTTTTAGCAGCCCTCAAGGCTTCTATCTCAGCTTTCAATCTGTCTCGCTCTTCGATCGTATATTCATCGTTTTCTCCCACCACTTCTGCCAAAGTTGGTGGTACTGCCTGCTCGTCCGGATTCATCTGAACTAGTTTTTCTTGATGGTTTTGAATGCTAGATTCAGGCACCTTCTTCTCCTATTGTGGTCGCCAATTTGGTGTGGATTGTTTTCGTCTGAGGGTAGTTTTGTCAGATGTTTTAGGAGTAATAAATATTTAAGTGTTTTGTAGTGAGAGATTTAAGCTGCCTGGTTCTATTAAATGTTTCAATACCCTCATTAATGAAAGTGGATGTGTATTTATACCCTTAATTATGGGCCACATGGGCTTTCGGGTCAAACTTATGAAATCAGATCGAGTTCAAAAACCCATTAGTTTATTAAGCAGATTAGAAATTAGCTTAGTCAAAAGGTGATTAGTTTTTAGTACTATTGTCCAATTTGGATGATTCGGTGGGTGGATTTTGTCCAAGTTGCCCCTGTCCGGTTTCTACAGTGAGTGGCAAATATTTCCGAACTCATCACCTTGAGTTCTAGCTTTGAATATGGAGCGACTTTCCTTAGCGATAATAAGGATCCTCCCAAAAACCTCGTTCCCATTAATGAAGGTATTCTATTGAAATCTATTGAGAATGACATATCTACCAAGATAGAGACACATTGTCCTTAGCGAACGAGACTCCGCTTGACTTTGGCACCAACGAGACCCTCTTCTACCTTTAATCTTTCGACTTCGTCTTTTGGCTTCTATTGGATCCATTTAACGGACTATCTAGCTTCGTCTAACATTCCACAAGGTCAAGGTTCTCCCAATAGATGGTGCATTCTTATTATCTTTGGAGTGTTATAAGGACTAAAAGAGATTCATCCAAGGATCCTCTGGGAAACCGTATTTTGTAGTCTCAAACACACCACTCGAACAACATTATACTATATGATTTAAAGTTCTCTAAAGGGTAAGGGTTTACCTCAAACAATATACTTCTTCGTGAGCGGGTTGTGGTCTTTCATTTATGATCCATCATGTGTTCGTGTTCCCGTGATTTTAGTTAACTCAATATGCTTCGATAAAAGCATTGAACATAAAGTTTATTTTTATCTTTTATCCTCTAATATTGTTTTTCTCATGTGAAAACAAATTGATAAACTCCTCCTAGAATCGGCACTCGGAAATGAGATAGGGATAAATTTGCAACCAGGAACCCAAAAGGATTCAAGGATCAAAGGATGTGGATCGATAGGTCACACAAAGGTTGTGGAAAGGCCTTTGATATTCCAACTGATCTTCCTTTGGATATGACGCACCAAATGAAGAACAAGTTTTCTTGTGGATATTACGCACCAACAAGAGAAGAGTAAAACTTAAGAAGTTTTTTCAGAGTCAAAGATAGTCTAACCATTAGAATTCTGAGTACATAGTTTTTATAGGAGAAAGAACTAGCCTTGAACACAATTAAGGTTGTTCTTGGAAACATAATGCATGCCTCTAAAACAATTAAGTCTTTTCTTGGAAACAAAATGCTTTAATATTGAAAATACAAAGTATTAATGATATAAGCTGGAAATCAGACCCTTCCCTCCTCCAAGGATGTGGCTTTTGGTGTAGATGGGCCTTGAGCTTTTATTTCAACAAATGGGAAATGGTGAAGTGAAACAATTGCCTCATTAAAAACCTTGTCAAGAAAACCCATTAGGACAAAACTTGGACAAGGGAAAAAGAGTACAATCGAGACACTTTCTCATTTGTTGAAATCAATTAGCTTGAATCAAGACCAAAGTGGTTTGACAAGCTTTTCCACCATACTTGCTGTTTTGATCACGTGGATTCTCTAGTTGATTAAGCAATCCTCCAACAGCTTTGTTAAATTGTTTTACTCTTGATCGAGTTGTTGGACCAGCCGGTAAAATAAGAATATCTTCAACTTCAAGCTCATCTTCTTTTTCAAGTTGTTCATCTGGTTCTTGCACATTTCCATGTTCTAAGCTCCTTGTGTCATCTAGGATCACATCATCCTCTCCCACTTGAAAAGGATTTGACCTCAAATCCATTTCATCTGCGATAAAAGGAACCAAATCAGAAACATTAAAGGTAGGACTCACTTTATACTTACCTCGTAGGTCAAGTTGATACACATTATTGTTGATCTTTTTGTTACTTCAAATGGTCCATCAATTCTAGGCATCAATTTTGACTTCCTCTCTTCTAGAAATCTTTCCTTTCTTAAGTGCACCCATACTTGATCTCCAACCTCAAAAACTTTGTCACGTCTTTCCTTGTTTGCTTGTTTGACATATTGTTCAGTTTTCTTTTCTATGTTTTTCCTTGAATCATCATTGATCTGTTTTACAAGTTCAGCTTTCTTTTTTCCCATCTATGCTAGTTCTTTCACTCAAAGGCAAAGGAAGTAGATCCAAAGGAGATATTGGGTTAAATCCATAAACAATTTGAAAAGGAGAGTACTTAGAAGCAGAATGCATAGAATGATTGTATGCAAATTCAACATGCGGCAAACATTCTTCCTAAGTTTTCAAGTTCTTTTTAATTAATGCACGTAGAAGAGTGGACAAAGTCCTATTTACTACTTCTGTTTGTCCATCAGTTTGTAGGTGACAGGTAGTAGAAAATAAAAGCTTAGTCCCTAACTTAGACCACAAAGTTCTTCGTGAGCGGGTTGTGGTCTTTCATTTATGATCCATCATGTGTTCGTGTTCCCGTGATTTTAGTTAACTCAATATGCTTCGATAAAAGCATTGAACATAAAGTTTATTTTTATCTTTTATCCTCTAATATTGTTTTTCTCATGTGAAAACAAATTGATAAACTCCTCCTAGAATCGGCACTCGGAAATGAGATAGGGATAAATTTGCAACCAGGAACCCAAAAGGATTCAAGGATCAAAGGATGTGGATCGATAGGTCACACAAAGGTTGTGGAAAGGCCTTTGATATTCCAACTGATCTTCCTTTGGATATGACGCACCAAATGAAGAACAAGTTTTCTTGTGGATATTACGCACCAACAAGAGAAGAGTAAAACTTAAGAAGTTTTTTCAGAGTCAAAGATAGTCTAACCATTAGAATTCTGAGTACATAGTTTTTATAGGAGAAAGAACTAGCCTTGAACACAATTAAGGTTGTTCTTGGAAACATAATGCATGCCTCTAAAACAATTAAGTCTTTTCTTGGAAACAAAATGCTTTAATATTGAAAATACAAAGTATTAATGATATAAGCTGGAAATCAGACCCTTCCCTCCTCCAAGGATGTGGCTTTTGGTGTAGATGGGCCTTGAGCTTTTATTTCAACAAATGGGAAATGGTGAAGTGAAACAATTGCCTCATTAAAAACCTTGTCAAGAAAACCCATTAGGACAAAACTTGGACAAGGGAAAAAGAGTACAATCGAGACACTTTCTCATTTGTTGAAATCAATTAGCTTGAATCAAGACCAAAGTGGTTTGACAAGCTTTTCCACCATACTTGCTGTTTTGATCACGTGGATTCTCTAGTTGATTAAGCAATCCTCCAACAGCTTTGTTAAATTGTTTTACTCTTGATCGAGTTGTTGGACCAGCCGGTAAAATAAGAATATCTTCAACTTCAAGCTCATCTTCTTTTTCAAGTTGTTCATCTGGTTCTTGCACATTTCCATGTTCTAAGCTCCTTGTGTCATCTAGGATCACATCATCCTCTCCCACTTGAAAAGGATTTGACCTCAAATCCATTTCATCTGCGATAAAAGGAACCAAATCAGAAACATTAAAGGTAGGACTCACTTTATACTTACCTCGTAGGTCAAGTTGATACACATTATTGTTGATCTTTTTGTTACTTCAAATGGTCCATCAATTCTAGGCATCAATTTTGACTTCCTCTCTTCTAGAAATCTTTCCTTTCTTAAGTGCACCCATACTTGATCTCCAACCTCAAAAACTTTGTCACGTCTTTCCTTGTTTGCTTGTTTGACATATTGTTCAGTTTTCTTTTCTATGTTTTTCCTTGAATCATCATTGATCTGTTTTACAAGTTCAGCTTTCTTTTTTCCCATCTATGCTAGTTCTTTCACTCAAAGGCAAAGGAAGTAGATCCAAAGGAGATATTGGGTTAAATCCATAAACAATTTGAAAAGGAGAGTACTTAGAAGCAGAATGCATAGAATGATTGTATGCAAATTCAACATGCGGCAAACATTCTTCCTAAGTTTTCAAGTTCTTTTTAATTAATGCACGTAGAAGAGTGGACAAAGTCCTATTTACTACTTCTGTTTGTCCATCAGTTTGTAGGTGACAGGTAGTAGAAAATAAAAGCTTAGTCCCTAACTTAGACCACAAAGTTCTTCGTGAGCGGGTTGTGGTCTTTCATTTATGATCCATCATGTGTTCGTGTTCCCGTGATTTTAGTTAACTCAATATGCTTCGATAAAAGCATTGAACATAAAGTTTATTTTTATCTTTTATCCTCTAATATTGTTTTTCTCATGTGAAAACAAATTGATAAACTCCTCCTAGAATCGGCACTCGGAAATGAGATAGGGATAAATTTGCAACCAGGAACCCAAAAGGATTCAAGGATCAAAGGATGTGGATCGATAGGTCACACAAAGGTTGTGGAAAGGCCTTTGATATTCCAACTGATCTTCCTTTGGATATGACGCACCAAATGAAGAACAAGTTTTCTTGTGGATATTACGCACCAACAAGAGAAGAGTAAAACTTAAGAAGTTTTTTCAGAGTCAAAGATAGTCTAACCATTAGAATTCTGAGTACATAGTTTTTATAGGAGAAAGAACTAGCCTTGAACACAATTAAGGTTGTTCTTGGAAACATAATGCATGCCTCTAAAACAATTAAGTCTTTTCTTGGAAACAAAATGCTTTAATATTGAAAATACAAAGTATTAATGATATAAGCTGGAAATCAGACCCTTCCCTCCTCCAAGGATGTGGCTTTTGGTGTAGATGGGCCTTGAGCTTTTATTTCAACAAATGGGAAATGGTGAAGTGAAACAATTGCCTCATTAAAAACCTTGTCAAGAAAACCCATTAGGACAAAACTTGGACAAGGGAAAAAGAGTACAATCGAGACACTTTCTCATTTGTTGAAATCAATTAGCTTGAATCAAGACCAAAGTGGTTTGACAAGCTTTTCCACCATACTTGCTGTTTTGATCACGTGGATTCTCTAGTTGATTAAGCAATCCTCCAACAGCTTTGTTAAATTGTTTTACTCTTGATCGAGTTGTTGGACCAGCCGGTAAAATAAGAATATCTTCAACTTCAAGCTCATCTTCTTTTTCAAGTTGTTCATCTGGTTCTTGCACATTTCCATGTTCTAAGCTCCTTGTGTCATCTAGGATCACATCATCCTCTCCCACTTGAAAAGGATTTGACCTCAAATCCATTTCATCTGCGATAAAAGGAACCAAATCAGAAACATTAAAGGTAGGACTCACTTTATACTTACCTCGTAGGTCAAGTTGATACACATTATTGTTGATCTTTTTGTTACTTCAAATGGTCCATCAATTCTAGGCATCAATTTTGACTTCCTCTCTTCTAGAAATCTTTCCTTTCTTAAGTGCACCCATACTTGATCTCCAACCTCAAAAACTTTGTCACGTCTTTCCTTGTTTGCTTGTTTGACATATTGTTCAGTTTTCTTTTCTATGTTTTTCCTTGAATCATCATTGATCTGTTTTACAAGTTCAGCTTTCTTTTTTCCCATCTATGCTAGTTCTTTCACTCAAAGGCAAAGGAAGTAGATCCAAAGGAGATATTGGGTTAAATCCATAAACAATTTGAAAAGGAGAGTACTTAGAAGCAGAATGCATAGAATGATTGTATGCAAATTCAACATGCGGCAAACATTCTTCCTAAGTTTTCAAGTTCTTTTTAATTAATGCACGTAGAAGAGTGGACAAAGTCCTATTTACTACTTCTGTTTGTCCATCAGTTTGTAGGTGACAGGTAGTAGAAAATAAAAGCTTAGTCCCTAACTTAGACCACAAAGTTTTTCAAAAGTAACTTAGAAACTTAGTGTCCCTATCTGAAACTATCGTCCTAGGCATGCCATGCAAACGAACTATCTCTTTAAAGAACAGATTAGCAATGTGCAATGCATCATCAGTTTTGTGACAAGCAAAAAAGTGTGCCATTTTAAAGAATCGATCAACAACCACAAAAATGGAATCCTTACCAGTTCTAGTCCTAGGCAATCCAACTACAAAGTCCATAGATATATCATTCCAAGGATGCGTAGGAATAGGTAAAAGGGTATACAAACCGTGGGATTGAACCTTAGATTTGGCTTGTTTGCAAGTAGCACATCGGTCACAGATTCTTTCAACATCCCTCCTCATATGTGGCCAATGGAAGTGATCCAGTATTACCTTGAGAGTTTTAGCTATTCCAAAATGTCACATTAAGCCTCCTCCATGGGCTTCTCTAACAAGTAAATCTCTCATGGAACAATTAGGCACACATAAACGTTTATCAAAGAATAAGAATCCTTCATGCCTATAGAACCAACCTGAAGCAAACTTTTCACATGCTTGATACATCTTTCCAAAATCAGAATCATTTTCATAAAAACTCTTAAGATGATCAAATCCTAAAATCTTAGCTTCAAGAGGAGTGATTAAGGCATACCTTCGGGACAATGCATCAGCAACAATATTTTCTGTACCTTGTTTGTATTTGATGGCATATGGAAATGTCTCAATAAATTCTATCCACCTTGCATGTCTTTTATTAAGTTTTTGGTGACCTTTTAGGTGTTTGAGAGATTCATGGTCAGTGTGTTTGACAAACTCCTTTGACCACAAGTAATGCTGCCATGTTTGGAAAGCTCGAACTAAGGCATATAACTCCTTGTCATAAGTAGGATAGTTTTGAGTAGCTCCTCCAAGCTTTTCACTGAAATAAGCTATGGGCTTTTTATCCTGCATCAAAACAGCTCGAATCCCAATTCCAGAAGCATCACATTCAATCTCAAAAGTTTTAAGAAAATCAGGTAATGTCAAGACAGGAGCATGAGTAAGCTTCTCTTTTAAGGATTGAAATGCTTCTTCTTGAGCTTGTTCCCACTTGAAACCAACGTCCTTCTTTATTATTTCAGTGAGTAGTGCAGCTAAGGTGCTGAAATCTTTGACTATGCCTATAAAATCCTGCAAGGCCGTGGAAGCTTCTCACTTCTCCAACTGTTTTTGGACTTGGCCATTCGCGGATTGCCTTATCCGTTTCCTCATCCACCTTAATACCATCTGCACTTATAACAAAACCTAAAAAGACAAGATTATCGGTACAAAAAGTGCATAGCATAGATTTTTTCCTTCCTAAGTACACTTAAAATCAATTTCAGATGGTGAACATGTTCTTCTAAGCACTTGCTGTAAATTAAAATTTCATCGAAATATACTACAACAAAAACTCCTATATAAGCCGTTAGAACATGATTCATTAACCACATGAATGTACTAGGTGCATTAGTCAGCCCAAATGGCATTACTAACCATTCATATAGTCCATGCTTAGTTTTAAATGCAGTTTTCCACTCATCCCCTTCTTTCATCCTAATTTGGTGATAAACACTTTTAAGATCAATCTTAGAAAAAATGCTAGAACCATGCAATTCATCTAACATATCATCTAATCTAGGTATAGGATGGCGATACTTTATTGTTATGTTGTTGATGGCTCTGCAATCAACACACATTCTCTAGCTTCCATCTTTCTTGGGCACAAGTAGAACTGGTACCGCACAAGGACTCATGCTTTCACGGATATGTCCTTTTTCCATCAGTTTACTGATTTGCCTTTGCAATTCTTCTGTCTCCACTGGATTAGTTCTATAAGCAAGTCTATTATGAAGGGAGGCTCCAGGTACAAAATCTATTTGGTGTTCGATGCCTCTAATTGGTGGAAGCCCCTTTGGATTGTCTTCAGGGAATACATCTTCAAATTCCTGCAAGAGAGAAGTCATCTCACTTGGAAACACTGGTGTCAAGTTAGTTAAACTCATAAGAGTTTCCTTAAAAACAAAAAGTAACATAGGTTGCTTAGAGAGTAATGCTTTCTTAACCTCGCCAGATTTTGTATAGAAATTCGAATGTTTAGTTACCCGACTTTCCTTGTTCTGCATATGCTTTTGATCTTGGTAAACTTCTCGTGAAGTCATGGGAACTAGAGTGGTTTTCCTTTCTTGAAACTCAAATGTATGGCGATTAGTGAATCCATCATGGATAACCTTTCGATCAGATTGCCATGGCCTTCCTAACAGTATGTGACTAGCCTCCATTGGTACAACATCACATAAAACTTCATCTTCGTACTTACAAATGGCTAAGGGAACTTCTACTTGGTGGCTAACTTTCATTTCTCCATTATCGTTAAGCCATTGAAGCTTGTAAGGTGCTTGATGCTTTTTCGTTTTTAAACCAAGCTTCTTTACCATAGATTCACTTGCCACATTGGTACAACTTCCTCCATCGACAATAAGGGTACAAACTTTCCCTTGAACAAGACACCTAGTGTGAAACAGATTCTCCCTTTGCTCTTGTTCTTCTTCTTTTGTTTGAACGCTTAAAGACCTTATGACTACCAATAAATCTCCTTTAGCAGGTCGCTCTAAGTGTTCTTCGGAAGAATCAGAGACAATTTCTTCTTCCTCTAAAATTATTTCTCCATTATCTAGAATTGTCATAATCTTCTTATTAGAACACTCATTAGCATAATGTCCCATCCCTTTGCACTTGAAACACTTAACATCACGAGTTCTGATTGCAACCTCTTTAGGTTTTCCCTTGTTATCAATAGACAGGGTGTTCCAGATTTTTGGTTCACCTCTACATAGCTTCCTTTCTGATAATTGGTCTTCTCATCTTTTGAATAACTTGGCTTAATTGTTACTGCCCCTGAACCGTAACTTGATCTTGAGGAGTTCTTTCTTTTAACTTGTTATTCATATAGCAAAGCTTTGTGTAGCATCTCTTCTAGTTCAACATAATACTGAGTTTCCAATATGTCTTGAATTTCTCTATTTAAACTCCCAAGAAACCTTGACATTGTTGCCTCTCTATCTTCTGAAATATCAGCTCGCAACATTAAGGTCTCCATTTCTTGATAGTACTCTTCAACAGATCGACTTCCTTGTGTTAATCTCCTCAGCTTTAGATGCAGCTCACGGCGGTAATGACAAGGAACAAACCTATTCCGTATAATGGCTTTCATTTATGCCCATGATTCCATAGGATGTTCCCCATTACGCCTTCTTGAGGTAACTAGTTGATCCCACCAACTAAGAGCATAATCATAAAATTCAGTAACAGCAATTCTTACTTGATTGATCTCTGTGTAGTGTTGAACGCTGAAAACGAGTTCAATCTTCTGTTCCCATTCCAAATAGGCATCTGGATCATTTTTTCCATGGAATGGTGGAATCTTAATCTTGAGACCTCCAAGATTGTCACGCATACGTTCGTTGCCCTCTCTTGTACGTCTATGGTGCCTTCTATGGCTGTTTCGAGACGAATTGCTCATGCGTTCATAATATTCATCAGCGGCTTCATTTCTGATTTGTTCAGGTAGTTCATGGTTTCTTCTTGGACTGGTTTGTCGTGAACGGTTCCACTCGTGGTCAGTGTTTGATTGAAGCTCTTCGCGAAAGGTATCTATCTTGGTGTCTATCAACTTTGTCATAGCTTCAATTAGAAGCTTGTTGTTATTGAAATTACTGATTTCTGCATCATTTGAATTAGACATCCTTTTCTACAAAACAAAACAAAAACAAATCACCAGCAACAAGTCCTTGGAAAGTTCTTCAATTTATTTAAAACCATAAAACATATCCAAATCTGTTTTCCTAAGAATATTAAGAGATAAGTTTCACAACAGAACCTAAAAACGATTTTCTACGATTTTAAATCTCAAACAACTATAACTGGGGTGAAACAGATCAGAATTTCGTGATTCAAAATGAAATCATCACACTAACACTCAAATCTTCACAAACAAACTGATAATATAAAATAGATGAAGAAAAATTAATGAGAAAGAGAATACCCAACTTTCAGAATGTTGCTCTGATACCACTTGATAAACTCCTCCTAGAATCGGCACTCTGAAATGGGATAGGGATAACTTTGCAACCAGGAACCCAAAAAGATTCAAGGATCAAAGGATGTGGATTGATAGGTCACACAAAGGTTGTGGAAAGGCCTTAGATATTCCAACTGATCTTCCTTTGGATATGACGCACCAAATGAAGAACAGGTTTTCTTGTGGATATTACACACCAACAAGAGAAGAGTAAAACTTCAGAAGTTTTTTCGAAATCAAAGATACTCTAACCATTAGAATTCTGAGTACATAGTTTTTATAGGAGAAAGAACTAGCCTTGAACACAATTAAGGCTGTTCTTGGAAACATAATGCATGCCTCTAAAACAATTAAGGCTATTCTTGGAAACAAAATGCTTTAATATTGAAATTACAAAGTATTAATGATATAAGCTGGAAATCAGACCCTTCCCTCCTCCAAGGACGTGGCTTTTGGTGTAGATGGGCCTTGAGCTTTTATTTCAACAAATGGGCAATGGTGAAGTGAAACAATTGCCTCATTAAAAACCTTGCCAAGAAAACCCATTGGGACAAAACTTGAACAAGGGAAAAAGAGTACAATCGAGACACTTTCTCATTTGTTGAAATCAATTAGCTTGAATCAAGACCAAAGTGGTTTGACAAGCTTTTCCATCATACTTGTTGTTTTGATCACGTGGATTCTCTAGTTGATTAAACAATCCTCCAATAGCTTTGTTAAATTGTTTTGCTCTTGATCGAGTTGTTGGACCACCCGGTAAAATAAGAATATCTTCAACTTCAAGCTCATCTTCTTTTTCAAGTTGTTCATCTGGTTCTTACACATTTCCATGTTCTAAGCTCCTTGTGTCATCTAGGATCACATCACAAATGTTTTAAGGCTCAATGGGAGTTGACATTGTACTTGCGATATTCTCTCAACCGTCTTCACAGACCTAACGATTGTAACTTTGAAATTGCTGAGCAATGACGTCACTTTATAGACATCTTCCAGCCCGTGAACTTTATCACATACAGATATTCACCTAGTCTTCTCTCATCCCGAGTCTTCAAGAAAAGATAATGTGTAAGGCCTTTCACTACACTTGTTGCCCTGATCAAGGAGTGCGATGGTGATCACAACTTGAAGACTAACACTCGATTACATAGTTAATCTTCGTGCATGTTATTATTTTTTGGATTATTTGTTTTATGTGGTTATTAAGGATGTATGTTTGCATGTGTGGTCTTTTTTTAGTTTTTCTTGTGATATGGTTGTTGTTACCCCATTTGAAGGCGCATGTTACCTCATATCTCATATTTTGAATCCTTCTTGTGTGTAATATTTCTTCTGCTTTAAAGATTTATCTATATGCTATATTTTAAATTTTCCATTTATGATGGCGAAACATATAATTGAGACTTATCTATTATAAATTATCAGTTACAATGGTAGTGAGCTAAATAACTGGTTGAAATACATGCAAACGATAGTGAACTTAAAAAATATAATATAAAATAGAAAAATAAAAAATTATCATTGTTTTCTCTCATATTTTAGGCTCACAAAAATCAGATTCATACTTCGGTTGTTAACCTCGGGTTGATTTTTTTAGGGATTCGGCCAAATTTTCACGAGTCACCTTTTGGGTAAATCTCCACTCATTGCGTACTTCAAACACTAATGATACGTGGGGGACGTTGCTCTGAAATCATGTAGTCATGGCCTCCCATGAATAAGGTTGTAAGGGGTAGGTATGTCGAACGCAACGAACTCGGTCACGTGGGTTTTGGCCCATCTTCCGACTCCAAATGGTACCTCGAACACCTTCGTCCATATCAGCCTAGTATCATGGTCATTGAAACCTACCACATGATGAAAGGCTGAGCAAATGATAGTTCTAAATGGGAATTTCTTTTTTGCGGAGTTGAACAACACATTCACCACTACTCTAGTGTCCATAAGGATCTGATGCTCATTGCAACCTGTAATGTTAGTCATTATCAAGAGTGCATATTCGTGGAGATCGAAAACATCTTCAAGATTTTTATCGATAAAGATGATTGTTGGCATTGAACGCCTCCTTCTTTCTCCCCCCTTCCCACGTGCCCTCGGATCAGGTCTACTCCTTGTGTATTGACGCTCAAAATTAATTTTGAATGTATCATTTGCGAAAGTTTGGGTGTACTTGGTTTGACTGGTTTCGCCATAGAGAGTCAATATATATGTTTTAGGTTTCTTTCCTATTGTTTCTCTCTTTTTGTATGGATTCTAGTTTTTCCACGTCTCCTCGAGCTCGTTTGCCCTGATCTAAATAATAATATGGCATGGTGTGCATGCAGTGACGTCATTTTGGTTGGTATCGCTCAGTTTCTTATCATACTCCCTTAAGTGCCATTTTTAAACAAAACTCTGAATCTCAACATCTAACACCCAACACTCGTTCGTCCTGTGCCTATGATCTCGGTGGTACTCGCACCTCTTGTTTTGATTTCACACCATTGGGTAAAAATTTATTCTTCCCGGATTGGCCATGAGATTTGAGTCTTTAATCTATTTACAAATGTTGACATTGACACGGTCAATGCCGGGTGATTTACCAGGTCATATACGTGGTCAGCACTACCATGGGAACATTGGTATGGGGACCTTTTCCGGAATTTCCATTAACTTTATTTTCCAAGATGCGTATGTGTTCCCTCTTTGATTGTTTTGGGCGTCTTATTTCCTTATTCAAAGTCAAACATGATATGAAACGTTTTCCTAACTGATGGAATGTTAGACCAAGTCTCTCGGCATTTGGTAGAACCATACCAAAGAACCATCTTGAAAGATAAAAGGAAACAAGTGACACATCATCGAGTCTTCACACTGAAAGTACTCAATCTGGTTCCAAAAGTATACAATGCGGTGCTCGAGATGAGTAAATCCCATGGAGTATTATAACTTCATTATGTAAAGATTTGGCGGCATGATAAACTTGATTAAAGTTAGTCATCCGATAAAAGATAAAATTTTAAGATCTCATTCAATAATTTTATTTCTTATCTTTATCACAAGGTCATCATTAATGTGGACGATTTCTGATTGAGGGTAATTTTGTAAAGTGTTTTGACAATTCAAGGTTTATGATCAAATGTAGAGAGATAATTAAGGTGTATGCTTGTACTAAATTCTGATCACCCTCATTAATGAAAGTAGTTGGGATATTTATACTTAATTAATGACCCATGGATCTTTTGGGTCGGATTGTGGTCTTGGGTTAAGTTTAAGAACCCATTAGCCAAAGATATGAAATGACCAGCACCTAGCTTAGTCACGTTCCACTAATTTTACCTTGTTCATTTTCTCATGGTAATGGTTCAATCCGAACCGCCCTTCGAATATGGGTAAGCAGTAGTGTCAAAATTATCTGACCTCATCAATCATAGTTGTTTTTTGGTTGATGGTATTAACTGATATTCCAAGGTATTTGAGAGTAAGTAGACTATGATTGAATCCAATCAAATATTCCAACAATTTAGTTCTACATGTTGGCATTTTGGCAAATGTATATATAATTACTTACTCTCTTTTTATTGATAATTTATCTTGAGAAATTTTGATAAGTACCTTAGTCTCTTAAGAAAATCCATTTGCAAAAATTAAGAGGCCATCGGTAAATGCTAAAGAAGGTATGTCCATATAGCTTCTAGATTTGTATCTCAACTCCTGATTATTTTCAAATACTCTCATGCGCCTCTTGATTAGGAATTCCTCTATTATAGTGAAAAGGATTCAGGATAAAGAATCATACATCCTTACGCCCTTATTAGACTTGAAAAAACCTATTAGACACCGTTGAATAAGATAAACTAACTTGTATAGTCAATATTATTTAAGATCAGGTCCAAAAACCTTTAGTCAAACCCAAATAATTCTATCACTTTGAGTATAAATTTGAATGATAATTTGTTAAAGGCTTTTGATATGTTCACCTTCAGCATAATGCTTATACCTCTTACCTTTCTGTTCAAATCAGAAGCTAATTTACGAGCAAAGAAGATATTGGCATGAATATTGTGTTCCTTAAGAAATCCTCATTGCTCATTAGAGATACTTTTTTGAAGCAAAGCATATAAAATTTTGTTTAAGGTTTTAGAGAGAATCCTATTGAGCTTGTACAAATACTAATTGGCATGAAATAATTCCAAGCTTTAGGGTGATCCACTTTAAGTATTAGACAAATAGTTGTGGAATAAATTCTTGTAGGAATAGGATAACTCTTGAAAAAAAGATGCAATAGACTCGCATAGATCCGTTCTAATAATGGTCCAGCAAATGCTGGGAATTTGGCATTGAAGCCATCAACCCGTGCAACACTGTTGGGACTAAGAGACATAACAGTAGCGTAAATATCCTCCTTTGATGGTAATATCATAAGATTCATATTATCCTCTTGTGTGATAAGTTCATGAATAATTAGATCAATATCCTCATGATCAGATTGAGTAGTTTGACTAGTTAATATAGTTTTAAAGTGATCCACGGTAGAGATTTCTAGATCTTCTTGATCATAATTCGACGTACCATTCAGCCATAGACCATTAATTTTATTTCTCCTCATTCTTTTATTTACATAACTATGTGAATTTGAAGAATTTCTTTCATCATTTAAGACAATTTATGTGACTTTTATGCTCCCAAAAAGTTTCCTCTCTTGCCAAGATCCGAAGATGAAGAGCTTTAGATTTGGCAATATCTTTTTGTCTTTGGGGGATTTTGCAATCTTCACAACATATTTCCTTAAACTTGGCATCTTCTTCTATTCGAATGATTGAGTCAAACACATTATCAGACTCATCCTAGTTCTAAGTTTTCAGTTGTTGCTAAAATCTTTTTAGCTTATGCAAAAGAACATGTATAGGAGGACCATATAATATCTCGTTCCATATATCTATAACCATATCTAAGGATTCATGATGCATGAGCCACATATTTTGAAATTGAAATGATGATTTGATTTTTTCCTCTTCTTTTGATATAGTAATACTTATAGGATTATGGTCTGACCTAGTCCTAAAGAGGTGTTTCACCTTGGTATTTGTTTAAAAGTCAATCCAACTTGCATTAAAGAGGATCTTATTTAGGCACTTCCACTTCATATTATTAGTCCATGTATATTTAGAACTAGAGTAGCATGCGTCTTCTAACCCACAGTCCTGAAGAGTGTTATTAAAGTATTTCATACTTCTCAGACATAGAGTGTAGCAAGATAATTTCTCTTCAGCAGTTGACATAGATTTGAAGTCTTCCATTACTAACAAGTCTTGAGAGTCTTCACAGATTTCTTTTAATCTATTCCATAGAGCCGTCATTTGATGTCTAGAATATTTTGCATACACAATAGTGACTTAAAATTCTTTATGTAAGGTATTGTGTCTAACTTTAAGGTGAAGTAAATGATCTTGATTTTCTATTACTTTCGCAAAGAAATCTTCTTTAAAAAAAAACCCAAATTTTATTGGTAATGTTTGCAGCACTCCCATGAAATCTCAACTATCTAGTAACCCTAGTCATATTTTTGAATATTTTACGAGATTGAAGCCTCTTCATAGTTGCATCATTACCAAAACCTCTCACATTCAATTTTTAATGGTCATTTTGAATATTTTATGAAGGATCCACCATACTCTTTAGATAAATGAGAATTTGTCTATATATATAGAGAGAGAGTTTCAGTATCATTATGTTCTAAAAATAAAATTTCATTGTCTATTTTATATTAGGCTTCATGTAAATTGAAGTCTAGCATAATATATATTTTTTGTCTCACCGTGATATGATACAAATGTTTACTTTGAATCCAAAGTTTTAAAAGTTCTTTTTATTTTAACCTAATTTTTATTATAAATTAACTTTTATATTATAACATATATTTTGTTATTATAATTAAATTTAAATTTATATAAATCCAGTATAGTAATTATAATTGTGCTAGGCCTATTTCATAATTAATCATTTCTGTAATTATTTGTTTTAAATTATATTTTTTTATTTAAATAAAGTAGTAGAACTTTTATATTGTGATGATAGTTGGAATTTTAAAATAAATTTTATTTTTATATTTTAATAAAATATATTTAAATTTAAAGGAGTTACTAATAAGAAGCTGGATAAAAATAAAACTCTGAATAACTATTTATATTTTTAAATTTATCAATAACAATATGCCACATAAAATCTACTAACAATAGCTCTGTAAAAATAGAAAAAGAAAAAACTTTGATCTTCTTCCTTGATTCATGACTTTCTCTCTCTAAGAATAAATCAACTCCTAAATCAGATTCTCATGAATGAATTACTTTATTTTGTCTTTCAATTTTCAGTTGGCGTGTTCATAGATGTTTTTACCCTTCAAACTCCAAATCATTCAAATTTTAACTAAAAAAATCTTTAAAGACTTCTATTTCTATTTTTTAAAGACGAAGAAAATAAAATTTATGAGTGGTATTTTTGGAGAATTGTTTTCTTATTTTCGCAACGAAATTACTCTTATGCAACTGAAACACAACTGATTTCTCCACACAAATTTTGCAACCCCATTACTTTTATTTCCGCATATAGTAAGGAAAATAAAAATAAAAACTATATTTCATCAATTTAATTTTATTTATCTTAAAAAAACAAAACCAATTGTATTTTACGATTTTTTTGGAGCTAGGTTTGAAAGATGTAACATTAAAAAAAATATGGTAACACATTTATTTTTCATAACCAAAGTCATACTTACGCAACTTTTTTCTTTTAATTATGCAACTCAAAATAGTTGTTTTTCATAGCCAAATTACTATTAGTTATGCAACTGGAACACAACTAATTTCGTAATTTGATTACTCTTATTTTTGCAACCAAATGCAGTAACGAAAATTGAAAAAAAAAAAACTTTCACTCGTCTAGTTATGTTTGTATTAAAAAATATAAAACCTACAGGATTTTCGGATTTTTTTGGAGCTATCGTTTGAAATATACGACGTTTAAAAAACAAAAACTATAACACAATTTCTTTTTTGCTACCAAAGTTTTATTTACGCAACTCATTTGCACTTAATTTCGTAAGTGAAAACAATTTCTTTTTTGCAACCAAATTATTTTTAACTATTCAACTGGAACACATTTACTTTTTCACAACCAAATTACTCTTGAATATGAAACTAGAACATAATTTCTTTTTCCATATTAATTTTGCAATCTGATTACTCTTATTTTTACAACCAAAAGCAGTCAAAAAAATTCAAAAAAACATCTTTAATGGATCTTGTTTGTTCGTCTTAAGAAAACAAAACCAAAAGAATTTTCAGATATTTTTGAAGTTATAGTTTGAAGGATACTACATATTAAAAGAAACAAAAAACAAAAGAGATAAACTAACGATTAAGAGGTATATTGGCATTAACAGAAAGTGCATGTGGTTATTGATACTTATGTTCTAAACGAGGTGGTTGTCCGTACTTTCTCAAACCTTGGGATGTTTTTGATAAGTAGTTTTGCTTTGGGATGGTAATTGGTAGATTACCTTAAATTTAATAAATTTTGTTTTTTTTTTAATTTTTAATTTTTAATTTGAATTGTACCTCATTTCTTTAGAATATTTTAATAAAATTAAATACATATCTCTTACAAACAGTTGTAGATATTTTTTTGTATAATATCCTCTGTCTCCCAAGTCATTTTCTTTATCGCTTGACTACGCCACAAAATTTTACTACTTTGATCTCTTCTGTTACAAAGTTACCTTATTTGAGTATTCAAAATTCAAACTTGTTTCTCATCGTATGATAACTTTTCATCAAACTCAAATGGTAATGCTTCTAATACATGATGAGAGTAATATATATTTGCGTAACATGGAAATGTATAATAAATCATGTAATCTTGATAACCAGTGGGTAAGTTTAATCGATATGCTACCATAACCACATGTTCTATTATCTCATATGCTCCGGTATACATTGGTGTCAATTTTCATCTTTAAACAAATCTCAGAACCCCTTTTTCATGGTGATATTTAAAAAAAATATGAACTCTCATACTTTAAATTCTAATGGATACTGCCGAATATTAGAATGTATTTTTTGATGACTTTGGTCTATTTTTTTCTCTCACATATAATATCTATCTTTTTCATGGTTTTTGGTATTTCGTTTTCTTCATATACATGATTCATTATATTCTTTTCTCCCACCCGATTTCAACATACGGGTGTATGCCGTTTACTTCCATATAAAGCTTCAAATGGTCACAAATATACTACTCCTATAGTTATTATTATATATGAATTTGATCAATGACGGGTGTGTATCCCAACCACCAAAAACCTCAATCACACATGCTCTCAACATATCTTCTAATATTTGTATCGTCAGTTCTGACTGACTATCTGTTTGTGGATGAAAATGGTGTAAAATTGAGTTTAATAACTAACATCGTTTGCACATGATAAGGTTTGGATCTCAATATGATATTATTGACGATCGAGCACCATAAATCATGACAATCTCTCAGACATATAAATGAGAATATTGGTTCAATTTAATAGTAGATTTAACTAGTAAAATGCATTTTTTATCACTCTGTCCACGATAATCCAAAATGAATCATGTTGATTTATAGTTCGTGGCAATCCTCGAACGAAATCCAATTTCATATTATCATATTTCCACTCGGGAACATGTAAGACTGGAGAAAGCCACAATCTTTTAATGTTCATCTTTGACTTGTTGACATATCAAACATCGACTAACATATTCAGTAATTGTTTTTTAATTCTTAGCCACCAATAATGGTCATTAAGACTCTTCAAATATCTTCATCTAATTTTTTTTTCAAATTATTATCATTTGGAACACACATCTTTAGGCTGTAACAAATGAGTCAATCGTTCTGAAAAACATATTTGATAACCTTATTTGTTTGTATATCATTTCATAGTTGTATTATATTTGGGTTGTTGTTTTTAGACTCTCAAATCTTATCCATCATCAAATAATACACAGAGAAGTGTGCCAATATAACAAAATAATTAATAAATTATAATCTCACATATGTATACTTCATATCTCGAATAAAATTAAGATATATACACTGCAAACATGATATTTTTCCTAATTTCTTTTGACTCAAAGCATATGTTATTATATTGGCTTTTCTATGATGATAATACACATTACAATTGTAATCTTTAACGAGTTTCACCAATATTTTTTTCCTCAAATTTAACCATTTCTAATATAATATACATTTCAAGTCTTGATGGTTTGTATGTATCTCACAAATCACACCATATAAGTAATAACGTTAAATTTTGAAAATGAATATAACTTTTGCTAACTCAAGATTGTGAACTTCAAAATTCAAGTCATGAGGTTATAATTTTCTCAAAGCATATGCAATTATGTTACCATTATGTATAAGAACACACCCTAATCCTTAATATGATGCATTAATATTCACCGTATCTATGTATCATTAGAAATTTGCTAACACAAGGGTTATTATCAATTTTCTCTTTTGTTCTTGAAAACTCACTATACATTCTTCATTTCGTAAAATTAATATTATATCTAGTTAGTTTTTCCATACGAATCTTTATTGTTTGGAAATTATGGATAAACTTTCGCTAATATCCTGCAAGTTTAAGAAAACTACATATCTTTGTTACACTAACCAATCTCGACCACTAGCTTACAACTTCTAATTTGTTAGGATCTAAAGTAATTTCAACATTAACAAATACATGACCAAAAACTGGGACCTTGTGTAACCAGAACTTATACTTACTTAAACTTACAGGTATCTCATATTTTTTATAAATATAATCTCACATATGTTTCATGTTCAACCGCTTCCTTTGAGTAGATTAAAATATTTTTTATAAACATGATAACAAATAAATCAAAAAAATAGTTTAAACAATATATTCATTAGATCCATAAATACTGATGACGTATTTATTAAGCCAAATGGCATTACCAAAAACTCAAAATATTTCTATCTAGTATGAAATTTATTTTTCTCTTCTAACATTTAAGTGATGATATCTTCACCTCAGGTCAATCTTTGGAAAAACTTATGCACCTTTAATTGATTAAATAAATCATAAATTATGGGAAATAAATATTTATTTCTTATAGTTACTTTGTTTACTTGTTTGTAATCGATGCACCGTCATAATATGACATCCTTAATCTTCACAAAGGGTACGGGTGCACCCAGAGAGAGATGCTTGGTCGTATAAAACCATGTTGTAATAAATTTTATAATGGAATATTCAACTTATATAAATGTGTTTGGACCATACGATATGATGGAATCAAAATTGGTGTGGTATCAAGAACTATATCGATCCCAAACTTAACTGGTCTTTCACGTACTGGTCCAAATAATTTTTCAAAGAATACATCTATTGATCTCGAACTACTTGGATATCTTGTAACTAAGTAACTAGTTTTGAAATATTGAAGATATGCGATAATATGCATTCACATATTTTCTATAAAATTTCCCTACTTTTAACCACTCAATTAGACTAGTATTCATAACATTTTTCTATTACTAAAGATTTTTATCGATACCTCATGTTTATATAGAATATTAGTTCCCAAAATAACATGAAAATCAACGATATCCAATGGTATTAAGTTAGATATCAATGCCCTATTATCTAACATAATAGGAAAATTTCTATATATACAATATGTATCCACCGTACCCTCAACACACGTTGATACTATGAACTATTCACTCAACTATACTATAAATTTATCTACTTTTCCCATAAAGTTATAAGAGATAAAAGAATTTGTAGCTCCATAGTATATCAATACATATGAGGTATCATAAACATATATGGTACATATCACGACATGCGGGATTGTGTAAACATCACATTGTATGACTATTAGCACCCGACCTCGATTACATATCCCACTACTACTATCTTCACCTCGTGTATATACTACACGAAGGTACTGCCTTCTGCCATAGCATCTACCTTGATATAATGACGAAGTTGATGAATGAGTCATTCTAGTGTTCGGTGTACAATCTTTGGCTATTTGTCTCAGTTGTCCATATATCATAGAAAGTAGTTGGTTGGCATGACGTATCTTCCTAAGTTATATGTCACATTCTTCCACACCGACAACATCTTATACTTCACATTGGTGCTTGCGCAGATGGTTAATTTATTGAAAACCCCAATAGAGCAATAGCACTACCTGTAAATGAGATAACATAGCATGCGTGATAGGTACCCATCCACAACTAAACGGATTTTGAAATCTTGAAATATTGTGATATTTTTTTATCTCTTTAGTCTTTAATCTCTTTTTTTTAATTCCTTATATGTTAACAAACTTCACCAAGATTATTCTCTATTATCTTGACTTTCTCTACTAACTTCATATAATTTTCACCTCCGCTACAATCAATTTTACACGTATATTATGTTTAGTCCATCTTGAAATTACTAACATCTTTATTATTCATTACTCACCAACTTTTGTACATAGTGAGATAAAGTTGTGAAATTTGTTTTATATTGCTCAACATACAGATTTTCTTTTGCAGATTAACATACTCTTTTCCTTTTCTTATCTATGCGATTTAAAAAAAAATCATTAAACACACGCTTAAATGATTGCATGTAACTACTGCACTATTAGTAGGAATAACTCTCATATTAACTTTCATATCCTTCCAATAATGACGAGCTTGCTTCTTAAGGAAAAATAAAATTAAAGTGACTCTATCGTCGCTTGATTATGCATTATGTCAAATATATCTTTAATTATTCATAGGTAACCTTCTTCTTTTTTTACTTTTCGTACTATTGAACTTTGGCAGGTTTCATAACACTTTCTCGCTTTATTATTTCTCTTTCAAGACTCTACTAAAACTTTCTCAATATTTGAGTAAAAATATATATTCTTCAAGTAAACATCCATTTTTGTACTCCCTGATCTTGTTCCACTATGTCTTGAGGTTAAACAACCTTTATGTCCTCTTTTGGAAAATGCATCTCATGACACTCACTATGTTCGACATCTATCTTTTATATTTATTATCGTATGTATTCACAATTAGTTCAAACACACTATACAATTTAGTGACTCACACTAATTTATATAATACATTGGACATGGTCCGTTGCCATGTTCATGTCACGTCTACAAAGTCTACATGCCCTACCAATTTAGGCTCTAATATCAAACCGTCGTGCCCGAATCCTCCAAGATGCTAATGAACATTATAAATAAATAAGGTACTCACATATAGTAAAAAAAACCTTTACATCATATACAACACGTGAAAGACTCAAAGACTTCGGGCATACAATGTCAATGTATATAAAACATAAACGTAAACTAAATACAACAATATACTCGATACGGGTCCAAATTTACATTGACCCGCATGGATAACTAACTTGGCCAATGATTAACAAAACAACACGAACAATACCATAAGGTTTGTCATACGACCAAGCAAGCTGCGACCATGGGTTTAGCTGTTACCTACGCATGAAACTATGTAAGGGTGATCACCACCACTCATCATAGATAAATTAATATATATATATATATATATAGATTAGAAAAATATATTCATAGAAAATCTTAAACAATTTATCATATACGCAAATATTATGTATGCATCATCCATGCGGGACCTTATATTTTCCTCATAGAGCATCATATCTTCCATATAGGGCCTTATATCGTTCATACATGACCAACACCATCTATATAAAATGTTATATCGTCTATACAAAACTTTATATCGTCCACATAAGCCACATCATCTAAAAGTGAAACAAAATCGTCCACACATGACCTCATATAGTTCACCTGAGCCTGTATAGTCCACATACCTCATATCATCCACAAAAAACAACATATCATCAACACCATATCTTATATCATCCACATATAACCTCACTTATGAATGGCCGTGTAAGTATGATGCATATGTAAAATGATAATCATGATCCACACACTCATAATTCAACTTCATATTATTGTAAAAGTATGCGTATCTCAAATATCATTTCAAAAAGAATAAACAAACTTGAAATGAATATATATTGTTTATTAGTATTATTCAAAAGAAAAATCACATATTTTGAAAAACGTATAACCACGTTTTCGAATGCACGTGTTTAGGTCTCCAAATTTGAACTCCACTTATTTCCGAACATATATTTTTATTTATTAGATTTTCTTATTTTATATCGCATGTGTTTAGGTTTCCAAATTTGAACTCCACTTATTTCCGAACATATATTTTTATTTGTTATTCCCCTTCTTCTCTGAGTCCAAAAAAATACTCATCTGCATTATAAGATGATGCTAGTACTCAACCCGTCGGTCCGTTAGGATCAGACCCTAAAATAATGAGGACGTTATGGAGCACTTAAGTGAAATTCTCCACTCGAAACGTTGAGTCAGACATGGGAAACATCTAAACCTTTTTATCAACCGAATTCCGACAGAGAAGAAAACTCGGGGCAAGGATGGTATTTTAGAAGAAGGGTCTGATGAGCTGCCAATCTCGCTAGCCGGACGTGTTGATCCTACCTTCAAAAGAGTAAGTATAAAATATCTAATAACACTAAATAAGCTATCTATAATTATTTATATGCTAAGAATTAGATGTTGTTTGCACCAAATGGGAATTTCTCGATATGATTAGAATTAGGTTGCCCAAGGTTGGGGAAACTACGATAAATTGTTGTTCGAACAAGTTAGTAATTTTTACAGAAGTGCTGAATTGGGGTCTTAGGTTTCCCTTAGATCCCAAAATCGTTAGGTATTTTCCATTGGTTACGTTGTGTTTGAGCTAGGCTAGTCCAAACTCCTGGTACACTTTACTTGCCTGTATTATAGCATCGAGGCTTTCCAAGACGACCATGACAATGTAGCAGATGGCAGCTATTGCAGGATTATGCCGCAATTCTAAGATCTCATTCTATCATTTCAACATGAAGAATGAGTATATGATATGAAAGATAAGTTTTTGTTTATCACCGGACCATGGGAAAACGACCAAAAAATCTATTCCTCAAAAGGAAATCCAAGAAATCTCACTAGATTCCGGAAAAGTCGAGGCAATCTTGTTTTAAAACTAATTTGGTGTTTTGTATGTCTTGTTATGTTTCGAGTTTCAATTTATCTTTATTTCCCTGTATTTATTCAAATCGCTTCCCACATCTTATGAAAAGTTCACAAGTGACTTTTAGGAAGTTGCACAATTGGGCATAGAGAAAGTGGGGCAACGGTTCCCATGAATGTTTTACTACAAAAAAAAATATGACCCATGGTCATCTTTGGAGAACTAGTTCTAAAAGGAAATTGTCATCAAGGAATTTACTACTCCTCCATTGGCCACTGCCCTCCTGTAAATAATTGAGGCTGCTGATGGGAAGGTACATCTTCCAACGAAAAAAAGAGACCCCTGCCACATGGATAAACAAAATAAAAAAAGGGGACTTCGCAAAGTATTGGTGAAAAATATATCGAAGCACAATCACAATGGATTGATGCATCATTGTTGGATGCAGACTTGCTATAGTCGAAAGAGGTGTTATTCCCATAAATGTAGTTGAGTCTAAAAAGAAGGTTAAAAATGACATAAAGAAGTTAGTGGTGGGAGAAAAAAAAATAAAAACAAAACCTCAACTGATTCGGATTTGGCGTTGCATCTAGATATTCAAGTTCCTACTATTCTTCCACCAGATCCCTTATTTTTTATTTCCAAATTTTGAAGGAAAAGGCATAGTCGGGGTTAATAACCCGATGGATGAGTTGACGGGGTTTGATTACGAGGCTTTTGACAATATATTTCCAGGTTCAGCTCCTAACATGATATATGACGGTATTTCCTTTGAATTCTCAAAAGAAAACGACACAGTAGGATACTTGATAATAGGTTGTGTAAGACCTATTGTTGAATTGGAAACGGAGGTCAAATCTGAACGATGAACCATTTTGGATCTTCAAGAGGAGAACAAGAAACTTCAAAACTCCCTTGGAGCAGAGAAAGCTAAAACTAGTAGTGCGATTAAAGTGGCTGATACACTCATATCGGAGGAGAGAAAGGTAAAGGAGGAGGTGTCGAAATTTCAAAAAGAACTTAAGGATTTATAGAACTCTAGTTTAAAGAGATATATGAATTACAAGATCAGTAGAAGACTAGTAAAGATTATATTGGTCGTATAGGTAAAAAAGAATCTTTGGAGAAGACTAAAGGATACTTAAAGGAAGAAATCAAGTCTCTAAAATCTAAGTATACTAAAGAAGTTGATGATGTATTGGAAGCATATGTTGATGTCACTGTAGGCAAACTAAATGATCGTGATTCTTTTATCAAATCGGTTATGGTTTTAATGTTTAAAAACATTTCGAACTCAAGTCTTTGATCATTGTGGGGTTTGATTCCTAGAAAAATTTATGCTGCCAAATATATCATTTCCAGATGAGATGGTTGCTTTTAAAGAGTTATCAAATGAAAGCTCTAAAATAAATGATGAAGTGGAGTCCAAATAAGGAAGTTCAGTTGGAAAAGGGGAGAAATCCAAAGGGATAAAGCCCATGAATTGATAATTTCTAATATCAAAGTTTGGTTAAGCCATTGAAAAGTGCAATCCAATTTTTTCGTTTTGTTCGGATTTATTTTTTATAAGTCCTTGGGATGGATGGCCAAGGGGTTCTGTTATGTTATGTTGAACTTTTTTTAGTGTTTGAAATTCGTTTCATCATTTCGAGCACAAATCATTTTGAGTAAACATTCGCGAATCTTAAAGACTTCAAACACAGATCATTTCGAAATAATTCATTCGAAAGCATATAAAAATTTAAACAAACGTCATTCGAAGACATAAAAAATTGTAACATGAGCCAATAGAAGGTAATCCATTCGAATGCATATAAAATTTGTAAACAAACCATTTGAAGGTAATCCATTCGAATGCATATAAAATTTATAACACAAGTCATTCAAAGGCATATAAAATTTATAATGCAAGCCATTCGAAGGTAATCTATTCGAAGACATATAAAATTTGTAACACAAGCCATTCGAAGGCACTCTATTCGAAGGCAAATAAAATCAGTTGGTATCAAGATATTTAAAGGGAAAAGGTGCTAGATTGATAAGATGGGCACCTCGTTAAAATCTCCCCTAGCCACCAAGGTTAAAGTATATATTTACAAGCTTTTACTCAAGGTAGATCCTCAGATGCTCCACATTCCATGGGTGCCTTAATGGAACACCTTATTGATCAACTAATTGGTATGTCCCAAACTTGATTCTTTCTACAACGGTGTATGGAGCTTCCCAATTCGGAGCCAGTTTTTATTATCTCTTGTATTTGGTATGTAAAAATACTTTCCTCAGAACATTATCCTCAACTCCAATTTCTCTTCTTTGTATCTTGGACGGGTATATGCTTCTGATTAATCCCTGATAGTGAACTATTCTTAGATGAGCTTTGAGTTTCTTTTCCTCCATCAACTCTAGCTTAGCCATTACTACGATCTCATCATTCTATTTAGAATAATTTTGAACTCTGAAAAAGGGAAGAGTGGACTTTATCGAGGCTATTGTATCCAATCCATATACTAAGGCAAAAGGTGATTCCTGGGCTGTAGTGTGTGGAGTTGTTCTGTAGTCCCATAATACTTCTTGTGAATAGTTTGGTCATTTTCTGTCGCCCCCTCTAAATTATTTTTTAGACCTTTTAAAATAGTTCGATTCACCACTTCTATTTGTTCGTTGGCTTGGGAGCGCGGGGGGGGGGGGGGGTGTTAAGGTGAAAATAAATAATGTTGAATCCCCCTTGAGGTACAAATATTTTATCTCGTCGTTATCAAACTGAGGACCATTATCTGTTGTAATACCCTTAGGTATTCCGAACTGATAAACTCCTCCTAGAATCGGCACTCTGAAATGGGATAGGGATAATTTTGAAACCGGGAACCCAAAAGGATTCAAGGTTCAAAGGATGTGGATCGATAGGTCACACAAAGGTTGTGGAAAGTACTTTGATATTCCAACTGATCTTCCTATGGATATGACGCACCAAATGAAGAACAGGTTTTCTTGTGGATATTACACACCAACAAGAGAAGAGCAAAACTTAAGAAGTTTTTTTCAGAATCAAAGATAGTCTAGCCATTAGAATTCTGAGTACATTGTTTTTATAGGAGAAAGAACTAGCCTTGAACACAATTGAGGCTGTTCTTGGAAACATAATGCATGCCTCTAAAACAATTAAGGCTTTTTTTGGAAACAAAATGCTTTAATATTATAAATACAAAGTATTAATGATATAAGCTGGAAATCAGACCCTTCCCTCCTCCATGTCATCATTAGAATAAAAGTTTCTAGTTTAGCCACATAGAAGAACATTGAATTGTCTACCTTAGAGTTTTGGAAATCCCAGCTAACCAAGACTTCACATAGCTTTAAATACCAAGCATGGGATGCATGCTTCAATATGTAGATAGATTTGTTAAGCTTGTACACATATTGTGGCTTCAAAAGATCTAAAAACCCTTGAGGTTGGTCCATGTAAGCTTTCTCATTAAGAGATCCACGTAACCAAACATTGTTGATATCAATTTGGCGTGTTATCTAGTCTTTTGATACAGTAATTCTCAGAATGAGTCTTATGGTAGAAGTCTTAACAACTAAACATAAAGTCTCATCAAAATTAACACCATGACATTGGTGAAAACCCTTACCTACCACACGAGCTTTAAACATTTGAACATAGCGATCATCACCATGTTTGACCTTGTAAACCCACTTAAAACCAGCAAAAATCATAATATGCAGCCAAAGCACTAAATTTCAATAATTATTGGACAAAAGAGTTTTGATTTTTTTGTGCACTGCACTCAGCCAATTAGAATAAAAACTGCCTCTTTGAAAGTAGAAATTTCTCTAGGCAAACATGTAGATGTAGTTGTAAGTTTGTAAATATATTTTTGGGTTTTGAAAAACCAGATTTACCGATAATATTCATAGGATGAAGAGTTTCAATAGGTAAAGATATGTTATATGAACTAGATGGTTGTAGATCAGTTATGGAAGATGGTAGTATTAAATGAGTAGGGAAAGTATGATCAATGTAAAGTTTGAGAGATTTAAGTGCAGTGTTTGGTCTAGTGTACACAATGACTTGAGAGGGAGGTGAAAGTTGTATTTGAGTGTTTAAATTCACTAATGATTTATTTCTAATCTCTTGAGATTGTTATAGTATAAGAAAAGGTGTAGAATCACAAGGATAAAAATGATCTGACTGTAATGATGCATTTGGCAAGACAGTAGGACAATAACCAAGTAAGTCTCCGTCATTAATAGTTTTAGGCATACTGCATTGCACTGAATCCTAGGCCATAGGATCAAGACTAAGAAAACTAGAAAACCAATTGGAACTAAGATAATCATTAGAATATTGATTTTGAGCAAGTCGTAACAACTGTTTGGCACATGGAAATTCAAGTTCATTGAAAATTATATGCATAGAAATATCTAATTTTACCAGAGTGTGCTAAGAACTTATACCCCTTGTGAGTAGTATTGTATAAGAGGAAAATATATTTAATACGGTGAAATTAAAATTTGTGTTTTTGAAATGACTTTAAACAAGGACAGCAGGAACATCCACATACTTTTAGAAAATAGTAATTATGTAGCTTAGAATATACTTTCTAAAGAATAAGCATCAAACCAGAGTAAGGTCAGACTCAAATATATGTCTATGCTTTCTCTCATCCCTACCTTTTGAGCAGAGAGTGTATACATGAACGTCTTAACTGACTACCAAATTTTGTGGTAGGAAGTAGAGAATTTTGCTACTTACCACCACCATCAGTTTGCAGTATTTTGATTTTTCTTTCAAAAAAATTCTACATCATTTTTTAAAAACTGTAAAAATGTTTTCAAAGAATCACTTTTAGTTTAAAAAAATTAAAACTATGAGAATCTTGAAAAATTATATAAAACAAGATGTAATATTCAAAACTATTTTTCGTTGAAATTGGAGTAGGTCACCACATGTTTGTGTGAATTAGGTTTAGGATAGTTGTTGTATGATAAGTAGATATGAGATATGACAGTCTATGAGACTTTACAAGATGATAATAAGTGAAAAAATGTAGACCTTTCATTAACATCAAGAACATTACATTGATTTATAATCTTGGATAAAACTTGAAAAAAGAGATGGCCTAATATCATGAGCCAGTCCTCTGTTTTTTATATATAATCTCCATTACTTAGGACTAACTCATATACAAGAAGATTGGGACTAGAATCTTGAAATTTATGTGACTTGTCAATGCAGTAGAGTCCTTCTTTAGATCTTCATGTTAACATAGTCCTCCCTATGTCCAAATCCTTAACAAAACAAAAGTCTTTAGAGTATTCAACATAAACAAAATTTGCAGAGGTTAATTGAGAGAAACACATCAAATGCTTAGAGATGGTGGGAACATGTAAGATATTTTTAAGAGTCAGATGCATGTTGTCAACTACAGGAATGCTAGAGTTTCATACTCTCTCAATTAGACAATTTTGACGATTACCAACTTTAACATAAACATTACCTCCATAGTCAGCCCTTTGACTTATCATGCTTGGGTTGTGAGTAACATGATATATTTCTCCAGAATCTACTTATCATTTTGTATCATTATTGGTGTCATGATTTACTAGGAAGGCACTTAAATCAATCTGACCATTTTGTTGTTATTATTCCCAATGTATATTTCCCATTGTAGCTGGATCATCCCTATAATAACAAGTTGTAGCAGCATTACCATACATGCCAAAAATTTGGAGATTTAGTCTATTTGGGGAATATTTTCCTCCGTGTCTCTTGCAAGTATTGTTGTATCTACCTTTGTTTTTATTGTGATTTCTACCTTTATATCCACGACCCTAGCCCTAGAGTAAGAACCATAACCGTTTGCATAGGTACTGTTATTACCAGAATGAGATTTGTTGTCTTCTTTATTTGAGCTATTATTATTAGTTGTTAGAGTCAAATTAGCCATAGATGATTATAGACTAGATAATTGATCAAGTCTGCTGTCAAAAGTCAGTAAAGAGGTCTGTAAACAACCCAATTGAAAATGTTCTTTTTTGCTAGACTCACCACCATATGGGTGTATTTTGAGTCCAAGCCAACAATGACTTGTGAACCTAAGTCCTCAATAGTGACAGTTGATTCTGCCAAAACCAGATTGTCAATAATAGACTTCATCTTCGACCAAATAAACCTTCATAGTTTGTCATTCCTTTCTTTTTTGTTTAAACTCACTCTTATAGTTAGTGACCTCAGCTCTAGTTTGTGAGCCATAGAGCCTAGATAAGGCATCCCACGAACCTTTTGGTAGATTTTTGGTCTAGTAGTTGAGCTGTTGTTTCGAGGGATATGGTGGTGAATAACCACCCAAATAAGAGTTGGTCCATGAAGTACCACTCTTTATAAGAAGGGTTTTAGATCAAATTTCCAACGTAGTCAAAAATAATTTTAGAAGGACAAAAGAAATCACTTGGGATATGAGAAAATTTGAGATTTCCCTTAATGACATGGATGATCATAACTCTTGATAACATAAAGTTAGATCTGTCTAATATTATTGTACCGCCATTATTTCCGATTTGAGTGATCTAAGCTGTTCTTTTTTTAGAATGCAAAGACTATTATGGCAGAAGTAGATCACCTGAATAATATACAACATATAGGTGTATTACCCCGTATAGCAGAGGTAGATAACCGATTTGAGTGATCTAAGCTGTTATTTTTTCTAGAAAAAAATAAATGTAAAAAAAACATGTATAAAAGACTCGTTCCAATTACGAGGATTGATTAATAGGTGTATGCTACCTCATGTAACAATCAAATTCGAATAGTTTGTTATAAAGTAATATCGTTCCGACAATAAAATGCAATAGGGTCTATCAGAGACTGGTGAAAGAGATTTCTTCAAATCATCTCGGTTGTCATATGAATGTCTGCATAGATGATATATTGGTAAAACGTTCATGTAACTCATATCATATTCTTGACCTCATCGAGTTCTTTAAAAATTTATAGGTCGTTAGCTTAAATTTAAAGCTAGAGAAATTTACCATCTAGATATATTATAGTAAGTTCCTTGCTTACTTGTTTAGAAAAATGGAATATAAGTTTATTATATACAGCTTTAAGCTATGGCATAAAGACTAGCATTTTTGGATAGGTTCATCTTCTGTTAATTAAATAAGTGTTTTCACTTAATCAAGGTATTGAAAATTGCATAATATTTTCATTGGTCTAAAAGTGCGAATAAGATTTCAACAAAAAAACATATATCATTTATTAAAGTTATATTAAACCTTGTTCAGGGTGAATAACTTTATCCCTATGCTGTAATTTTTTTATTATATAGTAGGTGTCATCATCATAAAGGTTTAAAAGAAAAATCTTATAGTTAATATATTGTAAGAAAAATGTTTCTCAATGCCAAGATCGTATATCTTCGGTTAAAACAAATTACATTCGTCCTGCATATTCCTGCTATAAAGATAGAACAATTTGAACTTTTTTTAGGCTTCAAGACATACTTTAGAAACCCAACATATTTGGACATCTAACCCGATGATTAGTGGAATCGATAGATTTTGATATAATATTTGATTCAATAATATCAATCAAGAGACAATTAGCGATAAATTTTATAATTGAGTTTCAAACAAAGAGACTCATTCTATTTGTTAATAAGTTGATCCCAAAGTGGGTTAGTTGGACTAATAGAGGATTGATTCATCTATATTACGATCTAATTAACATCACTTTATGTGCGAAACAATGCACCATGCTACACAATTTCCATTTTATGTCTCTAACAATGAGGAATATGACGAAGCTCCAATCATGGGACTCGGGCTGAAAGATTTCAACAGATGACATAAAGTAAAGTTACTGAGCTACTCCTAATGATCGATAAACTATTCTCTCTTCTAATTGGAAGCGTAAAAAAACAACTTGATTTAATATCTGAAAATTATAATATAGCACACAAATAAGACTACCTCATCACCGATAGCTTACCATTAGACAAGGTTATGGCTCGTAAAATCAAAATATGTTCTAGCAAGTTTATGACATTAGGAGGAACAACATATTGATATGGACTAAATCAAATTATTATTTCATATCTCAATCCCAATGAATCATATTTTATGCTCTATAAACTCCACGGTAAAGAAGGTCGGCTCACTGCAACCGTAAGACTTTACATCTGATTATTATGCTAACGGGATGCTACTATCCAAAAATCATGACCAGTGCTCAAAATTTGGTCAATCAACATGATACATGCTAGCATTTTGTCAATACCATTCACAATACATCTATGCATTGGAAAACAAGAAAGTTGATTAGTCTTGTTTAGAACAAAAATGTGCTCTAACACACATCTAAGTTACAACGAATAAAATAACAAGTTTTCATATATCAAAATAAGGTTACCTTGAGAAATGCGCCTTAATCATTAAACGTAATCTCACTAATGAATAACGAAACCTTAGGCCAATAGAATGCGGACGCCCAAAACTCTTAATTACGTTCGAACATGAGTAAACATTTGGTATTGAATAGAGTAGCCAAATATTTTATAATCAAACTTTAATCAAGTTATGCAAGATACGTCCTCTCACATATTTGGGAGCGTTTGAAAATTGGTCATAGTTTCATTCATAATTCTGGTTTTTGAACCAACAATATTAGTAAATCGAGATTAAATTCAAATATGATCGATCGATACAACTATGATAATTTTTATCCTTAAATTGATGTTATCTGTAAGTATTATATTTAACTAAAATATAATAGTTTTATCAAAAACGATTTTATTTGACGAAAGTTAAAGTTTTAACAAAATATATAAAAATGATATCTTATCTTTTTATATGGTAGATGATTCATTAGCTAAAACTATGATTAGATATTTTTTCTCATCACAACGATCATGATTAAATACTACTGATGATCGAATAAATATTCGGATCTGAATTTAGGTTTTTGTAACTTATAAAATAAAAATATGAATATATCAAATACAGTAATTAGTGGAGTGATACTCATACTCGTACTTGTGAATTTCTTCCATGAGAGATATATATCATTTATTATAAATAAAATAAAATTTTATTACTTGATGATTGATTTTTTTATTAAAATTATGTTTTGTTTTCTTAATAATATATATAATTATATATGTATTTATTATTTAACTACTTTACCTCTCAAACTAGTAAAAGGATATATATTATAAAAAACATATATATATATATATATATAGGCAGATCTATATAGGAACAAACATGAACGGTTGTCGTCGTTTACCTTTCACTTATTTGATGCTAGGTTCAAACACTAATGAGCTCCATCAAACCCTCCTCACATATTTCCTTATTTTTCTCTCTCTCGCACTTCATCCATCCATCTAAAAATAAATCGTCTCAAATTAACTACATAGTTTCATTTTTCGTTTCACACTCGAGTGTGTGTTTTTGCTCTTTGATTTGATGACTTTGGTACAAGTATTGTATAATAATTTGATTATATTTGAATCATATAAGGTTTTATATAACGAGGTTGGTTGATTGTGGGAAGGATGGTCGAAGGAGGGGTTTCCAAGAAGAGAATGCCTAATTTCTCATTTGTAGCTTGTATTTATATTCTCTATATTTTTTGCTTTTGTAAATTTCTTCAATTCAGTCCTCTTATTGATTTGATTTTTAGTGCGTGAATATATCTTATCTATTTTGTTTATCTTATCTATTTTGTTTGGATTATAATATGTGATTTTTGAGTTATTTTTTATATTAAGATTTCGATTTATATTTATATTTTATATGTTATAGTTTATAGTTTATAGTGTGGTTTATGCATTTCTTTATCAATAAAGTAAAAAATTAATTTTTTTTAAAGTTAAACCCGATTTTATTACGAATTTAAGCCAAGTACAAGCCCATTAGTATGGGTAAAAGATTAAGCCCGATATTCTTAATGCTCTACAATTCAAATTCAGAAACGATTAGAGAAAAATTAAAATTCCCGCGGACTCGATTTTTTTTCTTCTAGCGCGAATTCAGGGCAAAACCAAGTATTTATAGTCAACTTGAATAACCTGGGCTAATTTTAGGAGTAATCATAGAACATCCTTTGGAGGTTTTCCATGCAAAAGGAAGCTTTGAGAAAAAAAAACATCCATTTGGGAATGATTCGATCCGAGTTGAGAGATATCATCCTTGAAAGTCCTCTGGAGATATTGCAGTATTTCTTGCCTATTAATCTTCAATAGAATCAGTATTCAATATACTCATTCCAAATGTTTCTGAAAATTCTGAGTGAGAAATGAGCAACGAAGCTAAGAATCTTCACAAGATATTTAGGTCTAATTTGTGAAATTTGGGGAAAAAACAAATGAGCTTTTTCTGCAAATCTAGCATGAATGATTCTTGTTAAAAGAGAAGAAATCTCATAAGACCAATCGATGCTTAAATACTAAAGTAAATTATCTAAGTGAGCTTTCAAAAGCATTGTATTATAGTGATTTCGTGGTTGGTAGATAGAAGACTGGTTGTTGATATAGGAAGAACCTGCAATATGAAGACAAGAAGAAGGATTTATGGGCAATTGTTTGTCAGATTCATGGGCAATGTTATTTCTGATGTAGCCACTTCCAGATTTTTTGAGAATGATAATGGCTTTCAAATAATTAAGAGCATTTTCAGCACTAATTACAGTCTTCATTTTATATTTAGATGTCCATTTGGCTAGCCAATCTGTAGCTCTATTTTGGATTCTATTTATTTGGTAGATGACCATATAAGAGCAAATGAGATTTCTACAATTAGTTATAATAGAGTAAAGAGATGGTGGGTACTTTGCTTTCAAAATAAGATTTACCAGTATTTGAGAGTTCATTTCAATATTGACGTTGCCAAAACCATTGTTTTTTCCAGACAATTAGGCCATCGAACAGCGCGTATGCTTCAGCCAAAGTTGGTGAGAGTTTTCCATATACATTTCCAAGTCAATAAATAAGGTTACCATCTGAGTCTCTGATTACAATGCCACCGTTTGCATCTCCATTCTCTAGGGAAAAGTCGTCCATGTTCAGCTTAACTCTGTGCTTAGAAGAAGGTGTCCAGATATGGTAAGTGGGCTTATTCATGTTTTTAATGCGATTAATACATCACATCTCATACGCGGCATTAGAAGTGTCATAACAATGTTTTTTATTGAGTTGAGAAGTAGTGTATAGTGACTGTAGCATTTTGTTTATGTAATTTATGGTATTTATAGGAGAGACATACATACCCTTAACTTTTGATTTATTCTTTTCTTACCAAATAGCCCAGCAGACAATTGGAGGTAGAATAGAATTGATGTGGTTGTATTTTCCTAATTTCCATAACCAGTTTTTAAGCATATGTACAATTGTCATGTGCCTGTCGATAGTAATCTTGAAAATGTGAGAAAAGTGAGACTAAATGGACCAAGAAAAGGTGAAATCCACAAAGAGGTGGTTTATAGTTTCAATGTTAGGACATAATTGACACTTTGATGCTAGGTGTATGTGTCTCTTCTATAGGATAGTATCTATAGGGAATGATTTTTTTTATTGTTCTCCACGTAAAAAAATGAGCATTTTCTTAGGGGGATATGGTTTCATAGTTTGGCGTAAAGATTGGAAGAGCTTTGATGCTTCCTAATCATATTTAAGAGGTCAAAAGAGTTGTATTTACTATCTTTAGATATTGTCCATTTGATAGAGTTAGGTATTTGAACATCTATATTTATCTTAGCAATAACATCCAGGTCATTAGAAAAAACAAAATTTTAGATTTTGCTTTGAATTCGTGAATCATCTCCCAACAGTTAGATACTTTATCCCATATGTACCAACTATTGTCCCATGTGTTGTTTCAGATGGTAAGAGGTGACTTTCGAAACCAATTATCGACCCAAAGATCTATGTTTCCACAACCCACTTGACAAAGGGTTCAACAATAGTTTTGATAATTGAGAGTCTTCTCTAAGTGTGAGATCATGTCTTAACCGAAAAATTAGCTTGTAAAGCATGTAATTTTTTATAGTATATACTATGAGTATATTTAGCCCATAGAGATTCATTTCTTCTAAAATTGACATATAGCTTGTAGAAGGAGGTATCATGGATATCTTTAAAAAATTGACATTCAAACCTCCTTCTTTAAATGGTATACAAACTTTGGACCAGTTAGACCAAGAGATTTTGGTTGATTCAATATTTGAGCCCTAAAGAAACTTACTGAGAAGAATCTCAATTTTGTTTATAATGCATTTAGGTATTGAGTAGAATTGAAGCCAATAAAAGAGGATAACCATAAGAATAGAAGAGATTTGGGTTGATCTACCCCCATAGGAAATGTTTTTCCCATCCTAGTTAGTGATATTCTGTCTGATTTTACTTATCAAATGCTCATACTTAGAAGTATTATTGCTGTTTCTGATGGTTATGCCTGAGTATGAAGTTGGTATAGTGTCTGTGTAAGAACCAGTGGTATTTGATATGTAGGGAATCCAAATAGGAGGAGTATGCTTTGAACAGATGATCATGGTCTTGATTTTATTGATTGCTTGACCATAAAGGTCTTGATAATCATGTAAAAATTTACTTAACATAGCAATAGATGTAGAGAGACTGTTTGTAAATGCTAAACATAGGATGATAACTCCTTGTAGTATATTTAAGATTTTTTGTTTTGTTCAAATAGATTACTATGACCTCTAAAGATTACTTCATCTACAATGATAAAAAGACTTGGGGATAAATGATCCCCTTGTCTTAAGCCCTTTTTATTTTTAAAGTAGTCATTCACCTCACCATTAATTAGTATGGAAACATGAATATTTCTAATCATTCTTTCGATGAGATATACAATTTTGAATCAAAACCAAGTAATAAAATAACTTTAATAACAAAGATGTGGAACATTCTACCAAAGCTTTAGCCATGTCCACTTTGATAATAATGTTCACAACTTTAACCATTCTATTAAAACCATAGATCATTTCTTTAGGAATTATGATATTCTCATCAATTGCCTTATCTAGTACATAGGCCCCTTGTGCATGTGAAATAATTTTTGGTAAAAAGGAGGAGAGTATGATATTGATAAGTTTGAAGATGATTTTGTTGGTAAAAGTGCATAGACTTATGGATCTGTATTAATTCCCAAGATGTAGGCTTGTTATTCTTGGGGACGAGGCAAATTCCAGTGGAGAGAATGCCTTCATGGATGACTTGTCCCATAAAAAAAAGAGTTTACAGTAGCACAAAAGTCTTGTTTGATGATCTTCCAGCAGGTAATGTAAAAACATTGATTGTAGTCATCCATGTCTACTACACTGTTAGGATTTAGGCTCTTAATGGTGTTCAAAATTTCCTCTTCAGTAGAAAGTTTCATTAGCATAGAGTTATCTTCAGTTGAGACCAACTTAGGAATGGTTTTTGTAGATGATTGCTAATAATATTTTTGTTTTTCCTAAAAAAAAAGAATAAAATTGTCAGTTATTATATCTTTGAGAAAATGTATTAGATTTACCAATCAAATGATATTCTATTATCCAAGTTGAGTTCTCTTTTATGCAGTAGATCTTTGATTTTCATATTTTCTTCTTAACATAAGATTAATATAAGCTAGTTAGAGTAAGATTTTGTATGCAAAAATGACTCCGCAATCTTTAAAGCCTAAAGGAGAAGAGCATTTGCTTTTGCTAAATTATTGTTGTTTTCAATGTTGTTGGTGTGACTTTATTTTATGTTCAATAACTTTATCAAATATATTTCCAAATTTAGACTTGTTCCATTTGTTTAAGACATTCTTTAATCGCTTGATTTTGTTCTAGAAGATGAATAAAGTAAATCACTGCATGTTAAGGTTATAGTTAGCTTCTACCATATGGAGAAATTTATCATTAAGTGTCCATATGTTTATAGGAATCTAAATCTAGATTTATGGGTGATGTTAATATTTGATATGGAGACTAATAGAGGTGTATGGTGAGAAAACATTCTAGCCATATGTGTAATCGTTGTGTTGCTGAAATATTTTGCCCACTTTGGATATCGCCTTTTCCAGGATTCTCCATTTAGATTTTTAGTCTAGTTGAATCTTGTCCCTACGTATCCAGTATGTTCTAAACAACATTCTCTTAGTATCTCAATGAAGTCATCTGCACTCTTATTGTTATAGGTGTTACATCGAAACCGTTCATTAGGAGATCAGATAAAGTTAAAATTACTAATTATCATCCATTCTTTGACATAATAAGATATCGATTTAAAGCATTTCCAAAGACCCAATCTGTTGAATCTTTGGCATTTTGCATAAACTATTGTAAGATCAAAACTTTTGTTAAAGATATTTGTGAGAAATAGAAGAGTGTAAAAGGTGTGAATTGATAAGGTCAGATGTATTTGACACTGCCCCTTTCATATATCCGAAGGGCAGTTCGGACATAACCAGTACCATGTCCAACCAAACAGAATAAATTAATGGAACGTGACTCAGCTAGTTGCTGGTCATTTGATCTCATGGGCTAATGGGTTCTTAAAACTTAACCCAAGCCCATAATCTGACCCATGAAAGGCCCATTGGTCGTTAATTAGGTATAAATACCCCAACGACTTTCATTACTGAGGGTAATCATAATTTACTGCTAGCACACACCTTAATTATCTCTCTATATCTTACCTTAAACATTAAATTCTCAAAAAACTTTACAAAATTACCCTCGATCACCAAATTGTCGACCACAGTGGGAGGTGACGGTGTCTGAATTGCAGATTCAAAAGCATCGGTAACAATCCGTTTGGATGGACCCGAATACACAGAATGATCCACCTCCTGAGGTGGAAGTAGCAAAAGAAAACAATGAGTACACTGTAGAGGAACGCGATCAGTTGAGGGTCGAGATTGAAGCTTTGAGGGCACTGAAACAAGTAGAGAAATGAGTTAAAAGAAAAATCTGGTGCATCAGCACTTCACCATACTGACAATCCTGGGGAGAATGAGTTGTCCCTGAAGAGTCAGTCTCATCTTAGCTCCAAGAAAACACATCGATATAAACATATGTGGAGCTCCACTTCGGAATCCTCCAGCAGTTCCTCTAATGATGCAAAGCTTGAAGAGTTAGTCTCATCCAACAGTGATGAAGGAAGGTCGAGAAAGAATATGAGGCTTACCAAAAGGCATTCAAGAAAAAGGATAGGCATGGTAGGCTCAAGAAACATCATGTGAAGATAAAGGGTTCAACTGATCAACATATTGACCGTTTGCTGATTGATCCCTTTGCTTTCCAATCCGAACCAGGTATATTTTCTACTCCAAATGAGGATACTGTATTTAGCCGTAACAAAAACTGGAGACAATCACCTTTATCTTCAAAAATACTCTACGGACACCATCCTAAAAGGTTTGACAGCTCTAAAATGGAAAAGTATGACGGGAGCAAAGATCCAGACAACCATCTTGAGTAGTTTAAGAACTTTATGATGAACTTTTATGATGACGACAAACTGTTGTGTAGGGATTTCTTCCAAACCTTCACGGGAGGTGCCCTCAAGTGGTATAATAGTCTCCCTTAAGGATCTATAATTGTTTTTGACATATTTTGGGCTACTTTCCGGAGGCAGTTCGTTAGAAGCAATGAGCTTAAGGGTAATGGGGATACCATCATCCATTGCGCTCAGGACTCAAATCAGTCTCTAAAAGAGTATATCAACCAGTTTTTTAATACAAAGAATGGGTTAGGAAATTACTTTGAACAAGTTGCAATTACTTCATTCAGAGATGGTTTGAATCCGGGCAACTTAGCTGATTTAGTGGCTCGGAAGAAGGCTATGACCTGGGGGGGGGGGGGGGGGGTTGTTAAATCAAGTGACAAAACATATTAAAGTTGAGGAAACAAATAAATCCATAGTGCCTCGCCAGATTAAGTCCACTACTACAACATCAACATATTTAGCAACTAATCAGTCCGGTTATAGATCGAAGGAAACTATACAGGGATCTAATCGGTCAAGGCAGAATAATTCCAACCATAACAAAAACATATAAGTTAGAAATAAAAGGGGACCTTGGGTTCATCCTCAGTGGTTAGCTGAATTGGGAGAAAACATGGCTACAATATATGACAAAACTAGAAATGAAGTACACTTTAGAAAGCCAACGACGTTATAGTATCTAGTGAAAACCGGAGTACTCGTTTCTGTAAGTACCATAATGATATTGGCCATGATACCCATGATTATATAGTTTTGAAGCAAGAAGTGCATAATCACATTGAAAGGTCAAATTGGAGGCCTATGTTAAAAAACAAGGAGGGAGCAGGCGGGATAATACACAATCCAATGCCAATACTCCCCAACCAACTCCTTCAATCCTTTTGGGAACGTCTAGGAAGGAGGACACTGTGGTGATTACTAAGAGATTTGATGTGGATTATGAGTACCTTGACCCGGATCCAAGTCAAAATCGAGTGGGGGTGATAACGAAGAAGACTACTAGTGTCTCTGGTTTGATTAAGTATTTTGAGTCTTTAACCTTTTTTTTTGGGGGGGGGGGGGGGGGGGTGGGGGACACTGTGACTGCACCCTCTAATTCTTCAAGAAGAGGTACTTCAGCAGTCTGACCACCCAGTTGAATGGAGAGATGTCTACACATCTGTACCAAACTCCATCTCTTTTCATAGTTTTAAACGAAGATGACCTGAGGGACATCGCACGACCTTATGAAGACGTTGTGGTAATAGGGGCATTAACATGAGGAAATGATATACATTGAATTCTGATTGACACATGTAGTTCGGCAAAAATATTGTTCTTAAGCTCCTACAAACAGATGAGAAACCCCTTGGTTATTCAACGTTTGAATATAACTATTGTCGGCTTCATAGAAAATTTGGCTGATGTAATAGGAGAATTCGAAGAAGAGGGAAAAGGGCCTTTCAAGAAAATGGTGAGAGTATTATTTGTTGCGGTGGAGTGTCTCACATCTTATAATGCAATATTTGGAAGATTTTGGCTCTCCAGGATACCTGTTGTGGCCTCTACTATCCACCAATGCTTAAAATATATTGTGCAGGGACAAGTAGATGTTGTCCGAAGTAGTAAGAAAATAGCCAAGGAATGCTATGCAACAACCCTTGCCTCTAAGTCTGTGGAGGCAGTCAATGTTAACGAAGATTACAAGCTATTGGAGCCTTCTTCCGATGAGAATGAAATATATGATTCTAGGGAGGCTCCTAGTGCCATAATACCTATTGGAGAAGTCAATGTTAGGATTGGTACCAAGTTTGGCACCAGCTTTGAAACAAAGGCTATTATCTTTTCTATTCGATATTCTACATGTATTTTCATGGTGCAATAATGGTGTCACCAAAGTGCCAACTGATATAATTTGTCATAAGCTATGCGTACGAACTGATGTTGGACCAGTTGTACAAAGAAGAAGGTTTTTCTCTAAACAAAAAGCAAATATAATTGTTCAAGAAGTCGATCGCTTGACCAAAATAGGCCACATCAAAGGATCTCAATACCGATTATGGACTGCAAACCCTTTCTTGGTCAAGAAAAATAATGGCAAGTGATGCATGTGTATTGACTTCATTGATCTTAATAGGACATGCCTCAAAGATCTTTATCTTGTTACTCGGATAGATTAGTTGGTGGACTCCACCTCAAGGAACAAGTTGTTGTCCTTCATGGATGCTTTTATAGGGTACAACGAGATACAAGTAGATTAGAAGGATCAAGATCATACCACTTTTATTACGGACAGAGGTGTTCATTGTTATAAAGCGACGTCATTCAGATTGAAAAATACAGGGGCTACCTATCAAAGTTTGGTAAAAAAATATTTTGCTAGTCAGATTGGCTGAAATATGAAAGTTTACATAGATGACATGATGGTGAAAATCCTTGGAGAAGATGCGTATATTTATGATCTTCAAGAAACATTTTCTAGCATAGAGGTTGTCAACTTAAAATTAAACACTAAGAAATGTGTTTCTGGGGTCTGATCTGGAAAGTTCTTAGGATATGTTATAAGTGAAAAATGGATTCAACCCGATCTAAATCAACTCGACGCTCTATTAGTTATGGACCCTCATCAGAGCAATAAAGAAGTTCAAAGATTAACCAGACACTTGGCTGCATTGAACATGGTTATTTCAAAATCATCAGAGAAGTTTGCTCTATTTTTCCAGATGTTCAGGAATGCCAAAGACTTAGATTGGTCTCCACAATGTGATCAAGCATTCATTGAAATCAAAAGGTATTTTTCTTCACCAAAGACACTCTTTAAACCTATTCAAGTGGAGAAGCTCTGCATATACTTAGTTGTATCGGAGTATGCAGTAAGTGTTGTGCTAGTAAGAGAAGTGGATAATTACCCCCGTCCGGTTTATTATATTAGCAAAAGTCTGTTGGATGCTGAAAGAAGATATTTTAAGTTAGAAAAGTTGACATTGGCATTAGTAATTGCACCAAGAAAAATGAGACCATGTTTCCAAGCTCATTCCATTATCGTCCAAACATCTTTTCCTATGAATAATGTCCTCCAAAAGACTGATGTATCAAGTAGAATGTATAAGTAGTCAGTTAAGTTGGGTGATTATGATATTTATTTTGCACCCCAAACAACTGTTAAAGCCCAATCAGTGGTTGATTTCCTTGTATAATTACATGCTGACAAACCTTTCGGACAAATGCAAGAAAAAAAAAGGGTAGTCCGAACTAATGGTGGGTCTAGTACTATGGGGCGTGGGGGTGTAATTTGTTTTAGAGCTATCTTTTTTTGTTTTAGAGCCTCCAATGATGAATCTGAATATGAAGAAGCTATACACGGTCTCAAGCTAGCTCTTATACGTGGGGCTAAAAGAATTCGATTAATGAGTGACTCTCAACTACTTATTCACCATGCTCAGGGGCAATCTGAAGCAAAGAAGGAACAATTGGTGAAATACTTATCATATTAAGAGAAATGGTTGCAAATTTCAAAATTATAGAGTATGAACATATCCCTAGATCAGAGGCAGACTCTTTAGCCACCATTGCCTATTCTGAGTCTTACCCATGGATTCTGATGCTAGAGTGTCCATCAATACCAACAAGCCAAGAAATTGGTAAAGATAATGAAGGTAGTATGAGCATATGTGCCATTCAACCCAAAGACTAGAGGTATAGTATTTTTCAGTTTTTCGACCTCCGAATAAAGCTTTGGCTAAGAAAATTAAATATAAGGCTCATGGTTTCCTGGTATTAAAAGAAGTTCTATATAAGAAATCATTTAGCAGACCTCTCTTGCGTTTTTTGGGATTTTAAGTGTCCCAAAATGTTTTATTCGAACTACACGATGGAGAAGGTTCTGCACAATGTGGCTACAAGACCTTAACCAGGAGAGTCTTATTAGCATGGTACTATTGGCCAACAATAATGGCAGATGCCAAATATATGGTCAAGAAGTGTGATCATTGCCAAAAATATGGGGATGAAATCCATGTGCCAACAGTTCCTATGGACTCCATATCTGAACCAATACCTTTTGATTGATGGAGGTTGGATCTGGTTGGGCCTCTTCCAATGGAATACGGTGGATGTCGAACGATCATAGTTGCAATTGACTATTTGTCTAAATGGATAGAGGCAGTTCCCTTAGCTGGAACCACTTAAACGGCGCTTATAAAATAAATTGTATCCAACATATTTTGCAGATTTGGGTTCCCCAGAAGATCACCACAGATAATGGGCCATAATTTGATAATAAAAACATGGAAATGTTTTGCACATCTAGAGGAATTCAACATTGTTTCTCTTCTCCATTCCCCTCTCAAGCTAATGGGTAAAATGAACTTGTTAACCGAACAATCTTATCTGGGTTGAAGAAAAATCTGGGGGTAGCAGCAGGAAAATGGTCAAATTATCTGCAAGAAGTACTGTGGGGATACCGAACTACTCCTCAGATTGCTACACAAGAATCCCATTTTGTTGATTTGCATGATGGATGCAATCATACCCATAAAAGCTACTTTACCATCTTACAAGATCCAAAACTGTTTCAAACATGCAAATGGTATGGCAGTTAGGAATCAGTTGGTGAACATGTTCTTCTAAGCACTTGCTGTAAATTAAGATGTCATCGAAATATACTACAACAAAAACTCCTATATAAGCCCTTAGAACATGATTCATTAACCGCATGAATGTACTAGGTGCATTAGTCAGCCCAAATGGCATTACTAAGCATTCATATAGTCCATGCTTATTTTTAAATGCAGTTTTCCACTCATCCCCTTCTTTCATCCTAATTTGGTGATAACCACTTTTAAGATCAATCTTAGAAAAAATGCTAGAACCATGCAATTCATCTAACATATCATCTAATCTAGGTATAGGATGGCGATACTTTACTGTTATGTTGTTGATGGCTCTGCAATCAGCACACATTCTCCAGCTTCCATCTTTCTTGGGCACAAGTAGAACTGGTACCGCACAAGGACTCATGCTTTCACGGATATGTCCTTTTTCCATCAGTTCACTGATTTGCCTTTACAATTCTTTTTTCTCCACTTGATTAGTTCTATAAGCAGGTCTGTTAGGAAGGGAGGCTCCAGTTACAAAATCTATTTGGTGTTCGATGCCTCTAATTGGTGGAAGACCATTTGGATTGTCTTCAGGGAATACATCTTCAAATTCCTACAAGAGAGAAGTCATCTCACACGGCAACACCGGTGTCAAGTTAGTTAAACTCATAAGAGTTTCCTTAAACACAAAAAGTAACATAGGTTGCTTAGAGAATAATGATTTCTTAACCTCGCCAGATTTTGCATAGAAATTCGAATGTTTAGTTACCCGACTTTCCTTGTTCTGCATATGCTTTTGATCTTGGTAAACTTCTCGTGGAGTCATGGGAACTAGAGTGGTTTTCCTTCCCATGGCTAAGGGAACTTCTACTTGGTGGCTAACTTTCATTTCTCCATTGTCGTTAAGCCATTGAAGCTTGTAAGGTGCTGGATGCTTTTTTGTTTTTAAACCAAGCTTCTTTACCATAGATTCACTTGCCACATTGGTACAACTTCCTCCATCGATAATAAGGCTACAAACTTTCCCTTGAACAAGACACCTAGTGTGAAACAGATTCTCCCTTTGCTCTTGTTCTTCTTCTTTTGTTTGAACGCTTAAAGACCTTCTGGCTACCAATAAATCTCCTTTAGCAGGTCGCTCTAAGTGTTCTTCGGAAGAATCAGAGACAATTTCTTCTTCCTCTGAAATTATTTCTCCATTATCTAGAATTGTCATAATCTTCTTATTATAGCACTCATTAGCATAATGTCCCATCCCTTGCACTTGAAACACTTAACATCACGAGTTCTGATTACAACCTCTTTAGGTTTGCCCTTGTTATCAATAGACAATGGTGTTCCAGATTTTTGGTTCACCTCTACATAGCTTCCTTTTTGATAATTGGTCTTCTTATCTTTTGAATAACTTGGCTTAATTGTTACTGCCCCTGAACCGTAACTTGATCTTGAGGAGTTCTTTCTTTTAACTTATTGTTCAAATAGCAAAGCTTTGTGTAGCATCTCTTATAGTTCAACATAATACCGAGTTTCCAATCTGTCTTGAATTTCTCTATTTAAACCCCCAAGAAACCTTGACATTGTTGCCTCTCTATCTTCTGAAATATCAGCTCGCAACATTAATGTCTCCATTTCTTGATAATACTCTTCAACAGATCGGCTTCCTTGTGTTAATCTCCTCAACTTTAGATGCAGCTCACGGTGGTAATGACTAGGAACAAACCTCATTACGCCTTCTTGAGGTAACTAGTTGATCCCACCAACTAAGAGCATAATCATAAAATTCAGTAGCAGCAATTCTTACTCGATTGGTCTCCGTGTAGTGTTGAACGTTGAAAACGAGTTCAATCTTCTTTTCCCATTCCAAATAGGCATCTGGATCGTTTTTCCATGGAATGGTGGAATCTTAATCTTGAGACCTCCAAGATTGTCACGCATACGTTCGTTGCCCTCTCTTGTACGTCTATGGTGCCTTCTATGGCTGTTTCGAGACGAATTGCTTGTGCGTTCATAATATTCATCAGCGGCTTCATTTCTGAATTGTTCAGGTAGTTCATGGTTTCTTCTTGGATTGGTTTGTCGTGAACGGTTCCGCTCGTGGTCAGTGTTTGATTGAAGCTCTTCGCGAAAGGCATCTATCTTGGTGTCTATTAACTTTGTCATAGCTTCAATTAGAAGCTTGTTGTTATTGAAATTACTGTTTTCTGCATCATTGGAATTAGACATCCTTTTCTATAAAACAAAACAAAAACAAATCACCAGCAACAAGTCCTTGGAAAGTTCTTCAATTTATTTAAAACCATAAAACATATCCAAATCTGTTTTTCTAAGAATATTAAGAGATAAATTTCACAACAGCACCTAAAATAATTTTCTACGATTTTAAATCTCAAACAACTATAACTAGGGTGAAACACATCAGAATTTCGTGATTCAAAATGAAATCATCACACTAACACTCAAATCTTCACAAACAAACTGATAATATAAAATAAATGAAGAAAAATTAATGAGAAAGAGAATACCCAACTTTCAGAATGTTGCTCGGATACCACTTGATAAACTCCTCCTAGAATCGGCACTCTGAAATGGGATAGGGATAACTTTGCAACCAGGAACCCAAAAGGATTCAAGGATCAAAGGATGTGGATCGATAGATCACACAAAGGTTGTGGAAAGGCCTTTGATATTCCAACTGATCTTCCTTTGGATATGACGCACCAAATGAAGAACATGTTTTCTTGTGGATATTACACACCAGCAAGAGAAGAGTAAACCTTAAGAAGTTTTTTTTTTCAGAATCAAAGATAGTCTAACCATTAGAATTCTGAGTACATAGTTTTTATAGGAGAAAGAACTAGCCTTGAGCACAATTAAGGCTGTTCTTGGAAACATAATGCATGCCTCTAAAACAATTAAGGCTTTTCTTGGAAACAAAATGCTTTAATATTGAAAATACAAAGTATTAATGATATAAGCTGGAAATCAGAGCCTTCCCTCCTCCAATGACGTGGCTTTGGTGTAGATGGGCATTGGGCTTTTATTTCAACAAATGGGAAATAGTGAAATGAAACAATTGCCTCATTAAAAACCTTGTCAAGAAAACCCATTGGGACAAAACTTGAATAAGGGAAAAAGAGTACAATCGAACCACTTTCTCATTTGTTGAAATCAATTAGCTTGAATCAAAACCAAAGTGGTTTGACAAGCTTTTCCACCATACTTGCTGTTTTTATCACGTAGATTCTCTAGTTGATTAAGCAATCCTCCAATAGCTTTGTTAAATTGTTTTGCTCTTGATCGAGTTGTTGGACGAGCCGGTAAAATAAGAATATCTTCAACTTCAAGCTCATTTTCTTTTTCAAGTTGTTCATCTGGTTCTTGCACATTTCCATGTTCTAAGCTCCTTGTGTCATCTAGGATTACATCATAGAACATCACATAAAACTTTATCTTCGTACTTACCAATGGCTAAGGGAACTTCTACTTGGTGGCTAACCGCCTAGAATTGATGGTAAAGGTACTTCGAGGCATTGCTCTGCCAGATGTACTTCCTATACGAAAGGGATGGTGTACAACCGCCTAGAATTTCAAGGCGTGTTGTTGAGGTGAAAGCTAGGTGGTTAGTCCTAGTCACATTCCGTGTACATCCAGTTTCTAGCCTCACCGAATTGGAACGTCGTGTTGCGTGTAACCGCTTCAACTGTCAAGTCACGGATTCTATAATAGAGGACCGGCTGGATTCGATCCGTTCTGATATTATTGACAACCGGCTAGAGGAAATGCATGACTACCATGATGCGAAAGAAGAAAGGAACTTGATGAAATGGAACTACCCTGATTGATAAACTTTGATGTTGGTACGAGTGGATCCTTCTGTGAAAGTTCATGTTTCAGACGATGTTTTACCATGTGTTTTATTTTATAGTTGAGTTTTTTATTCGGTTTATGTTTTAGTTTATGTTTGAGTTTTTGATTCGGTCTATGTTTGAGTTTATGTTTGAGTTTATGTTTGAGTTTCTATTAGAGTTTGTGTTTCTCAAAATGTTTGAGTTTGTGTTTCAGCTTATGTTTGAAAGTTTATGTTGCCGTTTGTGCACTTTGATGCTATTATGCATAACAACATAAAAACATATAATAATCCTCCAAATAAAAAAAATCAACGAAAGCAACAACCGAATTAAAACAAAAGATGGTAACAAACAATCGTCATAGTAGTCATATAATACAAATCCAGTCAATCACTCACGCGGTACTGGTGCGCCAAAAGCGAAAAATCGTGCATCTCATGACGCATCTCGTCCAAAGTCATCTCATCCGCTCTCGAATATTCATCAATCACACGATCACATATGTCATACAGTCGTCGTGCCTGATATGACATCGCACTCGGGGTCTTTGCAACATGTGCACCAGATGGATCAACCAGACTAGGATCAAACACGGTGTAACATAGGTGGTCACGGATCCATACGTCGTACAAAGAGGTCGTACTAGGGCCGCCTATAACATATGTGTCACCACGAATCCTCCAATCAACAACGTGCGACCGCCATACGTTCCATGTAGCCTCATCCCACAGAAAGCGTGTGTTGACACACTTCCTCCTATTTACTGGTAAAATAGGCCGCAACACTGGTGGTATATCCTGAATGTGCCCAAGCTGCCGAGCAACCCGAAGTGGATAGTACGCCTCAACTATGTCAAACGCCTTCAGCGTGTGGTAAATCCAAGACACATCACAGAAAGGGAAATGATCGCGTATTGTGCGGTAAGGCATGAACCAAACATATATCGTAAGTTAATAATGTTTGACCAACTTTAAGTAATAATAAAATAACGACTAATAAACAAATGTAAAAAATCATCGTAACTCACATGGTGCTCCCTCAACGAAGCCAGTAGCTGCCGGATGATGATACGAGTCTCATCATCCTGACGAAATGGTGAAGGTACGTATCGGCAAATAGTATGCATAGAAGGATCGTAGAGAGTGTTGACCGTACTCAAGAAGGGCTGAAAGTGATCGTATATCCACGTCTCCAACATGGCAATAAAACCTGGAATCCCTAAAGTGGAGTGCATGGACGACTTCACTAGATGGTGATATATCTGAGCTAGTATATGCTTGCCCTAGTTATATCTAACGGATGTCCTATAATGTTCTACAAACTGCAAGTAATCTAACGATTACTGTTCCCCGTCTTGTTCGTCAGAATACAACAACCCAACATGTGGAGCAAATAACCCCTAGTGACACACTCTACGGTACCATCAGACATGGTATCATCCATAAAATGGGGCTGCATGTACTGCTCACGTAAAAACTATAAAGGAACAGATATAGCACTACCCTCTGTTACGTGCTAACTCCGTCCTAAGTGCATTCTCGGGTATACCTAATGACTTAGAATACCATGCCAAACGATGTCCATTACTAGGAAACGAATCTACCAGGTGTATGTTGGTACTATAACGCTCCAAGATATCGGTGAGGGGACCAAAACAATACATCATAACTTGACGTCTTATCCTGTCCTGCCCAGCAAGATCTCATGCACGATGGGTACCGTACATCACGTAGCATCGCGACGGCCGACGAGCCTACATAAAACATCAATAACTCATACATAATATAAAAAAACAATAGGTTGTACTTTAAACCAATCATTACTTACCTCTGCTCTAAAGACGCTATATGCCTCGCCACTGTGTAGTCTGGGTAAATAGCAGGCATATGCGGATTGACCTTCCGAAAAAGCCGATCTAGCGTCCCCATCATATGGGATACAATAGGTGCTAGAGTGGCAACTGTAGGCCTACGTCTTACAGACCGTGACCGTGACCGTGAACGTGAAACAACCTCTTCATTCTCGCTATCACTATCCGATCCTGAATTCCGAACAGAGGTATGTTGTGTGCAAGGCATGCTAAAATACAAGAAATAAAATCACCGTGAATATGTAAGTAATTTTGGGGAATAAAATAAGAGAAGGTGGCAAATCAGACAAAATTGCGCATGGAGAGTGCTCAATTTTGGTGAAATTGCGAACGGAAATATAGCAATTTCACCAACGCTGTTTGTGCAAAATCGTGCACGATCACGTGCGTCTTGCTCGCGACCTTGCATAAACAGTAACTCGAACTCTAAGATTCAAATCGAACCCAAATTCCAAAAAACCCAACCAAATTCAACAAAATCGGTACCAAAAGGTCGATAATCACTAGGCTAACACATATCTACAATTTGTTTTAAAAACAATAACAGCATTTAGATGAAAAATCGTTTTTTCTAAAAAAACTAGAACTCTAAATATCACTACAAATACATACATAACTAAAATGTATAAAAATTACATCAATAAGTATAGGATTCATACCTTGACGTGTTTGTGAGTTCGGATTTGAGAAATGTTGAATTTTTTTGGACTGATTTTGAGAGTTTTTTTGGTAGAGAAGAGAGAAAAGAGAAGAATTAGGCTGAAATGAAGCTTTTATATCAAAGATAAATTGGTCATTTTTGGGTCTTATTATAGCCAAAATAGGCTTCATTATAAAAAATCTCATTATAGCCAAATGGAATCTCTATTTAGCTTTGTTCATATAATATTGAAGACGGAACAACTCTCTCAATGTCATTTGGAGTTCAATAAATTTTTATAAAAATTTCAGACCTAGCTCTCACGTGGCTTAATTAATTTAAGTTAAATTCTGAAACGAGAGGGTTTACTATATATATATATATTAAATTTTGAAACGAGAGGGTTTACTTTTATATATAGGTGAGATTAAACTCATTCTAATAGAGGAGAGAACAAGAGTCGAACTCTGAGAATTGGCCTTTATATTTATTTAATGAATATAATTACAGTAGATATGGTTTTTTGTTTGTACGGTTGATTTTAACTTTCATCTAATTTTAAAATTATTTTGTTATTTTTATATGATAGTGCCCATTTGGAATATTTGGATGTAATGTATTTTTATTAGATTAGGTTTATTTTATTTATTTTATTATTTTATTAGAACCGGATGTATATTTTTGATTGAATGTTTATACCGCGTCAATGGTTTGTACAGTATCAAAAGTGATGCGAACGGTTGGTTTCGGTTGGTCAGTGAAAAGAGAAGAGCGTCGCTGAAAACATTCAATCATTTTTAGGTTCGAAGGTTTTTTATGTATGTTCTAAATGGTGATAGTATGAAGACAATTTGCGGTGTTTGAGGAGGGATCTTGTTCCTGTACATAATCTCATGTAAAACGGTCTTAGCTAAATTGTCAAAGTAAAAAATCGTGTCCTCTAATGTAAAACTGTCTTAGCTAAATTGTTAAGTTGGACGTGTTTAGCCAAGTAAATGATCGCACGAGCATGATACCGTTTGGAGAAGTCAAAAGTCGCACGCTCGAGGGAATCCATATAAAGTAGAACTTAGCTATTTGGTTTAGTCAGAAGTTGCATAGGAGAACTTAGCTATTTGGTTTAGTCAGAAGTTGCATAGGAGAACGCCACCCATCTTACATGGGAATTGGTCCTTTGATCGAGCATGGGATCATGTGTGTAAACGTAACCCTTTGTTATCATAGATTTGACCACTTGGCCAAATCATAGATCGCCTTCTTGTTGAGTTGTAACCCTTTGTTACCATAGATTTGACCACTTGGCCAAATCATAGATCGCCCTCTTGTTGAGTTGTACTTGGCCATTTGGTCGGATCATAGATGGTATGCATTAGTGCGTTCGTGATCTTTGGGTAAAACGGACTTAGTAAATGTTTAAATCAAATATCGTGCGCGTAACCGCGCGCGGTTACACAACCTATTATTAAACTCGAATTGGTGGTTTCATCCAGTCAATGGTCGCTCGCGTTACCAGATTTTTTCTTCAAAAATGTTGGATATTTTACCAAGTGAGTGGTTGTGCGTATTAGCACGACCCCGTATTAAATTGAAGTTGGTCATTTGACTAAGGTACAAGTCGAGCGAATTTTTTTGATTCTGTGTTAACTTGGATTTGGCTGGTTGGACAAGTGAGGAGTCGCGTAAAAGAGTATGATCTAGTATTAAACTGGACTTGATGTCCGATCAAATCAAGAGTCGCGCGTTAGCATGACCATTTATAAAACTGAACATTTTCATTTGGTCAAATATGAGGTAACTGTGGGAGGATGATCCCGTGTTATAATATCTCGTTTGTTTAATTTGTTGCTATAACTCATTTGTACTATATCAGTAACTCCCCACGTGGTGTTACTTGATGGTGAGTTAATATAGTCTTCATTATTTCTGGCTTTTGCTTCCTGCATTTCGCTTTAATTTGACACGACTTCCAATGTGACTTTTATTTTTCCAACTTGATTTTTTTTTACTCAACAAGTTCCAATTTTTTCACCTTTTTTAACACGTATCAGCTCGAGATTGACTTATGGGTTATATTTAACTTTCTATATATTACTCCTCATTTTTTTTTATTTCACTTGCACTTGTATTTAGAGCTTGTGTAACTAAAATGTATTTTCCCCCTCTATATTTTACTCTATCTCTTTTGCGAGATGATTCCCTCTTTGGAGAATTTGTTTGCGCCCTTCATCCTTTCATGGAAAGTGTTCCATATCTTAATCGTTAGTTTATGCTATTTATGATGGACGAGGCCGGGGAATATGGGCATCATCCTTGTGGTGCTACGATCGAAGTTGTTTTAGGTGAACCACATACCTTCTGGTGTGGATTGTTTTCGTCTGAGGGTAGTTTTGTCAGATGTTTTAGGAGTAATAAATGTTTAAGTGTTTTGTAGTGAGAGTTTAAGCTGCATGGTTCTATTAAATGTTTTAATACCCTCATTAATGAAAGTGGTTGGATATTTATACCCTTAATTATGGGCCACATGGGCTTTCGGGTCAAACTTATGAAATCAGGTCGAGTTCAAAAACTCATTAGTTTATTAAGCAGATTAGCATTAGCTTAGTCAAAAGGTGATTAATTTTTAGTATTTTTGTCCAGATCGAATGGTTCAGTGGATAGCTTTTGTCCAAATTTCGCACGTCCGGTTTCTACAGTGAGTGGCAAATATTTCCGGACTCATTAGTAGCCCCTTTTTTAGGTTTTGTCGAAGGCCTTTGGTAAGACCTAAAAAATCTTTCTTAGGCACTAGTAACATTCTCCGGGCTGTTTAAGTACTCTGCTCAGGATTTATCCGGACTGAAAACTTCTCAGAAGTTGAAAAGTTATGCTATGGATTGTGGGACACGTGTCATCTTTTGATTTGCCTCACTAGCCGTTTTTCTCCTAGAACGACGCTTCCACTAATCCAATAAGCAACCTCTTCATTTAATACCCATGACGCCAGCGCTGCCTTCAATCATTATTTTTGTTTTTTCGTATTCTCCTAGGTTTTTGGCAACACTTTTGTCTTATTAGTATAAATTACTTTACTTTCACTGTTTTACCATTTTTATTACTCTCTCATTCCTTCATCTCAAAGTTTTCACTTCTCTTTTCAAAATTATTTTGGGGTAAGTTTATGTTCACGGCAAGAAACGCACTGGTAAAAGGCAGGTGGCTTAACCTTTCGGAGTTAGAAAAAACACAAAGAGTTGATCGAGAAAGCGCATTGCTACGGGCCTTCCAGTTTCTCCAAACGACAAACCTGAAACACCATCTCCAGAGGGTGATCGAGGTTCATCTCTGCTAGAAGTTCCAAATCCAAGAGGTTATTTCAACCAAGTCTCTCACCCATTGTATCAGGCTCCTCGGTTCAGGAGTCACAGCCCACTATTGAACGGGAAAAAGCCGTTTCAAGCACAAGGAGACCTTCTCCATTTATAGCCATGGGGTCAGATGTTGAAAAGTCCCCAGAAAAAGTTACCCTTCGCCGAACAGGCCGCTTAGTGAAGGGCCAAGCTGTTGTTTCACAAACTAAATCTCCGAAATCAGGGCCTTCTAAATCTAGGTCCAAGGACAAAGTTATAGAATTAGGGGCATATATCAGAGTCCCCAAGGATAAATCCTCCGGTCCGAAGGGTACTGGAACTAGCTCTCGAAATGAGCCCTCCGGACCCGAGCCCCAGCCGGACACCAGACCCTTAGGTGAGGGTGATACTCAACAGTCCAGACGACTTACAGAGCCTGCCTCCAGCCCTCCCCCACCAGCAACAACTGACAAACTTTCCACGGTGATGTAAGAGGTGATAGTAGACAGAATAGAGGAAACCCCACCGACGTCTCCGGTCAAATAGGAGAAACTACTGCTGACAAAAAAGGCAAGGGTAAAGAGAAGCTGTGTTTGAAACATCCGGACCTGTCGGAGTCCCTGAAAGGCAAAGTGGGACCCTGCTTCCATAAGGGGAGTGTAAAGTATCTGCTGGTTATGCAAAACATTAACTATGTCTACACTCACACAGTTGAGTTAGGCCGGATCCGGACGCAGTGGGGGATCCCTGATTCTGTCAAGGTGAGGATACCTGATGTGATCCTAGATGACACAAGGAGCTTAGAACATGGAAATGTGCAAGAATCAGAAGAACAATTTAAAAAAGAAGATGAGCTTGAAGTTGAAGATATTCTTATTTTACCGGCTTGTCCAACAACTCGATCAAGAGAAAAACAATTTAACAAAGCTGTTGGAGGATTGCTTAATCAACTAGAGAGTCCACGTGATTAAAACAGCAAGTATGGTGGAAAAGCTTGTCAAACCACTTTGGTCTTGATTCAAGCTAATTGATTTCAACAAATGAGAAAGTGTCTCGATTGTACTCTTTTTCCCTTGTTCAAGTTTTGTCCCAATGGGTTTTCTTGGCAAGGTTTTTAATGAGGCAATTGTTTCACTTCACCATTGCCCATTTGTTGAAATAAAAGCCCAAGGCCCATCTACATCAAAAGCCACGTCCTTGGAGGAGGGAAGGCTCTGATTTCCAGCTTATATCATTAATACTTTGTATTTTCAATATTAAAGCATTTTGTTTCCAAGAAAAGCCTTAATTGTTTTAGAGGCATGCATTATGTTTCCAAGAACAGCCTTAATTGTGCTCAAGGCTAGTTCTTTCTCCTATAAAAACTATGTACTCAGAATTCTAATGGTTAGACTATCTTTGATTCTGAAAAAAAAAAAACTTCTTAAGGTTTACTCTTCTCTTGCTGGTGTGTAATATCCACAAGAAAACATGTTCTTCATTTGGTGCGTCATATCCAAAGGAAGATCAGTTGGAATATCAAAGGCCTTTCCACAACCTTTGTGTGACCTATCGATCCACATCCTTTGATCCTTGAATCCTTTTGGGTTCCTGGTTGCAAAGTTATCCCTATCCCATTTCAGAGTGCCGATTCTAGGAGGAGTTTATCAATACTGGTCACTCCGGACACACCAATAGACTGCAAGTTGAGTGAAGTAGTTATGTAGACGGAGCTGTTCAACTGGGGGCTCAGATTTCCCCTAGACCTAGAGATTGTCAGATACTCTCATCTGATAAAGCTCTATCCAAGCCAACTGAGTCCCAACGCTTGGTACACCCTCATGGCCTGCATTATGGTCTCTAGGATCTCCGGAATACCACTTCTGATGGAGCAATTTGCTGCTGTGGCCAGCCAAGAACCACGTCATCCCCTTCTACCACTACAACATGGGTGACAATTTTAAGGTGGGGGATGATTTGCTCGAATCGGAGAAGAATTGGAAGACCTGATTCTTGTTCATTAGTGGAGCTTGGAAAAACGGGAGGAAGATTAAAGTTGGTGTCAACCCAAGCATGCTCACCAGCAGATGGAAAAGCACAGGTAACAATTTCATCATGTTTGTTTTTCTTTTCTTATAAAAAATCTGTTACTTAATTGCTCTTCTTTTTCTTTGGGTAGTGTTGCCGAAGGAGTTCTCCGACTACTTGGAGGAGAGGCAGACAACTTGTGCCAAACTGAATGCTTGGGCTGCTGACAAATGGGGAAATCGTTTCCACAATTGCTTTACTGCTGGTAACTTGGTGAGGTCCCACCTCTGGAACACAACCGGCCGGAGAGACCAGAGTTGGGAAGAATTGACCACACTACCTCTTCCGGGTGTCATCCTCCAGAGGACAGAGGAGAAGGATGGGAACCTCGCTTTGCCTGCCAGAGCTAAAACCCCAAGTAAGATGAAGGGCAAGAAAGGAAAGAAGAAGCAAGATGAAACTGAGGTCGCTCAAGGTGGTCTTGAGGAGATCTTCCCAGCAAACGAGGAAGTATAGGACCAAAGGGGAATTGATGTTGCTCTTCTACAAGTGGTTGAAGATGAGAGTACCAAAGAGGCAGGTGGACCTCCAAACCCCTCAAAAGCTCCCAAGAATGATAAAAAACGGGGAGCTGGTTGTGGAGATAGGGAAGCCAAGAAGAAGAAAATCTCCAAGGGGGATGAAGTAGCTCTCCGGGGGCCGGAGTCTCTTCCACCGGCTGACCCAACAGACCCCACACTGGCAGAGCAAATCCGAAGTAATTTACATACCGGAGAGGGTATCGGAGGGGATATCAACATTGATGGAGTAGATATTAGTGGTCTTCAAAACATTGGCCTTTACTTTGGAGACCTCGAGAAAGACGACTTTGCTGGTCCTTACCTCCCTCCAAGCTCCTCGAACATGGTTACTTTCAATGGTAAGTCTTTTTCTGTTTCAGGGGAGAATGACATGGTGACCAACTCCTTGTTGAGCAACATTCAACTGGTGCTCAACTTAGAGAGGCAAGTTCGAAGCCAATCTGCCCTTATCAACACACTCAACGCCGATAAAGAAAGCTTATCTAATGATCTTCTTAACGCCAATCAGAGTGTTGAGGCATTAAGGAGAGAGATCGAGAAGCTGAAGAAGGGGAAAGAGGACTTGGCCACCAGGCTGGACACTTCGGAGGAGGTTAACAAAGAACTCCAAACTAAGTGTTCTGGCTTGGAGAAGGATCTCTCCACTTCGAAGGAGGAGGTGAAGGCCAGGGACAATGTCATCGAAACCCTAACTAGTGACAAAATTTCACTTGAAGATGCTGTGTCTAGAGTCAACCAAGAGAAAGATGATTTGATAAAGGAGCAGGAGAAGACAATCCAGGCCAAGATCGATGCATATACCAACAATGTGATGGATTCTCAAGAAGAGAGGTATGTTCAAGTCAAATCTGACATGGTCTTGCTCTTTCATCGAACATTTTTGAAGAGAACGCTTGGAGATCTATGGCGGTATGTGGAATACGAAGACCTCCAATTCCACACTATGGCTGATGGTGACAAGCATAACTATTCTAGTAATTATGATGATACCTCCGATGAGGAAGAGGGGACTGGAGAGAGTCCTAATGAAGAACCCAAAGACCCCAAGAAGAAACCAAATGAGGCTGGAACATTTAAGGGAGCGCGGCCTTAAAGTCTTAACTAACTTTTATTTTCCTTTTTTCTTATGTCAGACTAAAGTCTTTGGATGGCCAAGGCATTTTTGTAACCGTGTTCGGCTCTTGTTCAGACAAACCTTTTCTTTTTAAACTTCAAATTCCTTGGATGGCCAAAGCATTCTTACATATTTTAATATCATTCCCCGATGCTAGCCGGGCAGTTTTACTTTACACAATTCTTGCCTTGTTTTATGTTTGCCCAATTTTGATGGCTAATGTTTAAATAGCCCTTAGTTATTTTACAAGTATTTTAAGGTGAGAGTGTTTAAATTCTCCGATGACAAATGTTTAAATGGTCATCACACCACCAGATTAATCCGGACTTTCGATGATACTTAGAAGGCTTTAAAGAAGCTATCAATCAAACCACTCTGAATATTTCAAGAAGGCATCAAATTTTATTAAAAATCCCGGACACCTCATTAAAACCTCCCTGCGCCACCAGGGTAGGAAAGATGCCCCCTAATTTTACATGGACTTTAAACAAGTAAATATTTACATATCTTATATTCTAGATATAACCGGAGGTGTTCAATGTTCCAGGGGTCATTTAAGATTCATCCATCTTTATCTTGAAGCCGGTATGTCCAAGGTTTAAGCTTTTTAATGACCACATAGGGTCCTTCCCAATTTGTTACTAGCTTGCCGAACTGCTTCTTTTTAGTATGTAGGAAGACTTTTCTCAACACTTTATCCCCTAGTTGGAAATCCCTTCTTTTGACTTTGGAAGCAAACCTGCTTCTCATCAATCCCTGATAGTGGGTCACTCAAAGATGAGCCTTAACTCTTTTTTCTTCAATCAAGTCGAGTTAACTTCTGATTGCCACTTCATTAGCCTATTCGAAAAAATTGTGGACTCTGAATGAAGGAAGAGTTGTATCTATAGGAGCTATTGCATCCATACCATATACCAAGGCAAATGGGGATTCCTGTGTAGCAGCCCCACGAATAGTCTGGTAGGCCAATAGTACTTCTTGTAGATAGCTTGGCCACTTTCCAGCAGCCCCTTCTAGATTCTTTTTAAGACCGGACATGATGGTCATGTTTGCTAATTCTACCTGACCATTCGCCTGTGGGTGGAAAGGAGAAGAGAAGCAATGTTGAATGCCTCTAGAGGCACGGAAATTGTCCATATCCTTGTTATCGAATTGTGGTCCATTGTCTGTGGTTATCTTCTGTGGAACCCCAAATCTGCAGCAAATATTAGATAAGATAAATTTTATAACCGCTTTTGAAGTAGTTCCTGCCAGTGGGGCTGCTTCTATCCACTTCGAGAAATATTCAATGGCAACAATGATAGTTATGCACCCTCCCGACGCCACAGGTAGTGGTCCCACCAAATCCAACCCCCAACGAGCAAAAGGTATTGGCTCAGAAATCGACTCCAAAGGGACAGTTGGGATATGAATTTCATTACCATATCTTTGGCATGGATCACACTTCTTCACCAATTCCTTGGCATCTTTCATTATGGAGGGCCAATAGTATCCGGCCAACAAGACTCTTCGGGTTAAAGCTCTATAACCACAGTGTGCTGACCCTTCTCCATCAAGCAGTTCAGACAACACTATTTGGGATTCTTCAATCCCCAAACATCGCAAGAGAGGTCTACTAAAAGACTTCTTGTAAAGGACATCTTTTAGGATCACAAATCCACGAGCCTTATACTTCATTTTTCTTGTTACCGATTTTCCGGAGGCAAGATGCCATCTGAAATATATTGAAAAAGAGGATACCTCCAATCTTGAGGTTGACTTACTTGTATATTCAAACTTTCCTCCTCTTCCTTGATCTGATTGAATTGAATGGATGGGCATTCTTGCACATGAATCCATGGGTAGGACTCAGAATATGCTATGGTTTCCAAGGAGTCTGCTAATATGTTCTCTGTTCTGGGTATGTGCTCATAGGTGATGTCTTTGAAGTTAAGTGCCACCTCCTTAAGAATGACTAAATATTTAATCAACTACTCATTTTTGGCTCCACAAATTAGGGCTAACTTCAAACCAGCTATAGAAGATTCATATTCGGACTCATTATTAGAAGCCCTGAAAGCAAAACATATAGCCTGGTACAGCTTGTCGCCATACAGAGAAGTTAAACATATCCCAGCACCAAAACCCATGGTACTTGATCCACCATCAGTCCGGATAACCCATACTTTCTTACTCTTTTCACCCATTGCTTGCTTAGTGTCTCTGTCCGAATGGAATTCAACTCGGAAATCAGCAACAGACTGAGCCTTGACTGCAGTTTGAGGGGCAAAATCAATATCATAGTCCCCCAACTCCACTGACCATTTGGTCATTCTGCTTGATACGTTTGCCTTTTGAAGAATGTTTTTCAAGGGAAAAGACGTTCGCACAATAATAGAATGAGACTGAAAGTAGGGTCTCATTTTCCTTGCAGCAATTACTAAAGCCACTGCTAGTTTTTCAAGTTTTAAGTATCTCTTTTCAGCATCCATCAGGCTTTTGCTGATGTAGTACTCCGGACGAGGATAATTATCCACCTCTCTTACTAGCACTGCACTTATCGTACATTCGGAGACTACTAAATATATGTACAATGTTTCTCCATTAGTAGGTTTAAACAGAGTTTTGGGGGAGGATAAATGCTTTTTTATTTCATCAAAAGCCTGGTCGCACTGTGGAGACCATTTGAATTCTTTGGCACCGTATAAAGTTTGAAAAAAATGGGGCACACATATCCGAAGACCATGAGATAAAATGGTTTAAAGCAGCTAACCTCCTTCCACACTCTTTACCATCATGTCATCAATGTACACTTCCAATCTGATCAACGAAAGCTTTGTTCACCAGCTTCTGATCAACATTCTTTAATCTAAAAGACATCACCTTATAACAATGAAGACCCCTATCAGTAACGAAAGTGGTGTGTTCTTGGTCCTTCAGATCCACTTGAATCTGATTATAACCGGAGAAGGCATCCATGAAGGACAACAACTTCTTCCCAGATGTGGAGTCCACGAGCTGATCGATCCGGGGGACTGGATATAGGCTTTTGGACAAGCCCTATTAAGGTCAGTAAAATCGATGCACATACGCCACTTTCCAATTTTCTTTTTTACTAACACCAGATTGGCTGTCTATAAAGGGTACTGAGATTCCTTTAAGTGCCCCATCTTAGTAAGTCGGTCAACCTCTTGAACTATGACATCAGCTTTCTCCTTAGAAAAAGCTCTTCTCTTTTGTACAACAGGTGCTACATCTCTTCGGATGGATAGCTGGTGTGATATTACATTCGTTGGTACTCCGTTACATCAGCATTGCACCAAGCAAAAACATGTTGATGGTCTGTTAAAAAAGATAACACTTTGCTTTTTAATTCTGATGTCATCTTGGATCCGATCTTGACATTTCTTCCTTCATTCAGAGAGTGAGTTTCAACCTCTTCAATCGGTATTAAAACACCAGGGGTCTCTCTTGGGTCATCAATTTCACCCTCCCCCCGAGGGCCCCTCCAACTGCTAATCTTCATTGATCTGAACTGCCCCCAAAGTTCTAGAGGCCCCTCCAACTACTATCTTCTGACTATTCCGAACAACTTCCACTTGTCCTTGCACTGCGTATTTTAAACATTGGTGGACCATTGAAGCCACAACATGCATCTTGGAGAGCCAAGACCTTCCCAAAATGGCATTGTTGCACGTGTGACAATCCACCACAATGAAAAGTACTCTGAGCATCTTCTTAAAAGGGCCCTTGCCCAACAGAACCTCCTCCTCAAACTCCCCGATTACGTCCGTTGAGCTTCCAGTGAAACCCACAATTGACCTGTTAGAACGCTGAATCACTGCTAGATTCTTCATTCGTTTATAGGAAGTTAAAAAGAGGATATTGGTTGAACTACCGGTGTCCACCAAAATTTGTCTAATGTCATTGCCCCCAATGGATGCTCCTTTCACCACAGCATCTTCATGGGGACCAACTATGTCCTTCAAATCATCTTCATCAAAAACAATGAAGGGAAAAGGAATTTTCCATTGAGAGGAAGTCATGCCTCCTTCCAGTTGAGTAGCCAGGGTATGAACATGCCTCTTCCTTGAAGAAGCAGTTGGTGCAGTCATGGTGTCCCCTCCAAATATGGTAAGTGACTCAAAAAAGCTGATGAGTCCGGACACCGACTTGGTGTGTTCTGTGATAACGCCCACCTTATTCCGGGTTGGATCAGGATCCAAATACTCTGACTCCACATCGAACATTTCAATTATCACCATAGCCCCCATCCGGAGTCGATGTCCCTGCATTGTTTGTTGGGCTGGTCCGATGAGCACTATCAGGCCTATTCTCACTCCTTCTTTTAACATAAGCACCCAATTTTCCTCTTTCAATCAAATTTTGCACCTCTTGTTTCAAAGCAATGCAATCTTATGTGTTATGGCCAATATCATGATGATATTGACAGAAACAATTATTATGACTTTCCCTGTGAGATTGAAGCGCGGCTGGCTTCATGAAATGTACTTCATCTTTTGTTTTGTCATAAATGGTTGCCACATTTTCTTTCACTTCAGCAAACTACTCCGGTTGAACCCAAGGCCCTCGTTTATTTCTGGATTGTTGGCTATGAGCTGATGCTGGGTGGGATTGAGCTTTGGCCCTTTTGGGACCCTGTTTGGCTTCCTTAGCCTTGTACCCGGACTGATTCTGGTTTTGATTTGGTGCAGCTGGAGCCGATCTCACTTGCCTATGCACCCTAGTCTTCTTTGTTTCATCCATATTGACTTGCTTTCCCACCTGATCCAGTAGACCGCCCCACGTCATGGCCTTCTTCCTAGTTACTGAATCAGCCTAATTGTCGGGGTTCAAACCCTGCCTTAGAGAAGCTATTGCTACTTGTTCAAAGTAATCAGCTAATCCATTCTTGGTGTTCACAAAGCGACTAATATATTCTTTCAAGGATTTATTTGGTTCTTGGGCACAATGGATAATAGTGTCTCAATTGCCCTTCACCTCCTTACTTCCAACGAACTGCCTCCGGGAGGCCACCCAAAAAGTATCAAAATTTCAAATGAAACCATTATACCACTTCAGAGCACTCCCCGTAAAGGATTGGAAGAATTCTCTACAAAGCAACTTATCATCATCGTCAAAATTCATCATAAAGTTTTTAAATTGCTCCAGATGATTCTTTGGATCTTTACTCCCATCGTATTTTTCCATCTTTGTACTGTCAAACCTCTTAGGAAGGTTTCCGGACAGTATTTTCGAAGACAGTGGCGATTGCCTCCAATTTCGACCTCGACTAAATACTGTGTCTTCATTAGGTGTTGCAAAAATACTTGGCTCATCATGAAAAGCGAAAGGATCCATCAACAGTCGGTCTACATGTCTCCGGCCATGGCTACGGCCATGAGATGACCCTTTCCCTAGATGCCTTTTCAACCTTCCATTCATGTTCCTCTTTCTTGAATACTTTTTGACCAACTTTTGCTTCTTTTCAGAACGGCCTTCATCACTACTGGATGACAGGGACTACTCAACTCCATCTTCATTCGAAGAGCTACTAGAAGATTTTGAGTCTGAATCTGAGCTCTCCACCGGTTTACACCGATGAGACTTCTTTGAGCTAGCATGAGTCTTTTAAGTGCTTACATGGGTCTTTGTTGATGGGTCATGCTCCCTTGGATTGTCAGTATGGTGAACGGCTGACACTTTTGATTTTTCTTTCAAGCCCATCTCTACCCTTTTAGCAGCCCTCAAGGCTTCTATCTCAACTTTCAATCTGTCTCGCTCTTCGATCGTATATTCATCGTTTTCTCCCACCACTTCTGCCAAAGTTGGTGGTACTGCCTGCTCGTCCGGATTCATCCGAACTAGTTTTTCGTGATGGTTTCGAATGCTAGATTCAAGCACAATCTTCTCCCATTGTGGTCTCCAATTTGGTGTGGATTGTTTTCGTCTGAGGGTAGTTTTGTCAGATGTTTTAGGAGTAACAAAAGTTTGAATGTTTCGTAGTGAGAGATTTAAAGTGCATGGTTTTATTAAATGTTTCAATACCCTCATTAATGAAAGTGGTTGTGTATTTATACCCTTAATTATGGGTCACATGGGCTTTCGGGTCCAACTTATGAAATCGGGTCGAGTTCAAAAACCCATTAGTTTATTAAGCATATTAGAAATTAGCTTAGTCAAAAGGATGATTAGTTTTTAGTACTTTTGTCTAGTTTGGATGGTTAAGTGAGTGGATTTTGTCCGAATTGCCCCTGTCCGGTTTCTACAGTGAGTGGCAAATATTTCTAGACTCATCACCTTCAGTTCTAGCTTTGAATATGGAGCGACTTTCCTTAGCGATAATAAGGATCCTCCCAAAAACCTCGTTCCCATTAGTGAAGGTATTCTATTGAAATCTATTGAGAATGGACATGTCTACCGAGATAGAGACACATTGTCATTAGCGAACGAGACTCCACTTGACTTTGGCACCAACGAGACCCTCTTCTACCATTAATCTTTCGACTTCGTCTTTTGGCTTCTATTAGATCCATTTAACGGACTATCTAGCTTCGTCTAACATTCCACAAGGTCAAGGTTCTCCCAATCGATGGTGCATTCTTATTATCTTTGGAGTGTTATAAGGACTTAAAGAGATCCATCCAAGGATCCTCTGGGTAACCGTATTTTGTAGTCTCAAACACACCACTCGAACAACGTTATACTATATGATTAAAGTTCTCTAAAGGGTAAGGGTTTAACTGAAACAAAATACTTCTTCGTGAGCGGGTTGCGGTCTTCCATTTGTGATCCATCACGTGTTCGTGTTCCCGTGATTTTAGTTAACTCAATATGCTTCGATAGAGGCATTGAACATAAAGTTCATTTTTATCTTTTATCCTCTAATATTGTTTTTCTCATGTGAAAACAAATGTTTTAAGGCTCAAGGGGAGTTGACATTGTACTTGCGATATTCTCTCAACCGTCTTCACAGACCTAACGATTGTAACTTTGAAATTGCTGAGCAGTGACGTCACTTTATAGACATCTTCCAGCCCGAGAACTTTATCACATACAAATATTCACCTAGTCTTCTGTCATCCCGAGTCTTCAAAAAAAGATAATGTGTAAGGCCTCTCAGTACACTTGTGGCCCTGATCAAGGAGCGCGATGGTGATCACAACTTGAAGACTGACACTCGGTTACATAGTTAATCTTCGTGCATGTTATTATTTTTTGGATTATTTGTTTTATGTGGTTATTAAGGATGTATGTTTGCATGTGTGGTCTTTTTTTTAATTTTTCTTGTGATATGGTTGTTGTTACCCCATTTGAAGGTGCATGTTACCTCATATTTTGAAGTTCTTCGATAACATCTTAATCGAAAGTAATTTTACTTATATATTTTATTGTTTCACGTGTGCTCTGCCTCATTGCATGTGCATATTCCCTTTATTTACCATTAAGGTTGAGCCATTTCAATACGAACCTCTTTTGTTTAACCAATGTTTGAACATATCCCACCGGCTATTTCTACTTTATGGTATGGGCAGATATTGCCACTTGCTAGCTTTCGTGAGCCATCCTTATTGTGTGTAATATTTCTTCTGCTTTAAAGATTTATCTATATGTTATATTTTAAATTTTTCATTTATGATGGCCAAACATATGATTAAGACTTATCTATTACAAATTATCAGTTAATGGTAGTTAGCTAAATAGCTTGTTGAAATACATGCAAACGATAGTGAACTTAAATAATATAATATAAAAGAGAAAAATAAAAAAAAATCATGGTTTCTCTCAAATTTTAGGCTCACAAAAATCAGATTCATACTTTGTTTGTTAACCTTGGGTTGATTCTTTTAGGGATTCGGCCAAATTTTCACGAGTCACCTTTTGGGTAAATCTCCACTGATTACGTACTTCAAACACTAATGATATGTGGGGGACGTTGCTCTGAAATCATGTAGTCATGGCCTCCCATGAATAAGGTTGTAAGGGGTAGGCATGTCGAACGCAACGAACCTGGTCACGTGGGTTTTGGCCCATCTTCCGACTCCAAATGGTACCTCGAACACCTTCGTCCATATCGGCCTAGTATCATGGTCATTGAAACGTACCACATGATGGAAGGCTGAGAAAATGATAGTTCTAAATGGGAATTTCTTTTTTGCGGAGTTGAACAACACATTCACCATTACTCTAGTGTCCATAAGGATCTGATGCTCATTGCAACCTGTAAAGTTAGTCATTATCAAGAGTGCATATTCGTGGAGATAGAAAACATCTTCAAGATTTTTATCGATAAAGACAATTGTTGGCATTGAACGCCTCCTTCTTTCTCCCTCCCCCTTCCCACGTGCCCTCGGATCAGGTCTACTCCTTGTGTATTGACGCTCAAAATTAATTTTGAATGTATCATTTGCGAAAGTTTGGGTGTACTTGGTTTGGCTGGTTTCGCCATAGAGAGTCAATCTATATGTTTTAGGTTTCTTTCCTATTGTTTCTCTCTTTTGTATGGATTCTAGTTTTACACGTCTCCTCGAGCTCGTTTTCCCTGATCTTAATAATAATATGGCATGGTGTGCATGCAGTGACGTCATTTTGGTTGGTATCGCTCAGTTTCTTATCATACTCCCTTAAGTGCCATTTTTAAACAAAACTCTCAATCTCAACATCTAACACCAAACACTCGTTCGTCGTGTGCCTATGATTTCGATGGTATTCACACCTCTTATTTTGATTTCACACCATCGGGTAAAAATTCATTCTTCCCGGATTGGCCATGAGATTTGAGTCTTTAATCTACTTACAAATATTGACATTGACACGGTCAATGCCGGGTGATTTACCAGGTCATATACGTGGTGAGCACTACCATGGGAACATTGGTATGGGGATCTTTTCCGGAATTGCCATTAACTTTATTTTCCAAGATGCGTATGTGTTCCCTCTTTGATTGTATTGGGCGTCTTATTTCCTTATTCAAAGTGAAACATGATGTGAAACGTTTTCCTAACTTATGGAATGTTAGACCAAGTCTCTCGACATTTGATAGAACCATACCAAAGAACCGTCTTGAAAGATAAAAGGAAACAAGTGACAAATCATTGAGTCTTCACACTGAAAGTACTCAATCTGGTTCCAAAAGTATACAATGTGGTGCTGGAGATGAGTAAATCCCGTGAAGTATTGTAACTTCATTATGTAAAGATTTGGCGGCATGAAAGACCTGATTAAAGTTAGTCATCCGACAAAAGATAAAATTTTAAGATCTCATTCAATTATTTTATTTCTTATCTTTATCACAAGGTCATCATTAATGTGGACTATTTGTGATTGAGGGTAATTTTGTAAAATGTTTTGAGAATTTAAGGTTTATGATCAAATGTAGAGAGATAATTAAGGTGTATGCTTGTACTAAATTCTGATCACCCTCATTAATGAAAGTAGTTGGGGTATTTATACTTAATTTATAACCCATGGGTCTTTTGGGTCGGATTGTGGTCTTGGGTTAAGTTTAAGAACCCATTAGCCCAAGATATGAAATGACCAACACCTAGCTTAGTCACGTTCCACTAATTTTACCTTGTTCGTTTTATCATGGTAATGGTTCAGTTCGAACTACCCTTCGAATATGGGTAAGCAGTAGTGTCAAAATTATCCGACCTCATCAATCATAGTTGTTTTTTTGTTGATGGTATTAACTGATATTCCAAGGTATCTGAGAGTAAGTAGACTGTGATTGAATCCAATCAAATATTCCAGGAATTTAGTTCTACATGTTGGCATTTTGGCAAATGTATATATAATTATTCTCTTTTTATTGATAATTTATCTTGAGAAATTTTGATAAGTACCCTAGTCTTTTAAGAAAATCCATTTGCAAAAATTAAGAGGTCATCGGTAAATGCTAAAGAAGGTATGTCCATTATAGCTTCTAGATTTGTATCTCAACTCCTGATTATTTTCAAATACTCTCATGCGCCCCTTGATTAGGAATTCCTCTGTTATAGTGAAAAGGATTCAGGATAAAGAATCATTCTTCCTTACGCCCTTATTAGACTTGAATAAACCTATTAGACACCGTTGAATAAGATAAACTAACTTGTATAGTCAATATTATTTAAGATCGGGTCCAGAAACCTTTAGTCAAACCCAAATAATTCTATCACTTTGAGTATAAATTTGAATGATAATTTGTTAAAGGATTTTGATATATTCACCTTCAGCATAATGCTTATACCTCTTACCTTTCTGTTCAAATCAGAAGCTAATTTCTAAGTAAAGAGGATATTGGCATGAATATTGTGTTCCTTAAGAAATCTTCATTACTCATCGGAGATAACTTTTTGAAGCAAAGCATATAATATTTTGTTTAAGGTTTTAGAGAGAATCCTATTGAGCTTGTACAAAGACTAATTGGCATGAAATAATTTCAAGCTTTAGGGTGATCCACTTTAAGTATTAGACAAATAGTTATGGAATAAATTCTTGTAGGAATAGGATAACTCTTGAAAAAAGATGCAATAGACTCGCATAGGTTCATTCTAATAATGGTCCAGCAAATGCTGCGAATTTGGCATTAAAGCCATCAACCCGTGCAACACTGTTGGGACTAAGAGACATAACAGTAGCGTAAATATCCTCCTTTGTCGGTAATATTATAAGATTCATATTATCCTCTTGTTGATAAGTTCATGAATAATTAGATCAATATCTTTAGGATCAGATTGAGTAGTCTGACTAGTAAATATAGTTTTAAAGTGATCCACGGTAGAGATTTCTAGATCTTCTTGATCATAATTCGAGGTACCATTCAGCCATAGACCATTAATTTTATTTCTCCTCATTCTTTTATTTACATAACTATGTGAATTTGAAGAATTTCTTTCATCATTTAAGACAATTTATGTGACTTTTATGCTCCCAAAAAGTTTCCTCTCTTGCCAAGATCTGAAGATGAAGAGCTTTAGCTTTGGCAATATCTTTTTGTCTTTGGGGGATTTTGCAATCTTCACAACATATTTCCTTAAACTTGGCATCTTCTTCTATTCGAATGATTGAGTCAAACACATTATCAGACTCATCCTAGTTCTAAGTTTTCAGTTGTTGCTAAAATCTTTTTAGCTTATGCAAAAGAACATGTATAGGAGGACCATATAATATCTCGTTCCATTTATCTATAATCATATCTAAGAATTCAGGATGCATGAGCCACATATTTTGAAATTGAAATGATGATTTGATTTTTTCCTCTTCCTTTGATATAGTAATACTTATAGGATTATAGTCTGACCTAGTCCTAAAGAGGTGTTTCACCTTGGTATTTGTTTAAAAGTCAATCCAACTTGCATTAAAGAGGACCTTATTTAGGCACTTCCACTTCATATTATTAGTCCATGTATATTTAGAACTAGAGTAGCATGCGTCTTCTAACCCACAGTCCTGAAGAGTGTTATTGAAGTATTTCATACTTCTCAGACAAATAGTGTAGCAAGATAATTTCTCTTCACCAGTTGACATAGATTTGAAGTCTCCCATTACTAACAAGTCTTGAGAGTCATCATAGAATTCTTTTAATCTATTCCATGGAGCAGTCAGTTGATGTCTATAATATTTTGCATACACAATAGTGACTTAAAATTCTATATTTAAGGTATTGTGTCTAACTTTAAGGTGAAATAAATGATCTTGATTTTCTATTACTTTCACAAAGAAATCTTCTTTAAAAAAAAACCCAAATTTTATTGGTAATGTTTGCAGCACTCCCATAAAATCTCAACTATCTAGTAACCCTACTCATATTTTTGAATATTTTACGAGATTTAAGCCTCTTCATAGTTGCATCATTACTAAAACCTCTCACATTCAAATTCAAAATGTTAATGGTCATTTTGAATATTTTATGAAGGATCCATCATACCCTTTAGATAAATGAGAATTTGTCTATATATATATATATATAGAGTTTCAGTATCATTATGTTCTAAAAATAAAATTTCATTGTCTATTTTATGTAAGGCTTCATGTAAATTGAAGTCTAGCATAATATGTTTTTTATCTCATTGTGATACAAATGTTTACTTTGAATCTAAAGTTTCAAAAGTTCTTTTTATTTTAACCTAATTTTTATTATAAATTAACTTTTATATTATAACATATATTTTGTTATTATAATTAAATTTAAATTTATATAAATCTAGTATAGTAATTATAATTGTGCCAAGCCTATTTCATAATTAATCATTTCTGTAATTATTTGTTTTAAATTATATTTTTTATTTAAATTAAGTAGTGGAACTTTTATATTGTGATGATAGTTGGAATTTTAAAATAATTTTTTATTTATTTTTTTATTTTAATAAAATATATTTAAATTTAAAGGAGTTACTAATAAGAAGCTGGATAAAAATAAAACTCTGAATAACTATTTATATTTTTAAATTTATCAATAACAATATGCCACATAAAATCTACTAACAATAGCTCTGTAAAAATAGAAAAAGAAAAAACTTTGATCTTCTTCCTTGATTCGTGACTTTCTCTCTCTAAAAAATCGAAACTTATAAATCTCTTAAATTAAAAATTTTAGTAATAAATTTCAATGAACTCTTAAGCATTTAAGCATAAATCAACTCCTAAATCAGATTCTCATGAATGAATTACTTTATTTTGTCTTTCAATTTTCAGTTTGTGTGTTCATTGATATTTTTAACCTTCAAACTCCAAATCATTCAAATTTTAACTAAAAAAATCCTTAAAGACTTATATTTCTATTTTTTAAAGACGAAGAAAATAAAATTCATGAGTGGTATTTTTGGAGAATTGTTTTCTTATTTTCGCAACGAAATTACTCTTATGCAACTGAAACACAACTGATTTCTCCAGACAAATTTTACAACCCCATTACTTTTATTTTCGCATATAGTAAGGAAAATAAAAATAAAAACTATCTTTCATCGATTTAATTTTATTTATCTTAAAAAAATAAAACCAATTGTATTTAAGATTTTTTTGGAGCTAGGTTTGAAAGATGTAACATTAAAAAAATATGGTAACACATTTTATTTTTCATAACCAAAGTCATACTTACGCAACTTTTTTCTTCTAATTATGCAACTTAAAATAGTTGTTTTTCATAGCCAAATTACTCTTAGTTATGCAACTGGAACACAACTAATTTCGTAATTTGATTACTCTTATTTTTGCAACCAAATGTAGTAACGAAAATTGAAAAAAAAACTTTCACTCATCTAGTTATGTTTGTATTAAAAAATATAAAACCTACAGGATTTTCGGATTTTTTTGGAGCTATGGTTTGAAATATACGAAGTTTAAAAAACAAAAACTGTAACACAATTTCTTTTTTGCTACCAAAGTCTTATTTACACAATTATTTTCTTATTATTTACGCAACTAATTTACACTTAATTTCGTAAGTGAAAACAATTTCTTTTTTGCAACCAAATTATTTTTAATTATTCAACTGGAACACATTTACTTTTTCACAACCAAATTACTCTTGAATATGAAACTGGAACATGATTTATTTTTCCATATTAATTTTGCAATCTGATTACTCTTATTTTTACAACCAAAAGCGGTAAAAAAATCAAAAAAACATCATTATTGGATCTAGTTTTGTTCGTCTTAAGAAAACAAAACCAAAAGAATTTTCAGATATTTTTGAAGTTATAGTTTGAAGGATACTACATATTAAAAGAAATAAAAAACAAAAGAGATAAACTAACGATTGAGAGGTATATTGGCATTAACAGAAAGTGCATGTGGTTATTGATACTTAAGTTCTAAACGAGGTGGTGGTCCGTACTTTCTCAAACCTTGGGCTATTTTTGATAAATAGTTTTGATTTGAGATGGTAATTGGTAGATTACCTTAAATTTAATAAATTTTGTTTTTTTTTAATTTTTGATTTGAATTGTACCTCATTTCTTTAGAATATTTTAATAAATTAAAATACATATCTCTTACAAACAGTTGTAGATATTGTTTTTGTATAATATCCTCTGTCTCCAAAGTCATTTTCTCTATCGCTTGACTACGCCACAAAACTTTACTACTTTGATCTCTTATGTTACAAAGTTACCTTATTTGAGTATTCAAAATTCAAACTTTTTTCTCCTCGTATGATGACTTTTCATCAAACTCAAATGGTAATACTTCTAATACACGATGAGAGTAATATATATTTACGTGACATGGAAATGTATAATACATCATGTGATCTTGATAACTAGTGGGTAACTTTAATCGATATGCTACCATAACCACATGTTCTAATATCTCATATGCTATAGTATGCATTGGTGTCAATTTTCATCTTTAAACAAATCTGAGAACCCCTTTTCATGTTGATATTTAAAAATAATATGAACTCTCATACTTTAAATTCTAATGGACACTGCCGAATATTAGATTGAATCTTTTGATAACTTTGGTCTATTTTTTTCTCTCACATATAATATCTATCTTTTTCACAGTTTTTGGTGTTTCGTTTTCTTCATATACATAATTCGTTATATTCTTTTCTCCCACCCGATTTCAACATACGGGTGTATGTCGTTTACTTCCATATAAAGCTTCAAATGGTCACATATAGATTCTACTCCTATAGTTATTATTATATATGAATTTGATCAATGATGGGTTTGTATCCCAACCACCAAAAACCTCAATCACACATGCTCTCAACATATCTTCTAATATTTGTATCGCCAGTTCTGACTGACTATCTGTTTGTGGATGAAAATTGTGTAAAATTAAGTTTAATAACTAACATCGTTTGCACATGATAAGGTTTGGATCTCAATATGATATTATTGACGATCGAGCACCATAAATCATGACAATCTCTCAGACATATAAATGAGAATATTGGTCCAATTTAATAGTAGATTTAACTAGTAAAATGCATTTTTTTTATCACTCTGTCCACGATAATCCAAAATGAATCATGTCGATTTATAGTTCGTGGCAATCCTCGAATGAAATCCAATTTTATATTGTCATATTTCCACTCGGGAACATGTAAGATTGGAGAAATCCACCATTTTTTAATGCTCATCTTTGACTTGTTGACATATCAAACATCGACTAACATATTCAGTAATTGTTTTTTAATTCTTAGCCACCGGTAATGGTCATTAAGACTCTTTAAATATCTTCATCTAATATTTTTTTTCTTCAAATTATTATCATTTGGAACACACATCTTTAGGCTGTAACAAATGATTCAATCGTTCTCAAAAACATATTTGATAACCTTATTTGTTTGTATATCATTTCATAGTTGTATTATATTTGGGTCGTTGTTTTTAGACTCTCAAATCTTATCCATCATCAAATAATACACAGAGAAGTGTGCCAATATAACAAAATAATCAATAAGTTATAATCTCACATATGTATACTTCATATCTCGAATAAAATTAAGATACATACACTGCAAACATGATATTTTTCCTAATTTCTTTTGACTCAAAGCATCTGTTATTATATTGGCTTTTCCTAATGATGATAATACACATTACAATTGTAATCTTTAACGAGTTTTGCCAATTTTTTTGCCTCAAATTTAACCATTTCTAATATAATAGACATTTCAATGCTTGATGGTTTGTATGTATCTCACAAATCACACCATATAAGTAATAACGTTAAATCTTGAAAATGAATACAATTTTTGCTAACTCAAGATCGTGAACTTCAAAATTCAAGTCATGAGGTTATAATTTTCTCAAAGCATATGCAATTATGTTACCATTATGTATAAGAACACACCCTAATCCTTAATATGATGCATTAGTATTCACCGTATCTATGTATCATTAGAAATTGCTAACACAAGGGTTATTATCAATTTTCTCTTTTGTTCTTTAAAACTCACTATACATTCTTCATTTCGTAAAAGTAATTTTTTATCTAGTTAGTTTTTCCATACGAATCTTTATTGTTTGGAAATTATGGATAAACCTTTGCTAATATCCTGCAAGTTTAAGAAAACTACATATCTTTGTTACACTAACCAATCTCGACCACTAGCTTACAACTTCTAATTTGTTAGGATCTAAAGTAATTTCAACATTAACAACTACATGACCAAAAACTGCGACCTCGTGTAACCAGAACTTATACTTACTTAAACTTACAGGTATCTCATATTTTTTATAAATATAATCTGAGATATGTTTCATGTTCAAACGTTTCCTTTGAGTATATTAAAATATTTTTTATAAACATGATAACAAATAAATCAAAAAATAGTTTAAAAAATATATTCATTAGATCCATAAATACTGATGCCGTATTTATTAAGCCAAATGGCATTACCAAAAACTCAAAATATGTCTATCTAGTATGAAATTCATTTTTCTCTTCTAACATTTAAGTGATGATATCTTCACCTCAGGTCAATCTTTGGAAAAACTTACGCACCTTTAATTGATTAAATAAATCATAAATTATGGGAAACAAATATGTATTTCTTATAGTTACTTTATTTACTTGTTTGTAATTGATGCACCGTCATAATATGACATCCTTAATCTTCACAAAGGGTACGGGTGCACCCAGAGAGATGTTTGGTCGTATAAAACCATGTTGTAATAAATTTTCTAATGGAATATTCAACTTTTATAAATGTGTTTGGACCATACGATATGATGGAATCAAAATTGGTGTGGTATCAAGAACTAAATCGATCCCAAACTTAACTGGTCTTTCACGTACTGGTCCAAATAATTTTTCAAAAAATACATCTATTGATTTCAAACTACTTGGATATCTTGTAACTAAGTAACTAGTTTTAAAATATTGAACATATGCGATAATATGCATTCACGTATTTTCTATAAAATTTCCCTACTTTTAATCACTGAATTAGACTAGTAGGTACAACCTTACGCTCGTCACAAAATATTAACTCTTCTTTCACAAGTATTCTAAACATTTTTCTATTACTAAAGATTTTTATCGATACCTCATGTTTATATAGAATATTAGTTCCCAAAATAACATGAAAATCAACGATCTCCAATGGTATTAAGTTAGATATCAATGCCCTATTATCTAACATAATAGGAAAATTTCTATATATACAATATCTATCTACCGTACCCTCAACGCGCGTTGATACTATGAACTATTCACTCAACTATACTATATATACAATATCTATCTACCGTACCCTCAACGCGCGTTGATACTATGAACTATTCACTCAACTATACTATAAATTTATCTACTTTTCCCATAAAGTTATAAGAGATAAAAGAATTTGTAGCTTTATAGTATATCAATACATATGAGGTATCATAAACATATATGCATATCACGACATGCGGGGTTGTGTCAACATCACATTGTATCACTATGAGCACCCGACCTCGATTACATATCCCACTAATACTATCTTCACCTCGTGTATATACTACACGAAGGTACTGCCTTCTGCCATGGCCTCTACCTTGATATAATGAAGAAGTTGATGAATGAGTCATTCTAGTGTTTGGTGTACAATCTTTGGCTATTTGTCTCAGTTTTCCATATATTATAGAAAGTAATTGGTCTGCATGACGTATCTTCCTAAGTTATATGTCATATTCTTCCACACCGACAACATCTTATACTTCAAGTTGGTGCTTGCGCAGATATTTAATTTATTGAAACCCCCAATAGAGCAATAACACTACCTCTAAATGAGATAACATAGCATGCGTGATAGGTACCCATCCACAACCAAACGGATTTTGAAATCTTAAAATATTGTGATATTTTTTTTATCTCTTTAGTCTTTAATCTTTTTTTTAATTCCTTACATGTTAAAAAACTTCACCAAGATTATTCTCTATTATCTTGACTTTCTCTACTAACTTCATATAATTTTCACCTCCGCTACAATCAATTTTACACGTTAACATACGTTTTATTTGATAAACTATGAGAGTTCTTTCTTATAAACCATAAGTTTTATTTGATAGAGAAACCATGCGATTTGTTTGAACATTGACCATGACACTTCTTTGAAACATTTACCTTTACGAGTTCAATATGCATCTTCACGACCTTCTACCTCTTTTAGACAATATGACTTTATAATCAGACAGTGTAGGACACAATATATTCAGAAAGTTGAATATTAATGAACTTAAGATCCAGATACATTTTCACAACCTTTTGCATCCTTTAGACAATATGACTTTATAAACAGACAGTATATGACAAAATATATTCAGAAAGTTGAATCTTAATTAACTTAAGATCCACATATATCTTCACGAAGTTCTGCCTCTTTCATAGTAGATTCTTTAGTTACCAGTACCTACTATAATGCTTCCACATCTATTGTTTCTGCCTCTTGTTGTTGCTATAGCAGTGGTGTAATCTATGTCTCTTTTAGAGGAGACTCGTTTGTACCCACTACTTATACTAGTGGTACCAATACTGCAGCGTCTGCCCCCTTTTCAAGTAGTACCCCTGTAATAGGAAATAGATTTGTACCCAATACCTTTACATGTGGTTCCACTACTGGAGCCTTTGCCTTATTTTCAGGTCGGTCTACTGTTGTAGACACTTCATCTTCAGCTTGGTCCATCATTGTGGTGCCTCCATCCTTTTCAGCTTGGTCCACTCCATATTCAGGTCAGTCCACTACTGTAGTAATTTCCTCTTCAGCTTTGTCTACTGTTGTGGTGTCTCCATCTTTTTCTTGTTGGTCCACTCTATGTTTAGCTTTGTCCACTACAGTAGCTACTTTCTCTTCAGCTTGGTCCACTCCATGTTCAAATTGGTCCACTCTAGCAGTTGATAGGTCAGATATCTTTGGAACTAAGTTAAGCTTAATGTCAGAATAATGTCAGACTATCATTCAAAAGGAAATTTTGAATGGTTTTTTTTGCTGAAAAATAAAATTGCTTTATTGCCTTATGACTAAGGAGTATGTCTACTATCATGGGCTGATAATTACTTAAACTTGGAATTGGCCATAACCCAAATAGGTCGTTAACACTTAAAACCTTGACTCGGCCCATGACCCTAATTTTGACTATGAGTACCCTAAGGAACCTCATTAAAAGGGAAAGGACTATTGGTTATCCAAAACTACTTTTGGTGGATAACTCACCTAAAAACCATAATCTTTCTTTAAAAAGAACCCCACGTTTAAAACGACGGTAGCTCTTCAGAGTCTAGCAAAAGTTAATCTTCATCGACGGATACGGTGTAATCCTCATCAAGTAGTGATTTCAATCAGAAAAAGAAGAAAGACAAACATCGACATAAGCGTTGGGGTAAAAAAATTGTTAGTCGGGGTAAAAAGTTGAAAGATCGGGATATTTTTGGAAAGAAGCTCCAAAAGGATAACAAGGCCGATTATTCAGGAAAACCCAAGGGGTCAGCAGATCATAGTGTAGACCAACTATTGAGTGACCCATTTGTAGTCCAATATGAACCATGTTTATTTGCTGATTCTGGCGAGAGCCATAAATTCCATCATAGGCGTAATTAGACACAATCTTTACCATCATCAAAGCTTTTGTCTGTACACCTCTCTATGGGACTGGATGTCTCCAAAATAGAAAAATATGATGGAAATAAAGATCTGGACAATCACTTAGAACAATTCAAAAAATTATGATGATTTTCAACGACGATGATACAGTTTTGTGTCGGGCGTTCTCCCAAACATTCAAAGGCAGTGCCTTAAATGGTATAAAAGACTTCAAGAAGGATAAATTAAAAATTTCGACATGTTTAAGATGGATTTTCGAAGGCAGTTCGTGAGAAGCAAACAATTAAGGGGAAATGATGACACAATAATTCATTGTCATTAACTAGCCTTAGAAAGTTTAAAAGAATATATAAGTTGGTTCGTAAATGCCAAGAACGGGTTGGCTGATTGTTACAAACAGATGGCCATAACTTCCCTCAAGCAAGGGTTTACTGGCTGAAGATTTAGCTGATACCGTCACTAGAAATAAGATAGAGACTTGGGGTAGATTATTGAATCAGGTTGCGAAACAAATTACTGTAGAAGAAACTAAGATGTTAAAGAAATTTCGACAAAATAAAACCCGTAAATTGCTTCACAGCAACAAGTTGGTGACCAATCACATGTTTCCTCCAACATTCGTCCTCAAGAATTTGTTCAGGGCTCCAACTGATCCAGATCGAACCAATATCAGCAGTTCTTGCAAAGAGGAAATCAATGGGTTCAACCGCATTATTTTGCGGAGTTAATAAAAAATATGGCGACAATCTATAATAGGTCCAACGTTCATGTACAATTTCAAAGGCTCTTACATATCCAAACTCCAAGAGAAAACTAAAATACCCGTTTTTATAAATATCATGAGGATACAAGGCACGACACTAAAGAGTGTATAGCTTTGAAACAAGATATTCAGTTGTTAATCGAGAATGGAAAGTTAACAACATTCGTAAAAGCGCAAGTAATGAATAGAGCCCAAAGTTCTAATAAGTCAGGGAAGTTTCAAAAAAACGGTCAGAATATTGTTTGTGGTGGTAAATTGTCCAACCTCTTATACCACTATTTTTGGCAGGTCTTGGCTCTCAAGGATGCGTGTTGTTGCATCCACCATTCATCAGTGTTTAAAGTATATTTTTGGAAGTCAGGTCGATGTAGTTTGAAGTAGTCAGAAGGTAGTTAAAGAATGATATGTCACAACACTGGCCCCGAAAACTCTTAACAATTCAGCTACGAAGCCAGAATAACAATTACTAGAGTCCTCTTTGGATTATAATCATATAAATAATCCAAAATAGACTCCTACTACAGTTATTCCAGTTGAAGAAGTAGAAATCCATAGTTTGGTTAATGGGAAAATATTAGAAATGGGTCAAAGCTATCGATACACTTGAGAAAACTGTTACTAACTTTCCTGTTTAAAAATCAACATGTCTTTGCTTGGTGTAGTGAAGAGGTAACAAGCATGTCAAGCGATATTATTTGTCATAAATTATCAGTACAATATGATGCAGGCCCTGTCCCAAAGAGAAATCCAAAGCGATTTGTAAAGATATAGATCGATTAACTAAAGTAGGTCACCTTAGGGAGTCACAATACCATTTGTGGACAGCAAACCTGGTGATGGTAAAGAAGAAAAATGGCCAATAGTGAATTTGCATCGACTTTACCAAACTTAATAGAGCTTTTCCCAAAGACCTTTTTCCAATGCCTCATATAGATCAGGTGGTAGCTTCTACGTTTGGCAATCAATTATTATCCTTTATGGATACTTTTGCTGGATATAACTAGATTTAGATGGATCTGAAGGATCAGGACCATACTAGGTTCATCACTGACTTGGCGCTGCATTGCTTAATGGCTTTCGGTTTGAAGAATGATGGGGCCACTTATCAACGTTTGGTAAATAAGACATTTACCAATCAAATCGGTAGAAAAGTAGAAGTATACATAGATGATATGATGGTTAAAAACATTAAAGGACATGATCATTTTTCCGATCTTAGAGAAACATTTTGTAACTTTGAGGCTATTAACTTGAAATTAAATCCAGAAAAATGCACTTTAGGCATCCGATTTGGGAAATTCTTAGGTTATATTAACAAGGAAAGGGGATTCAAGCGGACCCGACACAATTCAAAGGAAGTGCAAGTGTTAATAGGAATATTAACAGATTTGAATCGTGGTTGTGTCAAGATCATGAGATAGATGTGCACAATTCTTTCAAGTGTTAAGAAATGCCGATGAATCCAATGGGTCTTCAAACTACGATAGAGCATTCATTGAAATAAAAAACATTTATCTTGCCCCAAAACATTGTTTAACCCAAGTGGAAGGAGAAATACTCTCTATATATATGGTTGTTTTGGATTATGCTGTAAGTGTCGTGTAAGTTCGAGAGATTGATAATTACCCTCTGCCAGTGTGTACTACGTTAGCATAATCTTGCTAAGTGCAGAGAAAAGGTACTTAAAACTGGAAAAACTAGCCTTGACTTTGGTTATTGCGGCCAGAAAGATAGAACCCTATTTTCAGGGAAATTCTATCACAGTTTAAACTTCTTTTTCTATTAAAGTATGTTGCAAAGACCAGATATATCATGTCGAATGACGAAGTGGTCTATTGAATTGGAATATTTCGATATTAAATTCGCTCCTTGAACAACAATCAAGGGGCAGAGAAAGCAGAAGTTTTGCTTGAGTTTCATTCAAATCGGTCGAATCTGGAAAACCCTACTGATCCACCATAAAATCAATGGATGGTCAAATAGATGGGGGATCTAGTTGATGGGATGTGGGGCTAAAATATTTTTAGTTTTCCCTTTCGGGGATTCAATGTACCAGGCTATTCGTTTCAGTTTAAAAGCATCGAATAACGAGGTCGAGTTTAAAGCGACTATCAATGGTTTAATACTTGCTCAAGTTTGTGGTGCGAAAATAGTTCGATTAATAAATGATTCGCAATTGCTAATACATCATGTTTAAGGTTTCTTTGAAACAAGAAAATAACAATTAGTTAAATATCTCCAAGTATTAAAAGAGGTGTCAACATACTTTTAAAATATGAAATATGAGCATGTACCCAGGGCTGGAAATTCGATGGCTAATTCTTTAGCCACTATTGCGTATGCTGAAGCCTATCCATGGATTTGAATACAAGAATATCCTTCAATAAAAATAGCTTCTCCAAGGGACAATACAATTGGGAAAGAAAATTGTCAACTTTCAACTATTACAAGCTCGAATTGGAGGTATGGAATACAAACCTTCATTACTAAGGGTATCCTTCCTGAAAACAAAAGCTTAGCTAAAAAATTAAAGATTAATGCACATAGGTTTTTAGTCTTGGGAGAGGTTTTGTATAAAAAAATCCTTTAACAAGCCATTACTACGATGCCTTGGATCTAAAGAATCTCAAGTTATTTTATCTGAATTGCATGATGGAGAAGGATCAACCCACTACGGTAATAAAGGTTTAACTAGACGGATTTTGCTAGCAAGATATCACTGGCCGACCATCGTAGCAAAATCCTTGCCAAAAGTTTGGAAATGCAATTCATGTTCCACCTGTTCCGATGGAAAACATATCTGAAGTAGTGCCTTTTGATAGGTGGAGACTTGATTTGGTAGGACCACTTCCCATGAACTCTATAGATCGAGTACTAGTATTTTAGCAGTGGATTATTTTACGAAGTGGGCAGAAGATGCACCTCTTTCTGAAACTACTTCCAAAGCAGTAATAAAATTTATGTTATCCAATATATGCTGCCGGTTCGGAATACCTAAGGGTATTACAACAGATAATGATCCTCAGTTTGATAACGACGAGATAAAATATTTGTACCTCAAAGGGGATTCAACATTATTTATATTCACCTTAAACACCCCCCCCTCCCCCCCCCCCCCCCGTCCCAAGCCAACGAACAAATAGAAGTGGTTAATCAAACTATTTTAAAAGGTCTAAAAAATAATTTAGAGGGGACGACAGGAAAATGGCCAAACTATTTACAAGAAATATTATGGGCCTACAGAACAACTCCACACACTGCAGCCCAGGAATCACCTTTTGCCTTCGTATATGGATTGGATGCAATGGCCTCGATAAAGTCCACTCTTCCCTTTTTCAGAGTTCAAAATTATTCTAAATAGAATGATGAGATCGTAGTAAGGGCTAAGCTAGAGTTGATGGAGGAAAAAAAACTCAAAGCTCATCTAAGAATAGTTCACTATCAGGGATTAATCAGAAGCATATAACCATTCAAGATACAAACAAGAGAAATTGGAGTTGAAGATAATGTTCTAAGGAAAGTATTTTTACATACCAAATACAAGAGATTAGAAAAATTGGCTCCGAATTGGGAAGCTCCATACACCGTTGTAGAAAGAATCAAGTTTGGGACATACCAATTAGTTGATCTATAAGATGTTCCATTAAGGCACCCATGGAATGTGGAGCATCTGAGGATCTACCCTGAGTAAAAGCTTGTAAATATATACTTTAACCTTGTTTAATGTAAATATTTAAAGGGCATACTTTTTCCTACCCTGGTGGCTCGGGAAGATTTTAACGAGGTGCCCATCTTATCAATCTACCACCTTTTCCCTTTAAATATCTTGATACCAACTGATTTTATTTGCCTCCGAATAGAGTGCCTTGGAATGGCTTGTGTTACAAATTTGATATGTCTTCGAATAGATTACCTTCGAATGGCTTGCATTACAAATTTTATATGCCTTTGAATGACTTGTGTTATAAATTTTATATGCATTCGAATGGATTACCTTCGAATGGCTTGTGTTACAAATTTTATATGCATTCAAATGGATTACCTTCTAGTGGCTCATGTTACAATTTTTTATGTCTTCGAATGACGTTTGTTTAAATTTTTATATGCTTTCGAATGAATTATTTCGAAATGATATGAGTTTGAAGTCTTTAAGATTCACGAATGTTTACTCAAAATGATTTGTGCTCGAAATGATGAAACGAATTTCAAACACTAAAAAAAGTTCGACATAACATTACAGAACCCCTTGGCCATCTCAAGGACTTATAAAAAATAAATCCGAACAAAACGAAAAAATTGGATTTCACTTTTCAAGGGCTTAAACAAACTTTGATATTAGAAGTTATCAATTCATGGGCTTTATCCCTTTGGATTTCTTCCCTTTTCCAACTGAACTTCCTTATTTGGACTCCACTTCATAATTTATTTCAGAGCTTTCATTTGATAACTCTCAGAGGCAACCATCTCATCTGGAAATGATATATTTGGCAGCATAAATTTTTCTAGGAATCAAACCCCACAATGATCCAAGACTTAAGTTCGAAATTTTTTAAACATTAAAACCATAACTGATTTGATAAAAGAATCACGATCATTTAGTTTGTCTACAGTGACATCAACATATGTTTCCAACACATCATCAACTTCTTTAGTAGACTTAGATTTTAGAGACTTGATTTCTTCCTTTAAGTATCCTTTAGTCTTCTCTAAAGATTCTTTTTTACCTATACGACCCATAGAATCTTTACTAGTCTTCTACTGATCTTGTAATTCAGATATCTCTTTAAAACTAGAGGTCTACAAATTTTTTAAGTTCTTTTTGAAATTTTGACACCTCCTCCTTTACCTTTCTCTCCTCCGATATGAGTGTATCAGCCACTTTAATCGCACTACTAGTTTTAGCTTTCCCTGCTTTAAGGGAGTTTTGAAGTTTCTTGTTCTCCTCTTGAAGATCCAAAATGGTTCATCGTTCAGATTTGACCTCCGTTTCCAATTCAACAATGGGTCTAACACAACCTATTATCGAGTATCCTACTGTGTCGATTTCTTTTGAGAATTCAAAGGAAACACCATCATATATCATGTTAGGAGCTGAACCTGGAAATATATTGTCAAAAGCCTCGTAATCAAACCCCATCAACTCATCCATCGGGTTATTAACCCCGACTGTGCCTTTGCCTTCAAAATTTGGAAATAAAAAATAAGGGATCTGGTGAAAGAATAGTAGGAACTTGAATATCTAGATGCAACGCCAAATCCGAATCGGTTGAGGTTTTGTTTTTTATTTTTTATTCTCTCACCACTAACTTCTTTATGTCATTTTTAACCTTCTTTTTAGACTCAACTACATTTGTGGGAATAACACCTCTTTCGACTATAGCAAGTCTGCATCCAACAATGATGCATCAATCCATTGTGATTGTGCTTTGATATATTTTTCAACAATACTTTGCGAAGTCCCATTTTTTTATTTTTTTATCCATGTGATAGGGGGCTCTTTTTCTCGTTGGATGATAACTTTGCAACCAGGAACTCTGAAAGGATCAAAGGATGTGGATCGATAGGTCACACAAAGGATTCAAGGAATAGGGATAACTTTGGATATGAAATGGGATAGGGATAATTTTACAACCAGGAACCCAAAAGGATTCAAGAATCAAAGGATGTGGATCGATAGGTCACATAAAGGTTGTGGAAAGGCCTTTGATATTCCAACTGATCTTCCTTTGGATATGACGCACCAAATGAAGAACAGGTTTTCTTGTGGATATTAGACACCAACAAGAGAAGAGTAAAACTTAAGAAGTTTTTTTCAGAATCAAAGATAGTCTAACCATTAGAATTCTGAGTACATAGTTTTTATAGAAGAAAGAACTAGCCTTGAACACGATTAAGGCTATTCTTGGAAACATAATGCATGCCTCTAAAACAATTAAGGGTTTTCTTGGAAATAAAATGCTTTAATATTGAAAATGCAAAGTATTAATGATATAAGCTAGAAATCATACCCTTGCCTCCTCCAAGGACGTGGCTTTTGGTGTAGATGGGCCTTGGGCTTTTATTTCAATAAATGGGCAATGGTGAAGTGAAATAATTGCCTCATTAAAAACCTTGTCAAGAAAACCCATTGGGACAAAACTTGAACAAGGGAAAAAGAGTATAATCGAGACAATTTCTCATTTGTTGAAATCAATTAGCTTGAATCAAGACCAAAGTGGTTTGACAAGCTTTTCCACCATACTTGCTGTTTTGATCACGTGGATTCTCTAGTTGATTAAGCAATCCTCCAACAACTTTGTTAAATTGTTTTGCTCTTGATCGAGTTGTTGGACCAGTCGGTAAAATAAGAATATCTTCAACTTCGAGCTCATCTTCTTTTTAAAGTTGTTCATCTGGTTCTTGCACATTTCCATGTTCTAAGCTCCTTGTGTCATCTAGGATCACATCATCCTCTCCCACTTGAAAAGGATTTGACCTCAAATCCATTTCATCTGCGATAAAAGGAACCAAATCAGAAATATTAAAGGTAGGACTCACTTTATACTTACCTCGTAGGTCTAGTTGATACGCATTATTGTTGATCTTTTTTGTTACTTCAAATGGTCCATCAATTGTAGGCATCAATTTTGACTTTCTCTCTTCTGAAAATCTTTCCTTTCTTAAGTGCACCCATACTTGATCTCCAACCTCAAAAACGTTCTCACGTCTTCCCTTGTTTGCTTGTTTGACATATTGCTCAGTTTTCTTTTCTATGTTTTTCCTTGCATCATCATGGATCTGTTTTACAAGTTCAGTTTTCTTTTTCCCATCTATGCTAGTTCTTTCACTCAAAGGAAAAGGAATTAGATCCAAAGGAGATATTGGGTTAAATCCATAAACAATTTGAAAAAGAGAGTACTTAGAAGCAGAATGCGTAGAATGATTGTATGCAAATTCAACATGCGGCAAACATTCTTCCCAAGTTTTCAAGGTCTTTTTAATTAATGCACGTAGAAGAGTGGACAAAGTCCTATTTACTACTTCTGTTTGTCCATCAGTTTGTGGGTGACAGGTAGTAGAAAATAAAAGCTTAGTCCCTAACTTAGACCACAAAGTTTTCCAAAAGTAACTTAGAAACTTAGTGTCCTTATCTGAAACTATCGTCCTAGGCATGCCATGCAAACGAACTATCTCTTTAAAGAACAGATTAGCAATGTGCAACGCATCATCAGTTTTGTGACAAGCAACAAAGTGTGCCATTTTAGAGAATCGATCAACAACCACAAAAATGGAATCCTTACCAGTTCTAGTCCTAGGCAATCCAACTACAAAGTCCATACATATATCATTCCAAGGATGTGTAAGAATAGGTAAAGGAGTATACAAACCGTGGGATTGAACCTTAGATTTGGCTTGTTTGCAAGTAGCACATTTGTCACAGATTCTTTCAACATCCCTCCTCATATGTGGCCAATGGAAGTGATCCAGCATTACCTTGAGAGTTTTAGCTATTCCAAAATGTCCCATTAAGCCTCCTCCATGGGCTTCTCTAACAAGTAAATCTCTCATGGAACAATTAGGCACACATAAACATTTATCAAAGAATAAGAATCCTTCATGCCTATAGAACCGCCTTGAAGCAAACATTTCACATGCTTGATACATCTTTCCAAAATCAGAATCATTTTCATATAAACTCTTAAGATGATCAAATCCTAAAATCTTAGCTTCAAGAGTAGTGATTAAGGCATACCTGCAAGGCCGTGGAAGCTTCAAAGAATAAGAATCCTTCAAGAGTGCTGAAATCTTTGATAAAACGCCTATAAAATCCTGCAAGGCCGTGGAAGCTTCTCACTTCTCCAACTGTTTTTGGACTTGGCCATTCGCGGATTGCCTTAACCTTTTCCTCATCCACCTTAATACCATCTGCACTTATAACAAAACCTAAAAAGACAAGATTATCAGAAAGGCACGCATACGTTCGTTGCCCTCTCTTGTACGTCTATGGTGCCTTTTATGGCTGTTTCGAGACGAATTGCTCATGCGTTCATAATATTCATCAGCGGCTTCATTTCTGAATTGTTCAGGTAGTTCATGGTTTCTTCTTGGACTGGTTTGTCGTGAACGGTTCCGCTCGTGGTCAGTGTTTGATTGAAGCTCTTCGCGAAAGCTATCTATCTTGGTGTCTATCAACTTTGTCATAGCTTCAATTAGAAGCTTGTTGTTATTGAAATTACTGTTTTCTGCATAATTTGAATTAGACATCCTTTTCTACAAAACAAAACAAAAACAAATCACCAGCAACAAGTCCTTGGAAAGTTCTTCAATTTATTTAAAACCATAAAATATATCCAAATCTGTTTTCCTAAGAATAATAAGAGATAAGTTTCACAACAACACCTAAAAACGATTTTCTACGATTTTAAATCTCAAACAACTATAACTAGGGTGAAACAGATCAGTATTTCGTGATTCAAAATTAAATCATCACACTAACACTCAAATCTTCACAAACAAACTAATAATATAAAATATATGAAGAAAAATTAATGAGAAAAAGATTACCCAACCTTCAGAATGTTGCTTTGATACCACTTGATAAACTCCTCCTAGAATCGGTACTTTAAAATGGGATAGGGATAACTTTGCAACCAGGAACCCAAAAGGATTCAAGGATCAACGGATGTGGATCGATAGGTCACACAAAGGTTGTGGAAAGGCCTTTGATATTCCAACTGATCTTCCTTTGGATATGACGCACCAAATGAAGAACAGGTTTTCTTGTGGATATACACACCAACAAGAGAAGAGTAAAACTTAAGAAGTTTTTTTTCAGAATCAGAGATAGTCTAACCATTAGAATTCTGAGTACATAGTTTTTATAGGAGAAAGAACTAGCCTTGAACATAATTAAGGTTGTTCTTGGAAACATAATGCATGCCTCTAAAACAATTAAGGCTTTTCTTGAAAACAAAATGCTTTAATATTGAAAATACAAAGTATTAATGATATAAGGTGGAAATCAGACCCTTCCCTCCTCCAAGGACGTGGCTTTTGGTGTAGATGGGCCTTGGGCTTTTATTTCAACAAATGGGCAATGGTGAAGTGAAACAATTGCCTCATTAAAAACCTTGTCAAGAAAACCCATTGGGACAAAACTTGAACAAGGGAAAACGAGTACAATCGAGACACTTTCTCATTTTTCGAAATCAATTAGCTTGAATCAAGACCAAAGTGGTTTGACAAGCTTTTCCACCATACTTGCTGTTTTGATCACGTGGATTCTCTAGTTGATTAAGCAATCCTCTAACAGCTTTGTTAAATAATTTAGCTCTTGACCGAGTTGTTGGACCAGCCGGTAAAATAAGAATATCTTCAACTTCAAGCTCATCTTCTTTTTCAAGTTGTTCATCTGGCTCTTGCACATTTCCATGTTCTAAGCTCCTTGTGTCATCTAGGATCACATCAGATCTGGTGGAAGAATAGTAGGATCTTTAATATCTAGATGCAACGCCAAATCCGAATCGGTTGAGGTTTTGTTTTTATTTTTTCTTCTCTCACCACTAACTTCTTTATGTCATTTTAACCTTCTTTTTAGACTCAACTACATTTGTGGAAATAACACCTCTTTCGACTATAGCAAGTCTGCATCCAACAATGATGCATCAATCCATTGTGATTGTGCTTTGATATATTTTTCAACAATACTTTGCGAAGTCCCCTTTTTTATTTTGTTTATCCATGTGATAAGGGGCTCTGTTTCTCGTTGGAAGATGTACCTTCCCATCAGCAGCCTCAATTATTTACAGGAGGGCAGTGGCCAATGGAGGAGTAGTAAATTCCTTCGATGACTATTCCCTTTTAGAACTAGTTCTCCAAAGATGACTATGGGTCATATTGTTTGTAGTAAAACATTCATGGAAACCGTTGCCCCACTTTCTCTCTGCCCAATTATGCAACTTCCTAAAGTCACTTGTGAACTTTTCATAAGATGTGGGAAGCTATTTGAATTAAATACAGGGAAATAAAGATAAATTGAAACTCGAAACAAAACAAGACATACAAAACACCAAATTAGTTTTAAAACAAGATTGCCTCGACTCTTCCAGAATCTAGTGAGATTTCTTGGATTTCCTTTTGAGGAATAGATTTTTTGGCCGTTTTCCCATGGTCCGCTGATAAACAAAAACTATGTCTTTTATATCATATACTCATTCTTCATGTTGAAATGATAGAATGGGATCTTAGAATTGCGGCATAATCCTGCAAGAGTTTCCATCTGCTACATTGTTATGGTCGTCTTCGAAAGCCTCGATGCTATAATACAAGCAAGTAAAGTGTACCAGGAGTTCGGGCTAGCCTAGCTCAGACACAACCTAACCAATAGAAAATAACTAACGATTTTGGGATCTAAGGGAAACCTAAGACCCCCATTCAGCACTTCTGTAAAAACTACTAACTTGTTCGAACAAAAATTTATCGTAGTTTCCCCAACCTTGGGCAACCTGATTCTAATCATATCAGAAAATTCCCGTTTGGTGCAAACAACATCTAATTCTTAGCATAGAAATAATTATAGATAGCTTATTTAGTGTTATGGGATATTTTATACTTACTCTCTTGAAGGTAGGATCAACACGTTCGGCCAGCGAGATTGGCAGCTCATCAGACCCTTCTTCTGAAATATCATCCTTGCCTTGAGTTTTCTTCTCTGTCAGAATTCGGTTGATAAAAAGGTTTAGATGTTTCCCATGTCTGACTCAACGTTTCGAGCGAAGAATTTCACTTAGGTCCTCCATAACTTCCTCATTATTTTAGGGTCCGATCCTAACGGACCGACGGGTTGAGTACTAGCATCATCTTATAATGTAGATGAGTATTTTTTTGGACTCGGAGAAGAAGGGGAATAAATTGATATTAGAGGCTTTGTAACATCTTTGGCTTTGGCTGCCAAATGTCTGCTCACCCTAGTTGGAAGGCTATTATCTGAATCTGATCCTATTGCTTTGAATGCCAAATGTATTTGACGATTTGAGACCTTTTGAGAGTGAGAGGGTTTTCTGGAGTGTTGGGGTGAAGTGGATGATTGAGTAGTTGTACAAGTATCTGTGGGAATGTTACGACTATAAGGGTAAGATCCACCATACTCGATAAATTGAGTAGTAACTACTGGAGGCAAAGAAGGAGGAAGTCCAATAGAGATTCGAGCTTTCTTTTTCTCTTCCTCTAACTCCGATAGATTTGACCAGCCACGTTTGATTAGAGCTGTTCTTGCAGTAAACATAAAAGCACCCAAATTTTGATATATTTCTTAAGTAATAGCTATCTCTCTCTTTAAAAGTATGTAAAACCGGAAAAATAAAGGATTAACTTATATAAAAACAATTAAAAGGGTACTTAAGAACTTTATGAATGAGACTTTATGTCTTTTGAGTACCCTATTAACTAGGTGGAGGCGGCCCCTGAAATATCCAGGGAAGTGTAAACATTTCTCATTAATTATCTTACATTACCTAGGGAAAAATAAATTCGAAGTCCACTGAACTACTGACACATGTCAAAAATGCGGCGGAGAAAAACGGTAACTTTTTGGATTTCGAAACAAGTTTGAAATTTTGTCACTTAAAAACAATCAAATCCAAATTGGTTATACATCGTTATTAGTCCATAAAGAAACCTTTGTGAGGACTAATGGGGGCTATATGATATGTCAAATATCTTTTGAACTAAGTTAAGCTTAAGTTCATAATAATTCAAAAGGAAGTTTGGACTATCATTCGAATGACATTTTCGAAGGGCTTTTTGGACTAAAAAATAAAATTGCTTTATTTCCTTATGACTAAAAATTATGTCTACTATCATGGGATGATAATTACTTAAACGTGGAATATGCCCATAAACCAAGTGGGTCGTTAACACTTAAAACCTTGACCCAGTCCTTGACCATAATTCTGACTAGAAGTACACTAAGGAACCTCATCAAAGGGGGAGAGGACATTAATTACACCTAAGCTTGATACGAACTAAATTATCTCACTACTCGCTACAAAAATATTGAATGCTTTCATCCAACTACTTGCAATAACATTCATGATATTTCCATCATACTAGATTTACCATTTTATATATTTCAACCACATCAGCAGCCACTTCCTCTCGAGCTTGGTTTACTGTTGTGGTATCTCCATCCTGTTCAGGATGGCCATTTCAAGTTCAGCTTGGTACACTAGTGTAGTCACTTCTTCTTCATCTTGGTCCATTACAGTGGTGTCTCCATTCTATTCAGGCATTACCATCGTTGAACCATCTGTGTCTAAAACATATAATACAGATTGAGTGAGTACCGTTTTAGTTGGTACCAGACACATTCAATTTTTTGGTGAAGATAAAGGCAGAAAAAATCATGTATCAACTTCTTGATTCTCACCATTAATTATTTTTTTTCTCATTCTTCAAATTTACTACATAAAACAGCTCTCTATGTAGATGTTGAATTGAATATAATAATACGAGACATAATATTAGTGCTACAAATAAAACATATATATATATATATATATATATATATATATATATATATATATATATATCAAGCTATAACATATACATAGACATGTACTTGATTATCCTTTTCGAAAAACGAATGCTTCATTTTTCGTTCTACTCTTTGAAGCAAGGAGGAACGGGTACGACTCTTGCAAATTGTTGTTTTCTTTGTACGAATGCTACTGTGATGCTCCAATGTGATTGCACCGCTCTTTGATGTATTTTAAGTATTCTTTAACTTCCTAAAAGTCGGGTTATGTTAGTCGATCAAATTAGTGAGAAGTAATTCAAATTCATTTTGTACGCCTTTGTTTTCAAGTGGGGATGTCCGGGTTGGTGTTATAGGAAGGGTGAGGGGTTGGCTTGTTTTTTGTGGCGTTTTGCTTGTTTCTTGGGCCACAATCTTAGTCTTTTTCCTAGGTCTTTCCTCCGGTACAACAGGTACCACATCCGGTGCTCCACTACCTTCACCGCATCCGAGGGCTGCTCTTTCAACCTCTGTCAATGTCAGATCAGCCTCCAAATCCTATCCAGAGGAGAACAACCAATTAAAATAGGTGTTAGTACCATATTGGTTTCTTGCTGACCACGAGAATCGTTTGGGTTATCATGTAACTATGTGTTTTCTATGATACATAGTACATGCGTGTTTCGTTTTACCATACAATTCCTGTTATGTTATATTAATTATATGCGTGTTTCTTTTAGTCATCTACTGTGCGAGTTTTTTATAGACCGCAATAACATTTTTGAGTCTATATTTTTTACGTGGTCGTCTTGTAGTTGAGCAACATCTTAGTCATGTCCATGGTTGTCGGCTTGCACTCCAATCCCCACCATTTATAGCTTTTCAAGATCATATCCGGCTTGGCAAGATCGACCCCAATGGTTGTGTGCTCCATGATGAAGAGCTGCATCACAAATTTTATTTTCATTTGCAGATGTTTTTAAACATATATTTTATAGCGGAGCACCAGACTTATGAATAAAAGTGCAACGCAACCGATAACTTTCAGACATTTTTGTTGCAACATATTTTCTAATTGATCGGATAAGCTTTTAAATATTGCTCCAGACCAATCGTAGTAGTTTATTTTGCTCATGACTTTGACATAATACACTGCTGTCCAATCCATTATATCTCATGATACAGAGAAGAAAATTGTAGAGCAAAAAAAAGATCAATAGTCGAGCAACGTCATTCGCAACATGCTCACCGCCTTCCCTAATGACTTTCTCTATAACTTTTGGTAAGACACCGTGCACCATGCTAAATTAGTGCAAATAAATATCATACATATAATAGATCTTAGATATAGAGGTACCTTTATTATATCATTCGATACTGATTTACTATTTTTCGGTCCGGTTTTTCCTGAGCGGGGACTTAAGAAGTACCTTTGCATTAACTTCAAATTATTCTTGGCACCTTCTTCAAATCTACTTATGAATCCTCCAGATATGGTGAGAGGCATTTTCTCTGTCCCGTGGTTTAGCCCAAATATGGCCTTTACATCGTTCGTCAATAGGTTAACCAGTTTAGAGCCGATTCGAAAAGCCTTGTCATAGACCGAATACATCTTTATAATCTCATTAATCAACTTATAATATGTTTTCATCAACATATCCTCGTTGCAGAGGTCGAACAATGTTTTACAACATGTGTAGTAAGGAGTGTCTTTGGTAGCTTCTCTGTTTTCGGTCGTTATTATATATCTTTTGAGTAGGTTTGAGATGCTCATTAAGCATGATCTGTAAAAATATCTTTTCACATTCATATTTCCCAGCAAAAATATAAACATGAGTTGTTCGATAAATCAACAATAACACTTCTTTGCAAAATCACATGTGTGATTTTTTTGATATACTTAAAAACACCGCACAAGTTCTTTGTACAAATAAATCAACGCGCGATTTATTTGAAAACAAACATGTGTGTTTAGTGCATAAAATACCAAACAATACACTCGTGCGATTTTTTTGAACCAACACATAAACCCACCCCCGATATAACTGTGCGTGTTATTTGGAAAACATAACAACAAGATGCAGTATCAGTGCATCCACATATGAACATGATGCGGGTTACCTTTTATTTACATATGCACGTCGACAAAAAACTAAAATTTCAGTATCCAAGCATAAACCCATAAACGATATAATATGCTACAACCTATATACTTCACAATACGTTAAAAACAAACACAATACGTGCACCTACGAAAGCCTGGAACCTAACAAGAAACATAATATCCACCAAAACCAGAAACAACAACTCATCGACGATATACCTACCAACCTATACATATACTAAGAACGGACATTGTCATACATTATAATACACTATAAACCTACAATAACCTATGTTATTTTATTTTTAACAAACGAATTATGGTGACTTTCATTCAAAATTTCAAAAATAATACATGTATCTAGATAATCAAAGTCTGAACGACGTGTTTTTATGGTTGTATATGTTTATCTAGTTGACGATCAGTGACAAATGACGTGTTTAAGGATTCACAAGAGTGAGAAACGGTGGTCAGAGGTTTCATAAGTTGAGAAATGTAAGTTGGTTTGATAGAAGATTTCTTGGGTTTAGTTTAAGAGATTCGTCTTTATATTGTTTCAAATGAGCTTAGTAAATTTGAGAGGATATTAGTAGTGAAAAAATATAGCTTTAAAAGGAAAATAGGGGTTTTAAACCTAAAATAGCCAATTTATAAGATTGAGAGAATTTTTCTCTACTTTTTAGGTCCAAGTACCTTTTGATACTATGCAATTTTTGGATATTAGGTGATAATAACATAGTTGAGAGTGTATTTATGGGTACTTTTCTCTTACAAATACATAGGATTTTTAGAAAGTTATGATCAGAATTTTGAGCCTAATTAATTTTAAAAAATAGTTAGACAGTTATGAATGGATAAATAAAATGATAACATCAAAATTAAATTGTTCTTGAAGTAAATGATATTATGTAACATAAGAGAATTTAATAAATAAAAATACATGTTTGAAAATAAGTGGAATTCAAATTTGGAAACCTAAACACATGCGATGTAAAATAAGAAAATCTAATAAATAAAAATATATGTTCGAAAATAAGTGGAGTTCAAATTTGGAAACCTAAACACGTGCACTCGAAAACGTGGTTATACGTTTTTCAAAATATGTGATTTTTCTTTTGAATAAATCATATAATACTAATAAACAATATATATTCATTTCAAGTTTGTTTATTCTTTTTGAAATGATATTTGAGATACGCATACTTTTACAATACTATGAAGTTGAATTATGAGTGTGTGGATCATGATTATCATTTTACATCTGCATCATACTTACACGACCATTCATAAGTGAGGTTATGTGTGGATGATATAAGATATGGTGTTGATGATATGTTGTTTTTTTGTGGATGATATGAGGTATGTGGACTATATAGGCTCATGTGAACTATATGAGGTCATGTGTGGACGATTTTGTGTCACTTTTAGATGACGTGGCTTATGTGGACGATATGAAGTTTTGTATAGACGATATAACTTTTTATATAGATGGTGTTTGTCATGTATGAACGATATAAGGCCCTATATGGAAGATATGATGCTCTATGAGGAAAATATAAGGTCCCGCATGGATGATGCATACATAATATTATTAATTCATCATTGCGTATATGATAAATTGTTTAAGATTTTCTATGAATATATTTTTTCGAATCTATATATATATATATATATATATATATATATATATATATATATATATATATATATATATATATATATATATATATTGTAATTTATCTATGATGAGTGGTGGTGATCACCGTTACATAGTTTCATGCGTAGGTAACAGATAAACCCATGGTCGCAGCTTGCCTGGTCGTATGACAAACCTTATGGTATTGTTCGTGTTGTTTTGTTAATCATTGGCCAAGTTAGTTACCCATGCGGGTCAATGTAAATTTGGACCCGTATCGTGTATATTGTTGTATTTAGTTTACGTTTATATTTTATATACATTGACGTTGTATGCCCGAACTCTTTGAGTCTTTCACGTGTTGTATATGATGTAAAGTTTTTTTTACTATATGTGAGTACCTTATTTATTTATAATGTTCATTAGCATCTTGGAGGATTCGGGCACGACGGTTTGATATTAGAGCCTAAATTGGTAGGGCATGTAGACTTTGTAGACGTGACATGAACATGGCAACGGACCATGTCCAATGTATTATATAAATTAGTTTGAGTCACTAAATTGTATAGTGTGTTTGAACTAATTGTGAATACATACAATAATAAATATAAAAGATAGATGTCGACCATACTAAGTGTCATGAGATGCACTTTCCAAAAGAGGACATAAAGGTTGTTTAACCTCAAGACATAGTGGAACAAGATCATGGAGTACAAAAATAGATGTTTGACTTGAAGAATATATATTTTTACTCAAATATTGAGAAAGTTTTAGTCGAGTCTTGAAAGAGAAATGATAAAGCGAGAAAGTGTTATGAAACCTGCCAAAGTTCTATAGTACGAAAAGTAAAAAAAGAAGAAGGTTACCTATGAATAATTAAAGATATATTTGACATAATGCATAATCAGGCGACGATAGAGTTATTTAATTTTATTTTTCTTTAAGAAGCAAGCTCGTCATTATTGGAAGGATATGAAAGTTAATATGAGAGTTATTCCTACTAATAGTGCAGTAGTTACATGTAAACATTTAAGCGTGTGTTTAATGACTTTTTTTCTTAAAATCGTATAGATTAGAAAAGGAAAAGAGTGTGTTAATCTGCAAAAGAAAATGTGTATGCTGAGCAACATAAAACAAATTTCACAACTTTATCTCACTATGTACCAAAATTGGTGAGTGATGAATAATAAAGATGTTAGTAATTTCAAGATGGACTTAAACATAATAACTACTGATCAAATTGTATGTTAAACATCAAACACATTGCATGTTTATAATATCTCAACAAAATCGCATGATTGTAATATCGTACCAATTGTGTGGTTATCAAAGAAATCGAATGTGTATAGTAATAAAAGCAATCACATTGATTAACTATAAAGCAATCACATGGCTGCATTTCATAATGTTGGGTATATGAGAACTCGCATGTTTGATATGTCTAAATAATCCACAGTAATTATATATTCAATTTCATTTACATTATGCAAGATATGGCATGGTAAACCACAAGAAGAAGAAGAGGAGGAAGAAGAAAAAGCCCAATAAGAATAGGATGGCCAACAACAAGCATAATAGGAACATCAACAAAAACAAGAAGATGATACCAAACAACATCCACCCCAACACCAACAACACCATCAAGCAGAACAATAACAACAACCCATAACAAAGAGTGAACAACTCACCCGACCCGAATCAGTACCAGCACTCCAACCACAAGCTGAAATGAATTCCAACCTCAACAAGAAGCACAGCCTGCACAAAGGCAGAACTGCTATCCCAACCAGAAGCAATAACAAAATTCCAACAGCTTGCTGAAGAGGAAGCCGAACACCAATAACCATGGGTCATAAATTCAGAACAAGCCACCCAGGGATAAGTATCAACATCAACTGATATCACGAACGAAACAGTATATTTGAAACCACCATCTTTTGATGATTATTTCATACATTGTACAAAGTCATTTTTTGACGACGTTGATAAGGTTGAGGCAAATGCTGTCGTGCAACGAAGTTTGGATTTATCTTGTAGGTTACACTTGATCAAAATTTAGAAGATGGTGCTGCTGAGAAAGTTGTACAGGAGACAACATCATTGGTAGTTGTTGGGGATTTCGTAAGTGGATATTTAGATTATTAAACATCCAATATATGTTGTCTGGTTGTTAGAATATGTCAGCCAATTATCTATGTTACAGGATGTAGACGATGTGTATCCTAATTGGGATTTAATTAGTCAGACATAAAAGGTAGCGACAAAGGTTAATTTCCCTGATTGGGATAACGTAGATCGTCGAGTTAAGTGAATAACAGAAAATCCTGCCAATAGGAAGTCTATATGAACAAGAAGATCCTAAAGTAGGTATTTACCACAATTAGAGTTCTCATACAGACTTAACGTGGGTGTGAATGAAGTGATGGCGCTACCATACAAATGGGACCTGGACTTTAAAAGTTAAAATATAAAAGTGTAGTTAAGTAACGATGGATTTAAAGGTACTGTTGTCGTAGTCTAGCATGATTAAACTAGTAACTTGCGTGTTTATGAATCTCTCACGTTTGGTTATACGTCTCCAATTTTTCATTTGGAAGATTATCGATGCTTGGATATATAAGATGCATAAAGAATTCGATTGGCTAGTACCATTCGATTGGCGATACAAATTTCTACCATCGCAACGATAAACGTAGCTAAAATCCATTATAAAAAACACTAGCTGAGAAAGAAGATATGTTAAAACTTGTTGACGAAGTATTCGCCAACACCTATTATGAGTTCCTTCCGGTGTGCACCATAAGCGATGATACAATGAACCACTGGACGTTGGTGGTTATTGATATGGAGAAGGAACGAAAAAAAAACTATAACCCACCCATGGCAAGAAGTAAGTACACAACAGACTACATAAGAAAAATTGTTGATACCCTAGTCAGTATTTTTCAAAGCAAACGCATGATAGTTGGCTTAAAGATATCGCATGTTGAATTTATAAACAACTCGTTTTAAGTTTGTTCAAATTAATCGCATGCTTCCATCTTCCCATAAATCGCATGGTTAACTTTTCAAAGAAAATCTTTTGTATATTTTTATAAACACATTGCAGTATTAGAGTTTGAATAAAACCGCATGACTAGTATTCTTATATGTATTTCTAACTACTCTAAACTCTTGTTAACAATTATCATATTGTATGAAAAAAGGATGCATGCCTAATATAAAGAAGGGATATACAATGAAGTCTGAAAAAGATATCATACAACAAAAATCAGACAGCCTCGACTGCGCAGTTTTTGTTTGTGAATACACCAAAGACATCATCCATAAAGGCTTCATATTAGAAACTTAGAGCAAAGATATGTGTGCAATTACTAGAGCTCAATTTTTTTAACATTTTCTAAATGATTCAAACACTAGCGTCGGATGGTAGTTATCTTGATAGAGATTTCTCTAATGTGAACAAATTTGTAATATGACTAATTTTGTAAGTAATTTGGTCTATTTTAGCAAGTAAGGTCTGTATATTGAGCGGGTTGTTTAATACTATTCTTGCACATTTGTTGTATAAAAGAAATCACGCAGCCAATTAGTTGTTTTATCTATTAATTTAATATTTCAATTAATCTCGTATGGTTCGAAATACAAAGAAATCACACGGTGAGTTAGTTGCATTGTCTGTTAAGTAAATATTCACATTAATCTCGTATGGTTCGAAATGCAAAGAAACCACACCGTCCATTAATTTCTATGTCTGTTAATTAAACATTTTCCTTAATCTCGCATGGTTGGGAATGCATAGAAATCGCTCATAAATAAGATTGAGATTGAGATTGAGCTAGAACATAGTTAGAGTCTAGTTATAGTTCTGCTCATAAATAAGAGTAACTAGAGATCTCTGCATATTAACTCTCAGAAAGCAAAACACACATAAACTCTTCATCTACAAATACCGTGGCCTCTTCCTCTTTAGACTCCTACAGTTACTCATCGTCCGATGATGGATTTTCTAGAGGAGTCCAAACACTACTTTGAATATAAGCACAACACAATGATAGAGTACTCTTTGGAATATTAAAATAATGGGTATATATTCTCGGTCCACAATTACTACCTCTCTAACGACTCATGGTCACACATGGGGGACGACTCTGACCCGAACGAGCTTCCACATTGATAAAGAAAGAGAGACGATTGTGCTGAAAGGGAGTACGAATATGTACTGGATACGAATACCGAGTTCAAAGATGGCAAGAGGGACAAGAGGAGAAATAAGATGACAAATATGATGGGGAGGAAGAAGGAGTTCAGAGAAGAAGACTCTTCTCCGATTGAATGTTTTTAGTTTGCATGTTTTTTGTTTTGATGTAAACTTACCATCCCTGGACTATGATGTATTTTTTATTATTATGGTTGAATGTATGGATATTCTTAGGGTCATGCAATTTGTTTAAACTATAATCTTGTTTAACAGACGATTGTATTTTTTAGTTTGCCTTCTCTAAAGCATTCCACGAGAGAAGGTAAGCGATGTCTATACTATAATCCTGTTTAACAGACGATTGTATAACTTTCGTTGTCACCAAATGACATGTCCTAATAGAATCATGAATTTTATCCGCAATCAAAACCGATGTCAAATGGCTCTGATTTTTTTGGAGAAAACGGGGTTGCAAGTATGTCGTTCAACAAACCGCTTTATCGTCATACAGTTGGTGTTGGAACTAACTGATGCATAAAATATTCATTTACATCTAACTGAGACTTTATTTTCACAATAAGAAATGATTTTACTTATTATATTACGGATGTACTTGGAAACAAAACATGCTCTAAGGCATATTGACATAAAGATAACCTTATAGTTGCATCACCTTCATTAAAAACTTAACCAACACTTGTGATAGCATCAGCCCAACCAATAGTAGCAAGTTTGTTTTTTGTGATATGAATTAACGAAACTATTACTATTCTCCTTACTAGTTAGTTGATTATGAGAGGGTTCTCCCAAACTTATGCTATGTTGTTTATGGTTTTCACCAACAACCTTATCAACGAGTTGTTGTTCGATAACAAAATTAATGTTTTTTAAATGCTCCTTATTAAGATATGCCTCCAAACCGATAAATCCTTCTCATTATTAAACGAACAATTCTTGTGATCACCATAGGAGTAGGTAAAAATGTAGTTACCTTTGACCAGCTCGCCCCTTATGCTTTTAACGTACTCTTGAATACTTTCAAAGTTTTCAAACTCGGAAAAGGAACAACTGCAGTTTGGCGATCATATTTAAAAATATAAACTCGTGGTTTAGACATACATGATCATGCATTGAACAAGTACAAATAGTTAGTAGAATAGGGTTATCATAATTCAGTTCAGATGTTTAACGACCGTAAACTCGCACGGTTAGGGCCTAACTCAACTCCACTAGCACAGTTCGTTAACAAAGATATTGCGCACTACATCAATAAAGAAATTGTATGTTCATCATGATTCTATACAACTAAACTCACATGGTAATACTCAAATACATCACAAAGAAATAATATTTTTATTATTGAACCTAACTCACACAGTGCGCCAACAAAAAATATCACGCTGTAAATCCACAAATAAATCGCATTTCCTCATGTTTCTATCTACACTAAACTCGTATGGTCATGCTCAGATATATCATGAAAAGATGCGTTAATCTTGCAACTTCTTCGAGTAATCTTGGATTGTCAACAGTACATGTTTGTAATCTCTAATCTCAATTCTATATATTCTGCCACACTCAAAATAACTATAATAACTAAATTAAATACATAATACAACAAGTTTATAACTTTTCATACAATCAAAGCTCAAGAAGTCGTATTGTTACACATTCTGTTTCAGGAAAAAAAAAGAACAAGAAGTAGTAATGTGACCGTACAAAAAAACCTTACTTGACTCGTAAAAGACCTTGAAGAAAAAAACTTTGATGATGAAGCTACCTGAAATAAAAAAAAAAATATGATTAGTAAAATACGTGAAATCAAGAAACTCATATGAAACAACCTACTTTTAAACTCTCTTGACGCTTCGTCGACGGTTTACAGTAATCCTTTTCGTCGACGGTTCGGGTGGTCCTTTTCGTCGAAGGTTCACGGTGGTTCATTGTAGGTTGAGTTGTCGATGAAAATACTTTCATCACTTGATTCGTGTCTTTTCAAAAATCGGATGTTTTTAGTAGGATATAGAGAAAAAAAAAGGTGACTGCAAGTAAGTTTAAATATTTAAAAAATTAAATAGAAAAAAAAAATTCTCTCATAGTACATTAAACTTATATATTATATATAAGTAAATGATATTTAAAGTATTAAAAAAATTGGCTATTGAATGAAAATTAATTAGTTAAAATTTGTCTTAAATAAATATAAACATAGTTTGAATATTAAATTATAATTTTTGAATAAATATTTTTTATATCATCCTCTAATTTATAATAAATTAAATTTAAATGAATTGTTTATTCAATACATAAAACATTTTTAAATTAATATGTTTATATATATATATATATATATATATATATATATATATATATATATATATATATATATATTAAATAAACAAATAAAAATAATTAAGGTAACCATTTATGTAACTTTTTCGTTTGATTTATTTTTTTATTTAATTAAATATTTAAATCCATGTGAATAATATTTAACTTTTACGTTAATAATAATATATTATGTTATTTAATAAAATATATTTAAATTTACTGATTCGTATTTTTAAGTTTTCAAAATTATAAATTTAACTTTCACAAATGAGGATTAATCACGTAATAAATTCAGAAGACAATAAGCATACCAAGAATATTTTATCTAACCGTTCAAAAATTTCACCCAAAATTTTAAATGCTCTTATTTAAAAAATAAAATTTAACCTTTTTATTCATAAAAATGTAAAAATTATGATAATAAGATAATTAAATCTTATTATTATCTAAACACAATCATATATTATATTTTAAAAGAAATGTTATTTTAAATGGCTGACATGGGGTGGTTTTGTTCGGTTGAAAAGTTGACATCAAACATGATAATTGAGTTTTTTAAGTAATGGAAAATATTGTTGAATGAGAGCTTAAAAATAATAGTTTATATATGGAATAGTTACATTTGTAATATTAATTATATAACAAGTAGTTGCAGAGATGCTTAAACATAAGCACTGGAAGCAGTGTGAAAATGGTGCTATCACACTATAATGCACGAATCATTTGCATAGTAAGAAAAATATCACTTATCTTGTCTGCTTTCTCTCTGAAAATGGTAGATACAATATGAACTTTGATGCTAGTTGTTCTGTGACTGATGAGGCAACTGGTGCTGTTAGAATTCAGGATGACCAAGGCAGCCTTGTTCTTGGATACATAAATAATTATGGAAAGCTCACTTCACTACTAGTTGAAGCACGAGCAACCTGCAGCTTTGCAAAATTAAAGGAATTACTGAAGTGGACATAGAAACAGACTCATAAATAATTGTTTTTTTACTCTTTAATGGAGAATTTCCTCTTAAACTTAAGATATTTGTTAACTGGTAAAATGAAAATACATCACATTTTTAGAGAACAAAATCGAGTAGCCGATTGGCTGGCTCGATGTAATAAAAAATGTAAGATGAAGATAGACTACAAAAATTTCAAAGCACCAGCAATGCTGGATGCTTTAATGTTACTGGAAAGTCTAAATATAGGCTATATTAGAGTTGAAAATTAACTTATCTTTGTTTCATGAAAGTATATTCTGTCTGTTCCTCAATACTTCAAGGATGTTGATCCAAGTTCTAGCTGGAATGATGTTGTACTGCAACATTGAAGAGGACTGGTGTTGTACTCAAGCTGCTTGTATAATCTTCAAAGACTTGTACCTCATGGAGTCTCAAATTCTCTCTATATAGTTGAGTCTGCTATCAATTTCTCCAATCCTCAAGGATGTAGAAAAGATTGAAGCGAAAGGACTGGTTCTGTAAACTTCTTGGAAATCTTAGGCCACTCAATCTTCATTCTAAACTGAATGACACTGTAATGCAAGTGAATGGACTTGTTCTGACTTCTCGGAGCCTCAAATACTATAGTTGAAGTTCCCTCATTCACATTGAGGAAGAGCTTCATTAAGACATGTTCAGAAGTAGCTGAACGGAACTCACCATGGAATTGAACGGTATCAGTGAGTCTGAGTCAAAAGCTAGCTCTTCTCATGAATTGATTTCGAAAGTGTTAGCTCATTCTGGAAGGTTCCTCCTGGAATCGATAGAAAGCAGTGAATTTAAACTCCTCCTAGAATTGATCGAAAGTAGTGAATTTGTATCAGTATCTCCTCTTGGGGATCGATCGAAAGCATTGATAGAAACTGTCTCTCTCAATTGATCTCAGGAAATGTTAGATCTTCTGGTGCATGCAAACCTTCAGTTGCATGCTAGCCAGTTCATCTGTGCTTCATCTTTGATTGAATCGTCTTCTTTACTTAAGATTTGTGACTCATAGACATTGATAGGAACTATTTTGGACTGGTAGTTGCCTTGAAGAATAAAAATCAGAATCTATAGGTCAGTGCAATGGCTGCTAGAGATAGACGGAGATAGTTCGATCTGAAATTAGGGTTCAAATGTCAATTTGGGAACCTTTGGTCAAAATGAGTTATTCGGTCGAAAATCACTCTTAGGCCTTAACTTTTGTAATTCTTTCAATTTAAGTAATAAAAAAATTTAGCTTAAAAAAAGTAGTTAGAGATCCCACCGTTTATTGAATTTTAAGAATCCAATAAATTGTTAGCGGCATATTTTTTTCCAAAATACATATTGCTCAACTAGCATTTACATTTTTTATAACTAAATAATATATATTATATATATTTAATATATTTATTACCGGTTACTTTATTTAATTAGATTTGTAACAAAATACATGATAATATATTTTAATTTAGATTATTTTTATAAAAAAAGAAAATTTATTAAAAATTTAGTTTTTGTGTTCATCCAAAACATTTTTAAGAGTTTTGATTGTGCCATATTTGTTCTCTAAAACTTGTTTTTCATATTCATTTTTTTTAAACGATAACTTTTTTTATATAAAGGAAATTTAAAAACATTTTAATAGAAAAAAGCTCTAATTTTAGTTCTTCCATGTCTCATTTATAAAAAGTAAAATTGTGCTTTTATTTGTGGTTATAAAATGGAAGTCCTAATATTCGGTAGTATTCACGATGTTCCTATAATAGAATGAGGATTGGGCTATTTTAGTGATAGAAGATAGAAAAGTGAGTAGTGGAACAGTAAATAAGATCTTAAATAATGAAATCACTATATACAAATTTGTGTAAAACATTGAAAAGTAGACAATTTAACATTTTGAACCGTTGACGGAAGATTTTATGACTTCTTTTCATTTTTATCGAGAGTATAAATTAGATTTCAATTAATAAAAACAAAATAGGCAAAAGTGGTACGTCCGGTGCTTCATGCGGACGAGGTACAATCTATACTGTATATGACTATTTACTTTTAGAGCATGTATATTATTGGGAGATCAAGCTTTTCAAAATAAAATTTATCACATTTATATTCGTATATATATTACGTCAGTTTAATTTTTAATTAAAAAGTTAAAGAAATATTCGTTGAGTTTTTTATATGTCTTATAAAAAAATCACGGATCACTATGTCGTATATTCTATTATAAAATTAAAAAAAAATGATTTCTAAATCCTAAGAATCAAATTTCTATTTATAAATCTCAAAAATTAGAAATAATATAGTGATTTGTTTATTTATTATTGAAAAGTTATTTCACAAAATAAATATTGTATATGATGGGTATAAATCGCACAAATCAAGTTTCCATGTATAAATTTTGAAAAACAAAAAATAATACATAGTTAAAAATATTATCAAAGATGATATTTTATTTTTTAAATCACCAATCACATGTATAGACAGTCTGTCAGACACGTCGAGGATGTATAGTGTGCATCCTACAAGCAGTTTATCACGTCTATGTGGCAAAGTGAGGATGAGGAGAAGTATTTAATCTTCGATTCATCTTTTAATTTTTTGGAGAGAGAAGATATTGATATTGATATAATATTGATAAAATTTCAGTTTTTTTTAGATTTAATGTCTTGGTATATGTAGTTTTTGTATATGATAGAATCTCGTATGATCTTTTTTTTTCTGAAAACATATTCAAATTATCTAAAAGATTATGCTAAAATATGATTCATTTTTGTTGGAACAAGACCTCTAATCCATTTTCTTTATCTAGAATACTCATTCTTTAAAAAAACCTAGTTTGAACCTAATTACCCACATTTTACCCCACCCACGAAACTTAACCAAAAAATATATTTAAACCCATACAAACATTTTAATATTTTATAGCTTTTAAAAATATTTAATCGATGTACATATTTTATATAAATACAATAAAATGTATATTTCCACATGACTTTTAAAACTGCTCCAAATTTCATTTTTTCGAATTTGAACCTCATTCCATAGCTTAAGTCACGACTCGTTCGCGTTCTTGCGCTTTGTATTCGTTATCTAATTTTTCATGTTAAGTAGACGAACTAAGAACAATTGAAAGATCATTACACTAAGATAAAAAAAAAGGTATATATGAAGATCTAAACATACCCTATATATAAACACAAACAAAATTAATCATGTGTTCTCACTTATCCACGTAACCAAAGTTTCTTCTTCATTAGTCATTTTGTTGTCAGTAGCTCTTTTTCCACTACTCGATTCCAAACAAGACAACACCAAAACTGTAAACATCAGACTTATGAGTGCAATATGCAAAATTGCGCTCCATGTGTGCATGAATTCGGTAAATTCTCGCACTCATTGTGCGAAGAACAGCTGGATTCAAGCACGAACCTTGCGTTAATCTGGATGTTCCTCACACCCAATATATGTGAATTTACATCGACATAATGGTTGACCCCAATTCATATATCCTTAAATACTTGACCAAGTCTAACAAAAAATACAGCCAAATCGTAGATATGGAACTAACCTAAACTATATAACTAACTAGAAATGAATAACACCTCAAATATAAAGAAAAAATAAAAATGTCATACATAATTTTCAACCATAAATATCACTAAAAATATATATCAAAATTGAAAATAAAATACATCAATATCTAAACAATGCGTACCTTAACAACGTTGTGAAGCCGGATTTTGAAAACCTTCCTTTTTTGAAGTGGGTAGTTTGAGATATTTATAGAACTAGAGAATTTATGTTGAATTTTAATAAAATAAGGGTTTTATATGAGTGAATTATTTGTAAATAGTGGAGTTCGTGATATAATAAAATTGGGTCTTGATCCGGCCGAGTCTTGTTCCAACGAAAAGGGGTCTTGTTTTTAGCTTAGCCTTTATTTTCAATCATAAGTTATTTTATAGATTTTTAGATAGGATAATTTACTAATAACTACCCACCATAAAACTAATCCATCAGTAACCACTCAAGGTTTGATAAAGTACGGATAGCCACCTAGTTTTAGAACTAAAGTAAAGATAACCACCTGAACTTTCTATTACTACTAATATATTCTTTAACCGTTTTTCTCTTTCTTTTCTATTTTTTAAATGCTATATCTTTCAAATCACAGCTCCAGAAATCCAAAAACACCATTGATTTATTTTTTAAGCAAAACCAGATCCATGAACATACTTCTGGATATTTTTTATTTTTTTTGTTGCATTATAACGTGTAATTAAGTTGCAAAATAAGTTTAGAAAAAAATTGTTTTCAGTTGCGTAAGTATGTGCACATATGTTGCAAAAATAAGAAGAAAATAGTTGCGTAAATAAGACTTTGGTTTCTAAATAAGTATAAATTTGTATAAAAACAAAATACAAATTATTTTTGTGAAAATAAATGTTAATTAGATGTGAAACAACAAACTATTTTGTATTTGCAAAAATATGTGCATTTTTCTGCTGAAAAACTTATTTTAAACTAACGAACTGTGTTCTGGGTGCAAAAATATGTGTAATTTGATTGAAAAAAACAATTATGTCCTAGTTGTGTAATTACGTGCAAATGTATTGCGCAAATATGAAGAAAAGAGTTGGGTAAATGAGACTTTGGTTGTGAAATAAGTTTGATTGTGTAAGAAAAAAAATACAACTTGTTTTTATAAAATTAAATGTTAATTGGATGTGAAACAACTAATTTTTTTCTATTTGCTAAAATATGTATATTTTAATGTTGAAAAAACTTTTAAAAAATTAGACTTTGTTATAGGTGCAAAAAAGTGAAATTTAGATGAAAAAATCAATTGTGTCATAGTTGTGAAATAAGTATCATTGTGTAATAAAATAAAATAAAATAGAACTTGTTTTTGTGAATATAAGTGTTAATTGGATGTGAAACAACTAATTTTTTGTAGTTTTAAAAATATGTTCTTTTTATGTTAAAAAATGTTTTAAGAAAACAAATATGGACCGTGTTCCGGGTGCAAAAATACGTGTAAATTGGTTGCAAAAATAGAAAAACCAAAAGATATCACTCATGGATTTTGTTTTTATTCATCTTAAAAAAATAAAATATGTATGTTTAAAAAAAACAAATTAAGTTAGAGTTTTAAAGATATGAGGTCTGAATGTTAAAAATAACTAATCGCTACTAGTGTACGTGTTTTGTGTAATTCATAGATGTTGTTGGAAGCATTTATGTTGCATGTGGTTTTTAGTGAAAACCCGTGTGGTTTTTAGTACTTTTATTTTTAATGAGAACTCTCCTTTTTTTTAATATTATCATTATTAGCTTTTATGAATTTATTTTTACGGATCAATTCGTTTGAATTTATATATATATATATAAGAATTTTGATTTTTTTAAACACAAAATTATAAAGTTTACATAAAGTAAATTAACGTTTTTGTTTTTATTTTTTTCCACAACAAATCCAGTTATTTGTTTTTTCATTTATGATCGGTATTATCTTTCGTCTTTAATGAAGATCTGAATCTAACCTTTAGGATTTGATCTTCTAGCCACCATCAACACTAAGGTTGTTTTAATCATGTCATGAAAGAATGCATATTACTATCCTTTTAAATAGGATTGGAATTAGAGCTTTGAATTTTACTCTAATTGCAATCATATTCCTTAATTAAGTTGTTGTAATCATGTATCGTAAATTTGATTATTTGTTTCTTCATAAATTAGTCCATAAACTTTATAGTTTAGACATAAGTGTCAATTTTTGAATTCAATCCATCATAGAATCCGAACTTGACCTGATATTTACACAATTAGCACTATAAATGGTTTTCAATTATTAGTGTCATATGTATGACAATTTAAACCATGTTATTATTAGAAATAGTCAATGCATCAATAAGAATATGAATATCTATTCAATTAGAAAGTTACAACAATTTCCCACTTGGATCAGCATATGCCACTAATAACTGAATCTACTTAATGAAGCTTATATAATTATATCGTCCTTAGATAAATTGAACAATATCATCCATGACGATTAATGATAAAGGGCTACAAACATCTTCATTGTATTAATAATATGCACAAATTGATGCAACAATATTCACATTATCGTTAACAAACACTTACATGGATCTATTATGATGTGTATCATAAGAATATATGAAATGTAGTCAGACTTATATATTTTTAACTAATCGTTACTTAAGTGAAGACCTACTTAATGAGAAATATAAGTTATCAAAACTTAAATAAGTGTACTTATTATATATTTTCGCAACAAAAAAACTTAAGTGTATACAACCAATGACAAACATATCTCGAACAAATTCCATTGAAATCAATAATCCTCTAAAGAAACAACACTCATTCTAATAGCGTGTTCTTGAAAGAATATGTGTACCAATGCTTTAGTAAGAAGATTTTCCACTATGTATTTTTTTTCCTGATGTGCTCTTTATGTTGATGTGACGAGTACATGACGAGTACATACTCCCAATATATAAAATTATTATTATATATATACATATTTGGATCTATCCGAGAACCTGATACTATTTCAATATTAAATGACATAATTGTTATTTTAATATAACCTTAAGGCATTATATATCCATTTACCACAATGGAATGTCATTTGAGTTGAAATATTTAATTATCTCTCGATTATCCAACTTCAATATATAAATTTGTGTCATTTAATTTATTACAAATACTATAGATTCATTTTGACCACTTTCTAGTGGTCCATCCCTGGATTAATTACATACCTTCCGAAAAACCCGACAACGAAAATAGTGTCGACCTTCTATAAACTTAAGCATACATAAGAATCTCAACTGTTAATGCATATATAATATTTTTTATTTCCTCAATCTCAAAGTTTATCTTTAGACATTAACTCAAACTTAATTTCTATCATTTTGTAATAGGGTATTCTATGGCTTTCTATTTTCCATTATATAATATTGCAACATGTTTTTTTATATGTTCTAATAGTGAAAATCCCACGATTCCACATAATCATCGTAATAAATATGGATTCTTTAATGAAACTACATCTTCAAGATCTTTCATGTCAAATTTCTCTAACATAAGTCTATTTGTAGTATATATAAAAATATTATCGTTTATGGTTAGTAATATGGCTTGAGTATACAACACTAGAAAAATGAACTTACTCTCATATAACTTATGATACATACAACCCTCACCCGAGTTTATCTTAAAACCAAAGGAGGCTATTACTTCAAATATCTCATGATACCATTTTTAGAAGATTGTTTGAGTCCATAAATGGATTTTATAAGTTTACATACCATTAAATTTGAATCACCAATTACAAAGTTCTTAGGTTGCACCATATATATTGTTTCCTCAATAACATGATCAAGAAAAATAATCGTAACATGTATATTATTCAACCTAAGGTTAAAGTGTGCAACTAGTGTCACAATTGTAACATTTCTTGTTGACTATAAATTTTTTCCACAAGTTGTGCTTTGTATCTCTCTACATGAATCTTGGATTCCCATTAGTTTTATAAATCCACTTACAACCAATCAACTTATCTCCTTCAGGTAATGGGATAAGTTCACAACCCGTGTTATCTTCCATTGACTTATACTATTCCTTCATAACGTTAATCCACAACTGAGATTTAAATTATTTTCATAAAACACGGAAGCACAATGGAAGACAAATATCGTCTTGAGTATATTCGTATTATAACATGACTGAAATAACTGACATTGAAACCAAATCATCAAATACACGAGCATATTTGTTAGAAACTTCTTGAATCTCTATCGAGTCTTCCTCAAAATAAATATTGTTCATAAATTTCTTCTCTAGAACTCAACATCCTTACAAAGAGCTTTGTTGTTCTTGTCTCGAATATATTTTCAGTAGAAGAATCATGAAACTTAATACCTCTTGTACGTTCTTATATATCTAATAAAATAACAATTAACCATCTTAGGTCCAGTATTTTTTATTTCACTTATAAGGCTTTGATTCATATACACATCCCCAAATCTACAAATGTTTTACGCTAGGCTTGTTTTCGGTCTAAAGTTTACGTCGGGTCTTGATATTTTCTTTTAGAAAAGTTATATTAAGAATATATGAAGTACATTTGATGGTCCTACCCCATAGTAATTATGGTACAATCGAATGACTAATCATACTTATTAAGATATACGTGTTTGGTTTATTCACTCATATATGTTGTTCATGATGGGAAAACTCGATAGTATAACTATATTGCACTCACTAAGTACTTTACAAATGGTCCATAATATTGTTTAACCAAAATTCCATATCTTCCATAGTATTCACCACCACAATCAGATCTGACATACTCAATGCTCTTACCAAGTTGTTTAACTTCAGTCTTAAAAGCTATAAACTTATCTTAGGACTTCTGATTTCTAATGAATAATGTATAGATTTCTATACCAAGAGAAGTCATCTATAAATGATAATACATTTTTCCATTCCAAAATATATTTAGAAATAATCCACAAATATCACAATATATTAACTCCAAGACTTCTTTCGCTTTGTCTGCACTTAACATTTTCACATTTGTTTGTTTTCCCTTGTAGGAACCAAAGTCTGAATAATCAAAGAACCTAATATAACTTCAGCAACAAGAATATCTATTATGGCTTTAGACATATGACTGAGTTTTTGTTTTATTATCCCATATGCAATCTAGTACATCAACAAATCTATGTTCAGTGCTGAGACCCATCATTTGTTGTTGGAGAAGTCCACATCAGATCTTGTTATGGTCGGGTGTAAAATGAAACCATAATTCAAACCACAAACCATCATCGGTTGGATATTTTTCTAATCAAATATCTTATGAAAAAGTTTGATATCTTATGACAACTCACTCGTTGCAAGATGGAACTTGATGATTTTAAAACTAGATTCTAGTCGTGTAGTGTCATTAAAGCTCAAAGTCTTTTTTTCACCGATTTTTAAAGAGAGTGGTCATTTTCTTTGGTAATATCCTTGAAACAGAATTGGTGGTCTAAAATGTTTGTCGGTCTAACAGTTGTTTCCCCGAGTTCATCGTCTAGATTTCGCATTCCTCTAGCGAATCATTTCATAAATAAATTTGGGTTCTTGGTAACAGGATACTTATCAAAAGTTTCATGCTACCTCATACTTGGTCGTGAGTTTGTTTATTATATCGAGGCTCAGTCTGAAATTATCCAAGATTCATTCCAACAAACCCTAGGACGCATCGATAAAACTTGATCCTCCCAGCGATCCGGTAAAAACTCTTGCAACCACCAATTATCTTGCACTAGTAATGATGAAAAGAACAATACAAATATTAATGAAGTGAACTCATTGACCCAAAAGCCACAACCTCAAGGTTTAAATATTTTTCGTTGAAACCAAGTTCATAAATCTATTTCTTTTTTTTGTTTTTAAAATCGAATTAGAATTGTTTTTTATTTTATATCTCGAATTTTGTGTTAAACATCCTAATTGTGAATTGTTTCTTACTTTCTATTTGTGAATCCTTTAGAACTTGTAAACAAAAATTTTAAACGTGAATGAGTGTGACACGAATCATGGTTGACTTCATATTCATAAATCATTATAAAAACACAAATGAATGAAAATAATGAAATCTCAAATGCGAACTAATAAATAGGTAAAGATGCAAACTGTAAATATGAATGAACAATTTAATAAGTAACCTCTAAAACGTCGAATGAACATGAAGAATTTATAAAATCACAATTTGTGAATAACTCTAAAGAATCCAACAAACCACCACCCAATAATTTGTATAAACATGAAGTAGATACGAAACACGAATCGCAATTGAAAGTTGCGAATTATTACTCAGAATATCCTAAATATCATTTACATTTATTTTTTATATTATTGTTCTCTCTCTAAATTTTGAAATTTATGAAACAAAATCTATATAAAAAAACTTGTAACTGTATTCATGAAAATCACTTGACAACTTAAATATTAAATTACTCATCTCAAAGTAAAGGATATTATATAAAGTTCTAATTAACTGAGAATAGACCTGAATCAATTAGGTAAGATTTTTTTTAACCTTTGTTCTTCAATTATCTTGATTTTTAAACCTTTGCCTTTTGAATTTTATAAATACTTTTGAAAAATTCGGAACAAAATAACCTCTTTCACTAACTCACGAAAAAATTTAGAACTCAATTAATCCTAAAAAGTGTTCTTTTACACTTTGGAGAATCCTTAAAAGTCTAATTTCTATTGATTACATTCTTCAATACAAAAACTTCACATTAGTCTCTAAATATCAATTATGTAATAATACAGAAGTTATGGATCACCTCTTTATTCAATTCCAAACAATTTTTGAAGTATGGAAATACTTCTCAAGCTTGTTTAGTATATCTATAGAAAATCACATGACTTTTAAGCACTTAATTAGTATATGGTTTTGTTCTACCAACAAACAAACTCATATAAGAATTGTAATTTCATCAATTATTTGTTGGAATATTTGGAATACTAGAAATAAATCAAAGTTCAACAACTATTGTATGTATTCTCATGATATTATAAACAATATTATTCACATGTTATTCAAATTGGATTCGCTAACCTACTATCTAATAAAATTTGGAGTAGTGATTATAAAATTGCATATCATATGAATTGCTTTTCAATCATCAATCTATTAAAAAGACAACATGTATGTTAAATGGCACATTCCCATAGGTTAGGCTAAAACTTAACACTGATGGTGCTTTTACTCAAAGTGGTGAGTCTTTGTGGTTTTCTAATTAAAAATTCTGATAATATTAGGATAGTTTATGGTAGTAAACTCTATGGGCAATAGTTTCCCATTATTTTTGAATCTAGGGCTTTGCTTGACGATTTATATTTGTGTAATAATCTTGATCATAAACATGTAGACACTGATATGGACTTAAAAATACTTTTTGATTCTTTAGCAAATGAGATTACTCCATTTTAGTTATCTCTCATAGTTAACTGTTGTAGGAAGCTGATATATTCTACTATGACTTTGAAACTTATATACAGAGAGCGAAATTCTGCACCCGATTGGCTTGGAAAATACTCTCTCAAAGGCAAATCAAACTTTAATTTAACTATTCATGATGATCATGCATAGCTTAGAAAGTATTAACCTTGGCTATTTAAGATTGAATAACAATATATAATACCAATGTTTCAATATTATATTTCTCAGCAATCTCCTACTCCAGCATCCTAATGTAGGTTAAGCCCTTACATTTTTTTGTCTACATTGTAGGAACAGTTCATCTATTTCGAAGGTATAGGTTTAAGCTGAGTAGAATGATGATGACACCAAGTTTGAAGTATATTTATCAGAACAAGGGACGTGTATCTCTTCGACCTATTTGGTACACTCCATTGACAAGGATCACACTTTGTCACCATCTCTTTAGCATCTGCCATTATGGTTGGCCAATGGTATCATGCTAATAGGACCCTTCTGGTTAAGGCCCTCTAGCCACAATGTGTAGAACCTTCCCCATCATGTAGTTCAGAGAATACAACTTGGGAGTCTTCAAAAATTAAAAAAGGTAAGAGAGGTCTACTGAAGGATTTTTTATAAAGAACCTCTCTTAGTATAAAAAAACCACGAGCCTTGTACTTGATCTTTCTTGCCACAACTTTTTTCGGAGGAAATATCCCATCAGAGATGTATTGTAGAAGAGTATATCTCCAATCTTTAGGTTGAATAACAAATATATTCATATTTTCTTCAATCTCTTTTTCCTGATTTGTCTGTACGGACGGACATTCTTGCACAAGAATCCATGGGTAGGATTCAGAATAGGCTATAGTTGCCAAAGACTCCGCTATAGTGTTTTTCAGATCTAGGAATGTGCTCATGGTAAATATTTTTATAGTTCATGGCAACTTCTTTCAACATAAGCAAGTATTTAATCAACTGTTATTTCTTTACTTCAAATTTCACTGAGCATGGTGAATGAGAAACCGAGAATCACTCATTAACTGAACTCTCTTAGCCCCACAAAGATAGAAGACTCATGCATTATATACACCGACATTGCATCTAATTCCAAAGGTCTATTCTTAGCCTCTTTTATCTCACCTAACCTTGGCAAACTTTTTATCTCCATTAAGTTCAACTTAATGAAAACATACAATAAAGTATAATATAAAGCAATAATCCTCGGACTACAAGTCTCCCTCGTATCCAATATTAAGAAATTAAAGTTTAAATTTAACTTCCAACTAGTCATCAAAGAGATAATTTACAAATAGGCTATCTACGATAATGGAATATCTAAATATGAACAAATAGCAAGAAAATTACACCGGATAGTTAATATAGTCACATAAACATAAATACAAAGAGGAAATTATGATTCAATACGCACTTGCATCTCATATCGTAGTCAATACTGATGAGTCCGAATTCGGAGTGCTCCCCGGAAGGGCATCCCAAAGTAAATCTCTCCGTAAACCGGACAGGCTCCAAGAGCTTAATTCGGACAGGACTTTTGAACCGGGCAGATGACTTCGAACACTGCAAACCCAAAGCAGTTCGAACTATGACTAAAGTACTAAAATACCTAAACACTATCTGACTAAGCTACCTGCTTATCTACTTAAAACTCATGGGTCTTTAAACATGACCCGGGTCCATTAAACTTGACCCGAAAGCCCATAAGGGCCCAAATTACATACTATAAATACCCAACCACCAGCATTAACTATGGGTAACAAAATTTACTGCTGCCAAGCTGCTCAATTCTCTCTCCACCTTAAAATATCTTGAAACACCTTCACACCACCCTGAAACACCCTCACGCCGCCTTAAAACTCCACTTGAAATTACCAGCCTACCCTTAGGTTACTTTTATCCTCACCAAAATTGGCGACCACAGTGGGAGGCGACGGTACCTGAATCCAGTATTCAAAACCAAGTAAAGAAATTATATCCGAATGAATCCGGATAATCCAGAGCTTCCACCAGCTTCGCTCGAAGTGGTGGAAGAGAATGATGAGTATACTGTCCAAGAGCGCGACATGTTAAAACTTGAGATAGAAGCCCTGAGGGCTGAAAAGGCCAAGATGGGCATGAAAGAGAAATCCAAAGCATCAGCTGCTCACCCCACTGATAACCCAAGGGAGCATGAGGTTTCCAAAACTCATGTGAGCACTAAGAAGACGCATGCCAGCTCTAAAAAGTCTCACCGGTCCAAACCTGTGGAGAGTTCTGACTCGAGTTCAGAGTCTTCGGACAGCTCTTCGGACAGTGAGGGAAATGAAAAGTCCTTGTCCTCTAGTAGTGATGAGGGACGAACCAAGAAGAAACAAAAGCAAGTTAAAAAGTATTCCAGAAAGAGAGATCACCATGGAAGAATGAAAAGACATATTGGAAAAGGGTCATCTCACCACCGGAGATATACAGACAAGATGCTGATGGATCCTTTTGCCTTCCATGATGAGCCAAGTATCTTTGCAACTCCTAATGAGGATACCGTGTTCAGTCGTGGAAGGAATTGGAAGCAGTCTCCACTGTCTTCTAAAATCCTATCCGGAAACCTCCCCAAGAGGTTTGATAGCACCAGGATGGAGAAGTACGATGGCAGTACTGATCCAGACAATCATCTGGAGCAATTCAAGAACTTCATGATGAACTTTGATGATGACGATAAACTACTCTGTAGGGCATTCTCCCAATCCTTCACGGGGAGTGCTCTGAAATGGTACAACAGCCTGCCTCAGGGTTGTATCAAAGACTTTGATACTTTTTAGGTGGCTTTTAGGAGGCAATTCGTGGGGAGTAAGGAGCTGAAGGGCAATGGAGACACAATAATCCATTGTGCCCAAGAGCCAAATGAGTCGTTAAAGGAGTACATAAGTCGTTTTGTAAACACAAAGAATGGGTTGGCTGATTGCTTTGAACAGGTAGCAATAGCATCCCTGAGACAAGGTTTGAACCCAGGCAACCTGGCCGATTCGGTGACCAGGAAGAAAGCCATGACCTGGGGAGGATTGCTGAACCAAGTTGGCAAGCAAATAAATGTTGATGAAACGAAAAAGACCAGGGTGCACAGACAAGTGAGATCCACCCCGGTGGCACCAACTCCAAATCAAAACCAGTCCGGGAACAAAGCAAGAGAAACCGGACAGGGGCATGGAAGGGGAAAGGCTCAGTCTCAACCAGCTGCTCCTGCACAAAGTCAACAGTCTAGAAACAAAAGAGGGTCGTGGGTCCAACCAGAGTGGTTTGCAGAGCTCAAAGAAAGTGTGGCAACCATTTTCGAGAAAACAAAAGATGAAGTACACTACCGGAGACCGGCAACTTTGCAGTCTCCCAGAGAACATCGAAATAATTCCTTTTGCCAATACCATAATGATATTGGCCATACTACCGATGATTGCATAGCATTGAAACAAGAGGTACAGAACTTGATTGAAAGAGGAAAGTTGGGTGCATACGTTAAAAGAAGAGGAGGCAACAGGCCTGACAACACTCATAGGGTTGGTCCAAGCAACGCTGCCCCGGAGGGGGCTATGGTAATAGTTGAAAGGTTTGACGTGGAGTCCGAGTATTTGGATCCTGATCCAACCAGAAACAGAGTGGGTACTATTGAGGAGCGTTCTAGATCAGTCTCCGGGCTCATTAAATTCTTCGAGTCACTGGCAATCTTCGGAGGGGACACTATGACAGCTCCTACCACCTCTTCAAGAAAAAGACATGTTCATAATTTGGCCTCCCAGCTAGAAGGAGGCATGACATCCTATCAATCTCCAAACTCATTCCCATTCATAGTTTTCGATGAGGATGATTTGAGAGATATTGATGGCCCTCATGAGGATGCTGTTGTCATAGGAGCATCTATATGGGGCAATGAGATAAGGCGAATTTTGGTGGATACTGGAAGCTCTGCCAATATCCTTTTTCTAAACACTTACAAGAAAATGAGAAATCCAGCTGTGATACAAAAGTCGGACAGATCAATCGTGGGCTTCACGGGCAGCTCAGCCGATGTGATCGGGGAGTTTGAAGAAGAAGTGTTGTTGGGCAGGGGCCCTTTCAAGAAAATGGTTAGAATACTCTTCATTGTGGTGGATTGTCCCACCTATTACAATGCTATTCTAGGGAGATCATGGCTCTCTAGGATGCATGCAGTGGCTTCGACAGTCCATCAGTGTCTGAAATATGCTGTTCAGGGGCAGGTTGGGGTTGTCCGGAGCAGCCAAAAAGTTGCAAGAGAATGTTATGCCACTGCCTTGGCTCCACGAACGCTGGGGGCAGTCCGTATAAATGACCAATAGCAGTTTGAGGGCCTTTCTGGGGGTGAGGGTGAAATTGATGACCCCAGAGAGACCCCCGGAGTGTTGATCCCAGTTGAGGAGGTTGAAACACACTGCTTAGAAGAAGGAAAAAATGTCAAGATAGGATCCAAAATGCCACCGATGTTGAAAGAAGGAATGTTGAAATTCTTGAAAGACAATCAGCATGTTTTCGCTTGGTACAATGCTGATGTTACTGGAGTTCCATCAGAGGTGATTTCCCATCACCTATCAGTCCGGAGAGATGTGGCACCAGTGGTACAAAAAAGGAGAGCTTTCTCAAAGGAAAAGGCTGATGTCATTGTACAGGAGGTTGTTAGACTCACAAAGATGGGGCACATTAAAGAATCTCAGTACCCTTTGTGGACTGCCAATCCTGTCTTGGTAAAAAAGAAGAATGGTAAATGGCGTATGTGCATTGACTTCACAGACCTCAATCGAGCTTGCCCAAAAGACTTGTATCCGGTTCCCCGGATAGATCAGTTAGTAGACTCTACTTCAGGGAACAAGCTACTCTCCTTCATGGATGCATTCTCCGGGTACAATCAGATCCAAGTGGATCCAAAAGATCAAGAGCATACCACTTTTGTTACTGATAGAGGTTTACACTGCTACAAGGTGATGCCCTTTGGTTTAAAAAATGCTGGGGCTACTTATCAAAGGTTGGTCAATAAGGCGTTTGCTGATCAAATTGGAAGAAATATGGAGGTTTACATTGACGATATGATGGTGAAAAGCGTGGATGAGCAGTTGCACTTGTCCGACCTCCAAGAGACTTTTGCCAACTTGGCCAAAGTGAATTTAAAATTAAACCCTGAAAAGTGTGTATTCGGAGTGCAGTCCGGGAAGTTCTTAGGGTATATCATAAGTGAGCATGGAATACAACCCGACCCGGACCAACTCAATGCTTTGTTCCAGATGGAGCCTCCTCGAAACATTAAAGAAGTGCAGCGTTTAACGGGGAGGTTGGCAGCCTTGAACAGATTCATCTCCAGGTCTTCGGACAGATGTGCTCCATTCTTTCAAACCTTGAAGGGTGCAAAGGGGTTTGAATGGACACCATAGTGTGATGAGGCATTTAATGAAATCAAGAAGCATCTGTCCTCTCCCAAGACCTTGTTTAAACCAGTCGATGGGGAGACTCTTTTTGTATATCTGGCTGTTTCAAGTTGTGCCATCAGTGCTGTGTTAGTAAGGGAGTTTGATGGGTATCCTCACCCAGTGTACTACATCAGCAAAAGCTTGATTGATGCTGAGAGGCGTTACTTGAAACTTGAAAAACTAGCTTTGGCTTTGGTGATAGCTGCAAGAAAAATGAGACCCTACTTCCAGCCTCATCCTATCGTTGTCCGGGCATCTTTCCCTTTAAAGAATGTCCTTCAAAAAGCAGACATCTCGAGCAGAATGACAAAGTGGTCAGTAGAGTTGGGGGACTTCGACATAGACTTTGCTCCTCGGACAGCAGTAAAAGCTCAAGCTGTGGCTGATTTTCTGGTCGAATTCCATTATGATAGGGATTCAGAACAACCTGCTGATTCAAAAGACAAAAAAGTATGGATTGTCCAAACAGACGGAGGATCCAGTACCATGGGATCTGGGGCAGGAATATGTCTCACTTCCCCCTATGGGGACAACATGTTCCAAGCTATTTGTTTTGCTTTCAGGGCATCCAATAATGAGTCCGAATACGAAGCAGCTATAGCTGGGTTAAAATTGGCATACATCTGTGGAGCAAAAAGGGTCAAGCTACTAAGTGACTCCCAATTGCTTGTCCATCATGCTCTAGGCCTGTCAGAGGCCAGAAAGGAGCAATTGATCAAATACTTGCTCCTCCTTAAAAATGAAGCGTCAAAGTTTAAAGCTGTTATCTATGAGCACATCCCCCGGGCAGAGAATGAATTAGCAGACTCATTGGCAACGATAGCATATACGGAGTCCTACCCATGGATCCATATGCTTGAAAGCCCTTCTATTCAACTTGATGAAGGTGAAAAAGAGGAAGTCTTTGAAATACAAGTAAACCGGCCTCAAGACTGGAGGTCTCCTCTAATGCAATATCTGTCCGATGACATCGTGCCCTTGGATAAATCACAAGCCAGAACATTGAAACACAGGGCTCGTGGTTTCATTATGATTCGAGAAGTCTTGTACAAAAAGACCTATAGCAAACATCTCCTACGCTGTTTAGGGGATCATGAGTCACAAATGGTTCTCTCTGAATTGCATGATGGTGAGGGATCAGCCCATTGTGGATTTAGAGCTTTGACAAGAAGAGTGCTTCTCTCCGGATATTATTGGCCATCAATTATCAAAGATGCTAAGGAGCTGGTAAGGAGGTGTGACCCATGTCAGAGGTATAGCAATGAAATTCATGTACCAGCCATTCCTTTGGAATCAATTTCTGAGCCCATCCCTTTTGCTCGATGGGGATTGGACTTAGTTGGGCCTCTTCCTGTGGCGTCCGGAGGGCGTAAAACCATAATTGTAGCCATTGACTACTTTTCGAAGTGGATAGAAGCAGCCCCCTTGGCAGGAACGACATCAAAAGCTGTTATAAAATTCATTCTGTCCAATATATGTTGCAGATTTGGTGTCCCCCAGAAGATAACAACAGACAATGGGCCACAGTTTGATAATAGAGAGATGGAGAGCTTCTGTGCCTCAAGGGGTATTCAGCATTGCTTTTCTTCACCTTTCCACCCACAGGCCAATGGGTAAGTTGAGGTGGCTAATAGAACAATACTGTCCGGCTTAAAGAAAAACTTAGAAGGGGCTGCTGGGAAGTGGCCTAGTTATCTACAAGAAGTCCTGTGGGCCTACCGGACAACACCTGGGGCTGCAACACAAGAATCCCCCTTTGCCTTGGTCTATGGGATGGATGCAGTAGCTCCCATAGAGAAGACACTCCCCTCCTTTCGTGTTCATAACTTCTCCGGACAGGCTAATGAGATGACAATTAGAAATCAACTTGATTTAATTGAAGAAAGGCGGGTAAAAGCTCATCTTAGAATGGCACATTATCAAGGCTTGATGAGAAGCAGGTTTGCTTCTAAAGTTAAAAGAAGGGATTTTCAACCAGGAGATAAAGTATTGAGAAAAGTTTTCTTGCATACCAAGGAAAAGCTCTTCGGAAAGCTGGCCCCAACTTGGGAGGGTCCGTATACTATGGTTGAAAGAATCAAGCCTGGGACATACTGGTTGGAAGACAAAGATGGCAGGGTTTTAACTCACCCTTGGAATATTGAACACCTTTGAATGTACTTGGAATAAAGCTTATGTAAATATTTACTTGTTTAAACATCCATGTAAATATTTGGGGGCATACCGCTTCCTCTCTTCGGCGCCACGGAGAGCCGCTTCCTCTCTTCGGCGCCACGGAGAGCCGCTTCCTCTCTTCGGCGCCACGGAGAGCTTTCAATAAAACTTGATGCTTTCTTCAATAATTTTCTAAGTTTTTGCAAAATTCTGTTGTTTGTCATACTACCCGGACTGAAAGGACTAAAGGCTACTTAAATACTAGCCAGAGAAACTAAACACTCTCACAATACAATAACTTAAAGCTACTTAAATTCTAGCTGTCTAAAGTGAGACAAATAATAAAAGAAGAAGATGGTTGAGTAAAATAAAAGCATTCATTCAACAACTTAAAGTTGCCTTGGCCTTCCAAGGACTTTTTGAACATGTTTGGGCACAGTACAAAAATCTGTCCGAATAATACGGACACCATCACAACAAAGGTGCCTTGGCCTTCCAAGGACTTTAGTTCAAAACAAAAGATAAACAAAACAAATTATAAATTAAGGTTGAGCCTTTGAAGATGGCTCACCCTCATCTGCTTTCTTGCCTTTGATGTCGCTCCTCTCCTCGACAATCTTCTTACCTTTGGGGTCAATCTCCTCCTCACCTGGGCTCTCCCCGGTTTCCTCTTCGTCACCAGACGAGGACACATCGGTGTACCCTTCATCAACCATGGTCCAGTATGGGAGATCATCGTCATCCACATAGCACCATAAGTCCCCTAGTCTCCTCTTCGGGAACTTCTCGTGAAACAGGAGGACCATATCGGACTTCACCTTTTCAATCATTAATTCTTCACTCCGTATCATCTCCCTGGCATAAGCGTTGATTTTGGCCTTGATCATGGCCTCTTGATCCTTCACCAAAGCATCTTTCTCTTCAACAGCCCGGTTTACTGCATTCTCTAAAGCAAGTTTGTCAGTGGTCAGATTGGTGACAAGCTTCTCCTTTGCTGCAGTTTCTTCCCTTGAGGCTGTCAAATCCTTCTCCAGTCCGGACAGCTTAGCCCGGAGATCTTTTACGGTCTCTTCTAAAGAAGCAACTTTTGTGTTGCTTTCATTGTGATTCTTCTTTAGCTGTTCGTTCGATTCCTTAAGCAAATCAACCTTAGTGGCAGCAGTCCTGAGGTCATCGGACAGCTTCTCCTTCTCAGACTTGAGGTCTTTGATGGTGGTTGCCTGACTCCGGACTTGCTTTTCCAAGGTAAGTATTGGCTGCACGTTGCTAAGGAGAGAGTGGGCTATGATGTCCCTCTCACTGGAAACCATAAAAGTCTTACCATTGAAGTTCACTATGTTGGAACTACTTAGGGGAACATATGGCCCTGCGAATTCGTCTCTGGACATGCCAAGGAAATAATCACCTAGTTCACCAAGACCGGTGACGTCCACTTCATCCATGTTAATCTCTCCCCTTTCGACCTCATCAGTATGGAATTCCATTGGAATCCCTTCATTAAGATTCCCTGGGATCTCTTCGGCTAACGTCGGGTCGGTTGGGAAAGTGGGCTCCGGATCCCGGAGAGCGAGCTCTTCTCCTTGGGAAGTCTTTTTCTTTTTGACTTCCCTGTCAGCACTGTCACTTGCTTGCTTACGAGCCCGTTTTGAAGCCCTTGACGGTTTTGGGGGCTTCACTCCTTGTTTCTCGCTCTCCTGTTCTACCACTTGTAGAAGGTTTGCATCAACTTGAGCCTGGGCTGGCACCTCTGAATCCATTGGGGCCTCTTTCTCAGTATCCTCTACCGCTTTCCTGCCTTTCTTCTTCTTGCCCTTCATTTTACTTGGAGCTTTGGCCCGGGCAGGAAGGAAGAGGTTCCCATCCAGTTCATGAGACCTTCTCAGCACGACATCTTCATCAGGTGGGGTGGAGAACTCCTCCCAGGTTAAGTCTCTTCGACCTGTGGTGTTCCACAGGTGAGACCTCGCTAGGTTCCCAGGAGTGAAGGCTTTATGAAACCGGTTCTCCCAGTTCTCTGCGGCCCAAGCGTTGAGCTTGCCACAAGTGACCTGTCCGGCCTTCAGATAGTCCCCGAACTCCTTTGGCAGCTCTGACAAAACAAAAGAAAAACTGATTAGTATAAACTTAAAGAAAAGAGAGGTTCGAACAGAAACTTAGAATAAAAACTTACGATCGCTCCTCCATCTACTTCGAAGTAGGCTAGGATTCTCCCCGGTTTTAATTTTCTTGCCATTCTCCCATGAGCCACTGACAAACAGGAACTGGCTCCTCCACTTGCTCTCCGACTCCAGGAGATCGTCAACAGCTTTAAGATCGTTCCCCATGTTGAAATGGTAGAAGGGGAACTGATGGTGTTTGCACAAGTTAGCCACAACTGCAAACTCTTCCATAGGAAGAGGAATTCCGGATAGCCTAGACGCCATAATACATGACATCAAGGTGTACCAACCGTTGGGGCTTAGCTGTGTTGGACATAGCTTGACCAAATGAAAATAGCGCACTATCTCTGGGTCCAGTGGGAACCTAAGTCCCCAATTGAATAGCTCCGTAAAGAAGACTATCTCATTTCTTTTGCAGTCCATCGGGGTCTCTGGATCGATGGGAATTCGAATCTTTACATTCTCAGGGATCCCCCACTTAGTACGCAGTCGTCCCAGATCTTTAGTATGGATGAACGCATACTTGATCTTTAACAGAGATAAAAGATATTTGAACTTCACCTTGTGAAAGCAGGGCCCTACTCGCCCTTCGAGGCTCTCCGGCAGGTCCGGATGCCTAAGATACAAGTCTTCTTTGCCCTTCTTGGCAACAACGATAGCAGTTTCAACCTGTCCGGAGGACTCGGACTCAAATCTAACCTCCTCATTGGAGTCCTCCATCCTCTCCTCCATTATTGTTGGGGGAGCTTCTGTAGAAACAGCCCGGGGAGGGATGAAGCTTGGCACAGCTAATCCACCGGACTGTTGGCTCTCCGAATGTTTTCGACTTACCAACTCAGTTTGAGTTTCTGAGGTTGAAGTTTCTTTGGGAGGTAGAGGACTGCTAGCCCCCGGACCGGCCGGCCTTTCCCGGAGAGTCCTAATAGTTGCCTCAGACCCTGATTCGCTAGTGTTTTTGGAAGAAAGCCCTTTAACCAACCTACTTGGCCTTTTCATGATTAATTTGTCTGGGGAGTGGTCAGAATCGGACCCCATAGCGATAAAAGAGGATTTTTTCCTAACACTGGTGACAGTGACCCCCGGTTCGACAATAGGAATCGACTCTTGAACTGAAGAGCCAGATACTATGGGAGAGAGTGTTGATTGAAAGAGTTTTCTAGGTTTTGTACCTTTAGAAGAAGATGAACCTCTGTCAGATTCTTCGATTGAAGGGGCTGGTTTCTCGACAGGCGACGCTGGAAGCCCTGCTGCAAGTCTTTTTTCTTTATCAACTCTTTGAGCTTTCTCCAATTCTGAGAGGTTAAGCCAACCGCCCTTGATCAATGCTGTTCTTGCTGTGAACATAAACAACTAAGGAAATTTTGAAGTTTTAGAGAGATAAAGCTTTGGGTGAAATGGCAGAGTGAAAGAGATAATGAAGCTGTGAAAAGTGAAAAGAATTTATAGTAAATGTGAAAAACAGGTTTGATTCCTAGGAGAATCCGAAAAGTTGGGCAATAATTAAAAGACGGCGCTGATGTCATTTATGGCATTTAAAAGAAGTAACTTGTTCGAGAAAGTGGTGCAACTTTCTTTCAAGGTGAAAAAACGGCTAAAGTGACCAACCAGAGAGTGACACGTGTCCCACTAACTCTGACAAGAACCGTTTGGAATTCGTAACATTTGGCCTGTCCGGTTTTGTTCTCAACTCTCTCCGACTTGATAAACCACTTCCTGAATCGGACTGTTTTTCAGTTCTTTGACAAGGATACTTGTTCAAATACCTAAAAAAGGGGCTCTTGATGAGTCCGAATTCGGAGTGCTCCCCGGAAGGGCATCCCAAAGTAAATCTCTCCGTAAACCGGACAGGCTCCAAGAGCTTAATTCGGACAGGACTTTTGAACCGGGCAGATGACTTCGAACACTGCAAACCCAAAGCAGTTCGAACTATGACTAAAGTACTAAAATACCTAAACACTATCTGACTAAGCTACCTGCTCATCTACTTAAAACTCATGGGTCTTTAAACATGACCCGGGTCCATTAAACTTGACCCGAAAGCCCATAAGGGCCCAAATTACATACTATAAATACCCAACCACCAGCATTAACTATGGGTAACAAAATTTACTGCTGCCAAGCTGCTCAATTTTCTCTCCACCTTGAAATATCTTGAAACACCTTCACACCACCCTGAAACACCCTCACGCCGCCTTAAAACTCCACTTGAAATTACCAGCCTACCCTTAGGTTACTTTTATCCTCACCAAATACAATGCACATAGTCTTCAACACCAAAAATTTAAGTTGTTGAAAGATCCAATCAAAACATATTTGAGAGATGAAACCAATTATGATAAACAAGATGCTCACAATGTCAAACTCCGAAGTCATATAATACGTAATCCTTAATGAGATAATTTACCGACATTCTTTCTCGCGTGTGCTTCATGAGATCTAATTCAAAATGCTTCATGAGATCTAATTCAAAACAAAAATGCATCAACCACCTTCCAAAATAAAATGGATATCAAACAACACTTATTATCGTATTTTCATCAACAAGATAACCATCAAACCGACAGTACCAACAGAAAAAACCTATAAGACCTAAACATAGCTTCGGCAACATTAAATATTAAAAAATTAAAAATTCTCTAAGCATAATTTGATCAAGCAAAACGAAAAAATTACAAGCGCCCGAGAAAACCCATTCACACCAACTTATGATATGAATTTCACCATCCCACCTAAGTAAACATCACCTCTCACTTGATCAATTATTACAAAAAAATTTTATCAACCACTTAGTTAAGGCTATCAAAATATTTAAATATCTGCGAAGAACATTATGTGATCATCGTCAATAAATTCGATAAAATAGTCAAACCAAATAAATTTCATGTAAGATACATCATCCCTTGATGAGTATTTCCACACACAGAGGTTCGTGTAAAAAAGAAACTTACTATTAAATGAGAATGCACTTACACGATCACGAATATTTCTCGAACTGATTCCATAAACTGATTGAGAAATACGGTATTTTGACAAATATTCGTAGAACATTGAGCATCTGAAAATATAAGTCACAAAATATTTTTTTATTGTCATTTCCGTCCAAAAATTAACAGAGTTTGCTTTGTAAATATCAATTTTACTTTTCAATAAAAGTTTTTTCTTTTCCTTCGTGCAATATCCTAACGATATATAACTATGGGTTGTTGGGTGGGTTAGTCACCCGATAATTGAAATATATATATATATATATATATATATATATATATATATATACACACACACGAATCTTCTAATTTAGATTTGTATACCACGACTCATCATCTCATAGTGAGATCGATGATAAGCTAATGCACTACTGAAAACAAATCATAACTTGAAATATTTTTTAAAAATTATTTTTTGTCGAAGGGCGGGTGTCTAGTGTTCAAAATATAACGATCAATCAATCAAATCAACCAATTTTTTAAAGATCATCAATTATATAATACTCAACAAGTTTAATACATAAAAACAATATTAATTACACTCAACACGCATGACTATTTTGATTTTGATTTTTTTTATTTTTTAATAGAACTTAACTCGATGGTCAACTAAGATCTCGACTAGAAAACAAGTTTTTTATAATACTTTACTTTTACTTAATATTTACGTGCATCATCTGAAAAAAGTAAAATAACTAATTAGTTTTGAATCGACTAACTATAATTATTTAAAATTCAACATCATCAACTTTTGTAATCTTAACCCTGTAAATAAGGGTGATGGATGGTGTATATATATTCATATCAAGATACGCAACACATTTTCAAACACATCAAAATCAAAAATGAAAAATTAATTTTACATCATTTAAAATAGAACTAAAACGGCATATATACAAAAAAAATTTGTAAAAAATTATAATCGGATTTCACTAGTAAAAAATCACATGATCATGGTCGATGGCTAGGACATATGTGAATTATGGTCTCACATTTATAGTCTAATGGCTGGATTGTTATTATTTACTTAAATTAAAATCAAATCTCAATCACAAATCTAAAAATACAAGCTGCCAAATGGTATATGAACCATATTTACTACCAAAATATCCTTTTAGTACAAATAGGTAGTTTTTCAAAAAATATATATTTTTTAATATCATTTTCGAGACATTTGAATTTAGTTTCTTTCTTTCAAATCAACCTCCAATTTGTGACGGTATTGCATAAATTAAACCATTTCTTCATCTAACAAAACACAAAGCTTAAAAACTTGTTGGCTGTTAGGCTTCATTTATCTATCTAACGACTGTTTTCATCATTTCTAAATAAATAATTTTCTTCATCAGTTATTCTTTTATGTAATTTACTTTTATTTTAACTTAAAATGGTTACATATGATTATTTTTATTGATTTGAGTCTAGTTTGTTAGTTTTAGAGATTTATTTTTTGATTTGTTGTGAACCATAGTGTTAGAATATGAAAAACTTTGGTTTTATGGTTTTCTAATACAATGTTTTAGTAAACCAGGATCCTACATGATTTATATGTTATTTTATAAGTTTGATTTTATTAAAATTGGTTAAAAATGGGAAAAACTAATAAATCTTGATTTTCGTGATATTCATTATTCGCGTATAAGAATATTTTAAAGTTGCATGTCATGTATTTTAGCACGTGATTCATGATTCACACTTCTTCTTTACTAATGATTCGTGATTAGTGATAGGATGATAATTCACGATTCAAGTTTACTAATAAATCGTGATTGTCCAATGATTCATGATTCACGATTTATATTTATTAATGGTTCACATATCATTATTTTTTATTTACTAATTATTGACGGTTTTAGTCTTATATTACTTCACATTTGCATGTCATGTGTGATACGAACTTGTATTTGTTGCAGGTAAACATGGTAGCTTTTTTTCAGATCAAGGTTGTATACACTTATTAATGAGATGAATGATATAAAGAAAAAAGATGTTCACATAGAAGAAACAAGAACAACCCATTTTTATTATCTCTTAAAAATGATACATGTTCTAATAAGAAACAACAAAGAAACATTTTATACTAAGAAACAATAGAAGTTGAATGTAGAAATCATCAAGACATACAACAATAAAAAATGAGTTTCCAAGTTGGGGTCTCAATTCTTACAATTTAAAAATAAAGATATAAAGACTATATTTAGTTTGAAGCATGATGCATAGGAAATGTCACTAAACTCTTTTAGTACTTTGCAACTTATATATGAATAAGATCAAGAATCAAGAATAATAAATACATATTTTACCGACCCAGCTAAATTTGCACCACTCAAAATTAAGAATTGGAAGATTAAGGTATGGAGTTTATTCACAATTTGCATTTATGATTATTAATCATTCACATTTCCCATTTGTGTTTAGATATTGTCCGCACTTCACATTTATGATTTCTTATTCGTTTTTGTTTGTCATTTATGTTTTTATATTGTTCATATTTTTTATGCTTATACTTTGTATTGTGGTATTATATTGTTTGCAATTTACGTTTATGGTTATGTTTTTGTGTCTTATGATGGAATAACCATAATTCTTATAATTGGAAGAGAGTAAGGAGTAAAAGATGTGGGTATACTCTTGGTTCATCTAGCTTGCTCAACATTGTTCTTCTCAATATAATGTGATATATTGGCTTCATTGATGATTTACTACATCGAAGATATGAAAAAAAAAATCAACGACTACACTTGTTCAGAAGAAATAATGTTTGATACCAAATCTGATATGTTATAGGATATTTTCCTATATTATTGGTTAGTATATTACTATATCTTCTTAAATATATAAAATAAAATTATATGTAATTAATTTTATATATTACTTACATACAATCCTTTAATATGGAACAAACAACACTCGGAAAATGAACATGTAGAGAAGGTTGATCCCAAGATGTGTAAAATGGTTAAAATTTAGGTAGACGAAAATGTTACTTGATTGAAGCGCTTGGAAATATCAAAGATAATCATATATTTGTTTCTTAATAATTTTTGTATGATTTACAATTCATTTTTACTACGTGATTCATTTTTACTACATGAATTATAATCATTTTTACTACATGATTTGTCATTCATGTTTCCTTTATGATTCGTGATTCACTTTTACTATATGATTCGTGATTCACAAATTATAACATGATTCATCATTCTCGTTTACTGCATGATTCATGATCCACATTTAAGCTAAAAAGTTAAGAATACTGTAGATTCTAGATGGTAGATCGGCTCTAACTAATGCCGAAAGATAGGTATTTGGTGGTAAGGGTTCTAGAAAAAGAATAAGAAAGTTCTGAAGAAGATGATGAAGATATTGTTGTTGGTTTATGAGATTTTGGAACTAAAGTTAGATCAAATAGAGACGAAACCTTATATCAAAGATATGAACTAATATATAATATGCAAGACGATGATAATAATGATGGTTATTCAGATGATCCACTAAATAAGTACATCATTCAACCACGCAAGAGTAAATTTATTGCACATAAAAAATTCTACTTGTAAAAGAATAACTTTTTCACACACATCTTTTTCTACTTCACGTAGACCTACTTAGAAAAAATATATTCATTCACATAAAACTACCCAAAAGAGAAGAACTCATTCACTAATACTTGGGTATCTATAGAAAACAATAAATGGATCACAAAATAATACAAAGTCTGTGACTACTGCTGGAAAAAAATAGTGTCAATTTCTCTCTTGATTCGTATTATTTATTTTGTATTTATTCGTAATCGGGATATTGTCTTCATTCTCTATAGTCAATTGGTTTCATTCACAATGTGTATTATATCTTCATTTACGATTTGCATTTTGGGCATTTATCATGATTTCTAATTGATCTATTACCTTCATTCACTGTCGTTATTTATCTTCATACACTGTATTTATTTATCTTCATTCGTATCTAGTCTTATGTATTCATTCGCGATTTGCTTTTTGTCTCATATCTTCATTTGTGCTTCACATTTGGATTAGTCTTGGTCTATAATTATATTTGGTTTTTTCTTTTATTTGCGATTCGAAATTGCTTATTGTCTTGATTGTCATATTTTACTTACTTTATAGGAGAATACACAATTACAAACACACTCACAACCAATAGACCAAGTTGACATTATTGAGACGTTACAGATTTAAGACAGTAAATTAAAAAATTAAAAAAATGTTCAGGAAGATCAGGTGGGTAAACTATCAACCATAAATACTGACCTACAACAGTTAGTTATTGAGAAATACAAAATCATACCATCAAGAAGAGAAGAGTTAGATCAATATAGGCTAAATGGAACTCTAAACTTACTTATATTAAGTTTAAACTAATCTAGCTTCAATAAACGTAAATAAATAGACAACAAATCATCTTCTATATAAAATAAAAAAGTGAAAAGTAAGGAAGAAAAATCACCCACTAAATTACAGGGAGAACTTGTACAAGTTGAGGTAAGAAATGTTACTTGAAATAAATTGATTACAATATTGTTGGAGCTAAAGGATGGTGAATAACAAGTTGGTTTTTTCTTATATTATATCTTCATTCATGATTCACAAAGGGTTTTTTCTTTTTACCTTTATTCGTAATTCGTATTTTTGTATATTTGTTTTGCTGTTATTTTCTATTCACATTTGTTTATATTTTTTCCTTTATGTGCAGCTCTCATTTGTTTACTTTTTTTTTGTTTCAAAATGATGTGGTCTAGGATATTGAACATGAGGAGAATATTTAAGAAAATGTGATCCATGATGCAGTTATTAAGATAAGTGGTAAAGAGGCAGATTTGGATTTTGATGCTATCAAACTAGGTGCACTGCAGAAAAAGATACAAGTGCAACATCAAAAGAAGTCACTAAAGAATGCATAACAAGATGAGGTGGTACATGATAGACAAATTAAAATGAGTGGTAAAGAGATATAGTTTGATGTTGATGCTATTAGAACAGGTTTTACTGCAGAAAAAATACGTGTTTATAAATTATTATGAGTCACTAAAAGATGCATAGTAAGAGAAAGTACATGTCCAAAACCAAAATAATAAGGTTCATGTTCAAAAGTAGGAAAATGAGGTGCATGTAAAATGAGGCGCATGTTAAAAAACTAGGAGGAGGAACTAAAGGACGAACCATAGATGATAAATCATGAAAAGAAGGAACTGAATGATGCACAACATAAAAAGGTGCAGGTTTTAAACCAGGAAGAGGAATTGAAGGTGAATGATATAGAAGTTTGGTAAAAACACCATAGTTTTTAAAAAAACATAATTGTGTACTCTTGGGATCTTGTAAACAACTTAATTATGCATTTGTAATTATTTACCTTTATTTGCAATTTGTAATTCATTTTTTTCTTAATTCACAATTCTATTCTATTTTGGTTATTAATTTGCAATTCACACTTTTCTATGTCTTCCTTCACAATTCGCTCTTATATTATTTATTCATTTGCAAGTGTTTCAAATTTGTCTGACTTTTTTACGGCATTTGGGAGAAGAAATACATTGACAAAGTTAGGATAAAGAACTATTTAGGACAATGCCCGAGTATGAGGAAATAGATTGAGAAACTTATAACCAAACAACAGAGATAATTGCCGTCAAAGAATACCATAATTTAACCAAAATTCAAAAGGACACGAAACAAGATTATATGATGGCGCGATCAGTTTCATCAATGTCGATCCAATTTTTTGGAGTTATATGATAAAGATAGCCAATGAAGACCATTTTGACTTCACAGTAACCAATATTAATCCAACTAATTTTGCCTTTTACTTTTCAAGTGTTTATAAATTTTATTTTAAACATGTTTCATAGTTATTGATGGTTATATCCAGTGAATAATTTCTCAAAAAGAGTTTGTTATACCTTCATCTCACTTTAATACTCAACTTCCAAGACATGACAAATCAATAACTTTCATTTGTAATTTTTGATTACATGTTTTGTCATTAGAAATTCGCATTTGAATTTATTTTTTATTCATAATATTTCGTAATTTACGACTACATTAATTCTTCTTTTATAATTTTCATTTGTCTATATTCGGAGTTTGTGTTTGCCTAAATCCTCGTTTAAAACCAGTTATTTGCAAATTAATTACCTAATAAATAAATTATGCTTAAAACCCCACCAATAAAGATAGTCTGCTCATGATACAAGAAACAACTAATTATAGTATACTTATAGTATTCTATAGATTTTATGAAAAAAATGTAAAACTATCGACACTTACGACAAAAATGGTGCGACTTTAAAGAAATAAAATATTTTTGATATATTCTAAATGATTAACACACACTTATTTTGGTCATAATTGATATATATTGTATTGCTTATATATATAACATTTGGACATCAATGATTTTTTTGTAATGATATATGTATAATTGGAAACAATATACAATTCATATTTGAAAATACAATATGAATCGTACATTAATAGACTCCACTTGATAATTTCATTACAATACTATTCACTTATTCCAACTTAGTATTTTTATACATCATGATTCACAAGTACGGTGATGATTTGCGTTTAGGATTACTTTTTATTTTGAACTTCACGTTTATGATCATATCTTCATTCACATTTTGCGTTTATAACATAATTATTCACATTTAATATTAACACTTCATTGAAAATTCACATTTATAAATTTAATATAGTTTGCAATTCATATTTGTAAGTGTATATGACTCACAATTCGTATTTTAAATTTACTCCAATAGTTAAGCATAAATTAAAGAACACTTACATAAAAATATAATAATAAAATATAAAATTACATTGTTCTTATAAAATCTCTTGTTATGATCGCATATTAGGACAATTTTTTAAAAAATAATACACTTTATCTTTTGTATTATTATTTCTCAGCTAGAATACACTTCTTCTTAGGTTTTGAAGATTTTCTTTACAAGTTTGGAAGGAGAATTATCGAAGAATTAAAGTAGATATTTTACCAAAGGTAGTCAAAGCATGTATGTTATATGAAAAAGTTTTCTTATCAAATATGGTGTAATATAATGGCTCGACATATTTAAGTGAACGCTCCTCAATCGTTAGTATGGCGGCCAAAGCATGAGAGTATGGGAAATAATTAATTTCCCACATATTACAAGAACATTTGAAACACATAAGATCAACTATCATCACTGGTTTTGAAAATACTTTGTATAAAACCTGTGAAGACGGACGAACTAACCATGGATAACATATTTCTACATTAGCCTTAAGTTTCTTTTTAAATTTAGGGCATAATTCGTTAGCCCAACCTAAACCATCCGGCAAATATCTCGATATTTGAAACATAAGTAAAATATGAATATTGTTAATTAATTATAATATATGAAGACTATAAATATATTTGATTTCATGATTAAAAGACTTTTTTGGACTAGATGTTATTGAACCATGTCGTTTACCTCTAAAAATGCACATACATATTTACTTGGAGGTAAATTTTTATAAAAACTAAAAAAATTCGGACCTCTTTCATCAATAAACTCATTTATATATCTAGTGTACATGTTTTTATTTGGGGCATAAGCACATTGTTTAAACTTGTGAACTTGCGTAGACCTAAATTTTATGGATGTTTGACTCAATAAATATTTCAAGTTTCTAATAAGATTAAGTTTACAGTGCGCGTGATGGAAATAAGGATGCAAAGCGGAAATAACATTAACAATACCTAAGTGACGATCAAATATAAATGTGATTTGATGATCCAACAAGTGAAGCTTGAACGTCTCAAGAAACCACAACCAATTGGACAACGTTGATACTTGGATAACATTAACAGTTGGCTAACGTTCCAAATCAATAACTGATAGCATACTAGCAAAATCATATCTACTCAATAAATAATTCTTATATTCACTACACGAATAACTCAAGCGGAAGTTTCATCTTATCACCCCCTCCCATTTGGATAAAATAATAAACATACATTCCAAGTCTTCAAAAATACCAATATGACGAATTGATTTTTTCTTATTTATTTTAAAAATACTCAAGATAGTTTTGGATATTCCATACTAGCAGTTCACAATTACATCTATTATACTATTCACCATTTTGGATTTACAAAATAAATGTGATTCGCATTTATAAACATAACACAATTCACATCTTTACTACGTTCATGATTTGCAACTCGTACTTAAGTTGAAAAATGATTCACACTTCCCATCATAACATTTTCGCATTTGTGATATGCAAATGTTTCACAATTTCGTATTTGTTTTACCATGGATTTTTAGTTTCTTTTATAATCATGATTCACAATTACATGTATATGAGGATTCACAATTCATACTTATATGGTATTTTTGCCAATCATCTCCTGGTTTTACATTTTCAAAATTATTTATCTAAAAGAAGATAACATATTTTTGTTACAAAAAACTTTCCAAAACATGAGTAGAAATATATATCCCAATACAATACTCACGGGCGGTGTGTACAAAGCCCAGGAACGACCTTAAAAAAATTCAGCTAAACGTGAATAAGAAATCAACTTTATTGCTTCTTTCATCAAATCAAATTTAGTGCAATACTCAATCAAAATTAGAGCATTACTACACCACATTTCTAACAAATATTGTCTACAACTCAAACAACCCATTGTTTTTAAATAATGTGTACCTTATCGTATTTGTTGCGTCGAACCAATATTGATATCGAGAGTTTAAAATTTACAAAATTTCGGACATTAGCGAAAAGTTTTGGAGATTCGATGATACAAATCAAACATACAAACTAGTGAAACAAATTTTCGACATAAAACGAAGAGTTTAACGACATAAAGTTTGATATAAAAAAACAAAAACATGAACAAAACAAAAGTCCGACTGAATAAAAATAAATCGATAGAATAAAACAATTTTGAACATTAAACTTGATTACGATTACGTTATTGATGATATTTAAATATTACAAAAGTATTAAATATTAAATAACAATTAACCAATATATTTTAATATTAAAAGTAAATATACGATAAATGATTATAGATATTCACTGATGTTTGTCTAACTAAATTAATATTAGTTGGTTCTTTGAACCAATTCATTGTTCTTATAGTGGTTTTATCCTTTTGTTTGTATTTGTCTACTCTATCAGCTTTTTTTCTTGGGTTGATTGTATCTCTTTGGATATGTGGCATCTAATTCCAGTAGAAACACCATCAACGTACTCATAGTACCAATTATAAATTTTTAATGTATTTCGATTAAATACAATATGAATCGTACATTAATAGTACCTCACGTAAGTAATTAGACCATTTTCTTGCTACTCCTGTCAAATTATTCTTCAAACCTTCTAAAATAGATTTGTTTGTCACCTCTACTTGTCCATTTTCTTGGGGATTAAAATGTGTATAAAAACATTGCTTGATTCCCTTCGAAGGACGGAACGAAACAATTTCTTTATTATTGAATTGAGGACCATTGTTTGTAGTAGTAATTCTTTGAGGTACTCTAAAACGAAAATAAATACGGTTTACAATGAATTTAATCACCTCCTTAGCTTTTATTCCGGACATTGGTTCTACTTCTACTCACTTCGTAAAATAATCTAATGCTACAATTATCATGTGTTGTCCTTCATAGGCGATCGGTAAAGGTCCTACTAAATATATTGCCAATCTATCAAACTGAATGGCTTCGGTAATGGACATAAGTGGAACTGTTGGTTTATGAATATAGTTAGCAAAACTTTGACAAGTATCACAGCTTCGAAGCAAATTCTTGGCATCGTTCATAATCGAGGGCCAATAAAACACTACAAACGAAACTCAACGAGTCAATGTCTTGAACCCACAATGCGTTGATCCTTCTCCATTATGTAGTTCTAATAAAACCTACTGTGATTCTTGTCTGCTCAAACATCGCAATAATGGCCTACTTAATGCTTTCTAATACAAAACTTCATCTAATACTATATAGCCAAAAGCTTTACCTCGAAAGTTTTTGGCCAATTTCGCATCTTCGGGCAGCTTTCCTCTAATAAAAAAAATTCTTCTCCAGTCGCCTTAGACTGTATCTGGGGTGACAAACAAATCCTCAATATGTTCACACTGATCTGAATGAGTTATAATCGATGGAATTTCTTGTAATAAAATCAAAGGATACTCTTCCTTGTATGCCATAGTTGCTAACGAATCAACCACCATGTTACTCCCTCGATTTATATGGTCCTCAAGAACATGATCAAATAAAAGCATCAGATTTCGAAGCTCTCGAAGATACAAGATTAAGTGGTCATTTTTTGCTTCGGAAACTCCAAACACTTGATTTGTTACTAATTGAGAATATATCTCTAATCGTACTGAAGTTGCACCGCATATCTTCGTGAGTCTCAATCCAACTAATGCAGCTTCGTATTCAGCTTCATTATTCGATGCGTGGAGAAAACATTTAATAGGTTAAAGCATTGTTTCTCCATATGGAGCAACCAGTTGAACTCCAGCGTTGCATCCCAAAATACTAGAACCTCCATCAGTTCGAAAAATCCACATTAAATTAATTGGCAATATGTCCTTACTAACGTCTTCATCCAATCTGCTTGAATGAAATTCAACAAGGAAATATGTCAAATCTTGTGTTTTAATTTTCATTCGAGGCGAAAAAATAATGTCAAAATCCCCTAATACCACTTAGTCATTCTCCCTGAAATATCAGGATGTTGCAAAATATTCTTTAATGGAAATGAAGTTTGAACTTCGATGGTATGAGCTTGAAAATAAGGATGCATTTTTCTAGCAGCTACCACTAAATGCCAATGCCAATTTTTCGAGCTTCAAATACCTCTTTTTTGCTGCCATCAAGCATTTGTTGATGTAATACACCGGCTTCGGAATTCCTGAATCTTCACTTATCAATACTGCACTCACTGCAACATCCAATAACGTGATGTATAAAAAAAGATGTTCTCCCCTTCGAGGTTAGATAATATTTTTGGTGATGATAACAAATCCTTGATGCTTGTAAAAATTGCTTCATAATCTGAAGTCCATTCAAACTTCTTTGGTCTTCGTAACACTTGAAAGAAAGGGAAACATATGTCACAAAACCTAGAAATAAATATGTTAAGTGCGGCTAACCATCCTGTCAAAATTTGCACTTCTTTGATAGTTCGAGGCAATTTCATGTATACTACAGCTTTTAATTGCTCTGGGTCAGCTTCTATCCCGTTTTCATTGATAATATAACCCAGAAATTTCCATGATCAAACTCCAAAAGTACATTTTTCTGGATTCAACTTCAGCCTTATTGCCCTTAAATTCGAGATTGTCTCCTCTAAATCCTCCAAGTATGCATCGTCTGCTAATCTTTTTACCACCATATCGTCGATGTATTCCATTTTTTTTCCAATATGAGTAGCAAAATCTTTGTTCATTAATCTCTGGTATGTGGCCCTAACATTTTTTAATCCAAAATGCATGACTCTATAACACTACAAGCCTCTGTCTGTGATGAAGGTGGTACATTCTTGATCATTTGGATCTATTTGGATTTGATTATAACCTACAAAAGCATCAATAAATGTCAATATTTTATTTCCCGAAGTGGAATCAATCAACGAGCTTATTCAAGGAACGAGAAACGGATCTTTAGGACATGCTCGATTTAAGTTTGTAAAATCAACACACATTCTCAACTTCTTGTTCTTCTTCTTTACCACCACTAGGTTTTCCGTCCATAAAAGATACTGTGACTCCCTTATATGTCTGAACATCGAAAAACGATCCACTTCAGAAATAATAGCCTCTGTTTCTAAAAAAATGCATGCCTTTTGTATTACAAATGTCACCTTTGGATTAATGGCTAGGGTGTGGCAAATTACTTCAAATGGTACAACTATTATATCCTCTATTTTCCAAGCGAAAACATCCAGATTGTGGGATAAAAAATGTAAGAGTTGTTGACGTAGAATTAAGATCAGTAAGGTTCCTATTCGAAGTACTCTTTCCTTAAGAAAAATATATTCCTTTATTTCCTCACTTATTGCCAATGACCTTGGGGTTACCCTCGGATCGTCAACCTTTTCTTCAGAATTAGAGGTCAAACCCACTGACTGATATTCATTCATCATATCACCACTGTTAGATCATCAACTCCAAAACGCAGTGGCGTAACATTCCCTGGAAACTTTTTGGTCACTCCAAACGACCCCTACACGGTCTCCGACAACATACTTGAAACATTGATAGACTATTGATGCAACGTCATACATCATCGACAACCAAGATCTTCCAAAAATAGAATTATAACTTGTTGGAAATTCCACCACCATATAAAGCACTTGACCTTCTTCTTAAACGATCCATTTCCCAAACTTACCTCCCCCTCGAATTCCCTTATTACTCGTGCAGTTACTCCAGCATAACCGGTGATGGTGCACTCTGATGAGGAAGTCCGAAGATGATTGCGCATCCTATCATAAGTAGCTTTAAAAATTACGTTCGCAGAACTCCTAGTATCTATCAATACGCGTCGAATCTCAATGCCAACAATTTCTACCCCAATGACCACTGCATCCTTATGTGGCCCTGCAGTACCCCGTAAATCGTCTTCATCGAAAAGGATAAAGGGAATATCCTCATTACCGTACAGATGGGTAGAATTTTTTCCCTCTATGCAGACTTACTATGTGCATTTTCCTTGAACTATCAGTGCTACCAGCCATAGAATCGCCCCCAAAAATGGCCAGAGACTCAAAATACTCTCACAAGCTTCGAACGTGGCCTTGCATTACTGGTTCTTTCATTTTCATCAAAATTAATAAATCTGGATCCATATCCAATTATTTCGATGCATCATCAAAATCATCAACCTTCGAATCCAGAATCATCAAATTTTCAGCTTGTACATTTGGATTGGTTGGTTGTGAAGTCGATGCTATGGGATTTTTTATGCATTGCTCTGTGCTTTCACATAATTCAGTACTTTCCAAAGTCTGAACTTCCTTTTTCAAGGCAATGCAATCCGCGGTATCATGACCGATGTCATTGTGATATCTACAAAACTTGTTGTTTCGCTCCTCCCAAGGCCTATTGGTTGGAGCAAGCTTCCTGAAATTTACATACCCTTTAGTGTTATCAAAACTTACAGTCACACTCCCAGTCACATTCGCATAGTACTCAGGCCTTATACATTAATTAGGCTTTGGCCAATTAAATTAATATGATGGAGCTTGGTTCGAATATCCTCCGGTTCGAGGTGGTAGGTTGTTGTTCTTCAGACGTGTTTGTTGGGCAGAATTTGAAGATTGCCCCTGGTTATGCGGTACCTGCCCAGAATTCATTTGACTGGTAGCCGCGATCCCTAGGACCTTGGTTGATTCCTTAACCTTGATTTGGTCCTCAAATTGAGCCAACAAAGCTTCAAAAGTTAAGGCTCTTATTTTTGTTGTTTCATTAACTAAATCTCCCAATAGCAGTCTATGGCGAAAAGCTGCCATTGCCACCAATACTTCACAATTATCCAGACTCGCTTTTGTAAAGACTCGCTTCGTATAATCTTTCAGCTTTTCACAACTGCTTGCTTGTTGTATTGGATGATTTTATCTCCATTTTCCCTCATCTCCTTACTCCTCATGAAATGTCTTTGAAAGGCAGTATAGAAGTCTCTGAAATTTGAAATGGACCCCCTCGGAATTCAGTTGTACCATTTCAACGTTGTTCCTTTGAAATTTTGGGAAAAGGTCCGACACACTAACCTGTCATCATCCTTAAAATTCTTCATGCAATTCTTAAACTTTTCTATGTGATTGTTTGGGTTTTGCATCCTATCAAACTTCTCTACTTTCAAAATATCAAATCGTTTCGGAAGCGTGATTGATCTTATCACATTTGTTAATGGATAATTCCTCCAATCAACACCTTGAACATACTAGTCTTTAGTTCCCATCACTATATACAAATTCTGATCATCCCCATTATACTGGTTTGATGTATTTCCTTCACACCAGTTCGACTCCTTTAAACATCAAGGTACACTTTATCTTTTAGCTTTATGTTCCTTTTTATGTTTATAAGGTTGATCTTTCTCTTATTTCGAAGAGCCTTGATATTTTTTAAAACCAGATCCAGAGCTTTCGACTTCCTCGTCACTAGATGTGACATACCACTGTTTATCTTTCTTTTTCTTTCGAGAAGAATGATGCTCTTTTGGAATTTCGAACCGCGCATTTTTCTGCTCGCTTCTGATTTGACGATCAGTACAAGATTGACCATATTGACCACCAACATCATTTTGTTCATTCACTTGTCTCACCTCGGATCTCAGCATAGCTGACTGAGTTTCTTGTCCTTTCTTTATCATATTTCTCATTCAGAGCATTTATCTTATCCAGAAGTTGATTCATTCACAACTCTATCTCAGATTGAGTCTGATGAATCGAAGTAGATCCTTGTTGTCTATCATATGTCCTTTGTAAATTCTTTTTCAGTTTTTCGACAACTGATCAAGCTAGCGTTTCATTTTCTTGAGTCATTGTAAATTTTTAAGATTGTTTTTAAAGATTTGGAAAATTTGAACTAGTATATTATGCACCAATCATTGATCAGGTCCCCAGTGAAGTCACCAATTTGGTATGTTTGATTATTTAGATTGCCTTCATAAATTGAGAGAAATCATATTATAGAGAGAGAGAGAGAGAGAGAGAAATAGGTTTTAGAGAGAGAAAATCAGATTGTAAAAATGATCTATCTCAAAAATCCAACTCTTTTATTAGATCAGCCCTCGCCTTTATATATAGGCGTGATGACTTAGCTCCCAATTGAAAACACTTACATAAAAGAGATAATTACACGTTAGTCTCTGACTAAAATACATAGTTCTAAATTCCTCCTCTAACTTTACAATCTGTTATAAGAAGTTTTATTCTTCTCTAAGTTCCATTTCCTTATCATAATTGATAGCGGTGGTGTGAATTAGATTAATGATATTCTGAGAAATAAAGCCTTTAAGCCTGTTGTCATCCCATGAATTTTTATACCATAAAGCATTAACTTTCTCATGCCTAAATTAGCTGTTATCCGTATGATCATTCGAGATGATATGAGGAGAGTGATTATATCAATTATTGAGCCAAAATTCTACTTCTCCCTTGCCGAACTTCCATTTTATGTTAGACTCAGCAAATGTTTTGATTATAGCTAACATTTATCAAGTATGAGAGTATGCTTTAGTGTAGGATACCTAAAATGGATGAAGATTTTTGTAATGTATGTTGTGCATTAAGTTAGCCCATAGACTCTTATTGGTTCTAAAACTGAACCACATTTTACATGAAAACATATCTTAAATATCAGCTAAATTCTAATATTAATTCATATTTCACTAAAAGGCTTGCACATAGGAGACCATGCAAACCAATGTATTCTGTTTTCTTTAATTATTGATCCCCAAAAACAATTGTTGAAGGTTCTTTCCAGCCTGTTGATGATACAATCAGACAGATAGTAGCTCCGCATACAATATGTAGGAATAACCATTAGCACAAAGTTAATTAAAGTGAGTCTTCCACCATAGAAAAGATGTGTTCTCTTAATTTTTTATTGAACTTGTTAATAATGGTATTGTAGTTGTTGACCTTATTATTAGTATTGAGGGTGATAGCCAGATAATCAGTAGTAAGGTAACTAGTACTAAAACCTATTTGTTTAGTAAGAGAGTTAGTTCTAGTGTTATTGAACCTAGAAGACATGATAATTTTGGTATTGTCCTTGTTAATAGCGTGGCTAGAAACCTCATGGTAAATTTGAAGAAACTTACCAAGATTGTCAATTGTAGAATCTAAATTATTAGTGAAAATCAGAATATCATCCGCAAACGCCAAACAAGGAATCATAATATCACTTCTAGAAGAGTAATGCATAGATTTTTTATATTCAAGCTTGTAAATGCCTCTAATGTGAACCTCTTCTGCTATAATAAAAAGACTTGGGGAAAGAGGATCCTTTATCTAAGGCCTCTTTTGGTGTTAAAGTAATCAAATGGATCACCATTAATTAAGATAGATACAAAAATAGAGCTGATTAGATTGTTAATAAAACTCACATATCTAGGAGAGAAGCCAAAAGTAAGAAAAAATCTTTTAATAAATCGATGAGACAACTTATCAAACGCTTTAGACATATCAACTTGAATCATGATACCGTATGCTATAGTTTTTATGGTAAGGTCATAGATGAGTTCTTTAGCAATTAAAATGTTAACTTTGATAGTTCTGGAAATATCTAGAGCTTAGATTCGTTGATTTTGCTACTAGAAAATATAGAAGAATAAGTAAGAGAGATAAATGTGAGATTGTAGAGAGAGAAAAGTGTCATAGTAATATTATATATTAAAAACGTACGTGTCCCCAAAAAGGGATACTTTCCTTATATAGTGACAGTTGTGGACCCATTTTACATAAGTTTTCCCCCTATACTATATTTTTCCCTTTTTACACCCTTACATCTCCTATTATCAATTAAGTCCTTATTATTTCTAGATTTATCACTATAGATACATATATAATTGAGAACATGTAGTAACATGATCTAATTATGTCGACCCAAAGTGACCTGGGTATTTTTCGCCCTTATCAGCAGCCTTCAGTCTTTACGAAAAATGAGTGAAGACTATTCAGTCTTAGGGTAAAAAAAAATCTCATTGTTATACTTAAGCAATCAGGTTCGGCTTATATCGATGCTAGGGTCGAGAGACACTTGACATTGGTCAACCCTTCGTTGTCGGTAAGGGCAGAGTGTCGAGAATTATCGTTATAAATTGTTTGTGCTAATTATTGTCGGTTGTAGTGGTACCTTTCTCGACAAGGTGCATTTATTATGCCTAGTCCTGATGGGCTTTGCGTCCAACCGATATTTTATTCGGGGCCCATCTGCCATGTTTGAGAAAGGTGATCTCTTCAACGCACACGTGTTTCTTTGCCTTTAAACGTTTGTCGTTTGGGTTTTTGTCTCTTGGACTACTCGAGGCTCAAATTATGGTGTTAGCCTCCTAGCCATACCAAAATATCAGAACTTGACACGTGTCTTTTAGTTATTTGGAGGAAATCTAACCGTGATTTTAATAAAAAAAACGACTCTTAAACTTCCCGACGCCCCTTTTCGATTGCACTCCTCCATAAAGAAACTTGTTGAAAGGGTCATATGCCTATAAATACCTTCATTTCTTAATTTTTCTCTTTTATCATATTTTTAAAAAGAGAAAGATTTCACAACCTCTATCTTATCTAGAGAGAGAAATATCGTTTGACACCATTTTCCTTTATAAAACACTCGCTTCTAAGAAGACAATAGACCAACCCTCAAAGCCAGTTCTCGATGCGATCGACTATCTTACTATTTCTGAAAGAGTTGTTGAATACAAACCAACAGGTTTAATTGACAACACACCAACTGTTCCTTTAGGCTCGACCCCTCTTGATTTCCCAAAAACTAAACTTCCCCAATCGTCTAAACAAAAAATCAAGGTGAACCATTTATATGTCAAAGCTTAGTCTTCTAAGAAAGTTGTTCCTAGAATTTTCATTATCCGACCCATGCCTTCGCGAAACCAAGTTTCTTATGTACAATAACCTAAACCTCAATTTATGGTTATGGGAGACTCCAGCGCTTTTTCATCCTCTTTTGAGATGGTCAAGTTAACCCCCACCATCAAAGGTTATAGAACCAGACATAATACTGCAACCACTGTTAGGGGTGTGGTACAGAGAGATGCTGAACGACAAATGCTTGAGAAGTCTGCCTCTAAAAAGCAAAAAAAAATGAAGTATGCTGCGTGCGTGTTAATAGCAGCTATAGCTTTGTCCGCTCCACCCCCGTCCTTAAAGAGTTACACGTTCCTGACATATTTTTACCAGAAGAAAATGATAGCAAAGAATCGTCACCCAATGCTCCAACTGTAAAGGTTTCAACTAAAGAGGTCGCTCCTAATAAACTTAAAGAGCTGGCCCCACTTTCCCGACAATGAATTCACCTACCAAGGGGGCCGCCTCTAAAAATAAAGTTACAAAAGATAGACGTCATCTCAAAGGATTTTGGGAAAAAAACTGATAGTACTGCTAGAAGAGACACTGAGTATGGTCTGCCCACCAGGCCGACTGACCCTGACACTACTGAAAGAGTAAAAAATCAGCAGTAGAATGACCTAATTTTTATCGACTCGACCCGTGTTCAAGCTCCTCACACTGATGCCATAGAGCAGACCGCAGCTGCAGAGAAGGATGTAACCCACCGAGATGGTAAACAGGTTGTTATCGGGAAGGATGGTACAGCTACCATCGCAATGAATGAGGAACCCCTTCTATCCGAAATTAACGAAGTACTTACCGATTATCACAATAGTTTGACTCGGGAACATATTATCTCCTTTTTTAGTGGTAATTATTTGTACTATAATCCGGAAGAGTAGTCCGGGCTCAAAGCTATGTGGGAGATTCCCGAATGCGTACAGATCTCATTCCCGAAGCCCGGAGAGACCCACTATTAGTACATCAAAGAGAAGTAATCTTTTTACCGATTTGTTTAATTGGGGTATAAGGCTTCCGCTCGATCGTGGCATCGTGAAATACTTCGAAATCTTAGGATTTTCCCTACGTAATTCACTTCTAATGCTTATTACACGCTGATGTCGTGTATAATGGCTTCTCGTTTAGCCGAGGTACCAATGTCTATGGAAGAGTATATAGCAATGACCGGGCTTTCAAAATCACCCTAGCTACCTTTTTCCTACTATGGAAGCACCGATTCGTCTTTATAAGCGGTGCATGAGAGAACAGTCGACCTCATAATGTAAATAACCCGACGCGTCTGACCTGTAAATGGATTGCGAGCGTTGCGTTGAAGAACAGTCTGACCTCACTATCTTTTTAAAAAACAATTAATATGCTTCTTCTTTAGCTTTCAAGTTGGAGTTGCAAGAAATAAAGAAAACTCATCTAAAGTCACCCGCGACCATCTTTCAGAAACTCAAAGCCTATGCCCAAAAGATGCTTAAATCAGGAAATAGTCCCTCGACTATCACGTTTTCTTTCATTTAGTCCATCGACTAAAAAATCACCGGTTAGGGTCCCTCGACTATCCCATTTTCTTTCATTTAGTCCTTCGAATTTAAAATCACCGGTGAGGGTCCCTGGACTTTGCAAAAATCTATAAATTTAGTCCCTCGTTAGGGTGTTTTTTCTTAGATTCAGGGACTAAATTTATAGATTTTTCAAAGTCCAGGGACCCTCACCGGTGATTTTAAAGTCAAAGGACTAAATGAAAGAAACTGGGATAGTCGAGGGACCCTCACCGGTGATTTTTTAGTCGAGGGACTAAATGAAAGAAAACGTGATAGTCGAGGGACTAGACAGCGATTTAAGCCCCCAAAAGAATTAGGGATAAGAATTTCACTGATGCTTCAAGAATACCAACTTGGTCAACAACAACCTCTGGCATTGCTCTAACGAAACAGTACACGTTGATCATTTGCGGGTGCCACCCGATATTCTTGATCTAGTTCAAAGAATATAGGCTTCTGATGGAGATTTCTTTTTGCCTAAGCGGAACCGGGCCCCTATCAAATGTGTTAAATCAGAAGAGCAATCCAACCAGGAAACCGGGAAAAAAATAAATGAAATAGTTGTTGATGGTGAGCCTCGTGAACTTGTTTTTGCAGAACCTGAAAATACTGTTGTGCTTAGTAATCCGATAGCTAGCAAAGGAAAATCCCCCAGCAACGAAGAAAACCAAAACAAAAACCGCAAGAAAAAAAGGAAGAAAACTGTTGTAACTGTGGATGGGAACAAAAAACTCTGAGCGATTAGGAAGAAAAAAGACCAGGCTGTGGTGGAAGAAACCGACAAAGTTCTGAAGGTAGAACAAAAAACTATCCCAGTATTATTCGAATAATATTGAGATGTCAAGGTAGACGTGGCCGTTAAAGAATCTGGAAAAAAAGGAAGAACATCAAAGAATGGGGTCCTGCTAGTGAACCGATGGCGTTGAACCATCTGGAAAATCCAACTAACGAAGCTTATGATAATCCCGCTAATGTTGTAGGTGGGTCAATACTTCCCAACACCAAGTCGTTCCCACAACGATTTTGCCAAAGTCCTCCAAGGGATATAACCCTTGTAAACGAGAATACATCTTTCCCTGAGCCACTACCCGTAGTTACCCTTCCACAAGGCTCAGATAGCTTTCATCTTCGAGAGTCAGATACCATGGCTAGAACTTTGTATGATATGGTAATTCCATTATCATTAAAAGATAGGGAAGCGGCACAACTCAACTGTGAACTATCGAAGGTCAAAAATCGTTTGTCTGATATGGAATTGAAGTTGTCAAATTACCACAAGTTAGAAAAAGAACCTAAGAAGGCGACCGAATGTACCAATACTCAGACTGCACCAGCTGAAACTGCCCTTCAAACGCTTTGAGGAAAAGAATTAGAGTGGCGGGTGGCTCAATTCGAACAAAACTAATTTAACTAATCTCCACGTGACACCTTATCAAAAGCTGAAGGAGATCAGGATAAAGCGGTACGGGGTTCGGTTGCTCAAATAATTCAGCACCAATTTGTTCATCATAAAATAGCTAAAGTGGCCAGATATCTCTCTGAGCTTCGGTTTGATATGGAAAAGAAAAATAAAGAAGAGAAAAATGTGTTCGCCGCTCAGGGCAAAAGGGTTATGAGACAAGAGCTTGTTGACACCAAGGCTTCTTATGTTCTGTTTTTTCATTGCCAGTACCCCTAATTTCTATTAGGGTCGATGTGCAAAGGTGATCTAGAGGAAGATCTCCCCAAAGGGGTTGTTAGTGAAGATGAGGTTGATGGCGAAGATTCGTCCGAAGACCCATCAGATTGTTAAATGCATGTTATTTGTAATCCGTCCCTGTTTAAATACGTTGTTTTTTGTTATATCTTGAACCCTTATGATGTATTTTTATTTACAGTCTTGAGGCATATGCGTATATGTTCCTCAAGAACCTTAAGCTGTTGTATTTTTGTTGTACCCCGATCATTATCCTTTGGATATTTGGTTAAAGTACCTAGCGTTCGTTCCATTCTTAGAAATCGAAAGTGATCAATTTCTGATACTAAGAAATGGAACTATCTAACAACATTATGAGTGCAAAATAAAACATCAATTATAGACTAACAAAGTTAAATAAATCTTTGAAATTTAGTTTGAATTTGTAGATCAACTTAATAGTTCAAAAACCTTTTAAGTTCGAATATGTAGATGAACTTAACAGTTGAAAAACCCTTTAGATTCCAATATGTAGATCTACTTGATAGTTGAAAAACCCTTTAAGTTCGAATATGTGGATCAACTTAATAATTGAAAAAACTCTTTAGGTTCGAATAAGTGGATCAACCTAATAGTTGAAAAACCCTTTAGGTTCGAATATGTGGATTAACTTAATAGTTGAAAAACCTTTAGGTTCGAATATTTGGATCAACTTAATACTTGGAAAAACCTTTAGGTTTGAATATGTAGATGAAATTAATAGTTGAAAAACCATTTAGGTTTGAATATGTAGATGAACTTAATAGTTGAAAAACCATTTAGGTTTGAATATATGCTGCCAATATATCAATAAAAGGATTCAAATTCAATAAACAGATCGGTTTCGATAGACACCTCATTAAAACCGATCTTAAATTATCTATTTCGGACTTTCAAAGCGTACTTGTTTCTCATCAAGGTTTGATAGAGTAATGAATTTAAATGAACACGATTTCGCTTTTCTTTAATCGAATCGAAGGCTAAGAGTCAATCCTCACCATTCCTGTATTTCTCGTAATGGCTGATTCTGAAATATGGGAACATTATTTCTGCGGGGGTTAGTGCATCCATACCGTACACCAATGCATAAGGTGACTCTTAAGTAGTAGTTCGGGGTGTAGTCCGGTATGCCCACAACACGTATTGTAAATAATTCAGCCATTTCTCGGTCTTTCCTATAAAATTTTCTTGAGGCCATTGATAATTGTCTTATTCGTAACCTCGACCTGGCCATTAGTCTATGGGTGAAAAGGTGCCGAGAAGCACTGTTGAGTTCTATGAGATGAGCAAAATTATTTCATTTCACTGCTATCGGATTGGGGCCCATTATCCATGGTTAGCCTTTTGGGCCCCATACCGACAACAGATATTTAACCAAATGAATTTAACTAAATATTTGGCCTTTGTTCCTCATGGCTCATCCTTGGCCCACTTCGAGAAGTAATCCAATACGACGACTATTGTTTGTCTCCCCCTAGTTGCCATCAGTAGTGGACCTACTAGGTCTATCCCCACCTGATAAATAAATCTGACGAGGGGTGGTGAGGATTACTCGGCAACATAGGCAAACTCCAGGTGTAATCAGTCAGCGTCCATGCTCTAGTCCAGAAAGGAGGTCACCTGAAACAATGAAAAAATGAAAAAATAAATTAAGTTAGAAAGTAACCAACTACGTCGGCCAGACAATCTTGGTACCATGAAATCTATATCGGAGATCCGATAAGATATGGTAAGAGATTGAGGGTGCTAAAGCGGGAGCAGATCCAAAAATTCTTGAATTTCACTCCTTCCAAACGTGGTAAACGATCTCGTTGAAACACGTGCGCCAAATACAATAGTCACGCATATTTGACCATCTTGAAGCCTCAAAATTCCAAGATTTCCAGCTCAAGGTTTGGAACGGGAAGCCAAGTTTATTACTTGTCGCATTCCAGATACTCTGAGTGAAACTACATTCAAAGAGGATATGAGATATAGTTTCCAAATCAGAGGAGCAGAGAGGGCACTCAATTGGGGTATTGTACCCCCAACTAGTAAGCTTGTCTCTAGTGACAAGTTTGCCTTTAATAGCAAACCAAGATATAAAGAAGTGGCGTGGAATGTTGTATTTATTTCATACTAACCCCGCCCACCCCACGGTTAGGGCAGGCTCTCGAATAACATTGTACGTGTCTTTGATGTTGAAAATGAGGCCTCCCTCCTTCGCAGTCCTGAAAGGACCATCCATCAAAAGAATGCTTGGCTGAGGGAGAGAGAGGATTAGTCTGTTGATTTCATCCAAACGATTCCGACTACGAGCTCTAGCCGATCTCAAATTGGTCGGCCAGTTCCATTCTCCATTGGTGATGATGTCCGAAACTTTGAGGTTATTTCCCATCCAAGAGTCAGAAATTAAATCTGAGCCATATTAGTCTGCCCAGTGACGAGGATAGGAGCCACGGGTCGTGCCAGAAGGAAGTATTATGACCATTTCCTATTGCAACCCTGAAAATTTTATAAGCCAAAGGTCGAAGACGGAGGATTTTCCTCCAAATCCAAGAGGGAGAGGATCCGTAGGATATATCCTAAAAACTTTTATTTTTAATCTCTTCCGATCTGATCCAGTCACACCAGAGAGATTAAGATTTATTACTTACAATGGACCAAAGGTGTTTAAGGACGGCCGCCTGATTCCAGGTTTTTAAATCCATAATCCCAAGGCCGCCCTCTTTATAAGGAGTAGTAATGATTGACCATGCCACCTTGGCCCCATGGGATTTCAAAATGGAACCAGACCAAAGGAACCGCCGAAGGTACTAAGATAATTCTTTTATTATTCTAGAAGGAAGGATAAAGATCGAAGACCAATATACCTGACCCGCAAATAGAACATATTTAATTAATTGAAGCCGACCCGCATAAGAGAGATACTTAGCGGTCCAAGATTCAATTCTAGAGATTATTTTGTGCAGCAGGGGGCGGCAGTCCAAATGGGTTAATCTACCAGTAAGGAGAGGGACTCCTAGATATTTAACCGGGAGGGTACCTTCAGGGAAATTCATAATGGGCAAAAAGTCTAATCGAAGATGATTGTCAATGACGGAGAAAAAAATATGACTTTTAGAAGGATTGACTTTAAGACCGGAGAGGAGAAAGAAGTCGTCCAGGGCCTCTTTAATGAGGTTTAGAGAAAGGGCATCACCGTGACAAAAAATCATCAGATCGTCTACGAAGTAGAGGTTGATATTTTTTGCTTGTGGCATTTCGAGTGGAAACATAAATTCACATTAAGACTTTTTCTTTGAGGATGCCGGAAATCACTTGCATTACAAGTACAAAAAGAAGGGGGGGACAGAAGATCACCTTGTCTCAGAACTTTTTTGCCTTTAAAATTTCCATGAAGGTCTCCATTAATAATAATGGAGTAGGAGGGGGAGGAGATACATTTGACAATCCAAGAGCTTATTTTTTCAGGAAAATGCATCGCAACAAGAACGTCGAGAATAAGATGCCAACGAACATTATAAAAGGCTTTCATTAAATCAATGTTTAGGGAAATCCGTTTGCCTCTCCCATTGTTATGATAACCTTTAAGAAGCTCTTGGGAGAGGAGAATATTATCGGATATATTTCTACTAGAGACGAAGGCTGATTGAGAGGAGTCGATAAGATAAGGAAAGGAGACTTTAATTCTGTTAGCCAGAATTTTGGAGATGATTTTATAGACCACATTACATAAAGAAATTGGTCTAAAGTCAGCAGGCGAAGAAGGCGAGTCTGTTTGAGGGTTAAGGGATATAGAGGTGGAGTTCCAAGATTCGATTAGCGTGCCAGAGAGGAAGAAATCTTGAACCATTTTGCAGATGTCGGGGCCGACGATATCCCAAGAAGTTTTGAAGAAACTAGAGTTAAAGCCATCAGGGCCCGAAGATTTATCGCTATCTATACTCTGCAGAGCAGATTTAATTTCCGCGCATGAAATATCACGGATCATAAAATCTCTGTCAGCGGGATTGGCTTTAGAACAGATAAGAGAGGTGACTTTTTCTAGCCCGGGGTAGACAGCAGAATGCTTGGTGCCAAGGGTCTTTTTGAAAAAGTTAACAAAAACTTTTGACACATTCTTCGGCGAGGAAACAGTGTCACCTTGACCATTTTATTGCAAAATAGGCGGGCTTTAATACTTTTGTGGAAATATTTAGTGTTCCTATCGCCTAGTTGAATCCAATTTTCTCTAGATTTCTGCTTCAAGAAAGATTATTCAGCTCGACTTAGAAAAATGAATGAATCGGAAGCCTTCAATTCATTTCTGACTAGTCTAGGGTTTAGAGGGTCGGAGGCTAATCTAGATTGAGCCTCGAACAAGACTTTTTGAGCATTATTGGCTCTGGAGGTAATGTCACTAAACTCTTTACGATTTAACAAAGCTAAGGTAGGTTGCAAACGCTTTAGTTTGTCAGAGACCATCAAAATCCCAGAGGAAGAAATAGGGGAATTCCAGCAATTGGTAACTAAATCCTTGAAAAGGGGATGAGATTGCCACATGTTGAAGTAACGAAAAGGCTTTTTCCGTCTTGGGCGGGTAAGCCCGAGATTGAGAGTAACAGTGGTCTGATCAGAGGTGCGAAAGTAACTTTTGTGGACATGGGACATAGGGAAAAGATCGTCCCAATCAGGGTTGAGACCATAACACGGTCAATTTTGGATAGGATAGGGTGGTCTGGTTGATAGTTGATCCAGGTGAAAGGAAAGCCAGATGATCGGAGGTCACTAAGCTCACAACGATAGCAGCAATTGTTGAAATCGTCGATTGTTAAAGACCAAAAATTAGAACCAAGACGCTCATCTGGGTGGCGGATAGCATTTAAATCCCAAAGGAGACCCAGGGGATGTGATTGTCCTGATTCGAGATGACTATAAGGTCATTCCAAAGCAAAATGCGCTCTTGAGCTTCGTTAAAAGCATAGATCGCAGTAAGCTTGAAGGAAGCTTTATAGTTATGACAAGTGGCCATACAGGAAATGAACTGAGGAGATTGGGAGATCCTAGTAATTGTAATAACACTAGGGTTCCAAGTGATCCAAATTCTACCTAAACGGTGAGACTTGTGGTTGGTGGTCACATGCCAGAACAGGACCATTCTTCTGATTATCGAATCGACATTCAGAAGTTGAACTTTAGTTTCTACTAGAACAATAAAGGATATATGATTACTAATAATAAAATCAGTGACATCCTTTTGTCTAATCGGGTCATTAAGACCACGCACATTCCAATACGAAATAGTCATAAATAGGAGACTTACGGTGAATCAGCTGATGGTCCTGTCGGAGGACATTACATTTTTGCCCTTCTCTTTAGCTACGTCCGTACACATTCTTTTGGGGGGCGAATCCACTTCCTCTCTGGTCTCCGCTTCTTTATCCTCAGAGATAGATGGAAGTCTGGAGTCCACCTCGGGGTCAATCTCATAGGGGTCTTCCTCGGATGATGTAGTCTCGGTAGGAAAAGGGAGGAGCTTGAGAGGCTCTTTTGTACACTGGCGACTAGGGTGCCCAAAGACTATGCAATTTGCACATTGAGGAGGGAGGCCCTGGTATTCGAAGGAGACCATGATGGATTTGCCTTTGATTTTGAAGGTAAGCTCATACCGGATTGGGGGACCCGCTTTGATCATGATACAAATTCGAGCAAATCGAAGCTTTTCCCTTCAAAACATAGCTTACGTATACACCCACACTGCTGATCTGGGTTAGATTCACACTAAGTGGGGAATGCCAGAGTGTATGGAAGTAAGAACTCTGATCACCCCAGAAAGCCCGATGGACTGCAAGCTCAATGAAATGGTGATTTTATACAAAAGTGTTAAATTGGGGACTTCGGTTTCTTTTGGATATGGAGTTAGTCAGATACTTCCATCTGATCAAGTTATGTCCCAGTCAACTGAGCCCCAATGCTTGGTATACTCTACTGGTCAGTATCATGGCATACAAGCTGTCTAAGATTCCAATACCAATGGAACAGTTTGCTATTGTGACAAGCTTGTGTAAAAATCATCACATCCTCTTCTACCACTACAACATGGGGAATGATTACAATATAGTGATCAATCTTCTAGAGTCTGAAAAACCGTGGAGGACGTAGTTCTTGTTCATTACTGGGGCTTGGGAGAAGGGCTAGAAGATCAAGCTGATTCAAACCTAAACCAGTTGACCAGTTGCTAGAAGAGCATTGGTGAGTTTCTCTTATTTCTTCTTTTATCTTTCAAGCGTTAAGTTTTTAATCCAAACTGACGCATACTTCTTTTCAGTGCTTCCGATGGAGTTCTCGGACTACGCTGAGGCAGGTCAGGATACTTGTGCCAAGTTGAACGTTTGGGCCTTAGAGAAGTGGGGCAATGCTTTTCACAAGTGTTTCATATCGGGGAACTACGTGAGGTCTCATCTGTGGAGCACCACGGGGAGAAGAGACCTCTCCTGGGAAGAGCTAACCACCCCTTCCCCTTCAGATGTCATTCTAAGTAGGACAGAGGCCAAAGATTCCAAACTTTACATGCCTTCCAGGGCCAAAGCCCCTAGTCATTTGAACAAGATGAAATTCAAGAAAAAGAAGAAGGCCACAACAGACCCACCTCAAACAACTATTGAAGGGACTAGTTCGGAGAACCAATGAAGTATTAACGCTGCTTTCCAGGAAGCACTAGAAGTCCCTGAAGGAGGCTGGTGGGTCAGATAACCCAGCAAAGATTCCAAAGAAAGACAAGAAGCATAAAGCCAACACCGATGAGAAAGCTGCCAAAGCAGAAAGTTACTCTGGGAGTAGAGATAATCCTTCGTCCTCATGAAGTCCTTCATCTAGCTCCTACCGACCCTACGTTGCATGAGTAAATTCCAACCAATCTTCATTCCGAACAGGTCCTTGGTGACGGTAACGAAGAGGTAGATCTTGCCGCCTTTCAAAACATCAATTTTTATTCCAATGACTTAGAAAAATATGACTTTGCGGGGCCTTACCGTCCTACTAGCTCTTCCAATGTTGTGACTTATAATGACGATACTTACGCAATATCTAGTGAACAAGATACTTTGAGCCATGCCCTCTTGGGTTATGTTCGACCAGTGCTCGATCTAGAGAGGCAGGTAAGGGATCAAACTGTTACCATCAACATCTTGACTATAGTGAAGCAAAAATTTTCAATCAATCTTCTCAGCGCTCAGTAGAGCATAGAGTTATTGAAAAAATAAAAAGAGGATTTAGCTGCTAAACTGCTTAAGTCGGAAACGGTCAGGAAAGAGATTCAAACTAAATACTTCCACTTGGAGACTTCTTTTTCAAATCATATCACAAATTTGAAGGATCAATTGCAAACTAATGACAGTACTATCGAGACTTCGTCCGATGACAAGGCTAAGCTGGAGAATACTGTCCAGGAGAAGACCAAAGAGAAAGATGTCGTGGAGCGCTAACAAGCTCAAGCCATATATGCAGGGATAGAGAAGTATGCTAATGGAATAGTGGATTCTCTGGAGAATAAGTATGATGGAATCAGGTCTGATATTTTCATGAGACCTTTCCTAAGAGGACCCTTGGTCCTCTCCCGAAATATGTGGACTATGAAGATCTCTCTTTTCATACGATGTCTGACGGGGACAAGCATAACTACTCCAGTAGAATAGACTCTAATGATGATGAAGAAGTGGGTGAGAGTTCAAGTGTTGAGCTGAAAAGTCCAAAAAAGATAGTGGTGAAGAAAAATCTGAAGAGAACAAGCCCTATGGCTATATTATGCACTTTCTATTTTGAAAGACTAAAGTCCTTGGATGGTCAGGGCATTTTTGTGTATCAGAGATCGGTTGTAGTCCGATCAGATTCTAATTATCATATTCCCTTTTATTTAAATTTTATTTGACTCTTTTAAGGCCCATGTTTGAATAACCTTTCATATTTCAGATGTGTTGAACAACAGTATTCAACATCTTCGATCACATGGGTTTAATAAATGTGATCAAGTGCTTAATATATCCGATCAACTCAACAATACTTGAGATCCGGGGTAGCTTCTATGGGAGTAATTACATCCATCCCATATACCAAAGATAAAGGAGACTCATGTGTGGCAGCCCGATGAGTAGTTCAATAGGCCCACAATAGTTCTTGTAAATAACATCAGCACTTTCCTTCAGCTCTTTCCAAAAGTCTTCTTTAATCCGGAGAAGATAGTTCTATTTACAACCTCAACTTGGTCATTTGCTTGAGGGTGTAAAGGATAAGAAAAGCAATGTTGAATCCCTCTAGAGGTACAGAAGGCTTCCATGTCTTTATTATCAAACTCTAGCCCATTGTCTATTGTAATATTCCGGGGAACCCCAAATTTACAACATATGTTGGATAAGATAAATTTAATAATTGCCTTCAAAGTGGTTTCGGTCAAAGGAGCTGCCTCTATCCACTTAGAAAAATAGTCAATAGCGATTATGATTGTTCTACGTCCACCAGACGCCATTGGAAGAGGCCCAACTGAATCCATACCCCATCTGGCAAAGGGTAGTGGTTCAAATATGGACTCTATAGGAACTGCTGGCACATGAATTTCATTCCCATATTTTTGACAAGGATCACACTTTGTCACCATCTCTTTAGCATCTGCCATTATGGTTGGCCAATAGTATCATGCTAATAGGACCATTCTGGTTAAGGCCCTCTAGCCACAATGTGTAGAACCTTCCCCATCATGTAGTTCAGAGAATACAACTTGGGAGTCTTCAAATCCTAAAAAAGGTAAGAGAGGTCTACTGAAGGATTTTTTATAAAGAACCTCTCTTAGTATCAAGAAACCATGAGCCTTGTACTTGATCTTTCTTGCCACAGCTTTTTCGGGAGGAAATATCCCATATTTTCAATCTTTAGGTTGAATAACAAATATATTCATATTTTCTTCAATCTCTTTTTCCCGATTTGTCTGTACGGACGGACATTCTTGCACAAGAATCCATGGGTAGGATTCAGAATAGGCTATAGTTGCCAAAGAGTCTGCCATAGTGTTTTCTGATCTAGGAATGTGCTCATGGTAAATATTTTTATAGTTCGTGGCAACTTCTTTCAACATAAGCAAGTATTTAATCAACTGTTATTTCTTTACTTCAAATTTCACTGAGCATGGTGAATGAGAAACTGAGAATCACTCATTAACTTAACTCTCTTAGCCCCACATAAGAGAGCCAGCTGAAGACCACCTATGGCTACTTCATATTCAAACTCATTGTTAGAAGCCATGAACCCAAAACATATGGCCTGATACATCTTGTCACCATATGGAGAAGTTAGACGAATCCCAGCTCCACAGCCCATAGTACTTGATCCACTGTCAGTTGGAACTACCCATTCTTTCTTAGATCTATTCTCTGATTCCTGTCCATAGGATCTATCAGCATGAAACTCTACCAAGAAGTCAACCACTAACTGGGCTTTAATTATTGTTCGAGGGGAAAAGTCAATATCATAATCACCTAGCTCCACTGACCACTTGGTCATTCTGCTTGATACATCGGCTTTATGAAAAACACTTTTTAAGGGAAAAGATGTTCGAACAACAATGGAATGAGCTCGGAAGTATGATCTCATTTTTCTCGCTGCAATTATTAAGGCTAGTGCCAATTTTTAGAATTTCAAATATCTTCTTTCAACATCCAACATGCTCATACTGATATAATACACCGGACGAGGGTAATTGTCCACTTCTCGAACTAGCACAACACTTATCGCATATTTTGGTACATCTAGATACACATAGAGCTTTTCCCTAGAACAGGCTTGAAAAGAGTTTTGGGTGAGGATAAATTCTTCTTTATTTCAATAAAAGCCTGTTCACAGTGTGGAGACCAATTGAAGTCTTTAGCATTTCTCAGTACTTGGAAGAATGGAGCGCACTTGTCTGATGATCTTGATATAAACCTATTCAACGCATCCAATCGTCCTCTTAGCCTTTGAACTTCTTTAATATTTCGATGAGGGTCCATTTCTAGTAAAGCATTAAGTTGATTCGGATCATGTTGAATTCTCTTTTCACTTATGATGTAGCCCAAGAATTTTCCAGATCGGACCTCAAATACACACTTCTCATGCTTCAATTTTAAATTCACAACTACTAAATTGGAGAATGTCTCTTGAAGGTCAGATATATGTGAATCCTCCTCCAAGATTTTAACCATCATATCATATATGTAAACTTCCATGCTTATGGCAATCTGATTAGCAAAAGTTTTATTCACCAACCTATGATAAGTGGCCCTAACATTTTTCATTCCGAACGGCATCACCCTATCACAATGAAGACCTCTGTCTGTAATAAAAGTAGTGTGATCTTGATCCTTCAAAAATACTTGTATATGGTTGTACCTTGAGAAGGCATCCATGAAGGACAATAGTTTGTTTCCAGAGGTAGAATCAACCAATTGATCTATCCGAGGAGCGAGATAAAGATCCCTAGGGCATGCCCTACTGAGGTTAGTGAAATCAATGCACATACGCCACTTTCTATTCTTTTTCTTGACTAACACAGGGTTGGCAGTCCACAAAGGGTACTGAGATTCTTTAATGTGACCCATCTTGGTTAAACAGTCAACTTCTCGGACAATCACATCTGTTTTTTCCTTAGAAAAAAACCTCATCTTCTGTACAACTGATGCAATATCACTCTCTATTGACAATTTATGAGAGATAATATCTGTTGGTACCCTAGTAACATCATTGTTGCACCATGAAAAATATGATGATTATTCATTAAAAAGGATAATAACTCGTGCTTCAATCCTGGTGTCAGCTTGGAACCAATCTTAATAGTCTTGCCCTCTAAAATGGAGTGATTTTCAACTTCCTCAATCGCTATTATAACAATGGGAGCCTCCCTAGGATCATAAATTTCATTTATCTTAGCAGAAGGCTCCAATAGCAGCTAATCTTTGTTAATTCTGACTGTCCCTAGAGTTTTAGGGGCAAGGGATGTGCATAGCATTCCCTGGCTATCTTCTGACTGCTCCGGACAACACCTACTTGTCCCTGGACAACATACTTCAAACATTGGTGGACCGTAGAGGCCACAACATGCATTTTGGAGATCGAAGAACTCTCGAACATTGCATTGTACGATGTTGGGCAATCCATCACCACAAATATCACTCTTACCAGCATTTTAAAAGGTCTCGTGCCCAACAATACTTCCTCTTAGAAATCCCCGATCACATCTGTAGAACTCCATGTGAAGCCTACAATCGTTATGTTTGAACGTTGTATAACCAAAGAGTTTCTCATTTTCTTGTAGAAGCTTAAAAACAAGAGGTTTGCCGAACTGCCCGTATCGATCAGAATTCGACATATATAGTTTCCCTTTATTGAAGCTCCTATTACCACCGCATCTTTGTGATGCCCTGCAATATCCCTCAAGTCATCCTCGTCAAAAAATATAAATGGGGATGGGGATTGACACTGGTAGGTGGACATTTTACCATCCAACTGGGTGGCCAGATTTTGGACACTCCTCTTCCTTGTAGAAGTAGAAGGCGCAATCACCGTGTCTCCTCCGAAAATAGTTAGTGACTCAAAAAAGCTGATCAGTCCGGAAACTGTTTTGGTTTTGTCTGTTATCACCCCCACCTGATTTCGACTCAGTTCTGGTACCAGATACTCAGAGTCTACATCAAATCTTTCAACAATCACCATTGCACCCTCTTGTGTAGATGTCGCAGGATTTTTCGAAGGACCATCTGGGGAGCATTGGTTTGCGCTTTATCCGGTATGCTTCCACCTCATTTTTTAACGTAGGCCCCAACTTTCCCATTCAATGAGGTTCTGGACCTCTTGCTTCAAGACTATACAATCGTGAGTATCATAGCCTATGTCATTGTGGTATTTGCAGAAGCAAGTGCTCCGGTTTTCTCTGGAAGACTGTAACGTTGTCGGCTTCTAAAATGTACCTCATTTTTAGTCTTGTCATAAATAGTAGCCACACTCTCCCCCAACTCAGCAAAACACTAAAGTTAAACCCAAGGCCCCCTCTTACTTCTGGTTTGTTGGCTCTGAGTTTGGTTGGACTGATTCTGCCTTGATCGGTTGGACCCATGTCCAGTCTCTTTTGCCCTACAACCGGATTGGTTAGTATCTAGTGGAGTTGTTATTGTAGTATTAGATCTCACTTGACAGTGCACTCTGGTTTTCTTGGTCTCCTCTACATTGATTTACTTTCCCACTTCATTTAACAAACCACCCTAGGTCATAGCCTTCTTCCGAGTTATCGAATCTGCTAGATTCCTTGGATTTAAACCTTGCCTAAATGAAGCAATTACAACTTGTTCAAAACAATTTGCTAGCCCATTCTTTGAATTCACAAATCGATTAATGTATTCCTTCAGGGACTCGTTTGGTTCTTGAGCACAATGGATAATGGTGTCCTCATTACCATTAAGTTTCTTACTTCCAACAAATTTCCTCTGGAGGCAACCCCGAACGTATCAAAATTTCTTATACACCTCTGAGGGAGACTGTTGTACCACTTAAGGGCACTCCCTATGAAAGTTTGGGAGAAGGCGCTACACAATAACTTGTCATCATCGTCAAAATTCATCATAAAGTTCTTGTAATAATTTAGATGGTTGTCCGGATCTCGACTCCCATCATATTTCGCCATCTTGGATCTATAAAACCTTTTAGGAAGATTTCCGGAGAGTATTTTTGCAGACAAAGACGATTGCCTCCAATTTTTACTGCAACTGAAAACGGTATCTTCATTAGGGGTTGCAAAAATACCCGGTTCGGACTGAATGGCAGGACCAATCAGCAACTGATCAATATGCTAGTGAGCTGACCCCTTACCCTTACGATGGTGCTTCTTAAGCCTCTCATGTCTATCATTCTTTCTTGAATTTTTTTTTAGTCAGCCTTATATTCTTTTTAGATCTTCCTTCATCACTACTTGAAGATAATGATTTTTTAAGTTCTGCCTCATTTGACGAGCTGCTGGAGGACTCAGATCAGACCTCTCAACTGGCTTGGATCGGTGTGACTTTTTTATGCTGAGATGAGTTTTCAAAGATTGCTCATTGTCTCGAGGATTGTCAGTGTGGTGAAGTACTGACGCTCCAGATTTCTCCTTAACTCATTTTTCTGCTTGTTTTATCTCTCTCGACACCTCTATTTCAGCCGTCAGCTGGTCTCGCTCCTCGATGGTATATTCCTTATTTTCCCTTGCACCTTCCACCTTTGGTTGATTCTTCCACTTTAATTTGGTTCTCGACTCGAGCCATAAGTGCTCCAAATTTAAGGCTCTCCTTTTTGTTGTCTCATTTTTTAAATCACCTAGTAATAATCTTTGTCGAAATGCAGCCATAGCAACCAACTATTCACAATTATCCAGTCATGATTTTGTTAACACAAAAGACTTCGTATAATCCTTCAATTTCTCTCCCACAAATTGTTTACATTGTATTATAGTATCTAAATTTGCACGCATTTATTTGCTTCCCACAAACTATCGTCGGAAAGTTGTATAAAAATCCCTGAAGTTGGTAATAGATCCCCTCATAATCCTATTATACCACTTCAATTATGTACCCTTGAATATCTGGAAAAAATGCTATGCATACCAACCTATCATCATCTTTGAAGTTCATCATGTACTTCTTGAATTGTTAGATATGATCATCGAGATTCTGCATCCAATCGAATTTTTCAGCCTTAGAGATATCAAAACGCTTTGGAAGAGTAATGGACTTGATCTCAGTTGTTAAAGGGTAATATATATAGTCTACTCCTTGTGCGTACTGATCATCTCCTCATGTTCCCATAACATTATATAAATTCTGATCAACCACTACTGATGTGATCCTAGATGACACAAAGAGCTTAGAATATGGAAATGTGCAAGAACCAGATGAACTACTTCAAAAAGAAGATGAGCTTGAAGTTGAAGATATTCTTATTTTACCGGCTGGTTCAACAACTCGATCAAGAGCAAAACAATTTAACAAAGCTGTTGGAGGATTGCTTAATCAACTAGAGAATCCACGTGATCAAAACAGCAAGTATGGTGGAAAGCTTGTCAAACCACTTTGTTCTGGATTCAAGCTAATTGATTTCAACAAATGAGAAAGTGTCTCGATTGTACTCTTTTTCCCTTGTTCAAGTTTTGTCCCAACGGGTTTTCTTGACAAGGTTTTTAATGAGGCAATTGTTTCACTTCACCATTGCCCATTTGTTGAAATAAAATCCCAAGGCTCATCTACACCAAAAGCCACGTCCTTGGAGGAGGGAAGGGTCTGATTTCCAGCTTATATCATTAATACTTTGTATTTTCAATATTAAAGCATTTTGTTTCCAAGAAAAGCCTTAATTGTTTTAGAGGCATGCATTATGTTTCCAAGAACAGCCTTAATTGTGTTCAAGGCTAGTTCTTTCTCCTATAAAAACAATGTACTCAGAATTCTAATGGTTAGACTATCTTTGATTCAGAAAAAACTTCTTAAGTTTTACTCTTCTCTTGTTGGTGTGTAATATCCACAAGAAAACCTGTTCTTCATTTGGTGCGTCATATCCAAAGGAAGATCAGTTGGAATATCAAAGGTCTTTCCAAAACCTTTGATCCTTGAATCCTTTTGGGTTCCTGGTTGCAAAGTTATCCCTATCCCATTTTAGAGTGCCGATTCTAGGAGAAGTTTATCAACTACTGTGTATTGATTAGATGTATTCCCTTCACACCATTCAGTTTCCCTCACAACCTTTGTGTGACCTATCGATCCACATCCTTTGATCTTTGAATCCTTTTGGGTTCCTGGTTGCAAAGTTATCCCTATCCCATTTCAGAGTGCCGATTCTAGGAGGAGTTTATCAAGTGGTATCAGAGCAACATTCTGAAAAAAAGGATGTCTAATTCAAATGATGCAGAAAACAGTAATTTCAATAACAACAAGCTTCTAATTGAAGCTATGACAAAGTTAATAGACACCAAGATAGATGCCTTTCGCGAAGAGCTTCAATCAAACACTGACCACGAGCGGAACCGTTCACGGCAAACCAGCCCAAGAAGAAACCATGAACTACCTGAACAATTCAGAAATGAAGCCGCTGATGAATATTATGAACGCATGAGCAATTTGTCTCGAAACAGCCATAGAAGGCACCATAGACGTACAAGAGAGGGCAACAAACGTATGCGTGACAATCTTGGAGGTCTCAAGATTAAGATTTCACCATTCCATGGAAAAAACGATCTAGATGCCTATTTGGAATGGGAAAAGAAGATTGAACTCATTTTCAACGTTCAACACTACACGGAGACCAATCGAGTAAGAATTGCTGCTACTGAATTTTATGATTATGCTCTTAGTTGGTGGGATCAACTAGTTACCTCAAGAAGGCGTAATGGGGAACATCCTATAGAATCATAGGCAGAAATGAAAGCCATTATGCGGAAGAGGTTTGTTCCTAGTCATTACCACCGTGAGCTGCATCTAAAGCTGAGGAGATTAACACAAGGAAGCCGATCTATGGAAGAGTATTATCAAGAAATGGAGACCTTAATGTTGCGAGCTGATATTTCAGAAGATAGAGAGGCAACAATGTCAAGGTTTCTTGGGGGTTTAAATAGAGAAATTCAAGACAGATTGGAAACTCAGTATTATGTTGAACTAGAAGAGATGCTACACAAAGCTTTGCTATTTGAACAACAAGTTAAAAGAAAGAACTCCTCAAGATCAAGTTACGGTTCAGGGGCAGTAACAATTAAGCCAAGTTATTCAAAAGATGAGAAGACCAATTATCAGAAAGGAAGCTATGTAGAGGTGAACCAAAAATCTGGAACACCATTGTCTATTGATAACAAGGCAAACCTAAAGAGGTTGCAATCAGAACTCGTGATGTTAAGTGTTTCAAGTGCAAAGGGATGGGGCATTATGCTAATGAGTGTTCTAATAAGAAGATTATGACAATTCTAGATAATGGAGAAATAATTTCAGAGGAAGAAGAAATTATCTCTGATTCTTCCGAAGAACACTTAGAGCGACCTGCTAAAGGAGATTTATTGGTAGCCAGAAGGTCTTTAAGCGTTCAAACAAAAGAAGAAGAACAAGAGCAAATGGAGAATCTGTTTCACACTAGGTGTCTTGTTCAAGGGAAATTTTGTAGCCTTATTATCGATGGAGGCAGTTGTACCAATGTGGCAAGTGAATCTATGGTAAAGACGCTTGGTTTAAAAACGAAAAAGCATCCAGCACCTTACAAGCTTAAATGGCTTAACGAAAATGGAGAAATGAAAGTTAGCCACCAAGTAGAAGTTCCCTTAGCCATTGGTAAGTACGAAGATGAAGTTTTATGTGATGTTCTACCAATGGAGGCTAGTCACATACTGTTAGGAAGGCCATGGCAATCTGATCGAAAGGTTATCCATGATGGATTCACTAATCGCCATACATTTGAGTTTCAAGGAAGGAAAACCACTCTAGTTCCCATGACTCCACGAGAAGTTTACCAGGATCAAAAGCATATGCAGAACAAGGAAAGTCGGGTAACTAAACATTCGAATTTCTATGCAAAATCTGGCGAGGTTAAGAAAGCATTATTCTTTAAGAAACCTATGTTACTTTTTGTGTTTAAGGAAACTCTTATGAGTTTAACTAACTTGACACCGGTGTTGCCGAGTGAGAAGACTTCTCTCTTGCAGGAATTTGAAGATGTATTCCCTGAAGACAATCCAAAGGGGCTTCCACCAATTAGAGGCATCGAACACCAAATAGATTTTGTACCTGGAGCCTCCCTTCCTAACAGACCTGCTTATAGAACTAATCCATTAGAGACAAAATAACTGCAAAGGCAAATCAGTGAACTGATGGAAAAAGGACATATCCGTGAAAGCATGAGTCCTTGTGCGGTACCAGTTCTACTTGTGCCCAAGAAAGATGGAAGCTGGAGAATGTGTGTTGATTGCAGAGCCGTCAACAACATAACAGTAAAGTATCGCCATCCTATACCTAGAATAGATGATATGTTAGATGAATTGCATGGTTCTAGCATTTTTTCTAAGATTGATCTTAAAAGTGGTTATCACCAAATTAGGATGAAAGAAGGGGATGAGTGGAAAACTGCATTCAAAACCAAGCATGGACTATATGAATGGTTAATAATGCCATTTGGGCTGACTAATGCACCTAGTACATTCATGCGGTTAATGAATCATGTTCTAAGGGCTTATATAGGAGTTTTTGTTGTACTATATTTCGATGACATCTTAATTTACAGCAAGTGCTTAGAAGAACAAGTTCACCATCTGAAATTGATTTTAAGTGTACTTAGGAAGGAAAATCTCTATGCTAATCTTAAGAAATGCACTTTTTGTACCAATAATCTTGTCTTTTTAGGTTTTGTTATAAGTGTAGATGGTATTAAGGTGGATGAGGAAAAGTTTAAGGCAATACGCGAATGGCCAAGTCCAAAAACAGTTGGAGAAGTGAGAAGCTTCCACGGCCTTGCAGGATTTTATAGGCGTTTTGTCAAAGATTTCAGCACCTTAGCTGCACCACTCACTGAAATAATAAAGAAGGACGTTGGTTTCAAGTGGGAACAAGCTCAAGAAGAAGCATTTCAATCCTTAAAAGAGAAGCTTACTCATGCTCATGTCTTGACATTACCTGATTTTCTTAAAACTTTTGAGATTGAATGTGATGCTTCTGGAATTGGGATTGGAGCTGTTTTGATGCAGGATAAAAAGCCCAGAGCTTATTTCAGTGAAAAGCTTAGAGGAGCTACTCAAAACTATCCTACTTATGACAAGGAGTTGTATGCCTTAGTTCGAGCTTTGCAAACATGACAGCATTACTTGTGGCCAAAGGAGTTTGTCATACACACTGACCATGAATCTCTCAAACACCTAAAAGGTCAGCAAAACTTAACAAAAGACAGGCAAGGTGGATAGAATTTATTGAGACATTTCCATATGTCATCAAATACAAACAAGGTAAAGAAAATATTGTTGCTGATGCATTGTCTCGAAGGTATGCCTTAATCACTACTCTTGAAGCTAAGATTTTAGGATTTGATCATCTTAAGAGTTTATAGGAAAATGATTCTGATTTTGGAAAGATGTATCAAGCATGTGTAAAGTTTATGTGTGCCTAATTGTTCCATGAGAGATTTACTTGTTAGAGAAGCCCATGGAGGAGGCTTAATGGGACATTTTGGAATAGCTAAAACTCTCAAGGTAATGCTAGATCACTTCCATTGGCCACATATGAGGAGGGATGTTGAAAGAATCTGTGACAGATGTGCTACTTGCAAACAAGCCAAATCTAAGGTTCAATCCCATGGTTTGTATACTCCTTTACCTATTCCTACGCATCCTTGGAATGATATATCTATGGACTTTGTAGTTGGATTGCCTAGGACTAGAACTGGTAAGGATTCCATTTTTGTGGTTGTTGATCGATTCTCTAAAATGACACACTTTGTTGCTTGTCGCAAAACTGATGATGCGTTGCACATTGCTAATCTGTTCTTTAAAGAGATAGTTCATTTGCATGGCATTCCTAGGACGATAGTTTCAGATAGGGACACTAATATTCTAAGTTACTTTTGGAAAACTTTGTGGTCTAAGTTAGGGACTAAGCTTTTATTTTCTACTACCTGTCACCCACAAACTGATGGACAAACCGAAGTAGTAAATAGGACTTTGTCCACTCTTATACGTGCATTAATTAAAAAGAGCTTGAAATCTTGGGAAGAATGTTTGCCGCATGTTGAATTTGCATACAATCATTCTGCTTCTAAGTACTCTCCTTTTCAAATTGTTTATGGATTTAACCCAATATCTCCTTTGGATCTACTTCCTTTGCCTTTGAGTGAAAGAACTAGCATAGATGGGAAAAATAAAGCTGAACTTGTAAAACAGATCCATGATGATGGAAGGAAAAACATAGAAAAGAAAACTGAGCAATATGTCAAACAAGCAAACAAGGGAAGACGTGAGAAAGTTTTTGAGGTTGGAGATCAAGTATGGGTGCACTTAAGAAAGGAAATATTTTCAGAAGAGAGGAAATGGATTTGAGGTCAAATCCTTTTCAAGTGGGAGAGGATGATGTGATCCTAGATGACGCAAGGAGCTTAGAACATGGAAATGTGCAAGAACCAGATGATCAACTTGAAAAAGAAGATGAGCTTGAAGTTGAAGATATTCTTATTTTACCGGCTGGTCCGACAACTCGATCAAGAGCAAGACAATTTAACAAAGCTGTTGGAGGATTGCTTAATCAACTAGAGAATCCACGTGATCAAAACAGCAAGTATGGTGGAAAAGCTTGTCAAACCACTTTGGTCTTAATTCAAGCTAATTGATTTCAACAAATGAGAAAGTGTCTCGATTGTACTCTTTTTCCTTTGTTCAAGTTTTGTCCCAATAGGTTTTCTTGACAAGGATTTTAATGAGGCAATTGTTTCACTTCACCATTGCCCATTTGTTGAAATAAAAGCCCAAGGCCCATCTACACCAAAAGCCACGTCCGTTGAGGAGGGAAGGGTCTGATTTCCAGCTTATATCATTAATACTTTGTATTTTCAATATTAAAGCATTTTGTTTCCAAGAAAAGCCTTAATTGTTTTAGAGGCATGCATTATGTTTCTCAGAACAACCTTAATTGTGTTCAAAGCTAGTTCTTTCTCATATAAAAACTATGTACTCAGAATTCTAATGGCTAGACTATCTTTGATTCTAAAAAAAACTTCTTAAGTTTCACTCTTCTGTTGTTGGTGTTTAATATCCACAAGAAAACCTGTTCTTCGTTTGGTGCGTCATATCCAAAGGAAGATCAGTTGGAATATCAAAGGCCTTTCCACAACCTATGTGTGACCTATCGATCCACATCCTTTGAACCTTGAATCCTTTTGGGTTCCTGGTTGCAAAGTTATCCATATCCCATTTCAGAGTGCCGATTCTAGGAGGAGTTTATCAAGCTTGAAGTTGAAGATATTCTTATTTTACCGGCTGGTCCAACACCTCGATCAAGAGCAAAACAATTTAACAAAGCTGTTGGAGGATTGCTTAATCAACTAGAGAATCCACGTGATCAAAACATCAAGTATGGTGGAAAATCTTGTCAAACCACTTTGGTCTTGATTCAAGCTAATTGATTTCAACAAATGAGAAAGTGTCTCGATTGTACTCTTTTTCCCTTGTTCAAGTTTTGTCCCACTGGGTTTTCTTGACAAGGTTTTTAATGAGGCAATTGTTTCACTTCACCATTGACCATTTGTTGAAATAAAAGCCCAAGGCCCATCTACACCAAAAGCCACGTCCTTGGAGGAGGGAAGGGTCTGATTTCCAGCTTATATCATTAATACTTTGTATTTTTAATATTAAAGCATTTTGTTTCCAAGAAAAGCTTTAATTGTTTTAGAGGCATGCATTATGTTTCCAAGAACAGCCTTAATTGTGTTCAAGGCTAGTTCTTTCTCCTATAAAAACTATGTACTCAGAATTCTAATGGTTAGACTATCTTTGATTCTGAAAAAAACTTCTTAAGTTTTACTCTTCTCTTGTTGGTGTGTAATATCCACAAGAAAACATATTCTTCATTTGGTGCGTCATATCCAAAGGAAGATCAGTTGGAATATCAAAGGCCTTTCCATAACCTTTTTGTGACCCCTATCGATCCACATGCTTTGATCCTTGAATCCTTTTGGGTTCCTGGTTGCAAAGTTATCACTATCCCATTTCAGAGTACCGATTCTAGGAGGAGTTTATCAGTGGTGGACCCATTTTACATAAGTTTTCCGCCTTTACTATATTTTTCCCTTTTTACACCCTTACATCTCCTATTATCAATAAAGTCCTTATTATTTCTAGGTTTATCACTACAGATACATATATAATTAAGAACATGTAGTAACATGATCTAATTATGTCGACCAAAGTGACCTAGGTATTTTTCGCCCTTATCAGTAGCCTCCAGTCTTTACAAAAAAATGAGTGAAGACTATTCAGTCTTAGGGTAAAAAAATCTCATTGTTATACTTAAGCAATCACGTTCGGCTTATATCGATGCTAGGGTCGAGAGACACTTGACATTGGTCAACCCTTCGTTGTCGGTAAGGGCAGAATGTCGAGAATTATCATCATAATTTGTTTGTGCTAATCATGGTCGGTTGTAGTGGTACCTTTCTTGACAAGGTGCATTTATTAGGCCTAGTCCTGATGGGCTTGGCGTCCAACCCATATTTTATTCGGGGCCCATCTGCCATGTTTGAGAAAGGTGATCTCTTCAACATACACGTGTTTCTTTACCTTTAAACGTTTTTCGTTTGGGATTTTGCCTCTTGGACTACTCGAGGCTCAAATTATGGCGTTAGCCTCCTAGCCATACCAAAATATCATAACTTGGCACGTGTCTTTTAGTTATTTGGAGGAAATCTAACCGTGATTTTAATATAAAAAAACGACTCTTAAACTTCCTGACGCCCCTTTTCGATTGCACTCCTCCATAAAGAAACTCGTTGAAAGGGTCATCTGCCTATAAATACCTTCTTTTTTTAATTTTTCTCTTTTATCATATTTTTAAAAAGAGAAAGATTTCCCAACCTCTATCTTATCTAGAGAGAGAAATATCGTTTGACATCATTTTCGTTTATAAAACGCTCGCTTCTAAGAAGAAAGGAAACCAACCCTCAAAGCCAGTTTTCGATGCGATCGACTATCTTAGTATTTCTGAAAGAGTTGTTGAATACAAACCAAGAGGTTTAATTGACAACACACCAACTGTTCCTTTAGGCTCGACCCCTCTTGATTTTCCAAAAACTAAACTTCCCCAATCGTCTAAACAAAAAATCAAGGTGAACCATTTATATGTCCAAGCTTAGTCTTCTAAGAAAGTTGTTCCTATAATTTTTATTATCCGACCCATGCCTTCGGGAAACCAAGTTTCTTATGTTTAATAACCTAAACCTCAATTTATGGTTATGGGAGACTCCAGTGTTTTTTCATCCTCTCCTGAGATGGTCAAGTTAACCCCCACCATCATAGGTTATAGAACCAGACATAATACCGCAACCACTGTTAGGGGTGTGGTACAGAGAGATGTTGAACGACAAATGCTTGGGAAGTCTGCCTCTAAAAAGCAACAAAAATGAAGTATGATGTGTGCGTGTTAATAGCAGCTCTAGCTTTGTCCGCTCCACCCCCGTCCTTAAAGAGTTACACATTCCTGACATATTTTTACCAGAATAAAATGATATCAAAGAATCGTCCCCCAATGCTCCAACTGTAAAGGTTTCAACTAAAGAGGTCGCTCCTAAAAAACATAAAGAGTTGGCCCCACTTTCTCGACAATGAATTCACCTACCAAGGGGGCCGCCTCTAAAAATAAAGTTACAAAAGATGGACGTCATCTCAAAGGATTTTGGAAAAAAAACTGATAGTACTGCTAGAAGAGACACTGAGTATGGTTTGCCCACCAGGCCGACCGACCCTGAGCCTACTGAAAGAGTAAAAAATTAGCAGTAGAATGACCTAATTTTTATCGACTCGACCCGTGTTCAAGCTTCTCACATCGATGCCATAGAGCAGACCACAACTGTAGAGAAGGATATAACACACCAAGATGGTAAACAGGTTGTTATGGGGGAGGATGGTACAGCTACCATTGCAATGAATGAGGAACCCCTTCCACTCCTTTTTAGTGGTAATTATTTGTACTATAATCCGGAAGAGCATTCCGGGCTCAAAGCTATGTGTGAGATTCCCGAATGCGTACAGATCTCATTCCCGAAGCCCGAAGAGACCCACTATTAGTACATCAAAGAGAAGTAATCTTTTTTACCGATTTGTTTAAGTATAAGGCTTCCGCTCGATCCTGACATCGTGAGATACTTTGAAATCTTGGGATTTTCCCAACCTAATTCACTTCTAATGCTTGTTACACGCTGATGTCGTGTACAATGGCTTCTCGTTTAGTTGAGGTACCAATGTCTATGGAAGAGTATATAGAATTGACCGGGCTTTCGAAATCACCCAAGCTACCTTTTTCCTACTATTCTTTAACTAATAACAAGAAGATAGTAAATGACCTGTTAGAGACTAACAATGCATGGAAGCACCGATTCGTCTTTATAAGCGGTGCATGAGAGAACAATCGACCTCACAATGTAAATAACCCGACGGGTCTGACCTGTAAATGGACTGCGAGCGTTGCGTTGAAGAACAGTTTGGCCTCACTATCTTTTTAAAAAACAATTAACATGCTTCTTCTTTAGCTTTCAAGTTGGAGTTGCAAGAAATAAAGAAAACTCAAAAGTCACCCACGAACATCTTTCAGAAACTCAAAGCCTATGCCCAAAAGAATTAGGGATAAGAATTTCACTGATGCTTCAAGAATACCAACTTGGTCAACAACAACCTCTGGCATTGCTCTAACGAAACAGTACACGTTGATCATTTGCGGGTGCCACCCGATATTCTTGATCTAGTTCAAAGAATATAGGCTTTTGATGGAGATTTCTTTTTGCCTAAGCAGAATCGGGCCCCTAGTAAATGTGTTAAATCAGAAGAGCAATCCGACCAGGAAACCGGGAAAAAAAATAAATGAAATAGTTGTTGATGGTGAGCCTCAGGAACTTGTTTTTGCAGAACCTGAAAATACCGTTGTGCTTAGTAATCCGATGGCTAGCAAAAGGAAAATCCCCCACCAACGAAGAAAACCAGAACAAAACCGCAAGGAAAAAAGGAAGAAAACTATTGTAAGTGCGGATGGGAACAAAAAACCCTGAGCGGTTAGGAAGAAAAAAGACCAGGCTGTGGTGGAAGAAACCGACAAAATCTGAAGGTAAAACAAAAAACTATCCCAGTATTATTCAAATAATATTGAGATGTCAAGGTAGACGTGGTCGTTAAAGAATCTGGAAAAAAAAAGAACGTCAAAGAATGGAGTCCTGCTAGTGAACCGATGGTGTTGAACCATCTGGAAAATCCAACTAACGAAGCATATGATAATCCCGCTAATGTTGCAGGTGGGTCAATACTTCCCAACACCAAGTCGTCCCCACAACGATTTTGCCAAAATCGTCCAAGGGATATAACCCTTGTAACCGGGAATACATCTTGCCCTGAGCCACTACCCGTATTTGCCCTTCCACAAGGCTCGGGTAGCTTTCCTCTTCGAGAATCAGATACCATGGCTAGAACTTTGTACGATATGGTAATTCCATTATCATTAAAAGAAAGGGAAGCGGCGCAACTCAACCGTGAACTATCGCAGGTCAAAAATCGTTTGTCCGATATGGAATTGAAGTTGTCAAATTACCACAAGTTAGAAAATAAACCTAAGAAGGCGACCGAACGTACCAATACTCAGGTTGCATCAGCTAAAACTGCCCTTCAAACTCTTTGGGGAAAATAATTAGAGTGGCGGGTGGCTCAATTCGAACAAACCTAATTTAACTGATATCCACGTGACACCTTATCAAAAGTTGAAGGAGATCAGGATAAAGCGGTACGGGGTTCGGTTGTTCAAATAATTCAGCACCAATTTCTTCATCATAAAATAGCTAAATTGGCCAAATATCTCTCTGAGCTTCAGTTTGATATGGAAAAGAAAAATAAAGAAGAGAAAAATGTGTTCGCCGCTAAGGGGAAAAGGGTTATGAGACAAGAGCTTGTTGACGCCAAGGCTTCTTATGTTCTGTTTTTTTCATCTCCAGTACCCCCAATTTCCATTAGGGTCGATGTGGAAAGGCATGTTATTTGTAATCCGTCTCTGTTTAAATACGTTGTTTTTTGTTATATCTTGAACCTTTATGATGTATTTTTATTTACAGTCTTGAGGCATATGCGTATATGCTCCTCAAGAACCTTAAGCTGTTGTATTTTTGTTGTACCCCGATCATTATCCTTGGGATATTTGGTTAAAGTACCTAGCGTTCGTTCCATTCTTAGAAATCGAAAAAGATCAATTTCTGATACTAAGAAATGGAACTATCTAATAACATTATGAGTGCAAAATAAAACATCAATTATAGACTAACAAAGTTAAATAAATCTTTGAAATTTGGTTTGAATTTGCAGATCAACTTAATAGTTAAAAAACCTTTTAAGTTCGAATATGTAGATGAACTTAACAGTTGAAAAACCCTTTAGGTTCTAATATGTAGATCAACTTGATAGTTGAAAAACCCTTTAAGTTCGAATATGTGGATCAACTTAATAATTGAAAAAACTCTTTAGGTTCGAATAAGTGGATCAACCTAATAGTTGAAAAACCCTTTAGGTTCAAATATGTGGATTAACTTAATAGTTGGAAAACCTTTAGGTTCGAATATTTGGATCAACTTAATAGTTGAAAAAACCTTTAGGTTTGAATATGTAGATGAACTTAATAGTTGAAAAACCATTTAGGTTTGAATATGTAGATCAACTTAATAGTTGAAAAACCCTTTAGGTTTGAATATATACTGCCAATATATCAATAAAAGGATTCAAATTCAATAAACATATCGGTTTTGATAGACACCTCATTAAAACCTCCCCGCGCCACTAGGGTAGGAAATAGTACGCCCCCGACCAAAACTTTTTTATAAAATGACAAAGAAAAAGATAAACGTTCAAATTTATTCCAAGTACAACTTTAGATGTTTGATATTCTAAGGCAGTCGTAAAGTTCGGTCAAACTTTTTCTTCAATCTGTATGTCCTCGACTTTATTTTTTCCACCACCTGGTAGGGTCCTTCCCAATTGGAAGCCAACTTTCCAAGGCTTTTATCTTTCGTATGCAAGAAATATTTTTGCAGAACCTTCTCACAGATCTTAAATTATCTATTTCGGACTTTCAAAGCGTACTTGTTTCTCATCAAGGTTTGATAGAGTAATGAATTTAAGTGAACATGATTTCGCTTCTCTTCAATCGAATCGAAGGCTAAGCGTCGATCCTCACCATTGGTGTATTTCTCGTAATGGCTGATTCTGAAATATGGGAACATTATTTCTGCGGGGGTTACTGCATGCATACCGTACACCAATGCGTAAGGTGACTCTTAAGTAGTAGTTCAGGGTGTAGTCCAGTATGCCCACAACACGTATTATAAATAATTCAGCCATTTCTCGGTCTTTCCCTTTAAAATTTTCTTGAGGCCATTGATAATTGTCTTATTCGTAACCTCGACCTGACCATTAGTCTATGCGTGAAAAGGTGCTGAGAAACACTGTTGAGTTCTATGAGATGAGCAAAATTATTTCATTTCAATGCTATCGAATTGGGGCACATTATCCATGGTTAACCTTTTGGGACCCGTACCAACAACAAATATTTAACCAAATGAATTTAACTAAATATTTGGCCTTTGTTCCTGATAATGGCTCATCCTTGGCCCACTTCGAGAAGTAATCCACTACGACGACTATTGTTTGTCTCCCCCTGGTTGTCATCAGTAGTGGACCTACTAGGTCTATATCCACCTGATAAATAAATCCGACGAGGGGTGGTGAGGATTACTCGGCAGCATAGGTAGACTCCAGGTGTAATCAGTCAGCGTCCATGCTCCAGTCCAGAAAGGAGGTCACCTGAAACAATGAAAAAATGAAAAAATAAATTAAGTTAGAAAGTAACCAACTACGTCGGCCAGACAATCTTGGTACCATGAAATCTGTATCGGAGATCCGATAAGATATGGTAAGAGATTGAGGGTGCTAAAGCGGGAGACGATCCAAAAATTCTTGAATTTCGCTCCTTCCAAACGTGGTAAACGATCGCATTGAAACACGTGTGCCAAATACAATGGTCACACATATTTGACCATCTTGAAGCCTCAAGATTCCAAGATTTCCAGCTCAAGGTTTGGAATGGGAAGCCAAGTTTATTACTTGTCGCATTCCAGATACTCTGAGTGAAACTACATTCAAAGAGGATACGAGATATAGTTTCCAAATCAGAGGAGCAGAGAGGGCACTCAGTTGGGGTATTGTACCCCCAACGTGTAAGCTTGTCTCTAGTGACAAGTTTGCTTTTAATAGCAACCCAAGATATAAAGGAGTGGCGTGGAATGTTGTATTTATTCCATACTAACCCCGCCCACCCCACGGTTAGAGCAGGCTCTCGAATAACATTGTACGTGTCTTTGATGTTGAAAATGAGGCATCCCTCCTTCGCAGTCCAGAAAGGAATATCCATCAAAAGAATGCGTGGCTGAGGGAGAGAGAGGATTAGTCTGTTGATTTCATCCAAACGATTATGACTACGAGCTCTAGCCGATCTCAAATTGGTCGGCCAGTTCCATTCTCCATTGGTGATGATGTCCAAAACTTTGAGGTTATTTCCCATCTGAGAGTCAGAAATTAAATCTGAGCCATAGTGGTCTGCCCAGTGACGAGGATAGGAGCCACGGGTCGTGCCAGAAGGAAGTATTATGACCATTTCCTATTGCAACCCATAAAATGTTACAAGCCAAAGGTCGAAGATGGAGGATTTTCCTCCAAATCCAAGAGGGAGAGGATCCGTAGGATATATCCCAAAAAAATTTAAATTTAATCTTTTCCGATCTGATCCAGTCACACCAGAGAGATTGAGATATATTACTTACAATGGACCAAAGGTGTTTAAGGACGGTCGCCTGATTCCACGTTTTTAAATCCAGAATCCTAAGGCCGCCCTCTTTATAAGGAGTGGTAATGCTTGACCATGCCACCTTGGCCCCATGGGATTTTAAAATAAAACCAGACCAAAGGAACCACCGAAGGTACTGAGATAATTCTTTTATTATTCTAGAAGGAAGGATAAAGATCGAAGACCAATATACTTGACCCGCAAATAGAATATATTTAATTAATTGAAGCCGACCCGCATAAGAGAGATGCTTAGCGGTCCAAGATTCAATTCTAGAGGTTATTTTGTGCAGTAGGGGGCAGCAGTCCAAATATGTTAGTCTACCAGTAAGGAGAGGGAAACCTAGATATTTAACCGGGAGGGTACCTTCAGGGAAACTCATAATGGGCAAAAGGTCTAATCGAAGATGATTGTCAATGCTGGAGAAAAAGATATGACTTTTAGAAGGATTGACTTTAAGACCGGAGAGGAGAAAGAAGTCGTCCAGGGCCTCTTTAATGAGGTTTAGAGAAAGGGCATCACCGTGACAAAAAATCATCAGATCGTCTACGAAGCAGAGGTTGATGATTTTTTGCTTGTGGCATTTCCAGTGGAAACAGAAATTCTCATTAAGACTTTTTTCTTTGAGGATGCCGGAAATCACTTGCACTACAAGTACAAAAATAAGGGGGGGACAGAGGATCACCTTGTCTCGGAACTTTTTGCCTTTAAAATTTCCATGAAGGTCTCCATTAATAATAATGGAGTAGGAGGGGGAGGAGATACATTTCACAATCCAAGAGATTATTTTCTCAGGAAAATGCATCGCAACAAGAACGTCCAGAATAAGATGCCAACGAACATTATAAAAGGCTTTCATTAAATCAATTTTTAGGGCAATCCGTTTGCCTCTCCCATTGTTATGATAACCTTTAAGAAGCTCTTGGGAGAGGAGAATATTATCGGATATATTTCTACCAGAGACAAAAGCTGATTGAGAGGAGTCGATAAGATAAGGAAATACGACTTTAATTCTGTTAGCCAAAATTTTGGAGATGATTTTATAGACCACATTGCATAAAGCAATTGGTCTAAAATCAGCAGGCGAAGAAGGCGAGTCTGTTTTAGAGACCAGGGATATAGAGGTGGAGTTCCAAGATTCGATTAGCGTGCCAGAGAGGAAGAAATCTTGAACCCTTTTGCAGATGTCGGGGCCGACGATATCCAAAGAAGTTTTGAAGAAACTAGAGGTAAAGCCATCAAGGCCCGAAGATTTATCGCTATTTATACTGTGCAGAGCAGATTTAATTTCCGCGCATGAAATATCACGGATCATAAAATCTCTGTCAGCGGGATTGACTTTAGAACAAATAAGAGAGGAGACTTTTTCTAGCCCGGGGTAGACAGCAGAATGCTTGGTGCCAAGGGTCTTTTCGAAAAAGTTAACAAAAACTTTTGACACATTCGTTAGGGAGGAAACAGTGTCACCTTGACCATTTGAAATTGAGATGATTTTATTGCAAAATAGGCGGGCTTTAATACTTTTGTGGAAAAATTTAGTGTTCCTATCGCCCAGCTGAATCCAATTTTCTCTAGATTTTCGCTTCAAGAAAGATTCTTCAGCTCGACTTAGAAAAATGAATGAATCGGAAGCCTTCAATTCATTTCTCATCAGTCTAGGGTTTAGAGGGTCGGAGGCTAATCTAGATTGAGCCCCGAACAGGACTTTTTGAGCATTATGGTTTTATAACCAAACTTTAAAAAAAAACACAATTACAATTAAAAACCTTTCCATAATTTGATATAACATGAAAATACAAAGTTTAGTAACAAAATAAATTTATTTTATGGCACAATAGGATATTGTCATTTAAATTATGAAACAAAAAAATATGGATAAGAGGTTAATAATATATATTGAATCGATTTCACTACGTGAATAATATGAAAGAGAAACAACACATATTTTTGTTTTCACTAGCAATGAATAAAATAACTAGTCAAAGTCAAGTGTTAGCTTATAATAAAATTTGTGGTGTTATGAATATTGAATATTTGAGAGGTAATATGTATTTTTTTTAAATGATTATAGGTTTTATGGTATATATACATATCCTTCACCAATTTATAACAAAATTAGTAGTCAAGAGTCATAAGGAGAATTTTATTATGTATGAAATAAAAATAAAATAAAATAAATGTTTGATGTTAAAATTAAAACCTTAAAGATGACTACATATGTTGTATTTAATAAGATTATTTTGAATAGTTTAATGCATTAGATCATTAACAACTTGATCAAGTAGATGTTATTGGTTTTTTTGTTAATAGGACTCAAACCGAAGTAGTTTCTTGGTGAATTATTCAAGTCAAGTGGATTTATAAAGCAAAACTAAATCATGGTAAAGTATATACCGTGTAAATAAACAAGAACATATTGAAACTTTCTCTTATGATGTTTGACGTAATACAATATAGACTTTGTTTTATTTAGATGTTCAGTTTGATATGAAATCATATTTTTCAAATTGAGATATTAAAAATGAATATCACTTAAGAATCCTAAATGGTTTGAAGTCAAATATAAAATATGTTAGGGTGGCGACCAAAGTCCCGCATCCCACATCGGTTAAACATGGGAAAAATTAGTGGTATATAAGTAAGAACATATCTTAATTAGTATGAGGCCTTTTGGTAGTGGACCAAATGCAAAACCGTGATGGCCTTCAGGTCCCAAATACTAGTGTTGAGATCGGTTGTGTTCTTACTTATATACGGAGGCGGAACCGGCATAATATATTAAAATAAATGAGTTTTAAAAAAATATGGAAAAATAATTTAAGATGAATGAGTGAGTTGGATAATTTAAATTGTGTTATAGGTGTATAAGTGATGCCAGATTTAATGAGCTCGATGTTATTTTAAATTATTGATTTGGACCATATGACCCTTTAGGTAGTAAAATTTTGATAACTATATAATTTAAATTGATAGTTTTATTATTAACAGTCACAAACATAAGTTTTAATTAAAAGAAAAAATAATACATACTTTTTCTCTCTTGCAATTTCATACCGGTTTCAAGGTTTTCATATACAAAAATTTGGTTTGCAGTTCTTTTACGTAAATTGAATAACAAGACCAATTATATGATGATATAAATGTCATATCTCATTTAAGAAGAAAAATAATCGATGAATTATAAGCTACCAGATGAATCAAAATACTAAGTTATTTACACTCATAATATTTTTACCCTAGTGAATATTAGTGTGATAGATTATTAAAAGCCATATTATTCATGCTAATATCCATTTCAGACTCTTAGTTTTTCATATTTAGTTTTTAGTTTTAAATAACTAAAATATCTTATGGTATGTAATGCTTAGTATATATAATATTTTATATGCGATTTAAATTTGGATTTGAAACATGATTTAAGGTGTTTGTTAAGACAATTATTTTGGCCCCGTTATTCTAAATTTATGTGAATACATATTTCAAACCTTATGTGAAAAGTTAATATGTGACTTTAATGTAGCTTTTAAGGTTATTGATAAAAAAAAGCCCAAAATTTGAGGAAAATTAGTTGTCCAACCCTCTCTCGCCGTGTCAAATAGGATTTTTACAATATATTATGGTTTAATATCCATATTTACCATAAATGATTGGTTGTAAGTGTTTTTTTTATAACTTTATACATTTATGGAATGAGTTATAAATAGTAGTTAGTACAAGATTTAAGATGCATGAGATTATGTATTACATGTTTAAAGTGATTATGTATTTTAATTTGAATCTTTTTAGGTATTGATATCCCTTTAAATATCATTGATTTTAATAAGATGAAAATAACGCTAAGACATCGATTAGTTTGATCCATGTTAGAGATTTAATCTCAACAATATACTCGAGTATTTATAGGGTGATAGAGTGTAAACACGAATTGATCATTAACAAAAGAAAATGTTATGCACAAGTCACATGTATACATTTCAGAAGTCTAAACTTTATATACATCTCAATAAACCATATATGCAACTGAAGTGATCCATATTCGAAATGTTTCATTAATGATGTTTGGACGTTCATACCATGACTCCTTATTTGCATAAACTGGTTCAAATAAAAATTATGCTTACATATATCATGGCTGAACATCCGTGTATGATATAACTATGAAATTAAATGTTGCACATTCATGTATAAATATATATTAAATGATGAGGGGTATATTTTATTTTAGAAAATGATATGATGAACCTGAAACATATTATCTTTTTATTATGTATGATAGCAAACCAACATTGAATATTTGTCAAAAGCATATTGTATGAAGTAATATATAGCATGTTAGGATAAAAGTATCACATTAACGACTACATAAAATTTTCTGAAAAGAACACTTAAACACTTTTATAATTTGAAAGTTAAGTTTACATGTCATTTTTATACTCGTGTTTATATTTATTTGAGCTCCTTGTTAACTGTTGTAAACTATTTTTTAAAACACTTTTGAGATTCTAAGCCTCACAATGACCAATGTTCAGGGATGCTATATTCGAGCCTAAATATTTGATGTTTTTCTTCTAATATTTTATTGTAACCACTGGATAATTGGTCAAAGACCTAGTCTAAAAATTATATTCCCTCTATTATTTTTATCAGCAGAATGACGGTGGTGACGGCTTTCGTATTTTTTTTCGAATCTCTTTGAGGGTTTAAAAAAGACAAATTATCAACAGAGTGTTCAAAATGGATTACTTAAATTTTCTAGCATTCAGTTATGGAATAGAGTTTTGGTTATATCGCCCTTCATTTTATTTTTATGACTTTGCTAAGGTCGATAAAGTCAAAGGTCAGCCCCTAATGGTCTTGAGTAAGAAAGCTGAGGATTCATTGATTACCGATTTGGAATCTGGTGTTAGAAGTTCCCAGGGGGGTTTCATAAGAAATTACTCGAACTCGATATCATATGGGTTAAGCCATAGGTTCTTCGCTATTACACCAACAAAAATCAACAAACATTGTGATGCATGATCAAACCACTAGCCACTTCGAAGAAGTTACAAACCTTCCGCAGCATCTCTATGACTCTCTCACTAGAATATTAAGGTCAAAATGTTGAGGAGGATTGCTTCGAGGAATAGGCAGTGGTGCCAGATAGGGGGATTTTCGATGTATGCCTAAAAATATTATATATGAGAATTAATTATCATGCTCATTATGACTGAATGGACAATCCCTATATTTAAAATAAGAAAGCTCATGAGAAAGGAAATTTTTTAAGATGTGGCAAAAGTCCAACATGTTAAACTTGATCATGATAAACAAATGAGTCTTTAACCGGCTCTTGACCTTATAATCCAACGAGATTCAGTCTATTAAGGGCATGTTTTCTATATTTAAAGTAAAATATGAAACCTTATGGGATTGAGATTAAATATTTGATCAAAAGATTTTTACCATGAAATATAAAAGATAAAGAAAGATCCAAGATCATATGATGAAGATAACTTCAAGTCATATTATATTTGAAGTCAACATGTTAGCCTCCCAAATTAAGACTTTATGAGCTAAAGTTGTATATATCTTTCAATTTGATTTAGTAATATATAGAGTTCATGTGAAGATTAGTGAGTTCATTTTTAATTTGTTGATAAAGAATAGAAATCCAATCACATATTTAAGGAAACCAACATGATTAACATGTCTCACGGTAACGAGAACAAACATAGGAGGGCTGACATAGTTGCATTTTATAGTTTGGGTCGCAAAATTTTAAAATACGATAATAAAAAAATGGCTATTGTTTGTGCAATGATTCAAGACACTTTGAGAATGATTCAATTGGATAGATAAGCTCATACTTATAGTTCTCTAAAGACTAATTTAGTTTCACTTTCTACATATACACAATGGATTGATAGACAAGAACCTCGTTCATGTTTATGTTTCTTTGTAGGATATCTTTAAAGAAGATAACTTTACGATGAAAAACTATCGATTTATATAGTAAAAATAAGTTTTTTCGATCATAAGTAAGAATTAAATATAAGTTTACCCAAACTTAAACTAAAAGATTTGAAAATTTAACATAACGTTTTGTATAGTTTTTTGGTTTATATATTTAAAGCAAAAGATTAACAAGCTAGTTACCAAAGATGTTTATACCTACTTAATTATCGTGACTTTTAGGCATGTCTCAAATGCATAAAATCATATATGGGAAAGTAGGGAACTTTGATGTCTATATAGAAAAAAAGTCATTAAAATGATGCATACATGCATTTTTGACCTATTCTCCTCAATATCATAGAAAACCAAAGATATTTTATCTCATTTATAAATGAATTTATATGATAAAGGAAATTATCCATGCTTTATCAGAAATTTGAGTCAGTTAGTTAGGTCAGAACTTTACGGCTAGATTCGAGTTAGAACATCATAAAATAATTAAGATTATAATTTACAATCATAGTTGTGAGTATAATAGTCGATATAATGCATAAAATGAATAATTATATGTCATAGTTTCTCTTTATCTATATATTACAGTATAGTTTCTCAATATAACATGCATGTATCACTCTTTATGAATGATGTATCTAACATATGAAATCATATTTTATAAAATAATTGTCCATAGTACAATTAACCAAACTTCATTATTTGTTTCACTTTGCGATAAACTTAATGAGTAGGACACATATTTTCTTAATAAGATGCTCACTACATCGGTCGTTAACACATTTTATAAAATTGTAGTGAGGTTATTGCCCAACCTCTCCTTATGGCTAATAATGACCTAAAGTCCTTTTATGGTATGCATGATCTCGTAGATATTGTTTAGAGACCCTACACTTCCTAACACATTCTTTCTGTGATAACGTCGATATATCTGATAGTACTAGTGGTGGAATAAAGAGTAGGAAGAAAACATCTTGGGCATAGGAACACTTTACTAAGAATCTTGATAAAAATTCTACTAGGTGTAATCATTATGACAAAAACATATAATTATAGGGTTGGAAAAATAAATCATGGTAGGGCATGTAGAGACACTTAACTACACATAACATTTTTTATCCTTAAAAAAACTATATAGAAGAGAATACAACCATAGATCCTCAAATCAGTAATGCTTTTGTTTTTAATCAAATTACATATATAGAAGAAACCATGGTATATGTTGTTGGTACTTCATAACCGTTTAGTTGTGGTGACAATTATAGATATGTTAATTGGATGCATAGTAAGGTAAACCCAAGAGTCACACGCATCCCATGTACCCTTATAAGGTTAGAAGTTTTAAGTATTAAAAAAATAAAAAATAAATCATTTATGATACTATGTTAGCTTTGCCATAGAAAAATCATTTCATTGGTGATATAGCGATATTTAGTGAGTTTGATATGTTGTGTGTTAGTTTACACTATGGATTTTGATGGATACTCCATTTTTTAAAAGTATTTTCAATCTATTGGCAAACACATCACTGTTATAATTAAAGAAAGTATGTTAGAGTGTATGAATGATTTTCAAATTGAAAATAGCATTGTGTTTATTTCTTTTGATAATGCATCTGCGGGTGGGAGAGTTGTTGAGTATCTTAAAAATGACTGTAATCATATATTTCTTAAAATGTTTCACACTAAATTTTTATGTCATATACTTCAATTGGTTGCAAAATATGGAATAAGTATAGGTAAAGATTATATCAATCCTATTAAACAAAGGGTCCTACTAAAGACATGCAAAAAAACTAGTTTTAGATGTCAAAACTAGATGAAACTCTATATATTATCTTCATACACGTGCTTATACGTATAGAAATGAGATTACTACGCTTTATAATAGACATAATCCTAATATACCTCTTAAATATCAATATTTGATTTATTCTACTTCCATGTTAAGATTCTTAAGATTGTTTAAGGATACAACTAAAATGTTTTCTAATAATATATTCCTCACATTCACTTGGACCTTTGTGAAATTACTAATCTTGTCATACATATCGAGAGATATATGGATAAAAATGTATATCATGACATGGTGCCCAATATGGAAGCTAAGGTTATTTAATAATTTAATCCCACCTCATACGCTTATGTTATTTGGTTCATTTTTATCTTGTTAAAAATGGTCGGGTTTTGCCTTTTTAGTTACTTGTTTTTATAAATCCATACAACTTCGTAATGTTACTTATAATCATGAAGTATATATTCAAGAAATTAACACTTATCTTTATATATTATATAATGAATATGTTGACAAATATGGGAGAAATATAACATCTTCAAATGTAGAGGGTATTAGTATTAGTAATAGGAGGAAAAGCAGGAATCACCCTAACTATGTGAAAATGACAATGCTAAATAGTAGGGTAACAAGAGAAACTCCTCAAGCTGATAACGAGGTGACCATATATTTGAGAACTCCATTTGAGTTACAACAGTATAATGACAATAACCCACATGATATCTTAAAGTGGTGAAATTTGAAAGGAGACGAGTTTCCTATTTTTTGCAGGTTAGCTAAGAAAATTTTCTCAATACCTAGGTCTACATTGGCAAATGAATGTGTGTTTAGTCGGGCCATACTGCGATACACGACTAAACAAATAAGAATGACAGACGAGGTACTTGGATTGCTTGTTGCAATCATAGATGAACTGTGACGCACCAAAGATGTAAGATAAAGAGTATAAAATGAAATAGAGTCCGATGAACATCTTTGATGAATTACCATATGCTATTGAAAAAGATCTTGAATAAGATTTTATGACTGAAGTTGTTGCATGATTTGATGATGAAGATCTCGAGGAGGATAACGAAACGTAGCTAGATATGTGACATTATAATAGAGTTTGTAATATGATAGTTTAATTTAAGAATATTTGTACAACACTTATGTTATATATATTATAAATTATATAAATTGATCGACGTGATGTTCGTGATGTTAATCATGTCATATTCTGTCGTGACCATGACCGTCACAGTCATGTTCGTGTTCTGTCGTGACCTCGATAGTGAATCTCGTCGTGTCTAGCCGTGTTCTATTACCATACATATCCTAACAGCTTTGTCATCATCCCGTCGCACGCCTCATGCTAGACACCTCTACACATGGTAGTTCTTAGGTAGAAATTGAAAAGATTGTTAGTTTAAAATCCAACTTCTTTATAAAGAACAAATTATAAAAATTTAATAAATGATATTAAAAGATAAATCTTAATTTCACAATAGTCTACTATACATCTAAACCACATTTGTGATTTTCTTAAAAAGAACTTACCATTGCTGTTGTCTTTAGATATTGGACACAATAGTACTATTTTGTGGTATCCCGTAAAACAAGTATGACCAATGAATAAAAATTGAATGAAAAAAGTGAAAACCATAGATACAAGACCCAAATGCAGTTAAACAATATTTTTTGCCAAAACATTAAAACTGTTATTGAGCTAGTAATTACGAAGAGAAAGATTGTGATACAAATTACAATCTACATCAAATGCAGATTTGGAATTGTGCTCAATTATTTTTAAACAGAATAATAAGTAAAATTCTTATTCCTTAAAGAATACCTATTAAGCTACAATGGAGTGTACCAAATAGGTCGAAGAGATACACGTCCCTTGTTCTGATAAATATACTTCAAACTTGGTGTCATCATCATTCTGCTCAGCTTAAACCTATACCTTCGAAATAGATGAACTGTTCCTACAATGTAGACAAAAAAAATGTAAGGGCTTAACCTGCATTAGGATGCTGGAGTAGGAGATTGCTGAGAAATATAATATTGAAACATTGGTATTATATATTGTTATTCAATCTTAAATAGCCAAGATTAATACTTTCTAAGCTATGCATGATCATCAGGAAGAGTTAAATTAAAGTTTGATTTGCCTTTGAGAGCGTATTTTCCAAGCCAATCGGGTGCAGAATTTCGCTCTCTGTATATAAGTTTCAAAGTCATAGTAGAATATATCAGCTTCCTAGAACAGTGAACTATGAGAGATAACTACCATGGAGCAATCTCATTTGCTAAAGAATCAAAAAGTATTTCTAAGTCGATATCAATGTCTACATGTTTATGATCAAGATTATTCCACAAATATAAATCGTCAAGCAAAGCCCTAGTTTTAAAAATAATGGGAAACTATTGCCCATAGAGTTTACTACCATAAACTATCCTAATATTATCAGAATTTTTAATTAGAAAACCACCAAGACTCACCACTTTGAGTAAAAGCACCATCAGTGTTAAGTTTTAGCCTAACCTATGGGAATGTGCCATTTAACATACATGTTGTCTTTTTAATAGATTAATGATTGAAAAGCAATTCATATGATATGTAATTTTATAATCACTACTCCAAATTTTATTAGATAGTAGGTTAGCGAATCCAATTTGAATAACATGTGAAGATTGTTTATAATATCATGAGAATACATGCAATAGTTGTTGAACTTTGATTTATTTCTAGTATTCCAAATACTCCAATAAATAATTGATGAAATTACAATTCGTATATGAGTTTGTTTGTTGGTAGAACAAAACCATATACTAATTAAGTGCTTAAAAGTCATGTGATTTTCTATAGATATACTAAACAAGTTTGAGAAGTATTTCCATACTTCAAAAATTGTTTGGAATTGAATAAAGAGGTGATCCATAACTTCTGTATTATTACAGAATTGATATTTAGAGACTAATGTGAAGTTTTTGTATTGAAGAATGTAATCAATAGAAATTAGACTTTTAAGGATTCTCCAAAGTTTAAAAGAACATTTTTTAGGATTAATTGAGTTCTAAATTTTTTCGTGAATTAGTGAAAGAGGTTGTTTTATTCTGAATTTTTCAAAAGTTTTTATAAAATTCAAAAGGCAAAGGTTTAAAAAATCAAGATAATTGAAGAACAAAGGTTAAAAAAATCTTACCTAATTGATTCAGGTATATTCTCAGTTAATTAGAACTTTATATAATATCCTTTACTTTGAGATGAGTAATTTAATATTTAAGTTGTCAAGTGATTTTCATGAATGAATACGGTTACAAGTTTTTTTATCTAGATTTTGTTTCATAAATTTCAAAATTTAGAGAGAGAACAATAATATAAAAAATAAATGTAAATGATATTTAGGATATTCTGAGTAATAATTCGCAACTTTCAATTGTGATTCGTGTTTCGTATCTACTTCATGTTTATACAAATTATTGGGTGGTGGTTTGTTGGATTCTTTAGAGTTATTCACAAATCGTGATTTTATAAATTCTTCATGTTCATTCGACGTTTTAGAGGTTACTTATTAATTTGTTCATTCATATTTATACTTTGCATCTTTACGTATTTATTAGTTCGCATTTGAGATTTCAGTATTTTCATTCATTTGTGTTTTTATAATGATTTATGAATATGAAGTCAACCATGATTCGTGTCACAATCATTCACGTTTAAAATTTTCGTATACAAGTTCTAAAGGATTCACAAATAGAAAGTAAGAAACAATTCACAATTAGGATGTTTAACACAAAATTCGAGATATAAAATAAAAAAAAATTCTAATTCGATTTAAAAAATAAAAAAAGAAATAGATTTATGAACTTGGTTTCAACGAAAAATATTTAAACCTTGAGGTTGTGGCTTTTGGCTCAATGAGTTCACTTCATTAATATTTGTATTATTCTTTTCATCATTATTAGTGCAAGATAATTGGTGGTTGCAAGAGTTTTTACCGGATCGCTGGGAGGATCAAGTTTTATCGATGCGTCCTAGGGTTTGTTGGAATGAATCTTGGATAATTTCAGACTGAGCGTCGATATAATAAACAAACTCAAAACCAAATATGAGGTAGCATGAAACTTTTTATAAGTATCCTGTTACCAAGAACCCAAATTTGATCGATTTATGAAGTGATTTGCTAGAGGAATGCGAAATCTAGACGATGAACTCGGGGAAACAATTGTTAGACCGACAATCATTTTAGACCACCAATTCTGTTTCAAGGATATTACCAAAGAAAATGACCACTCTCTTTAAAAATCGGTCAAAAAATTCATAAGACTTTGAGCTTTAATGGCACTACATGACTAGAATCTAGTTTTAAAATCATCAAGTTCCATCTTGCAACGAGTGAGTTGTCATAAGATATCAAACTTTTGCATAAGATATTTGATTAGAAAAAATATCCAACCGATGATGGTTTGTGGTTTAAATTATGGTTTCATTTTACACCCGACCATAACAAGATCCGATGTGGACTTCTCTAACAACAAATGATGGGTCTCGGCACTGAACATAGATTTGTTAGGTACTAGATTGCATATGGGATAATAAAACAAAAACTCAGTCATGTGTCTAAAGCCATAATAGATATTCTTGTTGCTGAAGTTATATTAGGTTCTTTGATTATTCAGACTTTGGTTCCTACAAGGGAAAACAAACAAATGTGAAAATGTTAAGTGTAGACAAAGCGAAAGAAGTCTTGGAGTTAATATATTGTGATATTTGTGGATTATTTATAAATATATTTTGGAATGGAAAAATGTATTTCTTATCATTTATAGATGACTTCTCTTGGTATAGAAATCTATACATTATTTATTAGAAATCAGAAGTCCTACGATAAGTTTATAGCTTTTAAGACTGAAGTTAAACAACTTGGTAAGAGCCTTGAGTATGTCAGATCTGATTATGGTGGTGAATACTATGGAAGATATGGAAGTTTGGTTAAACAATATTATGGACCATTTGTAAAGTACTTAGTGAGTGCAATATAGTTATACTATCGAGTTTTCCCATCATGAACAACATATATGAGTGAATAAACCAAACACGTATATCGTAATAAGTATGATTAGTTATTCGATTGTACCATAATTACTATGGGGTAGGACCATCAAATATACTTCATACATTCTTAATATAACTTTTCTAAAAGAAAATATCAAGACCCGACGTAAACTTTAGACCGAAAACCAGCCTAGCGTAAAGCATTTGCAGATTTGGGGATGTGTATATGAATCAAAGCCTTATAAGTGAAATTAAAAAAACTAGACCTAAGATGGTTAATTGTTATTTTATTAGATATATAAGAACGTACAAGAGGTATTAAGTTTCATGATCCTTCTACTGAAAATATATTCGAGACAAGAACAACAAAGCTCTTTGTAAGGATGTTGAGTTCTAGAGAAGAAATTTATGAACAATATTTATTTTGAGGAAGACTCGATAGAGATTCAAGAAGTTTCTAACAAATATGCTCGTGTATTTGATGATTTGGTTTCAATGTCAGTTATTTCAGTCATGTTATAATATGAATATACTCAAGACGATATTTGTCTTCCATTGTGCTTCCGTGCTTTATGAAAATAATTTAATTCTCAGTTGTGGATTAATGTTATGAAGGAATAGTATAAGTCAATGGAAGATAACACAGGTTGTGAACTTATCTCATTACCTGAAGGAGATAAGTTGATTGGTTGTAAGTGGATTTATAAAACTAATAGGAATCCAAGATTAATGTAGAGAGATACAAAGCACAACTTGTGGAAAAAATTATAGTCAACAAGAAATGTTACGATTGTGACACTAGTTGCACACTTTAACCTTAGGTTGAATAATATACATGTTACGATTATTTTTCTTAATCATGTTATTGAGGAAACGATATATATGGTGCAACCTAAGAACTTTGTAATTGGTGATTCAAATTTAATGGTATGTAAACTTATAAAATCCATTTATGGACTCAAACAATCCTCTAAAAAATGGTATCATGAGATATTTGAAGTAATAGCCTCCTTCGGTTTTAAGATAAACTCGGGTGAGGGTTGTATGTATTATAAGTTATATGAGAGTAAGTTCATTTTTCGAGTGTTGTATACTCAAGCCATATTTCTAACCATAAACGATAATATTTTTATATATACTACAAATAGACTTATGTTAGAGAAATTTGACATGAAAGATCTTGAAGATGTAGTTTCATTAAAGAATCCATATTTATTACGATGATTATGTGGAATCGTGGGATTTTCACTAATAGAACATATAAAAAACATGTTGCAATATTATATAATGGAAAATAGAAAGCCATAGAATACTCTATTACAAAATGATAGAAATTAAGTTTGAGTTAATGTCTAAAGATAAACTTTGATATTGAGGAAATAAAAAATATTATATATGCATTGACAGTTTAGATTCTTATGTATGCTTAAGTTTATAGAAGGTCGACACTATTTTCGTTGTCGGGTTTTACGGAAGGTATGTAATTAATCTAGGGATGGACAACTAGAAAGTGGTCAAAATGAATCTATAGTATTTGTAATAAATTAAATGACACAAATTTATATATTGAAGTTGGATAATCGAGAGATCATTAAATTATCAACTCAAATGACATTCCATTGTGGTAAAGGGATATATAATGCCTTAAGGTTATATTAAAATAACAATTATGTCATTTAATATTGAAATAGTATCAGGTTCTCGGATAGATCCAAATATGTATATATAAAATAATAATTTTATATATTGGGAGTATGTACTCGTCACATCAACATAAAGAGCACATCGGGAAAAAAATACATGGTGGAAAATCTTCTTACTACAGCATTGGTACACATATTCTTTCAAGAACACGCTATTAGAATGAGTGTTGTTTCTTTAGAGGATTATTGATTTCAATGGAATTTGTTCAAGATATGTTTGTCATTGGTTGTATACACTTAAGTTTTTTGTTGCAAAAATATATAATAAGTACACTTATTTAAGTTTTGATAACTTATATTTCTCATTAAGTAGGTCGTCACTTAAGTAACGATTAGTTAAAAATATATAAGTCTGACTACATTTCATATATTCTTATGATACACATCATAATAGATCCATGTAAGTGATTGTTAACGATAATGTGAATATTGTTGCATCAATTTGTGCATATTAATACAATGAAGATGTTTGTAGCCCTTTATCATTAATCTTCATGGATGTGATTGTTCAATTTATCTAAGGACGATATAATTATATAAGCTTCATTAAGTAGATTCATTTATTAGTGGCATATGCTGATCCAAGTGGGAAATTGTTGGAAATTTTCTATTTGAATGGGTTTTCATATGCTTATTGATGCATTGACTATTTCTAATAATAACATGGTTTAAATTGTCATACATATGATACTAATAATTGAAAACCATTTATAGTGCTAATTTTGTAAATATCAGGTCAAGTTCGGATTCTATGATGGATTGAATTCAAAAATTGACACTTATGTCTAAACTATAAAGTTTATCGACTAATTTATGAAGAAACAAATAATCAAATTTACGATACATGATTACAACAACTTAATAAAGGAATATGATTACAATTAGAGTAAAATTCAAAGCTCCAATTCCAATCCTATTTAAAAGGATAGTAATATGCATTCTTTCATGACATGATTAAAACAACCTTAGTGTTGATGGTGGCTAGAAGATCAAATCCTAAAGGTTAGATTCGGATCTTCATTAAAGACGAAAGATAATACCGATCATAAATGAAAAAACAAATAACTGGATTTTTTGTGGAAAAAAATAAAAACAAAAACGTTAATTTACTTTATGTAAACTTTATAATTTTGTGTTTTAAAAAATCAAAATTCTTATATATATAAATTCAAACGAATTGATCCGTAAAAATAAATTCATAAAAGCTAATAATGATAATATTAAAAAAAAAGGAGAGTTCCCATTAAAAATAAAAGTACTAAAAACCACACGGGTTTTCACTAAAAACCACATGCAACATAAATGCTTCCAACAACACCTATGAATTACACAAAACACGTACACCACTAGCGATTAGTTATTTTTAACATTCAGACCTCATATCTTTAAAACTCTAACTTAATTTTTTTTTAAACATACATATTCTTATTTTTTTAAGATGAATAAAAACCAAATCCATGAGTGATATCTTTTGGTTTTTCTATTTTTGTAACCAATTTACACGTATTTTTGCACCCGGAACACAGTCCATATTTGTTTTCTTAAAACATTTTTTAACATAAAAAGAACATATTTTTACAACTACAAAAATTAGTTGTTTCACATCCAATTAACACTTATATTCACAAAAACAAGTTCTATTTTATTTTATTACACAATCATACTTATTTCACAACTATGACACAATTGATTTTTTGCATCTAAATTGCACGTATTTTTGCACCTATAACAAAGTCTAATTTTTTAAAAGTTTTTTCAACATTAAAATATACATCTTTTAGCAAATAGAAAAAAATTAGTTGTTTCACATCCAATTAACATTTAATTTTATAAAAACAAGTTGTATTATCTTTCTTACACAATCAAACTTATTTCACAACCAAAGTCTAATTTACCCAACTCTTTTCTTCATATTTGCGCAATACATTTGCACGTAATTACACAACTAGGACCTAATTGTTTTTTCAATCAAATTACACATATTTTTGCACCCAGAACACAGTTCGTTAGTTTAAAATAAGTTTTTCAGCACAAAAATGCACATATTTTTGCAAATACAAAGTAGTTTGTTGTTTCACATCTAATTAACATTTGTTTTCACAAAAATAATTTGTATTTTGTTTTTATACAAATTTATACTTATTTAGAAACCAAAGTCTTATTTACGCAACTATTTTCTTCTTATTTTTGCAACATATGTGCACATACTTACGCAACTGAAAACAATTTTTTTAAAACTTATTTTGCAACTTAATTACACGTTATAATGCAACAAAAAAAGAAAAAATATCCAGAAGTATGTTTCATGGATCTAGTTTTGCTTAAAAAAACAAATCAATGGTGTTTTTTGATTTTTTGGAGCTGTGATTTGAAAGATATAGCATTTAAAAAATAAAAAAGAAAGAGAAAAACGGTTAAAGGATATATTAGTAGTAATAGAAAGTTCAGGTGGTTATCTTTACTTTAGTTCTAAAACTAGGTGGTTATCCGTACTTTATCAAACCTTGAGTGGTTACTGATAGATTAGTTTTATGGTAAATTATCCTATCTAAAAATCTATAAAATAACTTATGATTGAAAATAAAGGCTAAGCTAAAAACAAGACCCCTTTTTGTTGGAACAAGACTCGGCTGGATCAAGACCCAATTTTATTATATCACAAACTCCACTATTTACAAATATTTCACTCATATAAAACCCTTATTTTATTAAAATTCAACCTAAATTCTCTAGTTCTATAAATATCTCAAACTACCCACTTCAAAAAAGGAAGGTTTTCAAAATCCAGCTCTAAAACGTTGTTAAGGTACGTATTGTTTAGATATTGATGTATTTTCTTTTCAATTTTGATATATATTTTTAGTGATATTTATGGTTGAAAATTATGTATGACATTTTTATTTTTTCTTTATATTTGAGGTGTTTTTCATTTCTAGTTAGTTATATAGTTTAGGTTAGTTCCATATCTACGATTTGGTTGTATTTTTTGTCACACTTGGTCAAGTATTTAAGGATATATGAATTGGGGTCAACCATTATGTCGATGTAAATTCACGTATATTGGGTGTGAGGAACATCCAGATTAACGCAAGGGTCGTGCTTGAATCCAGCTGTTCTTCGCACAATGGGTGCGAGAATTTACCGAATTCATGCACACATGGAGCGCAATTTTGCATATTGCACTCATAAGTCTGATGTTTACCGTGACTGAAGCTATGGAATGAGGTTCAAATTCGAAAAAATGAAATTTGAGCAGTTTTAAAAGTCATGTGGAAATATACATTTTATTGTATTTATATAAAATATGTACATCGATTAAATATTTTTAAAAGCTATAAAATATTAAAATGTTTGTATGGGTTTAAATATATTTTTTGGTTAAGTTTAGTGTTTCTTACTTGGTAGTGAGAGTGGGTGAGGTAAAATGTGGGTAATTAGGTTCAAACTACTTTTTTTTAAAGAATGAGTATTCTAGATAAAGAAAATGGATTATAGGTCTTGTTCCAACAAAAATGAATCATATTTTAGCATAATCTTTCAGATAATTTGAATATGTTTTCAGAAAAAAGAAGATCATACGAGATTCTATCATATACAAAAACTACATATAACAAGACATTAAATCTAAAAAAATCTGAAATTTTATCAATATCATATCAATATCAATATCTTCTCTCTCCAAAGAATTAAAAGATGAATCGAAGATTAAATACTTTTCCTCATCCTCACTTTGCCACATAGACGTGATAAACTGCTTGTAGGATCATCGACGTGTCTGACAGACTGTCTATACATGTGATTGGTGATTTAAAAAATAAAAAATCATCTTTGATAATATATTTAACTATGTATTATTTTTTGTTTTTCAAAATTTATACATGGAAACTTGATTTGTGCGATTTATACCAATCATATACAATATTTATTTTGTGAAATAACTTTTCAATAATAAATAAACAAATTACTATATTATTTTCTAATTTTTGAGATTTATAAATAGAAATTTGATTCTTAGGATTTAGAAATCATTTTTTATTAATTTTATAATAGAATGTACGACATAGTGATCCGTGATTTTTTTTATAAGACATATAAAAAACTCAGCGAATATTTCTTTAACTTTTTAATTAAAAATTAAACTGACGTAATATATATACGAATATAAATGAGATACATTTTATTTTAAAAAGTTTGATCTCCCAATAATATACATGCTCTAAAAGTAAATAGTCATATACAATATAGATTGTACCTTGTCCGCATGAAGCACCGGACGTACCACTTTTGCCTATGTTGTTTTTATTAATTGAAATCTAATTTATACTCTCGACAATAATGAAAAGAAGTCATAGAATCTTCCGTAAACGGTTCAAAATGTTAACTTGTCTACTTTTCAATGTTTTACACAAATTTGTATATAGTGATTTCATTATTTAAGATCCTATTTACTGTTCCTCTACTCACTTTTCTATCTTCTATTACTAAAATAGCCCAATCCTCATTCTATTATAGGATGATCATGAATACTACTGAATATCAGGACTTCCATTGTATAACCACAAATAAAAGCACAATTTTATCTTTTATAAATGAGACATGGAAGAACTAAAATTAGAGCTTTTTTCTATTAAAATGTTTTTAAATTTCCTTTATATAAAAAAGTTATTGTTTAAAAAAATGAATATGAAAAACAAGTTTTAGAGAACAAATATGACACAATCAAAACTCTTAAAAATGTTTTGGATGAACACAAAAACTAAATTTTTAATAAATTTTCTTTTTTATAAAAATAATCTAAATTAAAATATATTATCATGTATTTTGTTACAAATCTAATTAAATAAAGTAATCGGTAATAAATATATTAAATATATATAATATATATTATTTAGTTATAAAAAATGTAAATGATAGTTGAGCAATACGTATTTTGGAAAAAATATGTCGCTAACAATTTAGTATTGGATTCTTAAAATTCAATAAACGGTGGGATCTCTAACTACTTTTTTAAGCTAAATTTTTTTATTACTTAAATTGAAAGAATTACAAAAGTTAAGGCCTAAGAGTGATTTGAGACCGAATAACTCATTTTGACCAAAGGTTCCCAAATTGACATTTGAACCATAATTTCAGATCGAACTATCTCCTCCTATCTCTAGCAGCCATTGCACTGACCTATAAATTCTGATTTTTATTCTTCAATGCAGCTACCAGTCCAAAATAGTTCCTATCAATGTCTACGAGTCACAAATCTTAAGTGAAGAAGACGATTCAATCAAAGATGAAGCGCGGGTGAACTGGAGGCTAGCATGCAACTGAAGGTTTGCATGCACCAGAAGATCTAACATTTCCTGAGATCAATTGAGAGAGACAATTTCTATCAATGCTTTCGATCGATCCCCAAGAGGAGATTCTGATACAAATTCACTACTTTCGATCAATTCTAGGAGGAGTTTAAATTCACTACTTTCGATCGATTCCAGGAGGAACCTTCCAGAATGAGCTAACACTTTCGAAATCAATTCATGAGAAGAGCTAGCTTTTGACTCAGACTCACTGATACCGTTCAATTCCATGGTGAGTTCTGTTCAGCTACTTCTGAACATGTCTTAATGAAGCTCTTCCTCAATGTGAATGAGGGAACTTCAACTGTAGTATTTGAGGCTCCGAGAAGTCAGAACACGTCCATTCACTTCCATTGGCTCTTTGAGGATTGGAGAATCTGATAGAAAACCCGGTTCATGAGTCTCCAGGAGGTAAAAATTGTCACCAGTCCTCCTTCATTTTGCATTACAGTGTCATTCAATTTAGAATGAAGATTGAGTGGCCTAAGATTTCCAAGAATTTACAGAACCAGTCCTTCCGCTTCAATCTTTTCTACATCCTTGAGGATTGGAGATATTGATAGCAGACTCAACTATATAGAGAGAATTTGAGACTACATGAGGTACAAGTCTTTGAAGATTATACAAGCAGCTTGAGTACAATACCAGTCCTCTTCAATGTTGCAGTACAACATCATTCTAGCTAGAACTTGGATCCACATCCTTGAAGTATTGAGGAACAGACATAATATAGCTTCATGAAACAAAGATAAGTTAATTTTCATATCTAATATAGCCTATATTTAGACTTTCCAATAACATTAAAGCATCCAGCATTGCTGGTGCTTTGAAATTTTTGTAGTCTATCTTCATCTTACATTTTTTACCATCGAGCCAGCCAATCGGCTACTCGATTTTGTTCTCTAAAAATGTGATGTATTTTCATTTTACCAATTAACAAATATCTTAAGTTTAAGAAGAAATTCTCCATTAAAGAGTAGAAAAACAATTATTTATGAGTCTGTTTCTATGTCCACTTCGGTAATTCCTTTAATTTTGCAAAGTTGCAGGTTGCTTGTGCTTCAACTAGCAGTGAAGTGAGCTTTCCATAATTATTTCTATATCCTAGAACAAGGCTGCCTTGGTCATCCCGAATTATAACAGCATCAGTTACCTCATCAGTGACAGAACAACTAGCATCAAAGTTCATAGTGTATCTACCATTTTCAGAGGGAATGCAGACAAGATAAGTGATCTTTTTCAAACTATGCAAATGATATGTGCATTATAGTGTGATAGCAGCATTTTCACACTGCTTCTAGTGCTTATGTTTAAGCATCTTTGTAACTACTTGTTATATAATTAATATTACAAATGTAACTATTCCATATATAAACTATTATTTATAAGCTCTCATTCAACAATATTTTCCATTATTTTAGAAACTCAATTATCATGTTTGATGTCAACTTTTCAACCGAACAAAACCACCCCATGTCATGCCATTTAAAATAACATTTCTTTTACAATATAATATATGATTGTGTTTAGATAATAATAAGATTTAATTATCTTATTATCATAATTTTTACATTTTTGTGAATAAAAAGGTTAAATTTTATTTTTTAAATAAGAGCATTTAAAAATTTGGATGAAATTTTTGAACGGTTAGATAAAATATTCTCGGTATGCTTATTGTCATTCCGATTTTATTACGTGGATTAATTCTCATACAACTATCAAACTTATTAAGTTGATTAATCCTCATTTTTGAAAATTAAATTTATAATTTTGAAAACTTAAAAATACAAAATTTAAATATATTTTATTAAATAACATAATATATTATTATTGACATAAAAGTTAAACATTATTCACATAGATTTAAATATTTAATTAAATAAAAAAAATCAAACGAAAAAGTTACATAAATGGTTAGCTTAATTATTTTTATTTGTTTATTTAATATATATATATATAAACATATTAATTTAGAAACGTTTTATGTATTGAATAAAAAATTCATTTAAATTTAATTTATTATAAATTAGAGGATGATATAAAAAATATTTATTCAAAAATTATAATTTAATATTCAAACTATGTTTATATTTATTTAAGACAAATTTTAACTAATTAATTTTCATTCAATAGCCAATTTTTTTAATAATTTAAATATCATTTACTTATATATAATACATAAGTTTAATGTACTATGAGAAAATTTTTTTTTTCTATTTAATTTTTTAAACATTTGAACTTACTTGCAGTCACCTTTTTTTTCTCTCTTCATATCCTACTAAAAACATCCGATTTTCGAAAAGACACGATTTAAGTGATGAAAGTATTTTCATCGACAACTCAACCTACAATGAACCACCGTGAACCTTCGACGAAAAGGACCACCCGAACCGTCGACGAAAAGGATTACTGTAAACCGTCGACGAAGCGTCAAGAGAGTTTAAAAGTAGGTTGTTTCATATGAGTTTCTTGATTTCACGTATTTTACTAATCATATTTTTTTTTATTTCAGGTTGCTTCATTATCAAAGTTTTTTTTCAAGGTCTTTTACGAGTCAAGTAAGGTTTTTTTGTACGGTCACACTAATATTTCTTGTTCTTTTTTTTTCCTGAAACAGAATGTTTAACAATACGACTTCTTGAGCTTTGATTGTATGAAAAGTTATAAACTTGTTGTATTATGTATTTAATTTAGTTATTATTGTTATTTCGAGTGTGGCAGAATATATAGAATCGAGATTAGAGATTACAAACATGTATTGTTGACAATCCAAGATTAGTCGAAGAAGTTGCAAGATTAACGCATCTTTTCATGATATATCTGAGCATGACCATACGAGTTTAGTATAGATAGAAACATGATGAAATGCGATTTATTTGGGGATTTACTACGTGATATCTTTGTTGGCGCACTGTGTGAGTTAGGTTCAATAATAAAAACATTATTTTTTGTGATGTATTTGAGTATTACCATGTGAGTTTAGTTGTATAGAATCATGATGAACATACAATTTCTTTATTGATGTAGTGCGCAATATCTTTGTTAACGAACTGTGCTAGTGGAGTTGAGTTAGGCCCTAACCGTGCGATTTTACAGTTGTTAAACATCTAAACTCAATTATGATAGCCCTATTCTACTAACTATTTGTACTTGTTTAATGCATGATAATATATGTCTAAACCACGAGTTTATATTTTTAAATATGATCGCTAGTTTGAAAACTTTGAAAGTATTCAAGAGTACGTTAAAAGCATAAGGGGCGAGCTGGTCAAAGGTAACTACATTTTTACCTACTCATATGGTGATCAAGAATTGTTTGTTTAATAATGAGAAGGATTTATCGGTTTGGAGGCATATCTTAATAAGGAGCATTTAAAAAACATTAATTTTGTTATAGAACAACAACTCGTTGATAAGGTTGTTGGTGAAAACCATAAACAACATAGCATAAGTTTGGGAGAACCCTCTCATAATCAACTAACTAGTAAGGAGAATAGTAATAGTTTCATTAATTCATATCAAAAAAACAAACTTGCTACTATTGGTTTGGGTGATGCTATCACAGGTGTTGGTTAAGTTTTTAATGAAGGTGATGCAACTATAAGGTTATCTTTATGTCTATATTCCTTAGAGCATGTTTTGTTTCCAAGTACATGCGTAATATAATAAGTAAGATCACTTATTATTGTGAAAATAAAGTCTTAGTTAGATGTAAATGAATATTTTATGCATCAGTTAGTTCCAACACCAACTGTATGACGATAAAGCGGTTTGTTGAACGACATACTTGCAACCCCGTTTTCTCCAAAAAAACATCAGAGCCATTTGACATCGGTTTTGATTACGGATGAAATTCATGATTCTATTAGGACATGTCATTTGGTGACAACGAAAATTATACAATCGTCTGTTAAACAGGATTATAGTGTAGACATCGCTTACCTTCTCTCGTGGAATGCTTTAGAGAAGGCAAACTAAAAAATACAATCGTCTGTTAAACAGGATTATGGTTTAAACAAATTGCATGACCCTAAGAATATCCATACATTCAACCATAATAAAAAAAAATACATCATAGTCCAGGGATGGTAAGTTTACATTAAAACAAAAAAAACGCAAACTAAAAACATTCAATCATCAGAAGAGTCTTCTTCTCCGAACTCCTTTTCTTCACCAGACTCATGTTCTTCCTCCCCATCATATTTTTCATCTCATTTCTCCTCTTGTCCCTCTTGCCATCTTTGAACTCGGTATTCGTATCCAGTACATATTCTTACTCCCTTTCGGCAAATCGTCTCTCTTTCTTTTTCAATGTGGAAGCTCGTTCGGGTCAGAGTCGTCCCCCATGTGTGACCATGAGTTGTTAGAGAGGTAGTAATTGTGGAACAAGTATATATATCCATTCTTTTAATATTCCAAAGAGTACTCTATCGTTGTGTTGTGCTTATATTCAAAGTAGTGTTTGGACTCCTCTAGAAAATCCATCATCGGAGGATGAGTAACTATAGGAGTCTAAAGAGGAAGAGGCCACATATTTGTAGATGAAGAGTTTATGTGTGTTTTGTTTTCTGAGAGTTAATATGCAGAGATCTCTAGTTACTCTTATTTATGAGCAGAACTATAACTAGACTCTAACTATGTTCTAACTCAATCTCAATCTTGATATTTGTTTTTGTATTTATTACTTTAGTCATGATTAAATATTTACCTTTGTCAAATCAGAAATAAGTTAACCAATAGGAAATAGCTATAAGCTTAAATGTTGACATGATTAGATAACCACTAGTTGTCATTTTTTTTATTAATTATGATGCATATTTAGTGTATAGACAAGTTACCAATGCATATAAAAAACAACTAAACGAGTGATTTCAATGCATTCCCAACCATGCGAGATCAAGGAAAATATTTAATTAACAGACATAGAAATTAATGGACAATGTGGTTTCTTTGCATTTCGAACCATACGAGATTAATGTGAATATTTACTTAACAGACAATGCAACTAACTCACCGTGTGATTTCTTTGTATTTCGAACCATACGAGATTAATTGAAATATTAAATTAATAGATAAAACAACTAATTGGCTGCGTGATTTCTTTTATACAACAAATGTGCAAGAATAGTATTAAACAACTCACTCAAAATACAGACCTTACTTGCTAAAATAAACCAAATTACTTACAAAATTAGTCATATTACAAATTTGTTCACATTACAGAAATCTCTATCAAGATAACTACCATCCGACGCTAGTGTTTGAATCATTTAGAAAATGTTAAAAAATTGAGCTCTAGTAATTGCACACATATCTTTGCTCTAAGTTTCCAATATGAAGCCTTTATGGATGATGTCTTTGGTGTATTCACAAACAAAAACTGTGCAGTCGAGGCTGTCTGATTTTTGTTGTGTGATATCTTTTACAGACTTCATTGTATATCCCTTCTTTATATTAGGCATGCATCCTTTTTCATACAATATGATAATTGTTAACAAGAGTTTAGAGTAGTTAGCAATATATATAAGAATTCTAGTCATGCGATTTGTTTCAAACTCTAATACTGCAATGTGTTTATAAAAATATACAAAAGATTTTCTTTGAAAAGTTAACCATGCGATTTACGGGAAGATGGAAGCATGCGATTAATTTGAACAAACTTAAAACGAGTTTTTTTTATAAATTCAACATGCGATATCTTTAAGTCAACTATCATGCGTTTGCTTTGAAAAATACTGACTAGGGCATCAACAATTTTTCTTATGTAGTCTGTTGTGTACTTACTTCTTGCCATGGGTGGGTTATAGTTTTTTTTCGTTCCCTTCTCCATATCAATAACCACCAACGTCCAGTGGTTCATTGTATCATCGCTTATGGTGCACACCGGAAGGAACTCATAATAGGTGTTGGTGAATACTTCGTCAACAAGTTTTAACATATCTTCTTTCTCAGCTAGTGTTTTTGCTTTAAGAATGAGGATTAAAAATAGTTTGGTTATAATAATTGATAATGGATTTTAGCTACGTTTATTGTTGCGATAGTATAAATTTGTATCGCGTTGTATTTACAAATGTAAGAATCTTTATAACCTTTGAATGGTACTAGCCAATCGAATTCTTTATGCATCTTATATATCCAAGCATCGATAATCTTCCAAATGAAAAATTGGAGGCGTATAACCAAATGTGAGAGATTCGTAAACATGCAAGTTACTAGTTTAATCATGCTAGACTACGACAACACTACCTTTAAATCCATCGTTACTTAACTACACTTTTATATTTTAACTTTTAAAGTCCAGGTCTCATTCGTATGGTAGCGCCATCACTTCACTCACACCCACGTTAAGTCTGTATGAGAACTCTAATTGTGGTAAATACCTACTTTAGGATCTTCTTGTTCTTATAGGCTTTCTATTTTCAGGATTTTCTGTTATTCACTTAACTCGACGATCTGCGTTATCCCAATCGGGGAAATTAACCTTTGTCACTGCCTTTTATGTCTGACTAATTAAATCCCAATTAGGATACGCATCGTCTACATCCTGTAACATAGACAATTGGCTGACATATTATAACAACCAGACAACATATATTGGATGTTTAATAATCTAAATATCCACTTACGAAATCCCCAACAACTACCAATGATGTTGTCTCTTGTACAACTTTCTCAGCAGCACCATCTTCTAAATTTTGATCAAGTGTAACCTACAAGATAAATCCAAACTCCGTTGCACGACAGCATTTGCCTCAACCTTATCAACGTTGTCAAAAAATGACTTTGTATGTTGTATGAAATAATCATCAAAAGATGGTGGTTTCAAATATACTGTTTCGTTCGTGATATCAGCTGATGTTGATACTTATCCCTGGGTGACTTGTTCTGAATTTATGACCCATGGTTATTGGTGTTCGGCTTCCTCTTCAGCAATCTGTTGGAATTTTGTTATTGCTTCTGGTTGTAATAGCAGTTCTGCCTTTGTGCATGTTGTGCTTCTTGTTGAGGTTGGGCTTCATTTCAGCTTGTAGTTGGAATGCTGGTACTGATTCGGGTTGGGTGAGTTGTTCACTCTTTGTTAAGGGTTGTTGTTATTGTTCTGCGTGATGGTGTTGTTGGTGTTGGGGTTGATGTTGTTTGGTATCATCTTCTTGTTTTTGTTGATGTTCCTCTTACGCTTGTTGTTGACCATCCTATTCTTATTGGGCTTTTCCTTCTTCCTCCTCTTCTTCTTCTTGTGGTTTACCATGCCATACCTTGCATAATGTAAATGAAATTGAATATATAATTACTGTGGATTATTTTAGACATATCAAACATGCGAGTTCTCATATACCCAACATTATGAAATGCAGCCATGTGATTGCTTTATAGTTGATCAATGTGATTGCTTTATAGTTGATCAATGTGATTGCTTTTATTACTATACGCATTCGATTTCTTTGATAACCACACAATTGGTACGATATTACAATCATACGGTTGTTGAGATATTATAAACATGCAATGTGTTTGATGTTTAACATACAATTTGATCAGTAGTTATAACATACGTTTTATTTGATAAACTATGAGAGTTCTTTCTTATAAACCATAAGTTTTATTTGATAGAGAAACCATGCGATTCGTTTGAACATTGACCATGACACTTCTTTGAAACATTTACCTTTACGAGTTCGACATGCATCTTCACGACCTTCTACCTCTTTTAGACAATATGACTTTATAATCAGACAGTATATGATACAATATATTCAGAAAGTTGAATATTAATGAACTTAAGATCCAGATACATTTTCACAACCTTTTGCCTCTTTAGACAATATGACTTTATAAATAGACAGTATATGACAAAATATATTCATAAAGTTGAATCTTAATTAACTTAAGATCCACATACATCTTCTCGACGTTCTGCCTCCTTTATAGTAGATTCTTTAATTACCAGTACATACTATAGTGCTTCCACATCTATTGTTTCTGCCTCTTGTTGTTGCTATAGCAGTGGTGTAATCTATGTCTCTTTTAGAGGAGACTCGTTTGTACCAACTACTTATACTAGTGGTACCAATACTGCAGCGTCTGCCCCCTTTTCAAGTAGTACCCCTGTAATAGGAAATAGATTTGTACCCAATACCTTTACATGTGGTTCCACTGCTGGAGCCTTTGCCGTATTTTGAGGTCGGTCTACTGTTGTAGACACTTCATCTTCAGCTTGGTTGATAAACTCCTCCTAGAATCTGCACTCTGAAATGGGATAGGGATAACTTTGCAACCAGGAACCCAAAAGGATTCAAGGCTCAAAGGATGTGGATCGATAGGTCACACAAAGGTTGTGGAAAGGCCTTTGATATTCCAACTGATCTTCTTTTGGATATGACGAACCAAATGAAGAACAGGTTTTCTTGTGGATATTACACACCAACAAGAGAAGAGTAAAACTTAAGAAGTTTTTTCAGAATCAAAGATAGTCTAACCATTAGAATTTTGAGTACATAGTTTTTATAGGAGAAAGAACTAGCCTTGAACACAATTAAGGCTGTTCTTGGAAACATAATGCATGCCTCTAAAACAATTAAGGCTTTTCTTGGAAACAAAATGCTTTAATATTGAAAATACAAAGTATTAATGATATAAGCTGGAAATTAGACCCTTCCCTCCTCCAAGGACGTGGCTTTTGGTGTAGATGGGCCTTGGGCTTTTATTTCAACAAAGGTAAATCCATCACGGTCTCCTTCGAATACCAGGGCCTCCCTCCTCAATGTGCAAATTGCATAGTCTTTGGGCACCCTACTCGCCAGTGTACAAAAGAGCCTCTCAAGCTCCTCTTTTTTCCTACCGAGACTACATCATCCGAGGAAGATCCCTATGAGATTGACCCCGAGGTGGACTCTAGACTTCCATCTATCTCTGAGGATAAAGAAGTGGAGACCAGAGAGGAGGTGGATTCGCCCCCCAAAAGAATGTGTACGGACGTAGCTAAAGAGAAGGGAAAAAAGGTAATATCCTCCGACAGGACCATCAGCTGATTCACTTTAAGTCTCCTATTTATGAATATTGCTTATTGGAATGTGTGTGGTCTTAATGACCCGATTAGACAAAATGATGTCACTGATTTTATTATTAGTAATCATATATCCTTGATTGTTCTAGTAGAAACTAAAGTTTAACTTCCGAATGTCGATTTGATAATCAGAAGAATGGTCCTGTTCTGGCATGTGACCACCAACCACGAGTCTCACCCTTTAGGTAGAATTTGGATCACTTGGAACCCTAGTGTTATTACAATTACTACGATCTCCCAATCTCCTCAGTTCATTTCCTGTATGGCCACTTGTCATAACTATAAAGCTTCCTTCAAGCTTACTGCGATCTATGCTTTTAACAAAGCTCAAGAGCGCATTTTGCTTGGGAATGACCTTATAGTCATCTCTATTCATGACAATCACATCCCCTGGATCTCCCTTGGGGATTTGAATGCTATCCGCCACCCAGATGAGCGTCTTGGTTCTTCTGATTTTTGGTCTTCAACAATCGACGATTTTAACAATTGTTGCTATCGTTGTGAGCTTAGTGACCTCCGATCATCTGGCTTTCCTTTCACCTGGATCAATAAACAACCAGGCCACCCTATCCTATCCAAAATTGACCCATGTTATGGTCAACCCTGATTGAGACTATCTTTTCCCTATATCCCATATCCACATAAGTTACTTTCGCACCTCTGACCACACCACTGTTACTCTCAATCTCGGGCTTCCCCGCCCAAGACGGAAAAAGCCTTTTCGTTACTTCAACATGTGGCAATCTCATTCCCTTTTCAAGGATTTAGTTACCAATTGCTGGAATTCCCCTATTTCTTCCTCTGGGATGTCGATGGTCTCTGAAAAACTAAAGCGTTTGCAAACTACCTTAACTTTGTTAAATCGTAAAGAGTTTAGTGACATTACCTCCAGAGCCGATATATAAAAACCCAACCACTTTCATTAATGAGGGTAATTGATAAACTCCTCCTAGAATCGGCAGTCTAAAATGGGATAGGAATAACTTTGCAACCAGGAACCCAAAAGGATTCAAGGATCAAAGGATGTGGATCGATAGGTCACACAAAGGTTGTGGAAATACCTTTGATATTCCAACTTATCTTCCTTTGGATATGACGCACAAAATGAAGAACAGGTTTTCTTGTGGATATTACAAACCAACAAGAGAAGAGTAAAACTTAAGAAGTTTTTTCAGAATCAAAGATAGTCTAACCATTAAAATTTTGAGTACATAGGTTTTATAGGAGAAAGAACTAGCCTTGAACACAATTAAGGCTGTTCTTGGAAACATAATGCATGCCTCTAAAACAATTAAGGCTTTTCTTGGAAACAAAATGCTTTAATATTGAAAATACAAATTATTAATGATACAAGCTGGAAATCAGACCCTTCCCTCCTCCAAGGACGTGGCTTTTGGTGTAGATGGGCCTTGGGCTTTTATTTCAAAAAATGGGCAATGGTGAAGTGAAACAATTGCCTCATTAAAAACCTTGTCAAGAAAACCCATTGGGACAAAACTTGAACAAGGGAAAAAGAGTACAATCGAGACACTTTCTCATTTGTTGAAATCAGTTAGCTTGAATCAAGACCAAAGTGGTTTGACATGCTTTTCCACCATACTTGCTGTTTTGATCACGTGGATTCTCTAGTTGATTAAGCAATCCTCCAACAGCTTTGTTAAATTGTTTTGCTCTTGATCGAGTTGTTGGACCAGCCGGTAAAATAAGAATATCTTCAACTTCAAGCTCATCTTCTTTTTCAAGTTGTTCATTTGGTTCTTGCACATTTCCATGTTCTAAGCTCCTTGTGTCATCTAGGATCACAACAAAGCTCATCTTCTTTTTCAAGTTGTTCATCTGGTTCTTGCACATTTCCATGTTCTAAGCTCCTTGTGTCATCTAGGATCACATCATAAAAACTATCATGCTGAAAATGCGTTCGGATCATAAGGCGATTTGAAAATAAAAAGACATGCACTATCTTCTTATGGAGAAATACAAAGTACATTAAAGGATGGCCGAGAGGTTGAAGAGGAGAATGACAAGGTTATCGAAGAACTTGTTACTTATAAAGACGAGGCGTAAAAAAATGTTGCAGTTGCTCATTCTGCTGCTGCTGATGAATGTCTAGGGGCCCTAACTCAGCATGATGCTAGAGTCAAATCCACAATATTTCTCGATTTTCATAAAACCATTCCGAGCTTAAAGTTTGGTGCTTATTGGAATATGGTTCTGGAGGAGGATCGCCCCGCACATGTTTCACTCGAAGATGAAGAATGGGAGTTGGAATATGTATATGAGGAGTACAAAAAATAGGTAGGTGAAAATGAAGATAGTGGTGACTCTGAGAGTAAAAAACTCAAAGGAAAAGACCTCTAAAAACAGTTTGTCTGAATACGACTATATGGACAATTAAATAATCTTGTTTTTTTTACTCTCAATATTGTAACTTTTTATGTTACTTTTTGGATTCAAGTCCCCGTACGACCAGGGTGGTTTGTGTTTTTATTTGGAATTTATAAATACCAATTTTAATATTCAAACAAACTCTTTTGCCACCATATATTTTTGAATCTTTTACCAAACAAACTCTTTTGGCACCATATATTTGTGCTAGTCGCATCTATGCCAAAGTTGCTCCGTACTCTGTTTTGTTGTTAAATTCCCTAAAACCAAAACATATCGCTTGATACATTGCTTGTCCGGTTGGAGCTACTAAGTGAGACCCATCTTCACAACCAGAAATGCTTAAGCCCCCCGAGTCTTAATAAAGCACTCATATTTGGATATGTCAATATTTTGCTATATTTCAGATCATTTAAAATAACACTCAACTAAAAAAATTTCCAAGGCCCGCGCTTTGGTTGTTATACGGGGTTCAAAACCGATGTCGTAGTCTCCTAGTTCCACTGACTATTTAATCATCCGACCTGATACATCAGGTTTTGACTACACATTTTTTTAGTGAAAATGAGGTTCGAACCACAATAAAATAGGTTTTCTAACTTCAAGACCTTTTTTCATAATATAAGAAACGTTTTTTTCACGTAATATATCAGGCAAACATAATTTTTGACCTCTCTTACTAACACCGCACTTACTATGTAGCGTGATACCATGACGTAAACAAATAGTATTTCTCTCACAATTGGCTTAGTCAAAATTTCTCGAGAGTATAAAGTCTCTTTTATCTTGACAAAAGCTTCATCACACTACGGATTCTAGTTGAAATGATTTAATTTTCTCAGAAATTGAAAATATGAAACACATTTGTCCGATGATCTTGATATGAATATATTTAGAGCATCCCACATTCTAGTTAAGATATGTACCTCTTTGATGGATATATGATGATCTACAGTAGTTAAAGCATTAAATTGTACTAGGTTGACTTCTATTCATTTTTCACTCACTATATAGCCCTAAGAATTTTCGTGATCACACCTCGAAAGTACATTTTAATTGATTTAATTTCAAGTTTATAGCCTTTAAGTTACATAAACTTTTCTCTAGATAAGAAAAATTATCTTCATATCTTATGTTTTTCTACCAACATGTAATGAATATAAACTTCAATGTTTCTTTAGATTTGGTTGCCAAAATCTTTGTTCACTAGTTGCTATTAAGTATTCTTTACATATTTCAACCCAAATGGCATTACCTTGTAAAAATGCAGACCCCTTTCAGTTATGAACGTAGTGTTGTCTTGGTAATTCAGATTTATATGTATTTGATTATACCCAGTAAATGAATCCATAAGCGATAATATTTTGTTACCTGAAGTTGAGTTTACCAATTGATCAATTCTAGGAACAAGGAAATTAATCTTTTAGACAACCTCTGTTTTAATCGGTAAAATCAATACACATCTTTTATTTCCCATTCTTTTTTGTTATAAGGAGAATTTGTTGTCTATAATGGATATTGAGATTCACTGATGTGTCCTACTTTTGATAACTGATCTACTTCCGCAGATTATCGCTTTATATTTTTGTAACAGAGAACGCTCCCTTTTATTGAATTATGGGGTGTATATTAGGTCATGGAACATGTTGTAACAAATAACACTCGTAGGTACTCCCATATGTCTTCAGTACACCAGACGAATATATGAAATTTTCCTAAAAAAAGTATCATTTGTTCTCTTACAACATATGATAGCAGAATAGCAATTTTTAAACTTTTACCATTTAGGAATGTGTAAGCTTTAACATTTTTATCAGGTATTATTGAATCATGCATCTCTCTATAATCATCTAAAACATCCAAAATGGACCCTTGTAATTGGTATTCTTTCTTTGTTCTTACACTTTTAACTTCCATAGGAGCCAACACAGTAGTATAACACTATCTCGCCAGTTTTTGGCTACTTCAGACAAATCTCACTTGATTTCCAACAACTTATTTTAAATATTGATGTAGAATATAGGCAATAGCGTGTATCCTAGACAATTAAGACTTGCCGAAAATCATATTATGTGATATTGGACTATTTACCACTATGAACAATACCCTTACTGTCTTCTTAAAGGGCCCTCTACCCAAAAGTATCTCTCCTTCAAACTCTCTAATGACATCAATAGTAACCCCAGTAAATTCCACTATTGTTCTATTATATCAGAGAATGACAATAGGGTCTTCCATTCGGTTGTATGTGGATATAAATAAGATATTAGCCCACCTATATCAATTAAGATTCTTTGGATTTCGATTGCTTCGATGGCTGCTCCAATTACCTTTCTTAAATCATCATCGTCAATAAGAATAAAGAGTAATGGATCTTTATAAAGATGGGTTGAGATTCCTTATAGTATCTGTGCCATTAAGCTCACAATATGTCTTTTTTAGAGTTATTGTGGTTCCCGACACGCTATCCCCACCGAAGGTAGTCAATGACTCAAAAAACTGGCACACGCGTTTGACCTTCCCTTCAAATTTGGCCTCGTCGATTGCCATAATTCTCCTTTCGTTGGATCGGGGTCAAAATACACAATATCCACATCAAAATAATTAAAAGGCTATGTATTGATCATTGCATTTGTCTGCTTTGGTCTAACCACAACTACTTATTCTTGAGTTATTGCTTGATTACCCACCGGAGCCTGGTGCAACCCCTAGTTATCTTTTAACAAATGTTGTTATCTTGCATTTATCGACCATAGTTTGAATTTTATGCCTTAAAGCTAGGAAGTACCTCGTATCATAACCAACATCATTGTAATATTCGCAAATTCATTTTTTATTTTTTTTCTCTCGGTCTCTGAATCGCGAGAGGTTTTCCGAATTGAATGAAATCCCGCATCTTATCAAAAATAGTAGTAACACTCTTTTTTAGCTTTACAAAGTTATCAAGTCGGACCCATTGATTTTATCTTGGCCTTTTTCTACTGAGCCTAAATACCTTTGGTTGAGGCAACATTTGATTTGAGCATCTCGGGCAAAAAACGTCTCAACCTGGGGCTGTAAACTTTGAAGTTGTCGCTCTTGATAATCTAGAGCATGCGATGCTGAATTTGTCTTTATAAAGGAATAAACATTAACCTCTTAGATTCTTTCACTTTGATATGTTCTTTTACATGGGCCAACAAAGCGTCAAAAGCCAAAGAATTGTTTTAGTCACCTCATCAGCTAATTCTCCGAGGAGAATCCTTTGTTTGAAAATGTTCATAACAATGATCCAGACTATTCTTTGTAAGAATGAAACGTTTGATATAATCTTTCAAACTTTATCCGACCAATTGCCTATATTGGATAATTATATCCCAATTACCTCACATCTCTTTACTTTTTCATAAACTATCGCCTAAATGTTGTCTTAAACGTGTTAAAATTCTTGATAGAACCTTGAGAAAGCTGGTTGTAACACTTCAAAGCATTGCCCTCCAAGGTTTGGGATAAAACACGACACATCAATTATCGTTATTGTCATAATTCATCATAGAAGTATTAAATAGATCAAGATAATAATCCGGATCCCTATTTCCATCAAACCTTTCTACTTTAAATATATCAAACCATTTTAGTAGATAACATAAAGAATTTCCGATAATAAATGAGATTGCCTTCAATCATTTCCATGACTATACTTATGGCCCTCGTTAGTTAACGAATAAAAACCATGCTCGAGTGGATTTAAAAATTGGGTATTAACTTGTTAATGATAACTTAGATCACCTGATCCTCCTTAGTTCATGCAACCACCATATCATTGACCTTGGATGGTTCGTGCTTATCCGAACAATATCGTTATTTTTTCGAGTCTCATTCTCATTTTAACCCCGATACCGACTTAACTGCTATTTTTTAATAATGCCTACCACCAGAATTTATCCTCTCATATGATAACAATCCCTTTCCAGGAAAAAAGAAATTTTTTATGAGTAAGTCACAAAATAATGACTAGATTATGAAGGACCGTAATACCGACTTAACTGCTGTTTATATATTTTTTCCTAGGTCTTGTTTTTTGCGATTCAAGTTTTTGTTCTAGAGGTCTTAATGTATAATAAAAGTATATACAATAAGGGAAAATGTGTATTTTTAATGGAGAAAATTACACAATCAATTGTTTACCATAGCATGAAGGAAATAACATTTTTTTCCGGAGGGAACCCGCAACCGCCACTCAGAGTACAATGAGTGCGCACAGGGTAAACCCTCAGTCTGGCGCAATAGCTTGCAAAGCGTATGTAGAGGGACTCAAACTTATGACCTTTTGGTCACAAGCATGCCTTACTCACCCCTTGGAAGGAGAAAAATTATTGAAGTATTCGTATATGATAGGGTTCGATCCCAGACCGACTACGAATTATTGGAGGAGCTACTCAAAACTATCCTACTTATGACAAGGAGTTGTATGCCTTAGTTCGAGCTTTGCAAACATGACAGCATTACTTGTGGCCAAAGGAGTTTGTCATACACACTGACCATGAATCTCTCAAACACCTAAAAGGTCAGCAAAACTTAACAAAAGACAGGCAAGGTGGATAGAATTTACTGAGACATTTCCATATGTCATCAAATACAAACAAGGTAAAGAAAATATTGTTGCTGATGCATTGTCCCGAAGGTATGCCTTAATCACTACTCTTGAAGCTAAGATTTTAGGATTTGATCATCTTAAGAGTTTATATGAAAATGATTCTAATTTTGGAAAGATGTATCAAGCATGTGAAAAGTTTGCTTCAGGGCGGCTTTATAGGCTTGAAGGATTCTTATTCTTTGATAAACGTTTATGTGTGCCTAATTGTTCCATGAGAGATTTACTTGTTAGAGAAGCCCATGGAGGAGGCTTAATGGGACATTTTGGAATAGCTAAAACTCTCAAGGTAATGCTGGATCACTTCCATTGGCCACATATGAGGAGGGATGTTGAAAGAATCTGTGACAGATGTGCTACTTGCAAACAAGCCAAATCTAAGGTTCAATCCCACGGTTTGTATACTCCTTTACCTATTCCTACGCATCCTTGGAATGATATATCTATGGACTTTGTAGTTGGATTGCCTAGGACTAGAACTGGTAAGGATTCCATTTTTGTGGTTGTTGATCGATTCTCTAAAATGACACACTTTGTTGCTTGTCGCAAAACTGATGATGCGTTGCACATTGCTAATCTGTTCTTTATAGAGATAGTTCATTTGCATGGCATGCCTAGGACGATAGTTTCAGATAGGGACACTAAGTTTCTAAGTTAATTTTGGAAAACTTTGTGGTCTAAGTTAGGGACTAAGCTTTTATTTTCTACTACCTGTCACCCACAAACTGATGGACAAACCGAAGTAGTAAATAGGACTTTGTCCACTCTTATACGTGCATTAATTAAAAAGAACTTGAAATCTTGGGAAGAATGTTTGCCGCATGTTGAATTTGCATACAATCATTCTGCTTCTAAGTACTCTCCTTTTCAAATTGTTTATGGATTTAACCCAATATCTCCTTTGGATCTACTTCCTTTGCCTTTAAGTGAAAGAACTAGCATAGATGGGAAAAATAAAGCTGAACTTGTAAAACAGATCCATGATGATGCAAGGAAAAACATAGAAAAGAAAACTGAGCAATATGTCAAACAAGCAAACAAGGGAAGACGTGAGAAAGTTTTTGAGGTTGGAGATCAAGTATGGGTGCACTTAAGAAAGGAAAGATTTTCAGAAGAGAGGAAATGGATTTGAGGTCAAATCCTTTTCAAGTGGGAGAGGATGATGTGATCCTAGATGACGCAAGGAGCTTAGAACATGGAAATGTGCAAGAACCAGATGAACAACTTGAAAAAGAAGATGATCTTGAAGTTGAAGATATTCTTATTTTACCGGCTGGTCCAACAACTCGATCAAGAGCAAGACAATTTAACAAAGCTGTTGGAGGATTGCTTAATCAACTAGAGAATCCACGTGATCAAAACAGCAAGTATGGTGGAAAAACTTGTCAAACCACTTTGTTCTTGATTCAAGCTAATTGATTTCAACAAATGAGAAAGTGTCTCGATTGTACTCTTTTTCCTTTGTTCAAGTTTTGTCCCAATGGGTTTTCTTGATAAGGTTTTTAATGAGGCAATTGTTTCACTTCACCATTGCCCATTTGTTGAAATAAAAGCCCAAGGCCCATCTACACCAAAAGCCACGTCCGTTGAGGAGGGAAGGGTCTGATTTCCAGCTTATATCATTAATACTTTATATTTTCAATATTAAAGCATTTTGTTTCCAAGAAAAGCCTTAATTGTTTTAGATGCATACATTATGTTTCCCAGAACAACCTTAATTGTGTTCAAGGCTAGTTCTTTCTCATATAAAAACTATGTACTCAGAATTCTAATGGCTAGACTATCTTTGATTCTAAAAAAACTTCTTAAGTTTCACTCTTCTGTTGTTGGTGTTTAATATCCACAAGAAAACCTGTTCTTCGTTTGGTGCGTCATATCCAAAGGAAGATCAGTTGGAATATCAAAGGCCTTTCCACAACCTTTGTGTGACCTATCGATCCACATCCTTTGAACCTTGAATCCTTTTGGGTTCCTGGTTGCAAAGTTATCCATATCCCATTTCAGAGTGCCGATTCTAGGAGGAGTTTATCAAGCTTGAAGTTGAAGATATTCTTATTTTACCGGCTGGTCCAACAACTCGATCAAGAGCAAAACAATTTAACAAAGCTGTTGGAGGATTGCTTAATCAACTAGAGAATCCACGTGATCAAAACATCAAGTATGGTGGAAAATCTTGTCAAACCACTTTGGTCTTGATTCAAGCTAATTGATTTCAACAAATGAGAAAGTGTCTCGATTGTACTCTTTTTCCCTTGTTCAAGTTTTGTCCCACTGGGTTTTCTTGACAAGGTTTTTAATGAGGCAATTGTTTCACTTCACCATTGACCATTTGTTGAAATAAAAGCCCAAGGCCCATCTACACCAAAAGCCACGTCCTTGGAGGAGGGAAGGGTCTGATTTCCAGCTTATATCATTAATACTTTGTATTTTCAAAATTAAAGCATTTTGTTTCCAAGAAAAGCTTTAATTGTTTTAGAGGCATGCATTATGTTTCCAAGAACAGCCTTAATTGTGTTCAAGGCTAGTTATTTCTCCTATAAAAACTATGTACTCAGAATTCTAATGGTTAGACTATCTTTGATTCTGAAAAAAACTCCTTAAGTTTTACTCTTCTCTTGTTGGAGTGTAATATCCACAAGAAAACCTGTTCTTCATTTGGTGCGTCATATCCAAAGGAAGATCAGTTGGAATATCAAAGGCCTTTCCATAACCTTTTTGTGACCCCTATCGATCCACATGCTTTGATCCTTGAATCCTTTTGGGTTCCTGGTTGCAAAGTTATCCCTATCCCATTTCAGAGTACCGATTCTAGGAGGAGTTTATCAGTGGTGGACCCATTTTACATAAGTTTTCCCCCTTTACTATATTTTTCCCTTTTTACACCCTTACATCTCCTATTATCAATAAAGTCCTTACTATTTCTAGGTTTATCACTACAGATACATATATAATTAAGAACATGTAGTAACATGATCTAATTATGTCGACCAAAGTGACCTGGGTATTTTTCGCCCTTATCAGTAGCCTCCAGTCTTTACAAAAAATGAGTGAAGACTATTCAGTCTTAGGGTAAAAAATCTCATTGTTATACTTAAGCAATCAGGTTCGGCTTATATCGATGCTAGGGTCGAGAGACACTTGACATTGGTCAACCCTTCGTTGTCGGTAAGGGCAGAATGTCGAGAATTATCGTCATAATTTGTTTGTGCTAATCATGGTCGGTTGTAGTGGTACCTTTCTTGACAAGGTGCATTTATTAGGCCTAGTCCTGATGGGCTTGGCGTCCAACCCATATTTTATTCGGGGCCCATCTGCCATGTTTGAGAAAGGTGATCTCTTCAACATACACGTGTTTCTTTACCTTTAAACGTTTTTCGTTTGGGTTTTTGCCTCTTCGACTACTCGAGGCTCAAATTATGGCGTTAGCCTCCGAGCCATACCAAAATATCATAACTTGGCACGTGTCTTTTAGTTATTTGGAGGAAATCTAACCGTGATTTTAATATAAAAAAAACGACTCTTAAACTTCCTGACGCCCCTTTTCGATTGCACTCCTCCATAAAGAAACTCGTTGAAAGGGTCATCTGCCTATAAATACCTTCTTTTTTTAATTTTTCTCTTTTATCATATTTTTAAAAAGAGAAAGATTTCCCAACCTCTATCTTATCTAGAGAGAGAAATATCGTTTGACATCATTTTCGTTTATAAAACGCTCGCTTCTAAGAAGAAAGGAAACCAACCCTCAAAGCCAGTTTTCGATGCGATCGACTATCTTAGTATTTCTGAAAGAGTTGTTGAATACAAACAAAGAGGTTTAATTGACAACACACCAACTGTTCCTTTAGGATCGACCCCTCTTGATTTTCCAAAAACTAAACTTCCCCAATCGTCTAAACAAAAAATCAAGGTGAACCATTTATATGTCCAAGCTTAGTCTTCTAAGAAAGTTGTTCCTATAATTTTTATTATCCGACCCATGCCTTCGGGAAACCAAGTTTCTTATGTTTAATAACCTAAACCTCAATTTATGGTTATGGGAGACTCCAACGCTTTTTCATCCTCTCCTGAGATGGTCAAGTTAACCCCCACCATCATAGGTTATAGAACCAGACATAATACCGCAACCACTGTTAGGGGTGTGGTACAGAGAGATGTTAAACGACAAATGCTTGGGAAGTCTGCCTCTAAAAAGCAACAAAAATGAAGTATGATGTGTGCGTGTTAATAGCAGCTATAGCTTTGTCCGCTCCACCCCCGTCCTTAAAGAGTTATACATTCCTGACATATTTTTACCAGAAGAAAATGATATCAAAGAATCGTCCCCCAATGCTCCAACTGTAAAGGTTTCAACTAAAGAGGTCGCTCCTAAAAAACATAAAGAGTTGGCCCCACTTTCTCGACAATGAATTCACCTACCAAGGGGGCCGCCTCTAAAAATAAAGTTACAAAAGATGGACGTCATCTCAAAGGATTTTGGGAAAAAAACTGATAGTACTGCTAGAAGAGACACTGAGTATGGTTTGCCCACCAGGCCGACCGACCCTGACACTACTGAAAGAGTAAAAAATTAGCAGTAGAATGACCTAATTTTTATCGACTCGACCCGTGTTCAAGCTCCTCACATCGATGCCATAGAGCAGACCACAACTGCAGAGAAGGATATAACACACCAAGATGGTAAACAGGTTGTTATGGGGGAGGATGGTACAGCTACCATTGCAATGAATGAGGAACCCCTTCCACTCCTTTTTAGTGGTAATTATTTGTACTATAATCCGGAAGAGCATTCCGGGCTCAAAGCTATGTGTGAGATTCCCAAATGCGTACAGATCTCATTCCCGAAGCCCGGAGAGACCCACTATTAGTACATCAAAGAGAAGTAATCTTTTTTACCGATTTGTTTAATTGGGGGTATAAGGCTTCCGCTCGATCCTGACATCGTGAGATACTTTGAAATCTTGGGATTTTCCCAACCTAATTCACTTCTAATGCTTATTACACGCTGATGTCGTGTATAATGGCTTCTCGTTTAGCTGAGGTACCAATGTCTATGGAAGAGTATATAGAATTGACCGGGCTTTCGAAATCACCCAAGCTACCTTTTTCCTACTATTCTTTAACTAATAACAAGAAGATAGTAAATGACCTGTTAGAGACTAACAATGCATGGAAGCACTGATTCGTCTTTATAAGCGGTGCATGAGAGAACAATCGACCTCACAATGTAAATAACCCGACGGGTCTGACCTGTAAATGGACTGCGAGCGTTGCGTTGAAGAACAGTTTGACCTTACTATCTTTTTAAAAAACAATTAACATGCTTCTTCTTTAGCTTTCAAGTTGGAGTTGCAAGAAATAAAGAAAACTCAAAAGTCACCGACGAACATCTTTCAGAAACTCAAAGCCTATGCCCAAAAGAATTAGGGATAAGAATTTCACTGATGCTTCAAGAATACCAACTTGGTCAACAACAACCTCTAGCATTGCTCTAACGAAACAGTACACGTTGATCATTTGCGGGTGCCACCCGATATTCTTGATCTAGTTCAAAGAATATAGGCTTCTAATGGAGATTTCTTTTTGCCTAAGCAGAATCGGGCCCCTAGTAAATGTGTTAAATCAGAAGAGCAATCCGACCAGGAAACCGGGAAAAAAAATAAATGAAATAGTTGTTGATGGTGAGCCTCGGGAACTTGTTTTTGCAGAACCTGAAAATTCCGTTGTGCTTAGTAATCCGATGGCTAGCAAAAGGAAAATCCCCCACCAACGAAGAAAACCAGAACAAAACCGGAAGGAAAAAAGGAAGAAAATTGTTGTAACTGCGGATGGGAACAAAAAACCCTGAGCGGTTAGGAAGAAAAAAGACCAGGCTGTGGTGGAAGACACCGACAAAGTTCTGAAGGTAAAACAAAAAACTATCCCAGTATTATTCAAATAATATTGAGATGTCAAGGTAGACGTGGTCGTTAAAGAATCTGGAAAAAAAACGTCAAAGAATGGAGTCCTGCTAGTGAACCGATGGTGTTGAACCATCTGGAAAATCCAACTAACGAAGCATATGATAATCCCGCTAATGTTGCAGGTGGGTCAATACTTCCCAACACCAAGTCGTCCCCACAACGATTTTGCCAAAATCGTCCAAGGGATATAACCCTTGTAACCGGGAATACATCTTGCCTTGAGCCACTACCCGTATTTGCCCTTCCACAAGGCTCGGGTAGCTTTCCTCTTCGAGAGTCAGATACCATGGCTAGAACTTTGTACGATATGGTAATTCCATTATCATTAAAAGAAAGGGAAGCGGCGTAACTCAACCGTGAACTATCGCAGGTCAAAAATCGTTTGTCCGATATGGAATTGAAGTTGTCAAATTACCACAAGTTAGAAAATAAACCTAAGAAGGCGACCGAACGTACCAATACTCAGGTTGCATCAGCTAAAACTGCCCTTCAAACTCTTTGGGGAAAATAATTAGAGTGGCGGGTGGCTCAATTCGAACAAACCTAATTTAACTAATATCCACGTGACACCTTATCAAAAGTTGAAGGAGATCAGGATAAAGCGGTACGGGGTTCGGTTGTTCAAATAATTCAGCACCAATTTCTTCATCATAAAGTAGCTAAAGTGGCCAAATATCTCTCTGAGCTTCAGTTTGATATGGAAAAGAAAAATAAAGAAGAGAAAAATGTGTTCGCCGCTAAGGGGAAAAGGGTTATGAGACAAGAGCTTGTTGACGCCAAGGCTTCTTATGTTCTGTTTTTTCATCTCCAGTACCCCCAATTTCCATTAGGGTCGATGTGGAAAGGCATCAGATTGTTAAATGCATGTTATTTGTAATCCGTCTCTGTTTAAATACGTTGTTTTTTGTTATATCTTGAACCTTTATGATGTATTTTTATTTACAGTCTTGAGGCATATGCGTATATGCTCCACAAGAACCTTAAGCTGTTGTATTTTTGTTGTACCCCGATCATTATCCTTGGGATATTTGGTTAAAGTACCTAGCGTTCGTTCCATTCTTAGGAATCGAAAGAGATCAATTTCTGATACTAAGAAATGGAACTATCTAATAACATTATGAGTGCAAAATAAAACATCAATTATAGACTAACAAAGTTAAATAAATCTTTGAAATTTGGTTTGAATTTGCAGATCAACTTAATAGTTAAAAAACCTTTTAAGTTCGAATATGTAGATGAACTTAACAGTTGAAAACCCCTTTAGGTTCTAATATGTAGATCAACTTGATAGTTGAAAAACCCTTTAAGTTCGAATATGTGGATCAACTTAATAATTGAAAAAACTCTTTAGGTTCGAATAAGTGGATCAACCTAATAGTTGAAAAACCCTTTAGGTTCAAATATGTGGATTAACTTAATAGTTGGAAAACCTTTAGGTTCGAATATTTGGATCAACTTAATAGTTGAAAAAACCTTTAGGTTTGAATATGTAGATGAACTTAATAGTTGAAAAACCATTTAGGTTTGAATATGTAGATCAACTTAATAGTTGAAAAACCCTTTAGGTTTGAATATATACTGCCAATATATCAATAAAAGGATTCAAATTCAATAAACAGATCGGTTTCGATAGACACCTCATTAAAACCTCCCCGCGCCACTAGGGTAGGAAAGAGTACGCCCCCGACCAAAACTTTTTTATAAAATGACAAAGAAAAAGATAAACGTTCAAATTTATTCCAAGTACAACTTTAGATGTTTGATATTCTAAGGCAGTCGTAAAGTTCGGTCAAACTTTTTCTTCAATCTGTATGTCATCGACTTTATTTTTTCCACCACCTGGTAGGGTCCTTCCCAATTGGGAGCCAACTTTCCAAGGCTTTTATCTTTCGTATGCAAGAAATATTTTTGCAGAACCTTCTCACAGATCTTAAATTATCTATTTCGGACTTTCAAAGCGTACTTGTTTCTCATCAAGGTTTGATAGAGTAATGAATTTAAGTGAACACGATTTCGCTTCTCTTCAATCGAATCGAAGGCTAAGCGTCGATCCTCACCATTGGTGTATTTCTCGTAATGGCTGATTATGAGATATGGGAACATTATTTCTGCGGGGGTTACTGCATCCATACCGTACACCAATGCGTAAGGTGACTCTTAAGTAGTAGTTCAGGGTGTAGTCCGGTATGCCCACAACATGTATTGTAAATAATTCAGCCATTTCTCGGTCTTTCCCTTTAAAATTTTCTTGAGGCCATTGATAATTGTCTTATTCGTAACCTCGACCTGACCATTAGTCTATGGGTGAAAAGGTGCCGAGAAGCACTGTTGAGTTCTATGAGATGAGCAAAATTATTTCATTTCACTGCTATCGAATTGGGGCCCATTATCCATGGTTAACCTTTTGGGACCCGTACCAACAACAAATATTTAACCAAATGAATTTAACTAAATATTTGGCCTTTGTTCCTGATAATGGCTCATCCTTGGCCCACTTCGAGAATGAGGCATCCCTCCTTCGCAGTCCAGAAAGGAATATCCATCAAAAGAATGCGTGGCTGAGGGAGAGAGAGGATTAGTCTGTTGATTTCATCCAAACGATTATGACTACGAGCTCTAGCCGATCTCAAATTGGCCGGCCAGTTCCATTCTTCATTGGTGATGATGTCTAAAACTTTGAGGTTATTTCCCATCTGAGAGTCAGAAATTAAATCTGAGCCATAGTGGTCTGCCCAGTGACGAGGATAGGAGCCACGGGTCGTGCCAGAAGGAAGTATTATGACCATTTCCTATTGCAACCCATAAAATGTTACAAGCTAAAGGTCGAAGACGGAGGATTTTCCTCTAAATCCAAGAGGGAGAGGATCCGTAGGATATATCCCAAAAAAAATTAAATTTAATCTTTTCCGATCTGATCCAGTCACACCAGAGAGATTGGGATATATTACTTACAATGGACCAAAGGTGTTTAAGGACGGCCGCCTGATTCCACGTTTTTAAATCCAGAATCCTAAGGCCGCCCTCTTTATAAGGAGTGGTAATGATTGACCATGCCACCTTGGCCCCATGGGATTTTAAAATAAAACCAGACCAAAGGAACCGCCGAAGGTACTGAGATAATTCTTTTATTATTCTAGAAGGAAGGATAAAGATCGAAGACCAATATACCTGACCCGCAAATAGAATATATTTAATTAATTGAAGCTGACCCGCATAAGAGAGATGCTTAGCCGTCCAAGATTCAATTCTAGAGGTTATTTTGTGCAGTAGGGGGCAGCAGTCCAAATATGTTAGTCTACCAGTAAGGAGAGGGAAACCTAGATATTTAACCGGGAGGGTACCTTCAGGGAAACTCATAATGGGCAAAAGGTCTAATCGAAGATGATTGTCAATGCTGGAGAAAAAGATATGACTTTTAGAAGGATTGACTTTAAGACCAGAGAGGAGAAAGAAGTCGTCCAGGGCCTCTTTAATGAGGTTTAGAGAAAGGGCATCACCGTGACAAAAAATCATCAGATCGTCTACGAAGCAGAGGTTGATGATTTTTTGCTTGTGGCATTTCCAGTGGAAACAGAAATTCTCATTAAGACTTTTTTCTTTGAGGATGCCGGAAATCACTTGCACTACAAGTACAAAAATAAGGGGGGACAGAGGATCACCTTGTCTCAGAACTTTTTGCCTTTAAAATTTCCATGAAGGTCTTCATTAATAATAATGGAGTAGGAGGGGGAGGAGATACATTTCACAATCCAAGAGATTATTTTCTCAGGAAAATGCATCGCAACAAGAACGTCCAGAATAAGATGCCAACGAACATTATAAAAGGCTTTCATTAAATCAATTTTTAGGGCAATCCGTTTGCCTCTCCCATTGTTATGATAACCTTTAAGAAGCTCTTGGGAGAGGAGAATATTATCGGATATATTTCTACCAGAGACAAAGGCTGATTGAGAGGAGTCGATAAGATAAGGAAATACGACTTTAATTCTGTTAGCCAAAATTTTGGAGATGATTTTATAGACCACATTGCATAAAGCAATTGGTCTAAAATCAGCAGGCGAAGAAGGCGAGTCTGTTTTAGAGACAAGGGATATAGAGGTGGAGTTCCAAGATTCGATTAGCGTGTCAGAGAGGAAGAAATCTTGAACCCTTTTGCAGATGTCGGGGCCGACGATATCCAAAGAAGTTTTGAAGAAACTAGAGGTAAAGCCATCAAGGCCCGAAGATTTATCGCTATCTATACTGTGCAGAGCAGATTTAATTTCCGCGCATGAAATATCATGGATCATAAAATCTCTGTCAGCGGGATTGACTTTAGAACAGATAAGAGAGGAGACTTTTTCTAGCCCGGGGTAAACAGCAGAATGCTTGGTGCCAAGGGTCTTTTCGAAAAAGTTAACAAAAACTTTTGACACATTCGTTAGGGAGGAAACAGTGTCACCTTGACCATTTGAAATTGAGATGATTTTATTGCAAAATAGGCGGGCTTTAATACTTTTGTGGAAAAATTTAGTGTTCCTATCGCCCAGCTGAATCCAATTTTCTCTAGATTTTCGCTTCAAGAAATATTCTTCAGCTCGACTTAGAAAAATGAATGAATCGGAAGCCTTCAATTCATTTCTCATCAGTCTAGGGTTTAGAGGGTCGGAGGCTAATCTAGATTGAGCCCCGAACAGGACTTTTTGAGCATTATCGGCTCTGGAGGTAATGTCACTAAACTCTTTACGATTTAACAAAGTTAAGGTAGTTTGCAAACGCTTTAGTTTTTCAGAGACCATCGACATCCCAGAGGAAGAAATAGGGGAATTCCAACAATTGGTAACTAAATCCTTGAAAAGGGAATGAGATTGCCACATGTTGAAGTAACGAAAAGGCTTTTTCCGTCTTGGGCGGGGAAGCCCGAGATTGAGAGTAACAGTGGTGTGGTCAGAGGTGCGAAAGTAACTTATGTGGACATGGGATATAGGGAAAAGATCGTCCCAATCAGGGTTGACCATAACATGGGTCAATTTTGGATAGGATAGGGTGGCCTGGTTGTTTATTGATCCAGGTGAAAGGAAAGCCAGATGATCGGAGGTCACTAAGCTCACAACGATAGCAGCAATTGTTAAAATCGTCGATTGTTGAAGACCAAAAATCAGAAGAACCAAGACGCTCATCTGGGTGGCGGATAGCATTCAAATACCCAAGGGAGATCCAGGGGATGTGATTTTCATGATTAGAGATGACTATAAGGTCATTCCCAAGCAAAATGCGCTCTTAAGCTTTGTTAAAAGCATAGATCGCAGTAAGCTTGAAGGAAGCTTTATAGTTATGACAAGTGGCCATACAGGAAATGAACTGAGGAGATTGGGAGATCCTAGTAATTGTAATAACACTAGGGTTCCAAGTGATCCAAATTCTACCTAAAGGGTGAGACTCGTGGTTGGTGGTCACATGCCAGAACATGACCATTCTTCTGATTATCGAATCGACATTCGAAAGTTAAACTTTAGTTTCTACTAGAACAATCAAGGATATATGATTACTAATAATAAAATCAGTGACATCATTTTGTCTAATCGGGTCATTAAGACCACACACATTCCAATAAGCAATATTCATAAATAGGAGACTTACAGTGAATCAGCTGATGGTCCTGTCGGAGGATATTACCTTTTTTCCCTTCTCTTTAGCTACGTCCGTACACATTCTTTTGGGGGGCGAATCCACCTCCTCTCTGGTCTCCACTTCTTTATCTTCAGAGATAGATGGAAGTCTAGAGTCCACCTCGGGGTCAATCTCATAGGGATCTTCCTCGGATGATGTAGTCTCGGTAGGAAAAAAGAGGAGCTTGAGAGGCTCTTTTGTACACTGGCGAGTAGGGTGCCCAAAGACTATGCAATTTGCACATTGAGGAGGGAGGCCCTGGTATTCGAAGGAGACCGTGATGGATTTGCCTTTGTTGAAATAAAAGCCCAAGGCCCATCTACACCAAAAGCCACGTCCTTAGAGGAGGGAAGGGTCTAATTTCCAGCTTATATCATTAATACTTTGTATTTTCAATATTAAAGCATTTTGTTTCCAAGAAAAGCCTTAATTGTTTTAGAGGCATGCATTATGTTTCCAAGAACAGCCTTAATTGTGTTCAAGGCTAGTTCTTTCTCCTATAAAAACTATGTACTCAGAATTCTAATGGTTAGACTATCTTTGATTCTGAAAAAGCTTCTTAAGTTTTACTCTTCTCTTGTTGGTGTGTAATATCCACAAGAAAACCCGTTCTTCATTTGGTTCGTCATATCCAAAAGAAGATCAGTTGGAATATCAAAGGCCTTTCCACAACCTTTGTGTGACCTATCGATCCACATCCTTTGAGCCTTGAATCTTTTTGGGTTCCTGGTTGCAAAGTTATCCCTATCCCATTTCAGAGTGCAGATTCTAGGAGGAGTTTATCAACCAAGCTGAAGATGAAGTGTCTACAACAGTAGACCGACCTCAAAATAAGGCAAAGGCTCCAGCAGTGGAACAACATGTAAAGGTATTGGGTACAAATCTATTTCCTATTACATGGGTACTACTTGAAAAGGGGGCAGACGCTGCAGTATTGGTACCACTAGTATAAGTAGTTGGTACAAACGAGTCTCCTCTAAAAGAGACATAGATTACACCACTGCTATAGCAACAACAAGAGGCAGAAACAATAGATGTGGAAGCACTATAGTAGGTACTGGTAATTAAAGAATCTACTATAAAGCAGGCAGAACGTCGAGAAGATGTATGTTGATCTTAAGTTAATTAAGATTCAACTTTATGAATATATTTTGTCATATATTGTCTATTTATAAAGTCATATTGTCTAAAGGAGGCAAAAGGTTGTGAAAATGTATCTGGATCTTAAGTTCATTAATATTCAACTTTCTGAATATATTGTATCATATACTGTCTGATTATAAAGTCATATTGTCTAAAAGAGGTAGAAGGTCGTGAAGATGCATGTCGAACTCGTAAAGGTAAATGTTTCAAAGAAGTGTCATGGTCAATGTTCAAACGAATCGCATGGTTTCTCTATCAAATAAAACTTATGGTTTATAAGAAAGAACTCTCATAGTTTATCAAATAAAACGTATGTTATAACTACTGATCAAATTGTATGTTAAACATCAAACACATTGCATGTTTATAATATCTCAACAACCGTATGATTGTAATATCGTACCAATTGTGTGGTTATCAAAGAAATCGAATGCGTATAGTAATAAAAGCAATCACATTGATCAACTATAAAGCAATCACATTGATTAACTATAAAGCAATCACATGGCTGCATTTCATAATGTTGGGTATATGAGAACTCGCATGTTTGATATGTCTAAAATAATCCACAGTAATTATATATTCAATTTCATTTACATTATGCAAGGTATGGCATGGTAAACCACAAGAAGAAGAAGAGGAGGAAGAAGGAAAAGCCCAATAAGAATAGGATGGTCAACAACAAGCGTAAGAGGAACATCAACAAAAACAAGAAGATGATACCAAACAACATCAACCCCAACACCAACAACACCATCACGCAGAACAATAACAACAACCCTTAACAAAGAGTGAACAACTCACCCAACCCGAATCAGTACCAGCATTCCAACTACAAGCTGAAATGAAGCCCAACCTCAACAAGAAGCACAACATGCACAAAGGCAGAACTGCTATTACAACCAGAAGCAATAACAAAATTCCAACAGATTGCTGAAGAGGAAGCCGAACACCAATAACCATGGGTCATAAATTCAGAACAAGTCACCCAGGGATAAGTATCAACATCAGCTGATATCACGAACGAAACAGTATATTTGAAACCACCATCTTTTGATGATTATTTCATACAACATACAAAGTCATTTTTTGACGACGTTGATAAGGTTGAGGCAAATGCTGTCGTGCAACGGAGTTTGGATTTATCTTGTAGGTTACACTTGATCAAAATTTAGAAGATGGTGCTGCTGAGAAAGTTGTACAAGAGACAACATCATTGGTAGTTGTTGGGGATTTCGTAAGTGGATATTTAGATTATTAAACATCCAATATATGTTGTCTGGTTGTTATAATATGTCAGCCAATTGTCTATGTTACAGGATGTAGACGATGCGTATCCTAATTGGGATTTAATTAGTCAGACATAAAAGGCAGTGACAAAGGTTAATTTCCCCGATTGGGATAACGCAGATCGTCGAGTTAAGTGAATAACAGAAAATCCTGAAAATAGAAAGCCTATAAGAACAAGAAGATCCTAAAGTAGGTATTTACCACAATTAGAGTTCTCATACAGACTTAACGTGGGTGTGAGTGAAGTGATGGCGCTACCATACGAATGGGACCTTGACTTTAAAAGTTAAAATATAAAAGTGTAGTTAAGTAACGATGGATTTAAAGGTAGTGTTGTCGTAGTCTAGCATGATTAAACTAGTAACTTGCATGTTTACGAATCTCTCACATTTGGTTATACGCCTCCAATTTTTCATTTGGAAGATTATCGATGCTTGGATATATAAGATGCATAAAGAATTCGATTGGCTAGTACCATTCAAAGGTTATAAAGATTCTTACATTTGTAAATACAACGCGATACAAATTTATACTATCGCAACAATAAACGTAGCTAAAATCCATTATCAATTATTATAACCAAACTGTTTTTAATCCTCATTCTTAAAGCAAAAACACTAGCTGAGAAAGAAGATATGTTAAAACTTGTTGACGAAGTATTCACCAACACCTATTATGAGTTCCTTCCGGTGTGCACCATAAGCGATGATACAATGAACCACTGGACGTTGGTGGTTATTGATATGGAGAAGGGAACGAAAAAAAACTATAACCCACCCATGGCAAGAAGTAAGTACACAACAGACTACATAAGAAAAATTGTTGATGCCCTAGTCAGTATTTTTCAAATCAAACGCATGATAGTTGACTTAAAGATATCGCATGTTGAATTTATAAAAAAACTCGTTTTAAGTTTGTTCAAATTAATCGCATGCTTCCATCTTCCCGTAAATCGCATGGTTAACTTTTCAAAGAAAATCTTTTGTATATTTTTATAAACACATTGTAGTATTAGAGTTTGAAACAAATCGCATGACTATTATTCTTATATATATTGCTAACTACTCTAAACTCTTGTTAACAATTATCATATTGTATGAAAAAGGATGCATGCCTAATATAAAGAAGGGATATACAATGAAGTCTGTAAAAGATATCACACAACAAAAATCAGACAGCCTCGACTGCACAGTTTTTGTTTGTGAATACACCAAAGACATCATCCATAAAGGCTTCATATTGGAAACTTAGAGCAAAGATATGTGTGCAATTACTAGAGCTCAATTTTTTAACATTTTCTAAATGATTCAAACACTAGCGTCGGATGGTAGTTATCTTGATAGAGATTTCTGTAATGTGAACAAATTTGTAATATGACTAATTTTGTAAGTAATTTGTTTTATTTTAGCAAGTAAGTTCTGTATTTTGAGTGAGTTGTTTAATACTATTCTTGCACATTTGTTGTATAAAAGAAATCACGCAGCCAATTAGTTGTTTTATCTATTAATTTAATATTTCAATTAATCTCGTATGGTTCGAAATACAAAGAAATCACACGGTGAGTTAGTTGCATTGTCTGTTAAGTAAATATTCACATTAATCTCGTATGGTTCGAAATGCAAAGAAACCACATTGTCCATTAATTTCTATGTCTGTTAATTAAATATTTTCCTTGATCTCGCATGGTTGGGAATGCATTGAAATCACTCGTTTAGTTGTTTTTTATATGCATTGGTAACTGGTCTATACACTAAATATGCATCATAATTAATAAAAAAAATGACAACTAGTGGTTATCTAATCATGTCAACATTTAAGCTTATAGCTATTTCCTATTGGTTAACTTATTTCTGATTTGACAAAGGTAAATATTTAATCATGACTAAAGTAATAAATACAAAAACAAATATCAAGATTGAGATTGAGTTAGAACATAGTTAGAGTCTAGTTATAGTTCTGCTCATAAATAAGAGTAACTAGAGATCTCTGCATATTAACTCTCAGAAAATAAAACACACATAAACTCTTCATCTACAAATATGTGGCCTCTTCCTCTTTAGACTCCTATAGTTACTCATCCTCCGATGATGGATTTTCTAGAGGAGTCCAAACACTACTTTGAATATAAGCACAACACAACGACAGAGTACTCTTTGGAATATTAAAATAATGGGTATATATTCTTGTTCCACAATTACTACCTCTCTAACAACTCATGGTCACACATGGGGGACGACTCTGACCCGAACGAGCTTCCACATTGAAAAAGAAAGAGAGACGATTTGCCGAAAGGGAGTAAGAATATGTACTGGATACGAATACCGAGTTCAAAGATGGCAAGAGGGACAAGAGGAGAAATAAGATGAAAAATATGATGGGGAGGAAGAACATGAGTCTGGTGAAGAAAAGGAGTTCGGAGAAGAAGACTCTTCTGATGATTGAATGTTTTTAGTTTGCGTTTTTTTTGTTTTAATGTAAACTTACCATCCCTGGACTATGATGTATTTTTTTTTATTATGGTTGAATGTATGGATATTCTTAGGGTCATGCAATTTGTTTAAACCATAATCCTGTTTAACAGACGATTGTATTTTTTAGTTTGCCTTCTCTAAAGCATTCCACGAGAGAAGGTAAGCGATGTCTACACTATAATCCTGTTTAACAGACGATTGTATAATTTTCGTTGTCACCAAATGACATGTCCTAATAGAATCATGAATTTCATCCGCAATCAAAACCGATGTCAAATGGCTCTGATGTTTTTTGGAGAAAATGGGGTTGCAAGTATGTCGTTCAACAAACCGCTTTATCGCCATACAGTTGGTGTTGGAACTAACTGATGCATAAAATATTCATTTACATCTAACTAAGACTTTATTTTCACAATAATAAGTGATCTTACTTATTATATTACGCATGTACTTGGAAACAAAACATGCTCTAAGGAATATAGACATAAAGATAACCTTATAGTTGCATCACCTTCATTAAAAACTTAACCAACACCTGTGATAGCATCACCCAAACCAATAGTAGCAAGTTTGTTTTTTGTGATATGAATTAATGAAACTATTACTATTCTCCTTACTAGTTAGTTGATTATGAGAGGGTTCTCCCAAACTTATGCTATGTTGTTTATGGTTTTCACCAACAACCTTATCAACGAGTTGTTGTTCTATAACAAAATTAATGTTTTTTAAATGCTCCTTATTAAGATATGCCTCCAAACCGATAAATCCTTCTCATTATTAAACAAACAATTCTTGATCACCATATGAGTAGGTAAAAATGTAGTTACCTTTGACCAGCTCGCCCCTTATGCTTTTAACGTACTCTTGAATACTTTCAAAGTTTTCAAACTCGGAAAAGGAACAATTGCAGTTTGGCGATCATATTTAAAAATATAAACTCGTGGTTTAGACATATATTATCATGCATTAAACAAGTACAAATAGTTAGTAGAATAGGGCTATCATAATTGAGTTTAGATGTTTAACAACCGTAAAATCACACGGTTAGGGCCTAACTCAACTCCACTAGCACAGTTCGTTAACAAAGATATTGCGCACTACATCAATAAAGAAATTGTATGTTCATCATGATTCTATACAACTAAACTCACATGGTAATACTCAAATACATCACAAAAAAATAATGTTTTTATTATTGAACCTAACTCACACAGTGCGCCAACAAAAATATCACGTAGTAAATCCCCAAATAAATCGCATTTCATCATGTTTCTATCTATACTAAACTCGTATGGTCATGCTCAGATATATCATGAAAAGATGCGTTAATCTTGCAACTTCTTCGACTAATCTTGGATTGTCAACAATACATGTTTGTAATCTCTAATCTCGATTCTATATATTCTGCCACACTCGAAATAACAATAATAACTAAATTAAATACATAATACAACAAGTTTATAACTTTTCATACAATCAAAGCTCAAGAAGTCGTATTGTTAAACATTCTGTTTCAGGAAAAAAAAAGAACAAGAAATATTAGTGTGACCGTACAAAAAAACCTTACTTGACTCGTAAAAGACCTTGAAAAAAAACTTTGATAATGAAGCAACCTGAAATAAAAAAAAAAAAAATATGATTAGTAAAATACGTGAAATCAAGAAACTCATATGAAACAACCTACTTTTAAACTCTCTTGACGCTTCGTCGACGGTTTACATTAATCCTTTTCGTCGACGGTTCGGGTGGTCCTTTTCGTCGAAGGTTCACGGTGGTTCATTGTAGGTTGAGTTGTCGATGAAAATACTTTCATCACTTAAATCGTGTCTTTTCGAAAATCGGATGTTTTTAGTAGGATATGAAGAGAGAAAAAAAAAGGTGACTGCAAGTAAGTTCAAATGTTTAAAAAATTAAATAGAAAAAAAAAATTCTCTCATAGTACATTAAACTTATGTATTATATATAAGTAAATGATATTTAAATTATTAAAAAAATTGGCTATTGAATGAAAATTAATTAGTTAAAATTTGTCTTAAATAAATATAAACATAGTTTGAATATTAAATTATAATTTTTGAATAAATATTTTTTATATCATCCTCTAATTTATAATAAATTAAATTTAAATGAATTTTTTATTCAATACATAAAACGTTTCTAAATTAATATGTTTATATATATATATATATATATATATATATATATATATATATTAAATAAACAAATAAAAATAATTAAGCTAACCATTTATGTAACTTTTTCGTTTGATTTTTTTTATTTAATTAAATATTTAAATCTATGTGAATAATGTTTAACTTTTATGTCAATAATAATATATTATGTTATTTAATAAAATATATTTAAATTTTGTATTTTTAAGTTTTCAAAATTATAAATTTAATTTTCACAAATGAGGATTAATCAACTTAATAATTTTGATAGTCGTATGAGGATTAATCCACGTAATAAAATCGGAATGACAATAAGCATACCGAGAATATTTTATCTAACCGTTCAAAAATTTCATCCAAATTTTTAAATGCTCTTATTTAAAAAATAAAATTTAACCTTTTTATTCACAAAAATGTAAAAATTATGATAATAAGATAATTAAATCTTATTATTATCTAAACACAATCATATATTATATTGTAAAAGAAATGTTATTTTAAATGGCATGACATGGGGTGGTTTTGTTCGGTTGAAAAGTTGACATCAAACATGATAATTGAGTTTTTAAAATAATGGAAAATATTGTTGAATGAGAGCTTAAAAATAATAGTTTATATATGGAATAGTTACATTTGTAATATTAATTATATAACAAGTAGTTACAAAGATGCTTAAACATAAGCACTAGAAGCAGTGTGAAAATGCTGCTATCACACTATAATGCACATATCATTTGCATAGTTTGAAAAAGATCACTTATCTTGTCTGCATTCCCTCTGAAAATGGTAGATACACTATGAACTTTGATGCTAGTTGTTCTGTCACTGATGAGGTAACTGATGCTGTTATAATTCGGGATGACCAAGGCAGCCTTGTTCTAGGATATAGAAATAATTATGGAAAGCTCACTTCACTGCTAGTTGAAGCACAAGCAACCTGCAACTTTGCAAAATTAAAGGAATTACCGAAGTGGACATAGAAACAGACTCATAAATAATTGTTTCTCTACTCTTTAATGGAGAATTTCTTCTTAAACTTAAGATATTTGTTAATTGGTAAAATGAAAATACATCACATTTTTAGAGAACAAAATCGAGTAGCCGATTGGCTGGCTCGATGGTAAAAAATGTAAGATGAAGATAGACTACAAAAATTTCAAAGCACCAGCAATGCTGGATGCTTTAATGTTACTGGAAAGTCTAAATATAGGCTATATTAGATATGAAAATTAACTTATCTTTGTTTCATGAAGCTATATTCTGTCTGTTCCTCAATACTTCAAGGATGTGGATCCAAGTTCTAGCTAGAATGATGTTGTACTGCAACATTGAAGAGGACTGGTGTTGTACTCAAGCTGCTTGTATAATCTTCAAAGACTTGTACCTCATGTAGTCTCAAATTCTCTCTATATAGTTGAGTCTGCTATCAATATCTCCAATCCTCAAGGATGTAGAAAAGATTGAAGCGGAAGGACTGGTTCTGTAAATTCTTGGAAATCTTAGGCCACTCAATCTTCATTCTAAATTGAATGACACTGTAATGCAAAATGAAGGAGGACTGGTGACAATTTTTACCTCCTGGAGACACATGAACCGGGTTTTCTATCAGATTCTCCAATCCTCAAAGAGCCAATGGAAGTGAATGGACGTGTTCTGACTTCTCGGAGCCTCAAATACTACAGTTGAAGTTCCCTCATTCACATTGAGGAAGAGCTTCATTAAGACATGTTCAGAAGTAGCTGAACAGAACTCACCATGGAATTGAACGGTATCAGTGAGTCTGAGTCAAAAGCTAGCTCTTCTCATGAATTGATTTCGAAAGTGTTAGCTCATTCTGGAAGGTTCCTCCTGGAATCGATCGAAAGCAGTGAATTTAAACTCCTCCTAGAATTGATCGAAAGTAGTGAATTTGTATCAGAATCTCCTCTTGGGGATTGATCGAAAGCATTGATAGAAACTGTCTCTCTCAATTGATCTGAGGAAATGTTAGATCTTCTGGTGCATGCAAACCTTCAGTTGCATGCTAGCCTCCAGTTCACCCGCGCTTCATCTTTGATTGAATCGTCTTCTTCACTTAAGATTTGTGACTCGTAGACATTGATAGGAACTATTTTGGACTGGTAGCTGCCTTGAAGAATAAAAATCAGAATTTATAGGTCAGTGCAATGGCTGCTAGAGATAGGAGGAGATAGTTCGATCTGAAATTATGGTTCAAATGTCAATTTGGGAACCTTTGGTCAAAATGAGTTATTCGGTCTCAAATCACTCTTAGGCCTTAACTTTTGTAATTCTTTCAATTTAAGTAATAAAAAAATTTAGCTTAAAAAAGTAGTTAGAGATCCCACCGTTTATTGAATTTTAAGAATCCAATACTAAATTGTTAGCGACATATTTTTTCCAAAATACGTATTGCTCAACTATCATTTACATTTTTTATAACTAAATAATATATATTATATATATTTAATATATTTATTACCGATTACTTTATTTAATTAGATTTGTAACAAAATACATGATAATATATTTGAATTTAGATTATTTTATAAAAAAGAAAATTTATTAAAAATTTAGTTTTTGTGTTCATCCAAAACATTTTTAAGAGTTTTGATTGTGTCATATTTGTTCTCTAAAACTTGTTTTTCATATTCATTTTTTTCAACAATAACTTTTTTATATAAAGGAAATTTAAAAACATTTTAATAGAAAAAAGCTCTAATTTTAGTTCTTCCATGTCTCATTTATAAAAGATAAAATTGTGCTTTTATTTGTAGTTATACAATGGAAGTCCTGATATTCGGTAGTATTCATGATCATCCTATAATAGAATGAGGATTGGGCTATTTTAGTAATAGAAGATAGAAAAGTGAGTAGAGGAACAGTAAATAGGATCTTAAATAATGAAATCACTATATACAAATTTGTGTAAAACATTGAAAAGTAGACAAGTTAACATTTTGAACCGTTGACGGAAGATTCTATGACTTCTTTTCATTATTGTCGAGAGTATAAATTAGATTTCAATTAATAAAAACAACATAGGCAAAAGTGGTACGTCCGGTGCTTCATGCGGACAAGGTACAATCTATATTGTATATGACTATTTACTTTTAGAGCATGTATATTATTGGGAGATCAAACTTTTTAAAATAAAATTTATCTCATTTATATTCGTATATATATTACGTCAGTTTAATTTTTAATTAAAAAGTTAAAGAAATATTCGCTGAGTTTTTTATATGTCTTATAAAAAAAATCACGGATCACTATGTCGTACATTCTATTATAAAATTAATAAAAAATGATTTCTAAATCCTAAGAATCAAATTTCTATTTATAAATCTCAAAAATTAGAAAATAATATAGTAATTTGTTTATTTATTATTGAAAAGTTATTTCACAAAATAAATATTGTATATGATTGGTATAAATCGCACAAATCAAGTTTCCATGTATAAATTTTGAAAAACAAAAAATAATACATAGTTAAATATATTATCAAAGATGATTTTTTATTTTTTAAATCACCAATCACATGTATAGACAGTCTGTCAGACACGTCGATGATCCTACAAGCAGTTTATCACGTCTATGTGGCAAAGTGAGGATGAGGAAAAGTATTTAATCTTCGATTCATCTTTTAATTCTTTGGAGAGAGAAGATATTGATATTGATATGATATTGATAAAATTTCAGATTTTTTTAGATTTAATGTCTTGTTATATGTAGTTTTTGTATATGATAGAATCTCGTATGATCTTCTTTTTTCTGAAAACATATTCAAATTATCTGAAAGATTATGCTAAAATATGATTCATTTTTGTTGGAACAAGACCTATAATCCATTTTCTTTATCTAGAATACTCATTCTTTAAAAAAAAGTAGTTTGAACCTAATTACCCACATTTTACCCCACCCACTCTCACTACCAAGTAAGAAACACGAAACTTAACCAAAAAATATATTTAAACCCATACAAACATTTTAATATTTTATAGCTTTTAAAAATATTTAATCGATGTACATATTTTATATAAATACAATAAAATGTATATTTCCACATGACTTTTAAAACTGCTCAAATTTCATTTTTTCGAATTTGAACCTCATTCCATAGCTTCAGTCACGGTAAACATCAGACTTATGAGTGCAATATGCAAAATTGCGCTCCATGTGTGCATGAATTCGGTAAATTCTCGCACCCATTGTGCGAAGAACAGCTGGATTCAAGCACGACCCTTGCGTTAATCTGGATGTTCCTCACACCCAATATACGTGAATTTACATCGACATAATGGTTGACCCCAATTCATATATCCTTAAATACTTGACCAAGTGTGACAAAAAATACAACCAAATCGTAGATATGGAACTAACCTAAACTATATAACTAACTAGAAATGAAAAACACCTCAAATATAAAGAAAAAATAAAAATGTCATACATAATTTTCAACCATAAATATCACTAAAAATATATATCAAAATTGAAAAGAAAATACATCAATATCTAAACAATACGTACCTTAACAACGTTTTAGAGATGGATTTTGAAAACCTTCCTTTTTTGAAGTGGGTAGTTTGAGATATTTATAGAACTAGAGAATTTAGGTTGAATTTTAATAAAATAAGGGTTTTATATGAGTGAAATATTTGTAAATAGTGGAGTTCGTGATATAATAAAATTGGGTCTTGATCCAGCCGAGTCTTGTTCCAACAAAAAGGGGTCTTGTTTTTAGCTTAGCCTTTATTTTCAATCATAAGTTATTTTATAGATTTTTAGATAGGATAATTTACCATAAAACTAATCTATCAGTAACCACTCAAGGTTTGATAAAGTACGGATAACCACCTAGTTTTAGAACTAAAGTAAAGATAACCACCTGAACTTTCTATTACTACTAATATATCCTTTAACCGTTTTTCTCTTTCTTTTTTATTTTTTAAATGCTATATCTTTCAAATCACAGCTCCAAAAAATCAAAAAACACCATTGATTTGTTTTTTTAAGCAAAACTAGATCCATGAAACATACTTCTGGATATTTTTTTTTTTTGTTGCATTATAACGTGTAATTAAGTTGCAAAATAAGTTTAAAAAAAATTGTTTTCAGTTGCGTAAGTATGTGCACATATGTTGCAAAAATAAGAAGAAAATAGTTGCGTAAATAAGAATTTGGTTTCTAAATAAGTATAAATTTGTATAAAAACAAAATACAAATTATTTTTGTGAAAATAAATGTTAATTAGATGTGAAACAACAAACTACTTTGTATTTGCAAAAATATGTGTTCTGGGTGCAAAAATACTTATTAGATGTGAAACAACAAACTACTTATTTTAAACTAACGAACTGTGTTCTGGGTGCAAAAATATGTGTAATTTGATTGAAAAAACAATTAGGTCCTAGTTGTGTAATTACGTGCAAATGTATTGCGCAAATATGAAGAAAAGAGTTGGGTAAATTAGACTTTGGTTGTGAAATAAGTTTGAGTGTGTAAGAAAGATAATACAACTTGTTTTTATAAAATTAAATGTTAATTGGATGTGAAACAACTAATTTTTTTCTATTTGCTAAAAGATGTATATTTTAATGTTGAAAAAACTTTTAAAAAATTAGACTTTGTTATAGGTGCAAAAATACGTGCAATTTAGATGCAAAAAATCAATTGTGCCATAGTTGTGAAATAAGTATCATTGTGTAATAAAATAAAATAGAACTTGTTTTTGTGAATATAAGTGTTAATTGGATGTGAAACAACTAATTTTTGTAGTTGTAAAAATATGTTCTTTTTATGTTAAAAAATGTTTTAAGAAAACAAATATGGACCGTGTTCCGGGTGCAAAAATACGTGTAAATTGGTTACAAAAATAGAAAAACCAAAAGATATCACTCATGGATTTGGTTTTTATTCATCTTAAAAAAATAAGAATATGTATGTTTAAAAAAACAAATTAAGTTAGAGTTTTAAAGATATGAGGTCTGAATGTTAAAAATAACTAATCGCTAGTGGTGTACGTGTTTTGTGTAATTCATAGGTGTTGTTGGAAGCATTTATGTTGCATGTGGTTTTTAGTGAAAACCCGTGTGGTTTTTAGTACTTTTATTTTTAATGGGAACTCTCCTTTTTTTTAATATTATCATTATTAGCTTTTATGAATTTATTTTTACGGATCAATTCGTTTGAATTTATATATATAAGAATTTTGATTTTTTAAAACACAAAATTATAAAGTTTACATAAAGTAAATTAACGTTTTTGTTTTTATTTTTTTCCACAAAAAATCCAGTTATTTGTTTTTTCATTTATGATCGGTATTATCTTTCGTCTTTAATGAAGATCCGAATCTAACCTTTAGGATTTGATCTTCTAGCCACCATCAACACTAAGGTTGTTTTAATCATATCATGAAAGAATGCATATTACTATCCTTTTAAATAGGATTGGAATTGGAGCTTTGAATTTTACTCTAATTGTAATCATATTCCTTAATTAAGTTGTTGTAATCATGTATCGTAAATTTGATTATTTGTTTCTTCATAAATTAGTCGATAAACTTTATAGTTTAGACATAAGTGTCAATTTTTGAATTCAATCCATCATAGAATCCGAACTTGACCTAATATTTACAAAATTAGCACTATAAATGGTTTTCAATTATTAGTATCATATGTATGACAATTTAAACCATGTTATTATTAGAAATAGTCAATGCATCAATAAGCATATGAAAACCCATTCAAATAGAAAAGTTCCAACAATTTCCCACTTGGATCAGCATATGCCACTAATAAATGAATCTACTTAATGAAGCTTATATAATTATATCGTCCTTAGATAAATTGAACAATCACATCCATGAAGATTAATGATAAAGGGCTACAAACATCTTCATTGTATTAATATGCACAAATTGATGCAACAATATTCACATTATCGTTAACAATCACTTACATAGATCTATTATGATGTGTATCATAAGAATATATGAAATGTAGTCAGGCTTATATATTTTTAACTAATCGTTACTTAAGTGAAGACCTACTTAATGAGAAATATAAGTTATCAAAACTTAAATAAGTGTACTTATTATATATTTTTGCAACAAAAAACTTAAGTGTATACAACCAATGACAAACATATCTCGAACAAATTCCATTGAAATCAATAATCCTCTAAAGAAACAACACTCATTCTAATAGCGTGTTCTTGAAAGAATATGTGTACCAATGCTGTAGTAAGAAGATTTTCCACCATGTATTTTTTTCCCGATGTGCTCTTTATGTTGATGTGACGAGTACATACTCCCAATATATAAAATTATTATTTTATATATACATATTTGGATCTATCCGAGAACCTGATACTATTTCAATATTAAATGACATAATTGTTATTTTAATATAACCTTAAGGCATTATATATCCCTTTACCACAATGGAATGTCATTTGAGTTGATAATTTAATGATCTCTCGATTATCCAACTTCAATATATAAATTTGTGTCATTTAATTTATTACAAATACTATAGATTCATTTTGACCACTTTCTAGTTGTCCATCCCTGGATTAATTACATACCTTCCGTAAAACCCGACAACGAAAATAGTGTCGACCTTCTATAAACTTAAGCATACATAAGAATCTAAACTGTCAATGCATATATAATATTTTTTATTTCCTCAATATCAAAGTTTATCTTTAGACATTAACTCAAACTTAATTTCTATCATTTTGTAATAGGGTATTCTATGGCTTTCTATTTTCCATTATATAATATTGCAACATGTTTTTTATATGTTCTATTAGTGAAAATCCCACGATTCCACATAATCATCGTAATAAATATGGATTCTTTAATGAAACTACATCTTCAAGATCTTTCATGTCAAATTTCTCTAACATAAGTCTATTTGTAGTATATATAAAAATATTATCGTTTATGGTTAGAAATATGGCTTGAGTATACAACACTCGAAAAATGAACTTACTCTCATATAACTTATAATACATACAACCCTCACCCGAGTTTATCTTAAAACCGAAGGAGGCTATTACTTCAAATATCTCATGATACCATTTTTTAGAGGATTGTTTGAGTCCATAAATGGATTTTATAAGTTTACATACCATTAAATTTGAATCACCAATTACAAAGTTCTTAGGTTGCACCATATATATCGTTTCCTCAATAACATGATTAAGAAAAATAATCGTAACATGTATATTATTCAACCTAAGGTTAAAGTGTGCAACTAGTGTCACAATCGTAACATTTCTTGTTGACTATAATTTTTTCCACAAGTTGTGCTTTGTATCTCTCTACATTAATCTTGGATTCCTATTAGTTTTATAAATCCACTTACAACCAATCAACTTATCTCCTTCAGGTAATGAGATAAGTTCACAACCTGTGTTATCTTCCATTGACTTATACTATTTCTTCATAACATTAATCCACAACTGAGAATTAAATTATTTTCATAAAGCACGGAAGCACAATGGAAGACAAATATCGTCTTGAGTATATTCATATTATAACATGACTGAAATAACTGACATTGAAACCAAATCATCAAATACACGAGCATATTTGTTAGAAACTTCTTGAATCTCTATCGAGTCTTCCTCAAAATAAATATTGTTCATAAATTTCTTCTCTAGAACTCAACATCCTTACAAAGAGCTTTGTTGTTCTTGTCTCGAATATATTTTCAGTAGAAGGATCATGAAACTTAATACCTCTTGTACGTTCTTATATATCTAATAAAATAACAATTAACCATCCTAGGTCTAGTTTTTTTAATTTCACTTATAAGGCTTTGATTCATATACACATCCCCAAATCTGCAAATGCTTTACGCTAGGCTGGTTTTCGGTCTAAAGTTTACGTCGGGTCTTGATATTTTCTTTTAGAAAAGTTATATTAAGAATGTATGAAGTATATTTGATGGTCCTACCCCATAGTAATTATGGTACAATCGAATAACTAATCATACTTATTACGATATACGTGTTTGGTTTATTCACTCATATATGTTGTTCATGATGGGAAAACTCGATAGTATAACTATATTGCACTCACTAAGTACTTTACAAATGGTCCATAATATTGTTTAACCAAACTTCCATATCTTCCATAGTATTCACCACCATAATCAGATCTGACATACTCAAGGCTCTTACCAAGTTGTTTAACTTCAGTCTTAAAAGCTATAAACTTATCGTAGGACTTCTGATTTCTCATAAATAATGTATAGATTTCTATACCAAGAGAAGTCATCTATAAATGATAAGAAATACATTTTTCCATTCCAAAATATATTTAGAAATAATCCACAAATATCACAATATATTAACTCCAAGACTTCTTTCGCTTTGTCTACACTTAACATTTTCACATTTGTTTGTTTTCCCTTGTAGGAACCAAAGTCTGAATAATCAAAGAACCTAATATAACTTCAGCAACAAGAATATCTATTATGGCTTTAGACACATGACTGAGTTATTGTTTTATTATCCCATATGCAATCTAGTACCTCAACAAATCTATGTTCAGTGCCGAGACCCATCATTTGTTGTTAGAGAAGTCCACATCGGATCTTGTTATGGTCGGGTGTAAAATGAAACCATAATTTAAACCACAAACCATCATCGGTTGGATATTTTTTCTAATCAAATATCTTATGCAAAAGTTTGATATCTTATGACAACTCACTCGTTGCAAGATGGAACTTGATGATTTTAAAACTAGATTCTAGTCATGTAGTGCCATTAAAGCTCAAAGTCTTATGAATTTTTTGACCGATTTTTAAAGAGAGTGGTCATTTTCTTTGGTAATATCCTTGAAACAGAATTGGTGGTCTAAAATGATTGTCGGTCTAACAATTGTTTCCCCGAGTTCAGCGTCTAGATTTCGCATTCCTCTAGCAAATCACTTCATAAATCGATCAAATTTGGGTTCTTGGTAACAGGATACTTATAAAAAGTTTCATGCTACCTCATACTTGGTTTTGAGTTTGTTTATTATATCGACGCTCAGTCTGAAATTATCCAAGATTCATTCCAACAAACCCTAGGACGCATCGATAAAACTTGATCCTCCCAGCGATCCGGTAAAAACTCTTGCAACCACCAATTATCTTGCACTAATAATGATGAAAAGAACAATACAAATATTAATGAAGTGAACTCATTGAGCCAAAAGCCACAACCTCAAGGTTTAAATATTTTTCGTTGAAACCAAGTTCATAAATCTATTTCTTTTTTTATTTTTTAAATCGAATTAGAATTTTTTTTTATTTTATATCTCAAATTTTGTGTTAAACATCCTAATTGTGAATTGTTTCTTACTTTCTATTTGTGAATCATTTAGAACTTGTATACGAAAATTTTAAACGTGAATGATTGTGACACGAATCATGGTTGACTTCATATTCATAAATCATTATAAAAACACAAATGAATGAAAATACTGAAATCTCAAATGCGAACTAATAAATACGTAAAGATGCAAACTATAAATATGAATGAACAATTTAATAAGTAACCTCTAAAACGTCGAATGAACATGAAGAATTTATAAAATCACGATTTGTGAATAACTCTAAAGAATCCAACAAACCACCACCCAATAATTTGTATAAACATGAAGTAGATACGAAACACGAATCACAATTGAAAGTTGCGAATTATTACTCAGAATATCCTAAATATCATTTACATTTATTTTTTATATTATTGTTCTCTCTCTAAATTTTGAAATTTATGAAACAAAATCTAGATAAAAAAACTTGTAACCGTATTCATTCATGAAAATCACTTGACAACTTAAATATTACATTACTCATCTCAAAGTAAAGGATATTATATAAAGTTCTAATTAACTGAGAATATACCTGAATCAATTAGTTAAGATTTTTTTAACCTTTGTTCTTCAATTTTCTTGATTTTTTAAACCTTTGCCTTTTGAATTTTATAAATACTTTTGAAAAATTCAGAATAAAACAACCTCTTTCACTAATTCACGAAAAAATTTAGAACTCAATTAATCCTAAAAAGTGTTCTTTTAAACTTTGGAGAATCCTTAAAATTCTAATTTGTATTGATTACATTCTTCAATACAAAAACTTCACATTAGTCTCTAAATATCAATTCTGTAATAATACAGAAGTTATGGATCACCTCTTTATTCAATTCCAAACAATTTTTGAAGTATGGAAATACTTCTCAAGCTTGTTTAGTATATCTATAGAAAATCACATGACTTTTAAGCACTTAATTAGTATATGGTTTTGTTCTACCAACAAACAAACTCATATACGAATTGTAATTTCATCAATTATTTGTTGGAGTATTTGGAATACTAGAAATAAATCAAAGTTCAACAACTATTGCATGTATTCTCATGATATTATAAACAATCTTCACATGTTATTCAAATTGGATTCGCTAACCTACTATCTAATAAAATTTGGAGTAGTGATTATAAAATTGCATATCATATGAATTGCTTTTCAATCATTAATCTATTAAAAAGACAACATGTATGTTAAATGGCACATTCCCATAGGTTAGGCTAAAACTTAACACTGATGGTGCTTTTACTCAAAGTGGTGAGTCTTGGTGGTTTTCTAATTAAAAATTCTGATAATATTAGGATAGTTTATGGTAGTAAACTCTATGGGCAATATTTTCCCATTATTTTTAAAACTAGGGCTTTGCTTGACGATTTATATTTGTGTAATAATCTTGATCATAAACATGTAGACATTGATATCGACTTAGAAATACTTTTTGATTCTTTAGCAAATGAGATTGCTCCATGGTAGTTATCTCTCATAGTTCACTGTTCTAGGAAGCTGATATATTCTACTATGACTTTGAAACTTATATACAGAGAGCGAAATTCTGCAGCCGATTGGCTTGGAAAATACGCTCTCAAAGGCAAATCAAACTTTAATTTAACTCTTCCTGATGATCATGCATAGCTTAGAAAGTATTAATCTTGGCTATTTAAGATTGAATAACAATATATAATACCAATGTTTCAATATTATATTTCTCAGCAATCTCCTACTCCAGCATCCTAATACAGGTTAAGCCCTTACATTTTTTTTGTCTACATTGTAGGAACAGTTCATCTATTTCGAAGGTATAGGTTTAAGCTGAGTAGAATGATGATGACACCAAGTTTGAAGTATATTTATCAGAACAAGGGACGTGTATCTCTTCGACCTATTTGGTACACTCCATTGTAGCTTAATAGTTATTCTTTAAGGAATAAGAATTTTACTTATTATTCTGTTTAAAAATAATTGAGCACAATTCCAAATCTGCATTTGATGCAGATTGTAATTTGTATCACAATCTTTCTCTTCGTAATTACTAGCTCAATAACAGTTTTAATTTTTTGGCAAAAAATATTGTTTAACTGCATTTGGGTCTTGTATCTATGGTTTTCACTTTTTTTATTCAATATTTATTCATTGGTCATACTTGTTTTACGCGATACCACAAAATAGTACTATTGTGTCCAATATCTAAAGACAACAGCAATGGTAAGTTCTTTTTTAAGAAAATCACAAATGTGGTTTAGATGTATAGTAGACTATTGTGAAATTAAGATTTATCTTTTAATATCAATTATTAAATTTTTATAATTTGTTCTTTATAAAGAAGTTGGATTTTAAACTAACAATCTTTTCAATTTCTACCTAAGAACTACCATGTGTAGAGGTGTCTAGCATGAGGCGTGCGACGGGATGATGACAAAGCTGTTAGGATATGTATGGTAATAGAACACGGCTAGACACGACGAGATTCACTATCGAGGTCACGACAGAACACGAACATGACTGTGACGGTCATGGTCACGACAAAATATGACATGATTAACATCACGAACATCACGTCGATCAATTTATATAATTTATAATATATATAACATAAGTGTTGTACAAATATTCTTAAATTAAACTATCATATTACAAACTCTATTATAATGTCACATATCTAGCTACGTTTCGTTATCCTCCTCGAGATCTTCATCATCAAATCATGCAACAACTTCAGTCATAAAATCTTATTCAAGATCTTTTTCAATAGCATATGGTAATTCATCAAAGATGTCCATCGGAATCTATTTCATTTTATACTCTATCTTACATCTTTGGTGCGTCACAGTTCATCTATGATTGCAACAAGCAATCCAAGTACCTCGTCTGTCATTCTTATTTGTTTAGTCATGTATCGCAGTATGGCCCGACTAAACACACATTCATTTGCCAATGTAGACCTAGGTATTGAGAAAATTTTCGTAGCTAACCTGCAAAAAATAGGAAACTCGTCTCCTTTCAAATTTCACCACTTTAAGATATCATGTGGGTTATTGTCATTATACTGTTGTAACTCAAATGGAGTGCTCAAATATATGGTCACTTCGTTATCAGCTTGAGGAGTTTCTCTTGTTACCCTACTATTTAGCATTGTCATTTTCACATAGTTAGGGTGATTCCTGTTTTTCCTCCTATTACTATTACTAATACCCTCTACATTTGAAGATGTTATATTTCTCCCATATTTGTCAACATATTCATTATATAATATATAAAGATAAGTGTTAATTTCTTGAATATATACTTCATGATTATAAGTAACATTACGAAGTTGTATGGATTTATAAAAACAAGTAACTAAAAAGGCAAAACCCGACCATTTTTAACAAGATAAAAATGAACCAAATAACATAAGCGTATGAGGTGGGATTAAATTATTAAATAACCTTAGCTTCCATATTGGGCACCATGTCATGATATACATTTTTATCCATATATCTCTCGATATGTATGACAAGATTAGTAATTTCACAAAGGTCCAAGTGAATGTGAGGAATATATTATTAGAAAACATTTTAGTTGTATCCTTAAACAATCTTAAGAATCTTAACATGGAAGTAGAATAAATCAAATATTGATATTTAAGAGGTATATTAGGATTATGTCTATTATAAAACGTAGTAATCTCATTTCTATACGTATAAGCACGTGTATGAAGATAATATGTAGAGTTTCATCTAGTTTTGACATCTAAAACTAGTTTTTTTGCATGTCTTTAGTAGGACCCTTTGTTTAATAGGATTGATATAATCTTTACCTATACTTATTCCATATTTTGCAACCAATTGAAGTATATGACATAAAAATTTAGTGTGAAACATTTTAAGAAATATATGATTACAGTCATTTTTAAGATACTCAACAACTCTCCCACTCGCAGATGCATTATCAAAAGAAATAAACACAATGCTATTTTCAATTTGAAAATCATTCATACACTCTAACATACTTTCTTTAATTATAACAGTGATGTGTTTGCCAATAGATTGAAAATACTTTTAAAAAATGGAGTATCCATCAAAATCCATAGTGTAAACTAACACACAACATATCAAACTCACTAAATATCGCTATATCACCAATGAAATGATTTTTCTATGGCAAAGCTAACATAGTATCATAAATGATTTATTTTTTATTTTTTTAATACTTAAAACTTCTAACCTTATAAGGGTACATGGGATGCGTGTGACTCTTGGGTTTACCCTACTATGCATCCAATTAACACATCTATAATTGTCACCACAACTAAACGGTTATGAAGTACCAACAACATATACCATGGTTTCTTCTATATATGTAATTTGATTAAAAACAAAAGCATTACTGATTTGAGGATCTATGGTTGTATTCTCTTCTATATAGTTTTTTTAAGGATAAAAAATGTTATGTGTAGTTAAGTGTCTCAACATACCCTACCATGATTTATTTTTCCAACCCTATAATTATATGTTTTTTTCATAATGATTACACCTAGTAGAATTTTTATCAAGATTCTTAGTAAAGTGTTCCTATGCCCAAGATGTTTTCTTCCTACTCTTTATTCCACCACTAGTACTATCAGATATATCGACGTTATCACAGAAAGAATGTGTTAGGAAGTGTAGGGTCTCTAAACAATATCTACGAGATCATGCATACCATAAAAGGACTTTAGGTCATTATTAGCCATAAGGAGAGGTTGGGCAATAACCTCACTACAATTTTATAAAATGTGTTAACGACCGATGTAGTGAGCATCTTATTAAGAAAATATGTGTCCTACTCATTAAGTTTATCGCAAAGTGAAACAAATAATGAAGTTTGGTTAATTGTACTATGGATAATTATTTTATAAAATATGATTTCATATGTTAGATACATCATTCATAAAGAGTGATACATGCATGGTATATTGAGAAACTATACTGTAATATATAGATAAAGAGAAACTATGACATATAATTATTCATTTTATGCATTATATTGACTATTATACTCACAACTATGATTGTAAATTATAATCTTAATTATTTTATGATGTTATAACTCAAATGTAGCCGTAAAGTTCTGACCTAACTAACTGACTCAAATTTCTGATAAAGCATGGATAATTTCCTTTATCATATAAATTCATTTATAAATGAGATAAAATATCTTTGGTTTTCTATGATATTGAGGAGAATAGGTCAAAAATGCATGTATGCATCATTTTAATGACTTTTTTCTATATAGACATCAAAGTTCCCTACTTTCCCATATATGATTTTATGCATTTGAGACATGCCTAAAAGTCACAATAATTAAGTAGGTATAAACATCTTTGGTAACTAGCTTGTTAATCTTTTGCTTTAAATATATAAACCAAAAAACTATACAAAACGTTATGTTAAATTTTCAAATCTTTTAGTTTAAGTTTGGGTAAACTTATATTTAATTCTTACTTATAATCGAAAAAAACTTATTTTTACTATATAAATCGATAGTTTATCATCGTAAAGTTATCTTCTTTAAAGTATATCCTACAAAGAAACATAAACATGAACGAGGTTCTTGTCTATCAATCCATTGTGTATATGTAGAAAGTGAAACTAAATTAGTCTTTGGAGAACTATAAGTATGAGCTTATCTATCCAATTGAATCATTCTCAAAGTGTCTTGAATCATTGCACTAACAATAGCCATTTTTTTATTATCGTATTTTAAAATTTTGCGACCCAAACTATAAAATGCAACTATGTCAGCCCTCTTATGTTTGTTCTCGTTACCGTGAGACATGTTAATCATGTTGGTTTCCTTAAATATGTGATTGGATTTCTATTCTTTATCAACAAATTAAAAATGAACTCACTAATCTTCACATGAACTCTATATATTACTAAATCAAACTGAAAGATATATACAACTTTAGCTCATAAAGTCTTAATTTGGGAGGCTAACATGTTGACTTCAAATATAATATGACTTGAAGTTATCTTCATCATATGATCTTGGATCTTTCTTTATCTTTTATATTTCATGGTAAAAATCTTTTGATCAAATATTTAATCTCAATCCCATAAGGTTTCATATTTTACTTTAAATATGGAAAACATGCCCTTAATAGACTGAATGTCGTTGGATTATAAGGTCAAGAGCCGGTTAAAGACTCATTTTTTTATCATGATCAAGTTTAACATGTTGGACTTTTGCCACATCTTAAAAAATTTCCTTTCTCATGAGCTTTCTTATTTTAAATATAGGGATTGTCCATTCAGTCATAATGAGCATGATAATTAATTCTCATATATAATATTTTTAGGCATACATCGAAAATCCCCCTATCTGGCACCACTGCCTATTCCTCGAAGCAATCCTCCTCAACATTTTGACCTTAATATTCTAGTGGGAGAGTCATAGAGATGCTGCGGAAGGTTTGTAACTTCTTCGAAGTGGCTAGTGGTTTGATCATGCATCACAATGTTTGTTGATTTTTGTTGGTGTAATAGCGAATAACCTATGGCTTAACCCATATGATATCGAGTTCGAGTAATTTCTTATGAAAACCCCCTGGGAACTTCTAACACCAGATTCCAAATCGGTAATCAATGAATCCTCAGCTTTCTTACTCAAGACCATTAGGGGTTGACCTTTGACTTTATCGACCTTAGCAAAGTCATAAAAATAAAATGAAGGGCGCTATAACCAAAACTCTATTCCATAACTGAATGCTAGAAAATTTAAGTAATCCATTTTGAACACTCTGTTGATAATTTGTCTTTTATAAACCCTCAAAGAGATTCGAAAAAAAATACGAAAGCCGCCACCACCGTCATTCCGCCGATAAAAATAATAGATGGAATATAATTTTTAGACTAAGTCTTTGACCAATTATCTAGTGGTTACAATAAAATATTAGAAGAAAAACATCAAATATTTAGGCTCGAATATAGCATCCCTGAACATTGGTCATTGTGAGGCTTAGAATCTCAAAAGTGTTTTAAAAAATAGTTTACAACAGTTAACAAGGAGCTCAAATGAATATAAACACGAGTATAAAAATGACATGTAAACTTAACTTTCAAATTATAAAAGTGTTTAAGTGTTCTTTTCAGAAAATTTTATGTAGTCGTTAATGTGATACTTTTATCCTAACATGCTATATATTACTTCATACGATATGCTTTTGACAAATATTCAATGTTGGTTTGCTATCATACATAATAAAAAGATAATATGTTTCAGGTTCATCATATCATTTTCTAAAATAAAATATACCCCTCATCATTTAATATATATTTATACATGAATGTGCAACATTTAATTTCATAGTTATATCATACACGGATGTTCAGCCATGATATATGTAAGCATAATTTTTATTTGAACCAGTTTATGCAAATAAGGAGTCATGGTATGAACGTCCAAACATCATTAATGAAACATTTCGAATATGGATCACTTCAGTTGCATATATGGTTTATTGAGATGTATATAAAGTTTAGACTTCTGAAATGTATACATGTGACTTGTGCATAACATTTTCTTTTGTTAATGATCAATTCGTGTTTACACTCTATCACCCTATAAATACTCGAGTATATTGTTGAGATTAAATCTCTAGCATGGATCAAACTAATCGATGTCTTAGCGTTATTTTCATCTTATTAAAATCAATGATATTTAAAGGGATATCAATACCTAAAAAGATTCAAATCAAAATACATAATCACTTTAAATATGTAACACATAATCTCATGCATCTTAAATCTTGTACTAACTACTATTTATAACTCATTCCATAAATGTATAAAGTTATAAAAAAACACTTACAACCAATCATTTATGGTAAATATGGATATTAAACCATAATATATTGTAAAAATCCTATTTGACACTGCGAGAGAGGGTTGGAATACTAATTTTCCTCAAATTTTGGGCTTTTTTTATCAATAACCTTAAAAGCTACATTAAAGTCACATATTAACTTTTCACATAAGGTTTGAAATATGTATTCACATAAATTTAGAATAACGGAGCCAAAATAAATGTCTTAACAAACACCTTAAATCATGTTTCAAATCCAAATTTAAATCGCCTATAAAATATTATATATACTAAGCATTACATACCATAAGATATTTTAGTTATTTAAAACTAAAAACTAAATATGAAAAACTAAGAGTCTGAAATGGATATTAGCATGAATAATATGGCTTTTAATAATCTATCACACTAATATTCACTAGGGTAAAAATATTATGAGTGTAAATAACTTAGTATTTTGATTCATCTAGTAGCTTATAATTCATCGATTATTTTTCTTCTTAAATGAGATATGACATTTATATCATCATTTAATTGGTCTTGTTATTCAATTTACGTAAAAGAACTACAAACCAAATTTTTGTATATGAAAACCTTGAAACCGATATGAAATTGCAAGAGAGAAAAAGTATGTATTATTTTTTCTTTTAATTAAAACTTATGTTTGTGACTGTTAATAATAAAACTATCAATTTAAATTATATAGTTATCAAAATTTTACTACCTAAAGGGTCATATGGTCCAAATCAATAATTTAAAATAACAATGTACGTTGACCATAACTTATTGAGCTCATAAGATCCATTATCTTATCATTTAGGTTGTTTAAATACGGTTCAATTCCTCACATAATCAGATCAATTATTATCTCATCATTTAGGTTGTTTATACTAGGCTATTATTAGACAAATTAATTACGATAGCTTATGATACATCGAGCTCATTAAATCTGGCATCACTTATACACCTATAACACAATTTAAATTATCCAACTCATTCATCTTAAATTATTTTTCCATATTTTTTTAAAACATAGCTTATGATACAACTCTTCATTATCATAAGGCTTGTTCAAACCATATGTATAAACCCATCAATTTATAAAACCATAGACATTCCGCCTCCGTATATAAGTAAGAACACAACCGATCTCAACACTAGTATTTGGGACCTGAAGGCCCTCACGGTTTTGCATTTGGTCCACTACCAAAAGGCCTCATACTAATTAAGATATGTTCTTACTTATATACCACTGATTTTTCTCATGTTTAACCGATGTGGGATGTGGGACTTTGGTCGCCACCCTAACATATTTTATATTTGACTTCAAAGCATTTAGGATTCTTAAGTGATATTCATTTTTAATATCTCAATTTGAAAAATATGATTTCATATCAAACTGAACATCTAAATAAAACAAAGTCTATATTGTATTAAGTTAAACATCATAAGAGAAAGTTTCAATATGTTCTTATTTATTTACACGGTATATACTTTACCATGATTTAGTTTTGCTTTATAAATCCACTTGACTTGAATAATTCACCAAGAAACTACTTCGGTTTGAGTCCTATTAACAAAAAAACCAATAACATCTACTTGATCAAGTTGTTAATGATCTAATGCATTAAACTATTCAAAATAATCTTATTAAATACAACATATGTAGTCATCTTTAAGGTTTTAATTTTAACATCAAACATTTATTTTATTTTATTTTTATTTCATACATAATAAAATTCTCCTTATGACTCTTGACTACTAATTTTGTTATAAATTGGTGAAGGATATGTATATATACCATAAAACCTATAATCATTTAAAAAAAATACATATTACCTCTCAAATATTCAATATTCATAACACCATAAATTTTATTATAAGCTAACACTTGACTTTGACTAGTTATTTTATTCATTGCTAGTGAAAACAAAAATATGTGTTATTTCTCTTTCATATTATTCACGTAGTGAAATCGATTCAATATATATTATTAACCTCTTATCCATATTTTTTGTTTCATAATTTAAATGACAATATCCTATTGTGCCATAAAATAAATTTATTTTGTTACTAAACTTTGTATTTTCATGTTATATCAAATTATGGAAAGGTTTTTAATTGTAATTGTGTTTTTTTTAAAGTTTGGTTATAAAACCATAATTCATATCATTTTCAATCATTTTCCACACTTAGTAAATTTTACCTGAATTTTTTTAAAAAATAACACAAATTACATATCACATATGCTGCCTTTTCTTCTAAACATAATATTTCATTTACATTTACAATAATAAAATAATTATCTCTATGTTTTCATTCGCTATTAGGTGTTTATTTTTCAAATTAATATAATAATTCGTATTAAGATCAATGCTTAGTTTTGAATGCAGTTTTCCACTCATCCCCTTCTTTCATTCTAATTTGGTGATAACCACTTTTAAGATCAATCTTAGAAAAAATGCTAGAACCATGAAATTCATCTAACATATCATCTAATCTAGGTATAGGATGGCGATACTTTACTGTTATGTTGTTAATGGCTCTGCAATCAACACACATTCTCCAGCTTCCATCTTTCTTGGGCACAAGTAGAACTGGTACCGCACAAGGACTTATGCTTTCACGGATATGTCCTTTTTCCATCAGTTCACTGATTTGCCTTTGCAATTCTTTTGTCTCCAGTGGATTAGTTCTATAAGCAGGTTGGTTAGGAAGGGAGGCTCCAGGTACAAAATCTATTTGGTGTTCGATGCCTCTAATTGGTGGAAGCCCCTTTGGATTGTCTTCAGGGAATACATCTTCAAATTTCTACAAGAGAGAAGTCATCTCACTAGGCAACACCGGTGTCAAGTTAGTTAAACTCAAAAGAGTTTCCTTAAACACAAAAAGTAACATAGGTTGCTTAGAGAATAATGCTTTCTTAACCTCGCCAAATTTTGCATAGAAATTCGAATGTTTAGTTACCCGACTTTCCTTGTTCTGCATATGCTTTTGATCTTGGTAAACTTCTCGTGGAGTCATGTGAACTAGAGTTGTTTTCCTTCCTTGAAACTCAAATGTATGGCGATTAGTGAATCCACATGGCCTTCCTAACAGTATGTGACTAGCCTCCATTGGTAGAACATCACATAAAACTTCATCTTCGTTCTTACCAATGGTTAAGGGAACTTCTACTTGGTGGCTAACTTTCATCTCTCCATTGTTGTTAAGCCATTGAAGCTTGTAAGGTGCTGGATGCTTTTTCGTTTTTAAACCAAGCTTCTTTACCATAGATTCACTTGCCACATTGGTACAACTGCCTCCATCGATAATAAGGCTACAAACTTTCCCTTGAACAAGACACCTAGTGTGAAATAGATTCTCCCTTTGCTCTTGTTCTTCTTCTTTTGTTTGAACGCTTAAAGACCTTCTGGCTACCAATAAAACTCCTTTAGCTGGTCGCTCTAAGTGTTCTTCGGAAGAATCAGAGACAATTTCTTCTTCCTCTGAAATTATTTCTCAATTATCTAGAATTGTCATAATCTTCTTATTAGAACACTCATTAGCATAATGTCCCATCCCTTTGCACTTGAAACACTTAACATCACGAGTTCTGATTTCAACAAATGAGAAAGTGTTTCGATTGTACTCTTTTTCCCTTGTTCAAGTTTTGTCCCAATGGGTTTTCTTGACAAGGTTTTTAATGAGGCTATTGTTTCACTTCACCATTGCCCATTTGTTGAAATAAAATCCCAAGGCCCATCTACATCAAAAGCCACGTCCTTGGAGGAGGGAAGAGTCTGATTTCCAGTTTATATCATTAATACTTTGTATTTTCAATATTAAAGCATTTTGTTTCCAATAAAAGCCTTAATTGTTTTAGAGGCATGCATTATGTTTCCAAGAACAGCCTTAATTGTGTTCAAGGCTAGTTCTTTCTCCTATAAAAACTATGTACTCAGAATTCTAATGGTTAGACTATCTTTGATTCTGAAAAAAACTTCTTAAGTTTTACTCTTCTCTTGTTGGTGTGTAATATCCACAAGAAAACCCGTTCTTCATTTGGTGCGTCATATCCAAAGGAAGATCAGTTGGAATATCAAAGGCCTTTCCACAACTTTTGTGTGACCTATTGATCCACATCCTTTGATCCTTGAATCCTTTTGGGTTCCTAGTTGCAAAGTTATCCCTATCCCATTTCAGAGTGCCGATTCTAGGAGGAGTTTATCCCACCTAAGTAAACATCACCTCTCACATGATCAATTATTATAAAAAAAATTGATCAACCACTTAGTTAAGGCTATCAAAATATTTAAATATCTGCGAAAAAACATTATGTGATCATCATCAATAAATTCGATAAAATAGTCAAACCAATTTATTTGATAAAATAGTCAACCCAAATAAATTTCATTTAAGATACATCATCCCTTGATGAGTATTTCAACACACAGAGGTTCGTGTAAAAAAGAAACTTACTATTAAATGGGAATGCACTTACACGATCACGAATATTTCTCGAACTGATTCCATAAACTGATTGAGAAATACGGTATTTTGACAAATATTCGTAGAATATTGAGCATCTGAAAATATAAGTCACAGTATATTTTTTTTTGTCATTTCCGTCCAAAAATTAACAGAATTTGCTTTGTAAATATTAATTTTACTTTTCAACAAAAGTTTTTTCTTTTCCTTCGTGCAATATCATAACGATATATAACTATGGGTTGTTTTATATTTGGTATTGATCGGTATCTGGTTAACCTAGTGGGTGGGTAGTCACCCGATAATTGAAATCTAAATATATATATATATATATATATATATATATATATATATATGAATCTTTTAATTTAGATTAGTATACCACGACTCATCATCTCATAGTGAGATCGATCATAAGCTAATTCACCACTGAAAACAAATCATAACTTGAAATATTTTTTAAAAATAATTTTTTGTCGAAGGGCGGGTGTCTGGTGTTCAAAATATAACGATCAATCAATAAAATCAACCAATTTTTTAAATATCACCAATTATATAATAGTCAACAAGTTTAATACATAAAAAACAATATTAATTACACTCAACACGCATGACTATTTTGATTTAAATTTTTTTTTTAAATAGAACTTAACTCGATGGCCAACTAAGATCTCGACTAGAAAACAAGTTTTTTTTATAATACTTTACTTTTACTTAATATATACGTGCATCGTCTGAAAAAAGTAAAATAACTAATTAGCTTTGAATTGACTAACTATAATTATTTAAAATTCAACATCATCAACTTTTGTAATCTTAACCCTGTAAATAAGGGTGATGGATGGTGTATATATTCATATCAAGATACGCAACACATTTTCAAACACATCAAAATCAAAAATTAAAAATTAATTTTACATCATTCAAAACAGAACTAAAACGACATATATACAAAAAAAATTGTAAAAAAATATAATCGGATTTCACTAGTAAAAAATCACATGATCATGGTCGATGGCTAGGAGATATGTGAATTCTGGTCTCACATTTATAGTCTAATGGGTGGATTGTTATTATTTACTTAAATTAAAATCAAATCTCAATCACAAATCTAAAAATACAAGCTGCCAAATGGTATAGGAACCATATTTACTACCAAAATACCCTTTTAGTACAAATAGGTAGTTTTTCAAAAATTATATTTTTTTAATATCATTTTCGAGACATTTGAATTTAGTTTCTCCCTTTAAAATCAACCTCCAATTTGTGACGGTATTGCCTAAATTAACCTATTTCTTCATCTAGCAAAACACAAAGCTTAAAAACTTGTCGGCTGTTAGGCTTCATTTATCTATCCAATGACTATTTTCATCATTTCTAAATAAATAATTTTCTTCATCAGTTATTCTTTCATGTAATTTACTTTATGATTATTTTTATTGATTTGAGTCTAGTTTGTTAGTTTTAGAGATTTATTTTCTGATTTGTTGTGAACCATAGTGTTGGAATATGAAAAGACTTCAGTTTTAGGGTTTTCTAATACAATGTTTTAGTAAACCATGATCCTACATGATTTATATGTTATTTTATAAGTTTGATTTTATTAAAATTGGTTAAAAATGGGAAAAACTAATAAATCTTGATTTTCGTGATATTCATGATTCGCGTATAACAATATTTTAAAGTTGCATGTCATGTCTTTTAGCACGTGATTCATGATTCACACTTCTTCTTTACTAATGATTCGTGATTTGTGATAGGATGATAATTCATGATTCAAGTTTACTAATAAATCGTGATTGTCCAATGATTCATGATTCACGATTTATATTTATTAATGGTTCACAAATCATTATTATACTAATTATTGACGGTTTTAGTCTATATTACTTCACATTTGCATGTCAAATGTGATACGAACTTGTATTTGTTGCAAGTAAACATGGTAGCTTTTTTTTAGATCAAGGTTGTATACACTTATTAATGAGATGAATGATATAAAGATGAAAGATGTTCACATAGAAGAAACAAGAACAACCCATTTTTATTGTCTCTTAAAAATGATACATGTTCTAATAAGAAACAACAAAGAAACATTTTATACTAAGAAACAATAGAAGTTGAATCTAGAAATCATCAAGACATACAATAATAAAAAATGAGTTTCCAAGTTGGGGTCCCAATTCTTACAATTTAAAACTAAAGATATAAAGACTATATTTAGTTTGAAGCATGATGCATAGGAAATGTCACTAAACTCTCTTAATACTTTGTAACTTATATATGAATAAGATCAAGAATCAAGAATAATAAATACATATTTTACCGACCCAACTAAATTTGCACCACTCTAAATTAAGAATTGGAAGATTAAGGTCTGGAGTTTATTCCCAATTTGCATTTATGATTATTAATCATTCTCATTTCCCATTTGTGTTTATATATTGTCCACACTTCACATTTATGATTTCTTATTCATTTTTATTTTTCATTTATGTTGTTATATTGTTCATATTTTTTATACTTATACTTTGTATTGTGGTATTATATTGTTTGGAATTCACGTTTATGGTTATGTTTTTGTGTCTTATGATGGAATAACCATAATTCTTATAATTGGAAGAGAGTAAGGAGTAAAAGATGTGGGTATACTCTTGGTTCTTCTAGCTTGCTCAACATTATTCTTCTCAATATAATGTGATATATTGGCTTCATTGATGATTTACTACATCGAATATATGAAAAAAAAATCAACGACTACACTTGTTTAGAAGAAATAATGTTTGATACAAAATCTGATATTTCCTATATTATTGGTTAGTATATTACTATATCTTCTTAAATATATAAAATAAAATTATATGTAATTAATTTTATATATTACTTACATACAATCCTTTAATATGGAACAAACAACACTCGGGAAATGAACATGTAGAGAAGGTTGATCCCAAGATGTTTAAAATGGTTAAGAATTCAGGTAGACGAAAATGTTAATTGATTGAAGCGCTTGGAAATATCACAGATAATCATATATTTGTTTCTTAATAATTTTTGTATAATTTACAATTCGTTTTTACTACGTGATTTATTTTTACTACATGATTTATAATCATTTTTACTACATGATTTGTCATTCATGTTTCCTTTATGATTCGTGATTCACTTTTACTATTTGATTCGTGATTCACAAATTATAACATGATTCATCATTCTCGTTTACTGCATGATTTATGATCCACATTTAAGCTAAAAAGTTAAGAATACCATCTAGATTCTAGATGGTAGATCGGCTCTAACTGATGCCGAAAGATAGGTATTTGGTGGTAAGGGTTCTAGAAAAAGAATAAGAAAGTTCTGAAGAAGATGATGAAGATATTGTTGTTGGTTTATGAGATTTTGGAACTAAAGTTAGATCAAATAGAGACGAAACCTTATATCAAAGATATGAACTAATATATAATATGCAAGACGATGATAATAATGGTGGTTATTCAGATGATAATCTAAATAAGTGCATCATTCAACAACGCAAGAGTAAATTTATTACAGATAAAAAATTCTATTTTTAAAAGAATAACTTTTTCACACACATCTTTTTCTACTTCAACGTAGACCTACTTAGAAAAAATATATTCATTCACATAAAACTACCCAAATGAGAAGAACTCATTCACAAATACTTGGGTATCTATAAGAAAAATAAATGGATCACAAAATAATACAAAGTCTGTGACTACTGCTGGAAAAAAATAGTGTCAATTTCTCTCTTCATTCGTATTATTGATTTTGTATTTATTCGTAATCGGGATATTGTCTTCATTATCTATAGTCAATTGGTTTCATTCACAATGTGTATTATATCTTCATTTACGATTTTCATTTTGGGCATTTATCATCATTTCTAATTGATTTATTACCTTCATTCACTGTCGTTATTTATCTTCATTCATTGTCGTTATTTATTTTCATTCGTATCTAGTCTTATGTATTCATTCGCGATTTGTTTTTTGTCTCATATCTTTATTTGCACTTCACATTTGGATTGGTCTTGGTCTATAATTATATTTGGTTTTTTCTTTTATTTGCGATTCGAAATTGCTTATTGTCTTGATTGTCATATTTTAGTTACTTTATAGGAGAATACACAATTACAAACACGCTCACAACCAATAGACCATAATTCATTTGACCGGTAGCCGCCATCCCTTGGACCTTGGTTGATTCCTTAACCTTGATTTGGTCCTCAACTTGAGCCAACAAAGCTCCAAAAGTTAAGGCTCTTATTTTTTTTGTTTCATTAACTAAATCTCCCGGTAGCAGTCCATGGCAAAAACCTGCCATTGCCACCAGTTCTTCACAATTATCCAGACTCGCTTTTGTAAAGACAAACCGCTTCGTATAATCTTTCAGCTTTTCACAACTGCTTACTTGCATTGGATGATTGTATCTTCATTTTCCCTCATCTCCTTACTCCTAATGAAATGTCTTCGAAAGGCAGTATAGAAGTCTCTAAAATTTGAAATGGACCCCCTCAGAAATCAGTTGTACCATTTCAACGTTGTTCCTTTGAAATTTTGGGAAAAGGTCCGACACACTAACCTGTCATCATCCTCAAAATTCATCATGCAATTCTTAAACTTTTCTATGTGATTGTTTGGGTTTTGCATCCTATCAAACTTCTCCACTTTCAAAATATCAAATCCTTTCGGAGGCGTGATTGATCTTATCACATTTGTTAATGGATAATTCCTCCAATCAACACCTTGAACATACTAGTTTTTAGTTCCCATCACTACATATAAATTCTGATCATCCCCATTATACTGGTTTGATGTATTTCCTTCACACCAGTTCGACTCCTTCAAACACCGAGGTACACTTTATCTTTTAGCTTTATGTTCCTTTTTATATTTATAAGGTTGATCTTTCTCTTATTTCGAAGAGCCTTGATATTTTTTAAAACCAGATCCAGAGCTTTCGACTTCCTCGTCACTAGATGTGACATACCACTGTTTATCTTTCTTTTCCTTTCGAGAAGAATGATGCTCTGTTGGCGTTTCGAACCGCGCATTTTTCTGCTCGCTTCTGATTTGACGAACAGTACAAGATTGACCATATTGGCCACCAACATCATTTTGTTCATTCACTTGTCTCACCTCGGATCTCAGCCTAGCTGACTGAATTTTTTGCACTTTCTGATCATATTTCTCATTGAGAGCATTTATCTTATCCAGAAGTTGATTCATTCACAACTCTATCTCAGATTGAGTCTGATGAATCGAAGTAGATCCTTGTTGTCTATCATATGTCCTTTGTAAATTCTTTTTCAGTGTTTCGACAACTGATCAAACTAGCGGTTCGTTTTCTTGAGTCATTTTAAAGTTTTAAGATTGTTTTGAACTAGTATATTATGCACCAATCGTTGATCAGGTCCCCAGTGAAGTCACCAATTTGGTAAGTTTGATTATTTAGATTGCCTTAATAAATTGAGAGAAATCATATTAGAGAGAGAGAGAGAGAGAGAGAGATAAATAGGTTTTAGAGAGAGAAAATCAGATTGTAAAGATGATCTATCTCAAAAATCCAACTCTTTTATTAGATCATCCCTCGCCTTTTTATATAGGCGCGATGACTTAGCTCCCAATTGAAAACAGTTACAGAAAAGGGATAATTACACGTTAGTCCCTGACTAAAATACATAGTTCTAAATTCCTCCTCTAACTTTACAATCTGTTATAAGAAGTTTTATTCTTCTCTAAGTTCCATTTCCTTATCATAATTGATAGCGGTGGTGTGAACTAGATTAATGTTATTCTGAGAAATAAAGCCTTTAAGCCTGTTGTCATCCCATGAATTTTCATACCATAAAGCATTAACTTTCTCATGCCTAAATTAGTTGTTATTCGTATGATCATTCGAAATGATATGAGGAGAGTGATTATACCAATTATTGAGCCAAAAGTCTACTTCTCCCTTGCCGAACTTCCATTTTATGTTAGACTCAGCAAATGTTTTGATTATAGCTAACATTTATCAAGTATGAGAGTATGCTTTAGTGTAGGATACCTAAAATGGATGAAGATTTTTGTAATGTATGTTGTGCATTAAGTTAGCCCATAGACTCTTATTGATTCTAAAATTGAACCACATTTTACATGAAAACATATCTTAAATATCAGCTAAATTCTAATATTAATTCATATTTCACTAAAAGGCTTGCACATAGAAGACCATGCAAACCAATGTATTATGTTTTTTTTAATTATTGATCCCCAAAAACAATTGTTGAAGGTTCTTTCCAGCCTGTTGATGATACAATCAGGCAGATAGTAGCTCCGCATTCAATATGTAGGAATAACCATTAGCACAAAGTTAATTAAAGTGAGTCTTCCACCATAGAAAAGATGTGTGTTCTCTCAATTTTTTATTGATCTTGTTAATAATGGTATTGTAGTTGTTGACCTTATTATTAGTATTGAGTGTGATAGCCAGATAATCAGTAGTAAGGTAACTAGGACTAAAACCGGTTTGTTTAGTAAGAGAGTTAGTTCTAGTGTTATTGAACCTAGAAAACATGAAAATTTTGGTATTGTCCTTATTAATAGCGTGGCTAGAAACCTCATGGTAAATTTGAAGAAACTTACCAAGATTGTCAAATGTAGAATCTAAATTATTAGTGAAAATCATAATATCATCCGCAAACGCCAAACAAGGAATCATAATATCACTTTTAGAAGAGTAATGCATTGATTTCTTAGATTCAAGCTTGTAAATGCCTCTAATGTGAACCTCTTCTACTATAATAAAAATACTTGGGGAAAGAGGATCCCTTATCTAAGGCCTCATTTGGTGTTAAAGTAATCAAATGGATCACCATTAATTAAGATAGATAAAAAAATAGAGCTGATTAGATTGTTAATAAGACTCACATATCTAGGAGAGAAGCCAAAAGTAAGAAAAAATATTTTAATAAATCGATGAGACAACTTATCAAACGCTTTAGACATATCAACTTGAATCACGATACAGTATGCTATAGTTTTTATGGTAAGGTCATAGATGAGTTCTTTAGCAATTAAAATCTTAACTTTGATAGTTCTGGAAATATCTAGAGCTTAGATTTGTTGATTTTGCTACTAGAAAATATAAAAGAATAAGTAAGAGAGATAAATGTGAGATTGTAGAGAGAGAAAAGTGTCATAGTAATATTATATATTAAAAACGTATGTGTCCCCAAAAAGGGGTACTTTCCTGATATAGTGACAATGATGGACCCATTTTACATAAGTTTTCCCCCTTTACTATATTTTTCCCTTTTTACACCCTTACATCTCTTATTATCAATTAAGTCCTTATTATTTCTAGGTTTATCACTATAGATACATATATAATTGAGAACATGTAGTAACATGATCTAATTATGTCGACCCAAAGTGACCTGGGTATTTTTTGCCCTTATCAGTAGCTTCCAGTCTTTACGAAAAATGAGTGAAGACTATTCAGTCTTAGGGTAAAAAAATCCCATTGTTATACTTAAGCAATCAGGTTCGGCTTATATCGATGCTAGGGTCGAGAGACACTTGACATTGGTCAACCCTTCGTTGTCGGTAAGGGCAGAGTGTCGAGAATTATCGTTATAATTTGTTTGTGCTAATCATGGTCGGTTGTAGTGGTACCTTTCTTGACAAGGTGCATTTATTAGGCCTAGTCCTGATGGGCTTTGGGTCCAACCCATATTTTATTCGGGGCCAATCTGCCATATTTGAGAAAGGTGATCTGTTCAACGTACACGTATTTCTTTGCCTTTAAACGTTTGTCGTTTGGGTTTTTGCCTCTTGGACTACTCGAGGCTCAAATTATGGCGTTAGCCTCCTAGCCATACCAAAATATTAGAACTTGACACGTGTCTTTTAGTTATTTGGAGGAAATCTAACTGTGATTTTAATAAAAAAACGACTCTTAAACTTCCCGACGCCCCTTTTCGATTGCACTCCTCCATAAAGAAACTCGTTTAAAGGGTCATCTGCCTATAAATACCTTCATTTCTTAATTTTTCTCTTTTATCATATCTTTAAAAAGAGAAAGATTTCCCAACCTCTATCTTATCTAGAGAGAGAAATATCGTTTGACATCATTTTCGTTTATAAAAAAGTCACTTCTAAGAAGAAAGCAGATCAACCCTCAAAGCCAGTTTTCGAAGCGATCGACTATCTTAGTATTTCTGAAAGAGTTGTTGAATACAAACCAGCAGCTTTAATTGACAACAAACCAACTGTTCCTTTAGGCTCGACCCCTCTTGATTTCCTAAAAACTAAACTTCCCCAATCGTCTAAACAAAAAATCAAGGTGAACCATTTATATGTCCAAGCTTAGTCTTCTAAGAAAGTTGTTCCTAGAATTTTTATTATCCGACCCATGCCTTCGGGAAACCAAGTTTCTTATGTTCAATAACCTAAACCTCAATTTATGATTATGGGAGACTCCAACGCTTTTTCATCCTCTTTTGAGATGGTCAAGTTAACCCCCACCATCATAGGTTATAGAACCAGACATAATACCGCAACCACTATTAGGGGTGTGGTACAGAGAGATGCTGAACGAAAAATGCTTGGGAAGTCTGCCTCTAAAAAGCAACAAAAAATGAAGTATGCTGCGTGTGTGTTAATAGCAGCTCTAGCTTTGTCCGCTCCACCCTCGTCCTTAAAGAGTTACACGTTCCTGACATATTTTTACCAGAAGAAAATGATAGCAAAGAATCATCCCCCAATGCTCCAACTGTAAAGGTTTCAACTAAAGAGGTCGCTCCTAAAAAACATAAAGAGCTAGCCCCACTTTCCTGACAATGAATTCACCTACCAAAGGGGCCGCCTCTAAAAAACAAGTTACAAAAGATGGACGTCATCTCAAAGGATTTTGGGAAACAAAATGATAGTACTGCTAGAAGAGACACTGAGTATGGTCTGCCCACTAGGCCGACCGACCCTGACACTACTGAAAGAGTAAAAAATCAGCAGTAGAATGACCTAATTATTATCGACTCGACCCGTGTTCAAGCTCCTTACACCGATGCCTTAGAGCAGACCGCAGTTGCAGAGAAGGATGTAACCCACCGAGATGGTAAATAGGTTGTTATCGGGAAGGATGGTACAACTACCATCGCAATGAATGAGGAACCCCTTCCATCCGAAATTGACGAATTACTTACCGATTATCACAATAGTTTGCCTCGGGAACATATTATCTCCTTTTTTAGTGGTAATTATTTGTACTATATTCCAAAAGAGCAATCCGGGCTCAAAGCTATGTGGGAGATTCCCGAATGCGTACAGATCTCATTCCCGAAGCCCGGAGAGACCCACTATTAGTACATCAAAGAGAAATAATCTTTTTTACCGATTTGTTTAATTGGGGTATAAGGCTTCCGCTCGATCCTGACATCGTGAGATACTTCGAAATCTTAGGATTTTCCTGACCTAATTCACTTCTAATGCTTGTTACACGCTGATGTCGTGTATAATGGCTTCTCGTTTAGCCAAGGTACCAATGTCTATGGAAGAGTATATAGCAATGACCAGGCTTTCGAAATCACCCTAGCTACCTTTTTCCTACTCTTTAACTAATAACAAGAAGATAGTAAATGACCTGTTAGAGACTAACAATGCATGGAAGCACCGATTCATCTTTATAAGCGGTGCATGAGAGAACAGTCGACCTCACAATGTAAATAACCCGACGCATCTGACCTGTAAATGGACTGCGAGCGTTGCGTTGAAGAACAGTTTGACCTCACTATCTTTTTAAAAAACAATTAACGTGCTTCTTCTTTAGCTTTCAAGTTGGAGTTGCAAGAAATAAAGAAAACTTATCTAAAGTCACCCATGAACATCTTTCAGAAACTCAAAGCCTATGCCCAAAAGAATTAGGGATAAGAATTTCACTGATGCTTCAAGAATACCAACTTGGTCAACAACAACCTCTGGCATTGCTTTAACGAAACAGTACACGTTGATCATTTGCGGGTGCCACCCGATATTCTTGATCTAGTTCAAAGAATATAGGCTTCTAATGGAGATTTATTTTTGCCTAAGCGGAATCGTGCCCCTAGTAAATGTGTTAAATCAGAAGAGCAAAAAAAATAAATGAAATAGTTGTTGATGGTGAGCCTCGGGAACTTGTTTTTGCAGAACCTGAAAATACCGTTGTGCTTAGTAATCCGATAGCTAGCAAAGGAAAATCCCCCAGCAACTAAGAAAACCAGAACAAAAACTGCAAGGAAAAAAGGAAGAAAACTGTTGTAACTGTGGATGGGAACAAAAAACTCTGAGTGGTTAGGAAGAAAAAAGACCAGGCTGTGGTGGAAGAAACCGAAAAAGTTCTGAAGGTAGAACAAAAAACTATCCCAGTATTATTCGAATAATATTGAGATGTCAAGGTAGACGTGGTCGTTAAAGAATTTGGAAAAAAAAGGAAGAACGTTAAAGTTGAACCATCTGGAAAATCGAACTAACGAAGCTTATGATAATCCCGCTAATGTTGCAGGTGGGTCAATACTTCCCAACACCAAGTCGTCCCCACAACGATTTTGCCAAAGTCCTCCAAGGGATATAACCCTTGTAACCGGGAATACATCTTGCCCTGAGCCACTACCCGTAGTTGCCCTTCCACAAGGCTCCGGTAGCTTTCCTCTTCGAGAGTCAGATACCATGGCTAGAACTTTGTACGATATGGTAATTCCATTATCATTAAAAGAAAGGGAAGCGGTGCAACTCAACCGTGAACTATCGAAGGTAAAAAATCGTTTGTCCGATATGGAATTGAAGTTGTCCAATTACCACAAGTTAGAAAAAGAACCTAACAAGGCGACCGAACGTACCAATACTCAGGCTGCATCAGCTGAAACTGCCCTTCAAACTCTTTGGGGAAAAGAATTAGAGTGGCGGGTGGCTCAATTCGAACAAACCTAATTTAACTAATCTCCACGTGACACCTTATCAAAAGCTGAAGGAGATCAGCATAAAGTGGTACGGGGTTCAGTTGCTCAAGTAATTCAGCACCAATTTCTTCATTGTAAAATAGCTAAAGTGGCCAAATATCTCTGTTGGGATATTTGGTTAAAGTACCTAGCGTTCGTTCCATTCTTAGAAATCAAAAGTGATCAATTTCTGATACTAAGAAATGGAACTATCTAACAACATTATGAGTGCAAAATAAAACATCAATTATGAACTAACAAAGTTAAATAAATCTTTGAAATTTGGTTTGAATTTGTAGATCAACTTAATAGTTAAAAAACCTTTTAAGTTCGAATATGTAGATGAACTTAACATTTGAAAAACCCTTTAGGTTCCAATATGTAGATCAACTTGATAGTTGAAAACCCTTTAAGTTCGAATATGTGGATCAACTTAATAATTGAAAAAACTATTTAGGTTCAAATAAGTGGATCAACATAATAGTTGAAAACCCCTTTAGGTTCGAATATGTGGATTAACTTAATAGTTGAAAAACATTTAGGTTCGAATATTTGGATCAACTTAATAGTTGAAAAAACCTTTAGGTTTGAATAGGTAGATGAACTTAATAGTTGAAAAACCATTTAGGTTTGAATATGTAGATCAACTTAATAGTTGAAAAACCCTTTAGGTTTGAATATATACTAGCAATATATCAATAAAAGGATTCAAATTCAATAAACAGATCGGTTTCGATAGACACCTCATTAAAACCTCCCCACGCCACCATGGTAGGAAATAGTGTGCCCCCGACCAAAATTGTTTTATAAAATGACAAAGAAAAAGATAAACGTTCAAATTTATTCCAAGTACAACTTTAAATGTTTGATATTCTAAGGCAGTCGTAAAGTTCGGTCAAACTTTTTCTTCAATCTGTATGTCCTCGACTTTATTTTTTCCACCACACCTGGTAGGGTCCTTCCCTATTGGGAGCCAACTTTCCAAAGCTTTTGTCTTTCGTATGCAACAAATGTTTTTGCAGAACCTTCTCACCGATCTTAAATTATCTATTTCGGACTTTCAAAGGGTACTTGTTTCTCATCAAGGTTTGATAGAGTAATGAATTTAAATGAACACGATTTCGCTTCTCTTCAATCGAATCGAAGGCTAAGCATCGATCCTCACCATTGCTGTATTTCTCGTAATGGCTGATTCCGAAATATGGGAACATTATATCTGCGGGGGTTACTGCATCCATACTGATAAACTCCTCCTAGAATCGGCACTCTGAAATGGGATAGGGATAACTTTGTAACCAGGAACCCAAAAGGATTCAAGGATCAAAGGATGTGGATCGATAGGTCACACAAAGGTTGTGGAAAGGCCTTTGATATTCCAACTGATCTTCCTTTGGATATGACATACCAAATGAAGAACAGGTTTTCTTGTGGATATTACACACCAACAAGAGAAGAGTAAAACTGATAACCTCCTCCTAGAATCAGAACTCTGAAATGGGATAGGGATAACTTTGCAACCAGGAACCCAAAAGGATTCAAGGATCAAAGGATGTGGATCGATAGGTCACACAAAGGTTGTGGAAAGGCTATTCCAACTGATCTTCCTTTGGATATGACGCACCAAATGAAGAACAGGTTTTCTTGGAAACAAAATGCTTTAATATTGAAAATACAAAGTATTAATGATATAAGCTGGAAATCAGACCCTTCCCTCCTCCAAGGACGTGGCTTTTGGTGTAGATGGGCCTTGGGCTTTTATTTCAACAAATGGGCAATGGTGAAGTGAAACAATTGCCTCATTAAAAACCTTGTCAAGAAAACCCATTCGGACAAAACTTGAACAAGGGAAAAAGAGTACAATCGAGACACTTTCTCATTTGTTGAAATCAATTAGCTTGAATCAAGACCAAAGTGGTTTGACAAGCTTTTCCACCATACTTGCTGTTTTGATGACGTGGATTCTCTAGTTGATCAAGCAATCCTCCAACAGCTTTGTTAAATTGTTTTGCTCTTGATCGAGTTGTTGGACCAACCGGTAAAATAAGAATATCTTCAACTTCAAGCTCATCTTCTTTTTCAAGTTGTTCATCTGGTTCTTGCACATTTCCATGTTCTAAGCTCCTTGTGTCATCTAGGATCACATCACATACCGTACACCAATTCCTAAGGTGAATCTTAAGTAGTAGTTCGGGGTGTAGTTCGTTATGCCTACAACACGTATTGTAAATAATTCAGCCATTTCTCGATCTTTCCCTTTAAAATTTTCTTGAGGCCATTGATAATTGTCTTATTCGTAACCTCGACCTGACCATTAGTCTATGGGTGAAAAGGTGCCGAGAACCACTGTTGAGTTCTATGAGATGAGCAAAATTATTTCATTTCACTGCTATCGAATTGGGGCCCATTATCCATGGTTAGCCTTTTGGGACCCGTACCGACAACAAATATTTAACCAAATGAATTTAACTAAATATTTTGCCTTTGTTCCTGATAATGGCTCATCCTTGGCCCACTTCGAGAAGTAATCCACTACGACGACTATTGTTTGTCTTCCCCTGGTTGCCATCAGTAGTGGACCTACTAGGTCTATCCCCACCTAATAAATAAATCTGACGAGGGGTGGTGAGGATTACTCGGCAGCATAGGCAGACTCCAGGTGTAATCAGTCAGCGTCCATGCTCCAGTCCAGAAAGGTCACCTGAAACAATGAAAAAATGAAAAAATAAATTAAGTTAGAAAGTAACCAACTACGTCGGCCAGACAATCTTGGTACCATAAAATCTGTATCGGAGATCCGATAAGATATGGTAAGAGATTGAGGGTGCTAAAGCGGGAGTAGATCCAAAAATTCTTGAATTTCGCTCCTTCCAAATATGGCAAACGATCGCGTTGAAACACATGCGCCAAATACAATGGTCACGCATATTTGACCATCTTGAAGCCTCAAGATTCCAAGATTGCCAGCTCAAGGTTTGGAATGGGAAGCCAAGTTTATTACTTGTCGCATTCCAGATACTCTGAGTGAAACTACATTCAAAGAGGATATGAGATATAGTTTCCAAATCAGAGGAGTAGAGAGGGCACTCAGTTGGGGTATTGTACCCCCAACTAGTAAGCTTGTCTCTAGTGACACGTTTGCCTTTAATAGCAAGCCAAGATATAAAGGAGTGGCGTGGAATGTTGTATTTAGTCCATACTAACCCCGCCCACCCAACCGTTAGGGCAGGCTCTCGAATAACATTGTACGTGTCTTTGATGTTGAAAATGAGACATCCCTCCTTCGCAGTCCAGAAAGGAACATCCATCAAAAGAATTCTTGGCTGAGGGAGAGAGAGGATTAGTCTGTTGATTTTATCCAAATGATTCCGACTACGAGCTCTAGCCGATCTCAAATTGGCCGGCCAGTTCCATTCTCCATTGGTGATGATGTCCGAAACTTTGAGGTTATTTCCCATCCGAGAGTCAGAAATTAAATCTGAGCCATAATGGTATGCCCAGTGACGAGGATAGGAGACACCGGTCGTGCCAGAAGGAAGTATTATGACCATTTCCTATTGCAACCCTGAAAATTTTACAAGCCAAAGGTCGAAGACGGAGGATTTTCCTCCAAATCTAAGAGGGAGAGGATCCGTCGGATATATCCCAAAAACTTTTATTTTTAATCTTTTCCGATCTGATCGAGTCACACCAGAGAGATTGGGATTTATTACTTACAATGGAGCAAAGGTGTTTAAGGACGACCGCGTGATTCCAGGTTTTTAAATCCAGAATCCCAAGGCCGCCCTCTTTATAAGGAGTGGTAATGATTGACCATGCCACCTTGGCCCCATGGGATTTCAAAATAGAACTAGACCAAAGGAACCGCCGAAGGTACTGAGATAATTCTTTTATTATTCTAGAAGGAAGGATAAAGATCGAAGACCAATATACCTAACCCGCAAATAGAACATATTTAATTAATTGAAGCCGACCCGCATAAGAGAGATGTTTAGCGGTCCAAGATTCAATTCTAGAGGTTATTTTGTACAGCAGGGGGTGGCAGTCCAAATAGGTTAGTCTACCAGTAAGGAGAGGGACTCCTAGATATTTAACCGGGAGGGTACCTTCAGGGAAATTCATAATGGGCAAAAGGTCTAATCGAAGATGATTGTCAATGCCGGAGAAAAAGATATGACTTTTAGAAGGATTGACTTTAAGACTGGAGAGGAGAAAGAAGTCGTCCAGGGCCTCTTTAATGAGGTTTAGAGAAAGGGCATCACCATGACAAAAAATCATTAGATCGGTTGCGAAGCAGAGGTTGATGATTTTTTGCTTGTGACATTTCCAGTGGAAACTGAAATTCTCATTAAGACTTTTTTCTTTGAGGATGCCGGAAATCACTTGCATTACAAGTACAAAAAGAAGGGGGGACAGAGGATCACCTTATCTCAGAACTTTTTTGCCTTTAAAATTTCCATGAAGGTCTCCATTAATAATAATGGAGTATGAGGGGGAGGAGATACATTTGACAATCCAAGAGATTAGTTTCTCAGGAAAATGAATCGCAACAAGAACGTCTAGAATAAGATGCCAACGAACATTATAAAAGGCTTTCATTAAATCAATTTTTAGGGCAATCCGTTTGCCTCTCCCATTGTTATGATAACCTTTAAGAAGCTCTTGGGAGAGGAGAATATTATCGGATATTTTTCTAATAGAGTCGAAGGCTGATTGAGAGGAGTCGATAAGATAAGGAAAGGAGACTTTAATTCTGTTAGTCAGAATTTTGGAGATGATTTCATAGACCACATTGCATAAAGCAATTGGTCTAAAGTCATCAGGCGAAGAAGGCAAGTCTGTTTTAGGGATAAGGGATATAGAGGTGGAGTTCCAAGATTCGATTAGCGTGCCAGAGAGGAAGAAATCTTGAACCATTTTGCAGATGTCGGGGCTGACGATATCCCAAGAAGTTTTGAAGAAACTAGAGTTAAAGCCATCAGGGCCCGAAGATTTATCGCTATCTATACTGTGCATAGCAGATTTAATTTCCGCCCATGAAATATCACGGATCATAAAATCTCTGTCAGCGGGATCGACTTTAGAACAGATAAGAGAGGATACTTTTTCTAGCCCGGGGTAGACAGTAGAATGCTTGGTGCCAAGGGTCTTTTCAAAAAAGTTAACAAAAACTTTTGACACATTCGTCGGGGAGGAAACAGCGTCACCTTGACCATTTGAAATCGAGATGATTTTATTGCAAAATAGGCGGGCTTTAATACTTTTGTGGAAAAATTAAGTGTTCCTATCGCCCAGCTGAATCCAATTTTCTCTAGATTTCTGCTTCAAGAAAGATTCTTCAGCTCGACGTAGAAAAATGAATGAATCGGAAGCCTTCAATTCATTTATGACCAGTCTAGGGTTTAGAGGGTCGAAGGCTAATCTAGATTGAGCCTCGAACAGGACTTTCTGAGCATTATCGGCTCTGGAGGTAATGTCACTAAACTCTTTACGATTTAACAAAGCTAAGGTAGTTTGCAAACGCTTTAGTTTGTCAGAGACCATCGAAATCCCAGAGGAAGATTGGCTTAATTGTTACTGCCCCTGAACCGTAACTTCATCTTGAGGAGTTCTTTCTTTTAACTTGTTGTTCAAATAGCAAAGCTTTGTGTAGCATCTCTTCTAGTTCAACATGATACTGAGTTTCCAATCTGTATTAAGGTCTCCATTTCTTGATAATACTCTTCAACAGATCGGCTTCCTTGTGTTAATTTCCTCAGCTTTAGATGCAGCTCACGGTGGTAATGACTAGAAACAAACCTCTTCCGCATAATGGCTTTCATTTCTGCCCGTGATTCTATAAGATGTTCCTCATTACGCCTTCTTGAGGTAACTAGTTGATCCCACCAACTAAGAGCATAATCATAAAATTCAGTAGCAGCAATTCTTACTCGATTGGTCTCCGTGCAGGGTTGAACGTTGAAAACGAGTTCAATCTTCTTTTCCCATTCCAAATAGGCATCTGGATCGTTTTTTCCATGGAATGGTGGAATCTTAATCTTGAGACCTCCAAGATTGTCACGCATACGTTCGTTGCCCTCTCTTGTACGTCTATGGTGCCTTCTATGGCTGTTTCGAGACGAATTTCTCATGTGTTCATAATATTCATCAGCGGCTTCATTTCTGAATTGTTCAGGTAGTTCATGGTTTCTTCTTGGATTGGTTTGTCATGAACGGTTCCGCTCGTGGTCAGTGTTTGATTGAAGCTCTTCGCGAAATGCATCTATCTTGGTGTCTATCAACTTTGTCATAGCTTCAATTAGAAGCTTGTTGTTAGTGAAAGTACTGTTTTCTGCATCATTTGAATTAGACATCCTTTTCTACAAAACAAAACAAAAACCAATCACCAGCAACAACTCCTTGGAAAGTTCTTCAATTTATTTAAAACCATAAAACATATCCAAATCTGTTTTCCTAAGAATATTAAGAGATAAGTTTCACAACAGCACCTAAAAACGATTTTCTACGATTTTAAATCTCAAACAACTATAACTAGGGTGAAACAGATCAGAATTTCGTGATTCAAAATGAAATCATCACACTAACACTCAAATATTCACAAACAAACTGATAATATAAAATAGATGAAGAAAAATTAATGAGAAAGAGAATACCCAACTTTCAGAATGTTGCTCTGATACCACTTGATAAACTCCTCCTAGAATCGGCACTCTGAAATGGGATAGGGATAACTTTCCAACCAGGAACCCAAAAGGATTCAAGGTTCAAAGGATGTGGATCGATAGGTCACACAAAGGTTGTGGAAAGGCCTTTGATATTCCAACTGATCTTCTTTTGGATATGACGCACCAAATGAAGAACATGTTTTCTTGTGGATATTACACACCAACAAGAGAAGAGTAAAACTTAAGAAGTTTTTTCAGAATCAAAGATAGTCTAACCATTAAAATTCTGAGTACATAGTTTTTATAGGAGAAAGAACTAGTCTAACCATCAAAAAAATTGAAGAAATTTGCAGCAGACTCGTGTGGAGAACTTCATACAACCATAAACCTATTACTTGGGCCAAATGGAGAAAGCTTTGCTTTCTCTAAAATGAAGGAAGATTTAACATTATAAGAATATAAAATATTCAACAGATATATTCCTGCAAACTATGGAAAACATTCATAGAAAAAACTAGGTTATGGTCACAAGTAATGCATAACATATATTATTCTACGTCTCATCCAATGCAGGTGCAACTAGTATTCAAAAGCTCTCAACCATGGAAGAGAATTCATGACATCAGATCCATTGTTGGACCCTTCATTTTATGGTCAATTGGCCAATGATCATGTGAATTATGGCTTCACCATTGGTGTCACTCTACACCCCTAATAGATCTTACCAGCTCTATTGACATCTTATGGTATACTCAAACTAAAGTTAGATCTTTTTGGGTTAACAACACCTGGAATTTGGAAACAGTGTTGGCATCAGTTACCCCAACTAATATCAATAGAGTAACTACGCTCTCTATCAAGCCTCATATCCCTGAAAACATTATATAGACTGCTGAGTCCGAATTTTCTCACCACTCATTGTGGGAACCGGACAGGGGAAATTCGGACAAAAACCACCCACTGAACCATCCGAACGGGACTAATGTATTAAAAACTAAATCACTTCATGACTACGCTAATTACTTACTTGCTTAAAGATTAATGGGTCATTGAACTCCACCCGAATCCATAAGTCAACCCGAAAGCCCATGTGGCCCATAATTAAGGATATAAAAACCCAACCACTTTCATTAATGAGGGTAATTGATAAACTCCTCCTAGAATCGGCAGTCTGAAATGGGATAGGGATAACTTTGCAACCAGGAACCCAAAAGGATTCAAGGATCAAAGGATGTGGATCGATAGGTCACACAAAGGTTGTGGAAATACCTTTGATATTCCAACTTATCTTCCTTTGGATATGACGCACAAAATGAAGAACAGGTTTTCTTGTGGATATTACAAACCAACAAGAGAAGAGTAAAACTTAAGAAGTTTTTTCAGAATCAAAGATAGTCTAACCATTAAAATTTTGAGTACATAGTTTTTATAGGAGAAAGAACTAGCCTTGAACACAATTAAGGTTGTTCTTGGAAACATAATGCATGCCTCTAAAATAATTAAGGCTTTTCGTGAAAACAAAATGCTTTAATATTGAAAATACAAAGTATTAATGATACAAGCTGGAAATCAGACCCTTCCCTCCTCCAAGGACGTGGCTTTTGGTGTAGATGGGCCTTGGGCTTTTATTTCAACAAATGGGCAATGGTGAAGTGAAACAATTGCCTCATTAAAAACCTTGTCAAGAAAACCCATTGGGACAAAACTTGAACAAGGGAAAAAGAGTACAATCGAGACACTTTCTCATTTGTTGAAATCGGTTAGCTTGAATCAAGACCAAAGTGGTTTGACATGCTTTTCCACCATACTTGCTGTTTTGATCACGTGGATTCTCTAGTTGATTAAGCAATCCTCCAACAGCTTTGTTAAATTGTTTTGCTCTTGATCGAGTTGTTGGACCAGCCGGTAAAATAAGAATATCTTCAACTTCAAGCTCATCTTCTTTTTCAAGTTGTTCATTTGGTTCTTGCACATTTCCATGTTCTAAGCTCCTTGTGTCATCTAGGATCACAACAAAGCTCATCTTCTTTTTCAAGTTGTTCATCTGGTTCTTGCACATTTCGATGTTCTAAGCTCCTTGTTCATCTAGGATCACATCATAAAAACTATCATGCTGAAAATGTGTTCGGATCATAAGGCGATTTGAAATTTAAAAGACATGCACTATCTTCTTATGGAGAAATACAAAGTACATTAAAGGATGGCCGAGAGGTTGAAGAGGAGAATGACAAGGTTATCGAAGAACTTGTTACTTATAAAGACGAGGCGTAAAAAAATGTTGCAGTTGCTCATTCTGCTGCTGCTGATGAATGTCTAGGGGCCCTAACTCAGCATGATGCTAGAGTCAAATGCACAATATTTCTCGATTTTCATAAAACCATTCCGAGCTTAAAGTTTGGTGCTTATTGGAATATGGTTCTGGAGGAGGATCGCCCCGCACATGTTTCACTCGAAGATGAAGAATGGGAGTTGGAATATGTATATGAGGAGTACAAAAAATAGGTAGGTGAAAATGAAGATAGTGGTGACTCTGAGAGTAAAAAACTCAAAGGAAAAGACCTCTAAAAACCGTTTGTCTGAATACGACTATATGGACAATTAAATAATCTTGTTTTTTTTACTCTCAATATTGTAAGTTTTTATGTTACTTTTTGGATTCAAGTCCCCGTACGACCAGGGTGGTTTGTGTTTTTATTTGGAATTTATAAATACCAATTTTAATATTCAAACAAACTCTTTTGCCACCATATATTTGTGAATCTTTTACCAAACAAAGTTTTTTGGCACCATATATTTGTGCTAGTCGCATCTATGCCAAAGTTGCTTCGTACTCTGTTTTGTTGTTAAATTCCCTAAAACCAAAACATATCGCTTGATACATTGCTTGTCCGGTTGGAGCTACTAAGTGAGACCCATCTTCACAACCAGAAATGCTTAAGCCCCACGAGTCTTAATAAAGCACTCATATTTGGATATGTCAATATTTGGCTATATTTCAGATCATTTAAAATAACACTCAACTAAAAAAATTTCCAAGGCCCGCGCTTTGGTTGTTATACGGGGTTCAAAACCGATGTCGTAGTCTCCTAGTTCCACTGACTATTTAATCATCCGATCTGATACATCAGGTTTTGACTACACATTTTTTTTAGTGAAAATGAGGTTCGAACCACAATAAAATAGGTTTTCTAACTTCAAGACCTTTTTTCATAATATAAGAAACGTTTTTTTCACGTAATATATCAGGCAAACATAATTTTTGACCTCTCTTACTAACACCGCACTTACTATGTAGCGTGATACCATGACGTAAACAAATAGTATTTCTCTCACAATTGGCTTAGTCAAAATTTCTCGAGAGTATAAAGTTTCTTTTATCTTGACAAAAGCTTCATCACACTCCGGATTCTAGTTGAAACGATTTAATTTTCTCAGAAATTGAAAATATGAAGCACATTTGTCCGATGATCTTGATATGAATATATTTAGAGCATCCCACATTCTAGTTAAGATATGTACCTCTTTGATGGATATATGATGATCTACAGTAGTTAAAGCATTAAATTGTACTAGGTTGACTTCTATTCATTTTTCACTCACTATATAGCCCTAAGAATTTTCGTGATCACACCTCGAAAGTACATTTTAATTGATTTGATTTCAAGTTTATAGCCTTTACGTTACATAAACTTTTCTCTAGATAAGAAAAATTATCTTCATATCTTATATTTTTCTACCAACATGTAATGAATATAAACTTCAATGTTTCTTTAGCTTTGGTTGCCAAAATCTTTGTTCACTAGTTGCTATTAAGTATTCTTTACATATTTCAACCCAAATGGCATTACCTTGTAAAAATGCAGACCCCTTTCAGTTATGAACGTAGTGTTGTCTTGGTAATTCAGATTTATATGTATTTGATTATACCCAGTAAATGAATCCATAAGCGATAATATTTTGTTACCTGAAGTTGAGTTTACCAATTGATCAATTCTAGGAACAAGGAAATTAATCTTTCAGACAAACTCTGTTTTAATCGGTAAAATCAATACACATCTTTTATTTCCCATTCTTTTTTGTTATAAGGAGAATTTGTTGTCTATAATGGATATTGAGATTCACTGATGTGTCCTACTTTTGATAACCGATCTACTTCCGCAGATTATCGCTTTATATTTTTGTAACAGAGAACGCTCCCTTTTATTGAATTATGGGGTGTATATTAGGTCATGGAACATGTTGTAACAAATAACACTCGTAGGTACTCCCATATGTCTTCAGTACACCAGGCGAATATATGAAATTTTCCTAAAAAAAGTATCATTTGTTCTCTTACAACATATGATAGCAGAATAGCAATTTTTAAACTTCTACCATTTAGGAATGTGTAAGCTTTAACATTTTTATCAGGTATTATTGAATCATGCATCTCTATATAATCATCTAAATCATCCAAAATGGACCCTTGTAATTGGTATTCTTTCTTTGTTCTTACACTTTTAACTTCCATAGGAGCCAACGCAGTAGTATAACACTATCTCGCCAGTTTTTGGCTACTTCAGACAAATCTCACTTGATTTCCAACAACTTATTTTAAATATTGATGTAGAATATAGGCAATAACGTGTATCCTAGACAACTAAGACTTGCCGAAAATTATATTATGTGATATTGGACTATTTACCACTATGAACAATACCCTTACTGTCTTCTTAAAGATCCTCTACCCAAAAGTATCTCTCCTTCAAACTCTCTAATGACATCAATAGTAACCCCAGTAAATTCCACTATTGTTCTATTATATCAGAGTATGACAATAGGGTCTTCCATTCGGTTGTATGTGGATATAAATAAGATATTAGCCCACCCATATCAATTAAGATTCTTTGGATTTCGATTGCTTCGATGGCTGCTCCAATTACCTTTCTTAAATCATCATCGTCAATAAGAATAAAGAGTAATGGATCTTTATAAAGATGGGTTGAGATTCCTTATAGTATCTGTGCCATTAAGCTCACAATATGTCTTTTTGAGAGTTATTGTGGTTCCCGACACGCTATCCCCACTGAAGGTAGTCAATGACTCAAAAAACTGGCACACGCGTTTGACCTTCCCTTCAAATTTGGCCTCGTCGATTGCCATAATTCTCCTTTCGTTGGATCGGGGTCAAAATACACAATATCCACATCAAAATAATTAAAAGGCTATGTATTGATCATTGCATTTGTCTGCTTTGGTCTAACCACAACTACTTATTCTTGAGTTATTGCTTGATTACCCACCGGAGCCTGGTGCAACCCCTAGTTATCTTTTAACAAATGTTGTTATCTTGCATTTATCGACCATAGTTTGAATTTTATGCCTTAAAGCTAGGAAGTACCTCGTATCATAACCAACATCATTGTAATATTCGCAAATTCATTTTTTATTTTTTTCTCTCGGTCTCTGAATCGCGAGAGGTTTTCCGAATTGAATGAAATCCTGCATCTTATCAAAAATAGTAGTAACACTCTTTTTTAGCTTTACAAAGTTATCAAGTCGGACCCATTGATTTTATCTTGGCCTTTTTCTACTGAGCCTAAGACTGATGATCTACCTTTGGTTGAGGCAACATTTGATTTGAGCATCTCGGGCAAAAAACGTCTCAACCTGGGGCTATAAACTTTGAAGTTGTCGCTCTTGATAATCTAGAGCAGGCGATGCTGAATTTGTCTTTATAAAGGAATAAACATTAACCTCTTAGATTCTTTCACTTTGATATGTTCTTTTACATGGGCCAACAAAGCGTCAAAAGCCAAAGAATTGTTTTAGTCACCTCATCAGCTAATTCTCCGAGGAGAATCCTTTGTTTGAAAATGTTCATAACAATGATCCAGACTATTCTTTGTAAGAATGAAACGTTTGATATAATCTTTCAAACTTTATCCGACCAATTGCCTATATTGGATAATTATATCCCAATTACCTCACATCTCTTTACTTTTTCATAAACTATCGCCTAAATGTTGTCTTAAACATGTTAAAATTCTTGATAGAACCTTGAGAAAGCTGGTTGTAACACTTCAAAGCATTGCCCTCTACGGTTTGGGATAAAACACGACACATCAATTATCGTTATTGTCATAATTCATCATAGAAGTATTAAATAGATCAAGATAATAATCCGGATCCCTATTTCCATCAAACCTTTCTACTTTAAATATATCAAACCATTTTAGTAGATAACATAAAGAATTTCCGATAATAAATGAGATTGCCTTCAATCATGTCCATGACTATACTTATGGCCCTCGTTAGTTAACGAATAAAAACCATGCTCGAGTGGATTTAAAAATTGGGTATTAACTTGTTAATGATAACTTAGATCACCTGATCCTCCTTAGTTCATGCAACCACCATATCATTGACCTTGGATGGTTCGTGCTTATCCGAACAATATCGTTATTTTTTCGAGTCTCATTCTCATTTTAACCCCGATACCGACTTAACTGCTATTTTTTAATAATGCCTACCACCAGAATTTATCCTCTCATATGATAACAATCCCTTTCCAGGAAAAAAGAAATTTTTTATGAGTAAGTCACAAAATAATGACTAGATTATGAAGGACCGTAATACCTGTATTTTCGCTCATTTCTCAATGAATGGTGGCTTATGTCCGATCGATAATGTTTTCTTTGACATTTTTTTTCTTCTGATTTCTCAACAAAACAAACTCAATTTCGTCGCTCTTGGAAACCTTTTATCCATTTGTAACTTCGTTTTACCATTGTTTCTTTTTGCACATTTAACATAGTAATTTCACTCGAGAATCGATCATGATATTCTTATACATTCAACTCATCTTGTTGCTTTTCGTTTTGATGATGCGCTTTAGCATCACATGCTAACTGATTGGAAGCCTCCTCAATTTTTATTCTTTGTGTAGCTACTACAGGATCCACCTGCATCTCAGTATTCACCTCTCGCAAGAATCTGAAGATAAGCGTAGCACACTAATAGTTTTAGATGTTTGTATCTGAGTAACTGTATAGGCTCCCACCATGGTCGCTACTGATGACTCCAAAAATATCTGAAGGGTAAATGCGTCTAAAATATTTCAAGGTGAGTCACATATATGTTAGAGAGATAAGCTAAAATAGAAATTCTGGAGAAAAAAATAGCCAAAGTCGTAAAAATAATAATTTGTCACCCTTCCCAAGAAAATATGGATTTCCTTATACGGTAAAGATGGTGGGCCATCAGACCTACATGGTTAGCCTACTTTCGGCTATTCTATCCCACTAGTTTACTAATATTAAACATATTTACTCTTTATTACATAAAACACCCTCAATGTTACATATTTGTTGGGCTTACATTACAAAGTAAATACGAGTCTAATATTTAACCGGTGCGACATGCAAGTCAGATAAATCCTAACTTTATGAGGTAGATTCACCTGATGATATATGAATCTAGGTTACCAATTAGAATAGAGTTCTTTCCAAATAATATTTTAGATTCTACAAGGAAGAAAACTCAAGACGGTGATAACTTTTTAGTTATGTTTATATATTTTTTCCTAGGTCTTGTTTTTTGCGATTCAAGTTTTTGTTCTAGAGGTCTTAATGTATAATAAAAGTATATACAATAAAGGAAAATGTGTATTTTTAATGGAGAAAATTACACAATCAATTGTTTACCATAACATGAAGGAAATAACATTTTTTCCGGAGGGAACCCGCAACCGCCACTCAGAGTACAATGAGTGCGCACAGGGTAAACCCTCAGTCTGGCGCAATAGCTTGCAAACCGTATGTAGAGGGACTCAAACTTATGACCTTTTGGTCATAAACATGCCTTACTCACCCCTTGGAAGGAGAAAAATTATTGAAGTATTCGTATATGATAGGGTTCGATCCCAGACCGACTACGAAGTTTGCCGAAAGCCCACCCACTAAGCTAAGTTACATGATAGATATAATAGTATTACCCCTATGTGTATCAGTAAATGTGAATATGATTGAAAGTAAATAAACAAACTTTATTTATTTATAAAGTAAATGTCGTGTTATTAGAATGATACAATAATTTTAAATTACTATATCGTACCGATTTGTTTGGTAGGGCATTAACATTAATATCACACGTGCAATAATAATAGTAATAAGATAAAGCTCCCTAGTTTTACTTCTTAAGTATGCCCATGATGTTAAATAGCAATATATGACTAATATCAGGTGTCATTCCTACATCAATTAGTATCTTGAGTTGTAAACAGGGGCGGATCTAAGGGGTGGCCATGTATGCCATGAACCATCTTAAATTCTAATAATAAGTTTAGCGTGGTGGTAAGAGTGTTCAGTTTTTAACCTTGAGATCAAGAGTTCAAACCTTGGACCACCCTAAATTGTTTTTTTTCTTTGTTTTTTTCTTATTTTGCCCCAACTAAACCCTAAATCTACACAAATACAAAAAATCTTTTATTTTTTATTTTTCTTCCTTCTTTTTTTTCTTAATTTTTTCTCGGGTATGTTAATGTGCTTTTAGTATTTCCTACAAAGTATGTTAAGAAATCAATTTGAGAATTAGTGGAATCCTTTGATTTATAAAGAGAATTTCAGGTTTTAAAAATCAGTTTCATGAATCAGTAGAATTCTTTGATTTAAAAAGTAATATTTTCAAGAAAAATCCTTTGATTTATAAAGAGAATTTCATAGATTTTGAAAATCATTTTGAAAGAAATCATTGAATGGTAAAGTAATAAAAAACTTAAAACTAGTTTGAAATTAAGGAATTAAATACAATTAATTTGTTAAGTTGATTTAGAATTGTTAGAATTGGTTAATTTATTTATCTAATTGACTTAACAAGAATCATGAAAAATCTTTTGATTTATAAAAAAGAATTTCACAAGTTTTGAAAATCAATTTGAAACAAATCAGTGAATGGTAAAATAATAAAAAACTTAAAGCTAGTTTGAAATTTTAGAAATTAAGTATTGAAGTATAATTAATTTGTTAAATTGATTTAGAATTGTTAGAATTGTTTAATTGATTTAGAAATGTTATAATTTTTTAATTGATTTATCTAATTGACTTGACATGAATCATGGAAAATATTTGATTTATAAAGAGAATTTCACATGTTTTGAAAAATAATTTGAAACAAATAAATGAATGGTAAAGAAAAAAAAATTAAAGCTAGTTTGAAATTTTAGAAATTAAGTGTATTAAATGTAATTAATTTGCTAAATTGATTTAGAATTGTTAGAATTGTTGAATTGGTTTATCTAATTGACTTAACAGGATGTTGTTCAAGTTTTTTACGCCCGCCCCCTCGATTTTCGGAGTCTAGTAGTTCTTCTATTGGAAATGATTTAACCATTGAAGCATCTCCGATCCCTTCTCCAACCGAGGTACCATTCGAAGAACCTTCTTTAATTTCTTCATCAATTAATACTTCTTCTTCATATACGACATTAAAAAAAAGGGCATATTTGGAGTTGGATCCTAGAAATAGAACTCCAATTATTAATTATCATCCAAATGATCATGATGATGTGAGAAGAGCTTACCTTGTGAATGGACCAACTAGACCCAACATGACTGAATATCCTCATCAGAATGATTGAGACACGAAGTCGTTCTTTTAATAATAGTTGGTATATGAATAATGATTGGCTTGAATATTCTATAAAAAAGAATGTTGTGTTTTGTTTGCCGTGTTATCTATTCTACAATGGTACTAGTAATGATGCATTTGTGATTAAATGGTTTAATGGTTGGAACTTGAAGAGTAAGTTAAATGCACATGTTTGTGAACTCAATAGTCAGCATAGGAATTGTGTTAAGACATGTGCGAATCTTATGAAGAAAAATCAAAGTATTGAATCTTCATTTGTAAAGCATAGTATAAAAGCAGAAGTTGATTATCTTGTTCGTGTAAAAGCATCACTTGAAACAGTTAAGTTTCTTGTTAGAGGTGGGATTGCATTTAGGGAACATAATGAGGGAGAAGATTCTATTTATAAAGGTCATTTTCTAGAATTTATTGAAGCTTTGGGGAGAAACAATAAGAAAATAGGAGAAGCCTTTACGAGTGGTGGAAATTGTAAGATGACTTGTCTCGTTATTCAAAAAGAACTTGTAAATGCATGTGTAGTGGAAACTCTTACAAAGACAGTTGGAGAAATTGGAGATGGTTTCTTTTGTGTTCTAGTTGATGAATCTTGTGATTGCTCTTGTAAAGAACAAATGGCAGTAGTTGTACGTTTTGTTGATGATAAAAGATTTATTGTTGAGCGGTTTATTGAGATTGTTTATGTTGAAGATACTAGTGCAGTAGCGCTTAAAGATGCTCTTGAAAAATTGTTGTCAAGACTTGGATTGTGTGTTTCTAAAATTCGAGGTCAAGGTTATGATGGCGCGAGTAATATGAAAGGTTAATTTGGTGGTTTGAAGACTTTGATTCAAAAGGAAAATCCGCAAGCCTACTATGTACATTATTTTGCTCACCAACTTCAATTGGCTCTTCTAACAAACGACAAGCTTTGCTTCGTAAAAAAACAAGTTGCTCATTTTGCTAATCTAATTGAGAATGAGTTGGTGGAAACGGGTACCGGTTTGAACCAAGAGTTGTTTATTGCAAGAGCGGATGATACATGATGGGGATCGCACTTTCGGACTCTTAGTTGGTTTGTTGATTTGTTTACTCCCATTATTTAAGTGCTTGAAGATTTGAAAAGTGATAGATATTCAAAGGGTGAACCAAGAAGTTTGTTATTTGTTATGCAAACTTTTGGTTTTGTTTTTATGTTGCACTTAATGGTTGAGGTTTTGTCGTTGACAAATGATTTGTCTCAAGCATTACAAAAAGGGGATCAAGATATTGTGACCGCTATGCAACTTGTTCATGTAAGTAAGAAAAGGCTTCAACAAATGAGAGATAGTGGATGCGAACCATTTTATGAAAAGGTTGTGGGTTCTTGTGCTAATCTTGAAGTTGATGTGCCCGACATGGAGTCAAGGTATGTGCAAGGTAATAAATCCAAAAGACTTGCTATGTTTTTGACAAATCACAATCATTTCAAAAATGATTGTTTTTTACATGTCATAGATTGTGTAATGCAAGAGATGAATGATCGATTTACACCCGAAAATGTTGAGTTGTTGAATTGTGTGGCATGTTTGAATCCCTGTTCTTCATTTCAAGGTTTTGAAACTAACTCACTTGTGAGGTTGGCAAGATTATACCCAAATGACTTTGTGGATGTTCGTGATAAAGAGTTGTCTAGCCAACTTGAGACTTATATTGAGTGTGTGAAAATGAACGATAATTTTTCCAATTTGAAGAGTATCTCGGATCTATGTAGGACTCTTGTGCGTACAAAAAAGCACAAAAGATTTGGATTTGTGTACAAGCTTTTAAAGCTAACTTTGTCATTACCGGTGGCCACCGCAAGTGTTGAGCGAGTATTTTCTAGTATGAAATATGTGAAGAATGAGTTGGGAAATCGAATGTCCAATCCATGGCTTAATGATAGCTTAGTGACATTTGTGGAGAAAGAAGTGTTTACTACAATCGATGATCGAGATATTATCAAGCGCTTTGAAGGCATGAGTAAGAGAAGAATGCAATTACGTTTAGACTAGAAATAGATTTCCATTTTTAGTTGTAATTGTATGTTAATGTATTTTGACTATATATTACTCGGACTTTTTTTAGTTCAATGATATTTTTTTAGTTCAATGACTATATATTTGAATGTTTTTAGTTGTAGATTTTTCTTATTTTATGGTAATAAATGTATTGAGGTAATTTTCTATGTACCACAAAGCGGTATATCGAAAATCACGCAAAGAATATAAACAAAAAAGAGATAATTTGTCAAATTGTTTGAGGGAAACTGAATGGTGTGAAGGGAATACATCTAATCAATACACAGTAGTTGATAAACTCCTCCTAGAATCGGCACTCTAAAATGGGATAGGGATAACTTTGCAACCAGGAACCCAAAAGGATTCAAGGATCAAATGATGTGGATCGATAGGTCACACAAAGGTTGTGGAAAGGCCTTTGATATTCCAACTGATCTTCCTTTGGATATGACGCACCAAATGAAGAACAGGTTTTCTTGTGGATATTACACACCAACAAGAGAAGAGTAAAACTTAAGAACTTTTTTCATAATCAAAGATAGTCTAACCATTAGAATTCTGAGTACATAGTTTTTATAGGAGAAAGAACTAGCCTGGAACACAATTAAGGCTGTTCTTGGAAACATAATGCATGCCTCTAAAACAATTAATGCTTTTCTTGGAAACAAAATGCTTTAATATTGAAAATACAAAGTATTAATGATATAAGCTGGAAATCAGACCCTTCCCTCCTCCAAGGACGTGGCTTTTGGTGTAGGTGGTCCTTGGGCTTTTATTTCAACAAATGGGCAATGGTGAAGTGAAACAATTGCCTCATTAAAAACCTTGTCAAGAAAACCCATTGGGACAAAACTTGAACAAGGGAAAAAGAGTATAATCGAGACACTTTCTCATTTGTTGAAATCAATTAGCTTGAATCAAGACCAAAGTGGTTTGACAAGCTTTTCCACCATACTTTCTGTTTTGATCACGTGGATTCTCTAGTTGATTAAGCAATCCTCCAACAGCTTTGTTAAACTGTTTTGCTCTTGATCGAGTTATTGGACCAGCCGGTAAAATAAGAATATCTTCAACTTCAAGCTCATCTTCTTTTTCAAGTAGTTCATCTGGTTCTTGCACATTTCCATGTTCTAAGCTCCTTGCGTCATCTAGGATCACATCATCCTCTCCCACTTGAAAAGGATTTGACCTCAAATCCATTTCATCTGCGATAAAAGGAACCAAATCAGAAACATTAAAGGTAGGACTCACTTTATACTTACCTCGTAGATCAAGTTGATACGCATTATTGTTGATCTTTTTTGTTACTTCAAATGGTCCATCAATTCTAGGCATCAATTTTGACTTCCTCTCTTCTGGAAATCTTTCCTTTCTTAAGTGCACCCATACTTGATCTCCAACCTCAAAAACTTTCTCACGTCTTCCCTTGTTTTCTTGTTTGACATATTGCTCAGTTTTTTTTTCTATGTTTTTCCTTGCATCATCATGGATCTTTTTTACAAGTTCAGCTTTATTTTTCCCATCTATGCTAGTTCTTTCACTCAAAGGCAAAGGAAGTAGATCCAAAGGAGATATTGGGTTAAATCCATAAACAATTTGAAAATGAGAGTACTTAGAAGCAGAATGCATAGAATGATTGTATGCAAATTCAACATGCGGCAAACATTCTTCCCAAGTTTTCAAGTTCTTTTTAATTAATGCACGTATAAGAGTGGACAAAGTCCTATTTACTACTTCTGTTTGTCCATCAGTTTGTGGGTGACAAGTAGTAGAAAAAAAAAGCTTAGTCCCTAACTTAGACCACAAAGTTTTCCAAAAGTAACTTAGAAACTTAGTGTCCCTATCTGAAACTATCGTCCTAGGCATGCCATGAAAACGAACTATCTCTTTAAAGAACAGATTAGCAATGTGCAACGCATCAACAGTTTTGTGACAAGCAACAAAGTGTGCCATTTAAGAGAATCGATCAACAAACACAAAAATGGAATCCTTACCAGTTCTAGTCCTAGGCAATCTAACCACAAAGTCCATAGATATATCATTCCAATGATGCGTAGGAATAGGTAAAGGAGTATACAAACCGTGGGATTGAACCTTAGATTTGGCTTGTTTGCAAGTAGCACATCTGTCACAGATTCTTTCAACATCCCTCTCATATGTGGCCAATGGAAGTGATCCAACATTACCTTGAGAGTTTTAGCTATTCCAAAATGTCCCATTAAGCCTCCTCCATGGGCTTCTCTAACAAGTAAATCTCTCATGGAACAATTAGGCACACATAAACGTTTATCAAAGAATAAGAATCCTTCATGCCTATAGAACCGCCCTGAAGCAAACTTTTCACATGCTTGATACATCTTTCCAAAATCAGAATCGTTTTCATATAAACTCTTAAGATGATCAAATCCTAAAATCTTAGCTTCAAGAGTAGTGATTAAGGCATACCTTCGGGACAATGCATCAACAACAATATTTTCTTTACCTTGTTTGTATTTGATGATATATAGAAATGTCTGAATAAATTCTATCCACCTTGCATGTCTTTTGTTAAGTTTTTGCTGACCTTTTAGGTGTTTGAGAGATTCATGGTCAGTGTGTATGACAAACTCCTTTGGCCACAAGTAATGCTGCCATGTTTGCAAAGCTCGAACTAAGGCATACAACTCCTTGTAATAAGTAGGATAGTTTTGAGTAGCTCCTCTAAGATTTTCACTAAAATAAGCTATGGGCTTTTTATCCTGCATCAAAACAACTCCAATCCCAATTCTAGAAGCATCACATTCAATCTCAAAAGTTTTAAGAAAATCAGGTAATGTCAAGACAGGAGCATGAGTAAGCTTCTCTTTAAAGGATTGAAATGCTTCTTCTTGAGCTTGTTCCCACTTGAAACCAACGTCCTTCTTTATTATTTCAGTGAGTGGTGCAGCTAAGGTGCTGAAATCTTTGACAAAACGCCTATAAAATCCTGCAAGGCCGTGGAAGCTTCTCACTTCTCCAACTGTTTTTGGACTTGGCCATTCGCGTATTGCCTTAACCTTTTCCTCATCCACCTTAATACCATCTGCACTTATAACAAAACCTAAAAAGACAAGATTATCGGTACAAAAAGTGCATTTCTTAATATTAGCATAGAGATTTTCCTTCCTAAGTACACTCAAAATCAATTTCAGATGGTGAACATGTTCTTCTAAGCACTTGCTGTAAATTAAGATGTCATCGAAATATACTACAACAAAAACTCCTATATAAGCCCTTAGAACATGATTCATTAACCGCATAAATGTACTAGGTGCATTAGTCAGCCCAAATGGCATTACTAACCATTCATATAGTCCATGCTTAGTTTTAAATGCAGTTTTCCACTCATCCCCTTCTTTCATCCTAATTTGGTGATAACCACTTTTAAGATCAATCTTAAGAAAAAATGCTAGAACCATGCAATTCAACTAACATATCATCTAATCTAGGTATAGGATGGCGATACTTTACTGTAATGTTGTTGATGGCTCTGCAATCAACACACATTCTCCATCTTCCATCTTTCTTGGGCACAAGTAGAACTAGTACCGCACAAGGACTCATGCTTTCACGGATATGTCCTTTTTCCATCAGTTCACTGATTTGCCTTTGCAATTCTTTTATCTCCACTGGATTAGTTCTATAAGCAGGTCTGTTAGGAAGGGAGGCTCCAGGTACAAAATCTATTTGGTGTTCGATGCCTCTAATTGGTGGAAGCCCCTTTGGATTGTCTTCAGGGAATACATCTTCAAATTCCTGCAAGAGAGAAGTCATCTCACTCGGCAACACCGGTGTCAAGTTAGTTAAACTCATAAGAGTTTCCTTAAACATAAAAAGTAACATAGGTTGCTTAGAGAATAATGCGTTCTTAACCTCGCCAGTTTTTGCATAGAAATTCGAATGTTTAGTTACCCGACTTTCCTTGTTCTGCATCTGCTTTTGATCTTGGTAAACTTCTCGTGGAGTCATGGGAACTAGAGTGGTTTTCCTTCCTTGAAACTCAAATGTATGGCGATTAGTGAATCCATCATGGATAACTTTTCGATCAGATTGCCATGGCCTTCCTAACAGTATGTGACTAGCCTCCATCGGTAGAACATCACATAAAAATTCATCTTCGTACTTACCAATAGCTAAGGGAACTTCTACTTGGTGGCTAACTTTCATTTCTCCATTGTCGTTAAGCCATTGAAGCTTGTAAGGTGCTGGATACTTTTTCGTTTTTAAACCAAGCTTCTTTACCATAGATTCACTTGCCACATTGGTACAACTGCCTCCATCGATAATAAGGCTACAAACTTTCCCTTGAACAAGACACCTAGTGTGAAACAGATTCTCCCTTTGCTCTTGTTCTTCTTCTTTTGTTTGAATGCTTAAAGACCTTCTGGCTACCAATAAATCTCCTTTAGCAGGTCGCTCTAAGTGTTCTTCGGAAGAATCAGAGACAATTTCTTCTTCCCCTGAAATTATTTCTCCATTATCTAGAATTGTCATAATCTTCTTATTAGAACACTCATTAGCATAATGTCCCATCCCTTTGCACTTGAAACACTTAAAATCACGAGTTATGATTGCAACCTCTTTAGGTTTGCCCTTGTTATCAATAGACAATGGTGTTCCAGATTTTTGGTTCACCTCTACATAGCTTCCTTTATGATAATTGGTCTTCTCATCTTTTGAATAACTTGGCTTAATTGTTACTGCCCCTGAACCGTAACTTGATCTTGAGGATTTCTTTCTTTTAACTTGTTGTTCAAATAACAAAGCTTTGTGTAGCATCTCTTCTCGTTCAACATAATACTGAGTTTCCAGTCTGTCTTGAATTTCTCTATTTATAAACCCCCAAGAAACCTTGACATTCTTGCCTCTCTATCTTCTAAAATATCAGCTCGCAACATTAAGGTCTCCATTTCTTGATAATACTCTTCAACAGATCGGTTTCCTTGTGCTAATCTCCTCAGCTTTAGATGCAGCTTACGGTGGTAATGACTATGAACAAACCTCTTCCGCATAATGGCTTTCATTTCTGCCCATGATTCTATAGGATGTTCCCCATTATGCCTTCTTGAGGTAACTAGTTGATCCCACCAACTAAGAGCATAATCATAAAATTCAGTACCAGCAATTCTTATTCGATTGGTCTCCGTGTAGTGTTGAACGTTGAAAATGAGTTCAATCTTCTTTTCCCATTCCAAATAGGCATCTGGATCGTTTTTTCCATGGAATGGTGGAATCTTAATCTTGAGACCTCCAAGATTGTCACGCATACGTTCGTTGCCCTCTCTTGTACGTCTATGGTGCCTTCTATGGCTGTTTCGAGACGAATTGCTCATGCGTTCATAATATTCATCAGCGGCTTCATTTCTGAATTGTTCAGGTAGTTCATGGTTTCTTCTTGGATTGGTTTGTCGTGAACGGTTCCGCTCGTGGTCAGTGTTTGATTGGAACTCTTCGCGAAAGGCATCTATCTTGGTGTCTATCAACTTTGTCATAGCTTCAATTAGAAGCTTGTTGTTATTGAAATTACTATTTTCTGCATCATTTGAATTAGACATCCTTTTTTTCAGAATGTTGCTCTGATACCACTTGATAAACTCCTCCTAGAATCGGCATTCTGAAATGGGATAGGGATAACTTTGCAACCAGGAACCCAAAAGGATTCAAGGATCAAAGGATGTGGATCGATAGGTCACACAAAGGTTGTGGAAAGGCCTTTGATATTCCAACTGATCTTCCTTTGGATATGACGCACCAAATGAAGAACAGGTTTTCTTGTGGATATTACACACCAACAAGAGAAGAGTAAAACTTAAGAAGTTTTTTCAGAATCAAAGATAGTCTAACCATTAGAATTCGGAGTACATAGTTTTTATAGGAGAAAGAACTAGCCTGGAACATAATTAAGGTTGTTCTTGGAAACATAATGCATGCCTCTAAAACAATTAAGGCTTTTCTTGGAAACAAAATGCTTTAATATTGAAAATACAAAGTATTAATGATATAAGCTGGAAATCAGACCCTTCCCTCCTCCAAGGACGTGGCTTTTGGTGTAGATGGGCCTTGGGCTTTTATTTCAACAAATGGGCAATGGTGAAGTGAAACAATTGCCTCATTAAAAACCTTGTCAAGGAAACCCATTGGGACAAAACTTGAACAAGGGAAAAAGAGTACAATCGAGACACTTTCTCATTTGTTGAAATCAATTAGCTTGAATCAAGACCAAAGTGGTTTAACAAGCTTTCCACCATACTTTATGTTTTGATCACGTGGATTCTCTAGTTGATTAAGCAATCCTCCAACAGCTTTGTTAAATTGTTTTTCTCTTGATCGAGTTGTTGGACCAACCGGTAAAATAAGAATATCTTCAACTTCAAGCTCATCTTCTTTTTCAAGTAGTTCATCTGGTTCTTGCACATTTCCATGTTCTAAGCTCCTTGTGTCATCTAGGATCACATTAGTAGTGGTTGATCGGAATTTATATAATGTTACGGGAACATGAGGAGATGATCAGTACGTACAAGGAGTAGACTGTATATATTATCCTTTAACAACTGAGATCAAGTCCATTACTCTTCCAAAGCGTTTTGATATCTCTAAGGCTGAAAAATTCGATTGGATGCAGAATCTTGATGATCATATCTAACAATTCAAGAAGTATATGATGAACTTCAAAGTTTATGATAGGCTGGTATGCATAGCATTTTTTCTAGATATTCAAGGGTACATCATTGAAGTGGTATAATAGGATTCCGAGGGGATCTATTACCAACTTCAGGGATTTTTATACAACTTTCCGACAATAGTTTATGGGAAGCAAATAAATGTGTGCAAATTTAGATACAATAATACAATGTAAACAATTTGTGGGAGAGAAGTTGAAGGATTATACGAAGTCTTTTGTGTTAACAAAATCATGACAGGATAATTGTGAACAGTTGGTTGCTATGGCTGCATTTTGACAAAGATTATTACTAGGTGATTTAAAAAATGAGACAACAAAAAGGAGAGCCTTAACTTTGGAGCACTTATGGCTCGAGTCGAGAACCAAATTAAACTGGAAGAATCAACCAAAGGTGGAAGGTGCAAGGTGCAAGGGAAAACAAGGAATATACCATCGAGGAGCGAGACCAGCTGACGGCTGAAATAGAGGTGTTGAGAGAGATAAAACAAGCAGAAAAATGAGTTAAGGAGAAATCTGGAGTGTCAGTACTTCACCACACTGACAATCCTCGAGACAATGAGCAATCTTTGAAAACTCATCTCAGCATAAAAAAGTCACACCGATCCAAGCCAGTTGAGAGGTCTGATCTGAGTCCTCCAGCAGCTCGTCAAATGAGGCATAACTTAAAAAATCATTATCTTCAAGTAGTGATGAAGGAAGATTTAAAAAGAATATGAGGCTGACTAAAAAAAATTCAAGAAAGAATGATAGACATGAGAGGCTTAAGAAGCACCATGGTAAGGGTAAGGGGTCAGCTCACTAGCATATTGATCAGTTGCTGATTGGTCCTGGTATTCAGTCCGAACCGGGTATTTTTGCAACCCCTAATGAAGATACCGTTTTCAGTCGCAGTAAAAATTGGAGGCAATTGTCTTTGTCCGCAAAAATACTCTTCGGAAATCTTCCTAAAAGGTTTGATAGATCCAAGATGGCGAAATATGATGGGAGTTGAGATCCAGACAACCATCTCAAATAGTTCAAGAACTTTATGATGAATTTTGACGATGATGACAAGCTATTGTGTAGCGCCTTCTCCCAAACTTTCATAGGGAGTGCCCTTAAGTGGTACAACAGTCTCCCTCAGAGGTGTATAAGAAATTTTGATACGTTCTAGGTTGCCTCCAGAGGAAATTTTTTGGAAGTAAGAAACTTAATGGTAATGAGGACACCATTATCCATTGTGCTCAAGAACCAAAAGAGTCCCTGACGGAATACATTAATCGATTTGTGAATTCAAAGAATGGGCTAGCAAATTGTTTTGAACAAGTTGTAATTGCTTCATTTAGGCAAGGTTTAAATCCAAGGAACCTAGCAGATTCGATAACTCGGAAGAAGGCTATGACCTAGGGTGGTTTGTTAAATGAAGTGGGAAAGTAAGTCAATGTAGAGGAGACCAAGAAAATCAGAGTGCACTGTCAAGTGAGATCTAATACTACAACAACAACTCCACTAGATACTAACCAATCCGGTTATAGGGCAAAAGAGACTGGACATGGGTCCAACCGATCAAGGCAGAATCAGTCCAACCAAACTCAGAGCCAACAAACCAGAAGTAAGAGGGGGCCTTGGGTTCAACCTGAGTGTTTTGCTGAGTTGGGGGAGAGTGTGGCTACTATTTATGACAAGACTAAAAATGAGGTACATTTTAGAAGCCGACAGCGTTACAGTCTCCCAGAGAAAATCGGAGCACTTGCTTCTGCAAATACCATAATGACATAGGCTATGATACTCACGATTGTCTAGTCTTGAAGCACGAGGTCCATAACCTCATTGAATGGGAAAGTTGGGGGCCTACGTTAAAAAATGAGGTGGAAGCAGACCGGATAAAGCGCAAACCAATGCTCCCCAAACGGTCCTTCGAAAAATGCTGCGACATCTACACAAGAGGGTGCAATGGTGATTGTTGAAAGATTTGATGTAGACTCTGAGTATATGGTACCAGATCCGAGTCGAAATCAGGTGGGGGTGATAACAGACAAAACCAAAACAGTTTCCGGACTGATCAGCTTTTTTGAGTCACTAACTATTTTCGGAGGAGATACGGTGATTGCGCCTTCTACTTTTACAAGGAAGAGGAGTGTCCAAAATTTGGCCACCCAGTTGGATGGTAAAATGTCCACTTACTAGTGTCAATCCCCATCCCCATTTATAGTTTTTGATGAGGATGACTTGAGGGACATTGCAGGGCCTCACAAAGATGCAGTGGTAATAGGAGCTTCAATAAGGGGAAACGATATACGCCGAATTCTGATCGATACGGGCAGTTTGGCAAACATCTTGTTTTTAAGCTTCTACAAGAAAATGAGAAACTCTTTGGTTATACAACGTTCAAACATAACGATTGTAGGCTTCACATGAAGTTCTACAGATGTGATCGGGGAGTTCTAAGAGGAAGTATTGTTGGGCACGAGACCTTTTAAAATGATGGTAAGAGTGCTATTTGTGGTGATGGATTGCCCAACATCGTACAATGCAATGTTCGAGAGTTCTTGGATCTCCAGAATGCATGTTGTGGCCTCTACGGTCCACCAATGTTCGAAGTATGTTGTCCAGGGACAAGTAGGTGTTGTCCGGAGCAGTCAGAAGATAGCCAGGGAATGCTATGCACATCCCTTGCCCCTAAAACTCTAGGGACAGTCAGAATTAACAAAGATTAGCTGCTATTGGAGCCTTCTGCTAAGGAAAATGAAATTTATGATCCTAGGGAGGCTCCCAGTGTTATAATAGCGATTCAGGAAGTTGAAAATCACTCCCTTGTAGAGGTCAAGACTATTAAGATTGGTTCCAAGCTGGCACCAGAATTGAAGCACCAGTTATTATCCTTTTTAATGAATAATCAACATATTTTTTCATGGTGCAACAATGATGTTACTGGGGTACCAACAGATATTATCTCTCATAAATTGTCAATACAGAGTGATATTGCATCAGTTGTACAGAAGATGAGGTTTTTTTCTAAGGTAAAAACATATGTGATTGTCCGAGAAGTTGACTGTTTAACCAAGATGGGTCACATTAAAGAATCTCAGTACCTTTTGTGGACTGCCAACCCTGTGTTAGTCAAGAAAAAGAATAGAAAGTGGCGTATATGCATTGATTTCACTAACCTCAATAGGGCATGCCCTAGGGATCTTTATCTCGTTCCTCGGATAGATCAATTGGTTGATTCTACCTCTGGAAACAAACTATTGTCCTTCATGGATGCCTTCTCAAGCAGAGGTCTTCATTGTGATAGGGTGATGCGGTTCGGAATGAAAAATGTTGGGGCCACTTATCATAGGTTGGTGAATAAAACTTTTGCTAATCAGATTGCCAGAAGCATGGAAGTTTACATAGATGATATGATGGTTAAAATCTTGCAGGAGGATTCACATATATCTGACCTTCAAGAGAATTCTCCAATTTAGTAGTTGTGAATTTAAAATTGAAGCATGAGAAGTGTGTATTTGAGGTCCGATCTGGAAAATTCTTGGGCTACATCATAGTGAAAAGAGAATTCAACATGATCCGAATCAACTTAATGCTTTACTAGCAATGGACCCTCATCGAAATATTAAAGAAGTTCAAAGGCTGACAGGACGATTGGATGCGTTGAATAGGTTTATATCAAGATCATCAGACAAGTACTGAGAAATGCTAAAGACTTCAATTGGTCTCCACACTGTGAACAGGATTTTATTGAAATAAAGAAGAATTTATCCTCACCCAAAACTCTTTTCAAGCGTGTTCCACGAAAAAGCTCTATGTGTATCTAGATGTATCAAAATATGCAATAAGTGTTGTGCTAGTTAGAGAAGTGGACAATTACCCTCGTCCGGTGTATTATATCAGTATGAGCATGTTGAATGTTGAAGGAATATATATGAAATTCGAAAAATTGGCACTAGCCTTGATAATTGCAGCGAGAAAAATGAGACCATACTTCCAAGCTTATTCCATTGTTGTTCGAACATCTTTTCCCTTAAAAAGTGTTTTTCAGAAAGCCGATGTATCAAGCAGAATGACCTAGTGGTCAGTGGAGCTAGGTGATTATGATATTGACTTTTTCCCTCGAACAATAATTAAAGCCCAGTTAGTGGTTGACTTCTTGGTAGAGTTTCATGCTGATAGATCCTTTGGACAGGAATTAGAGAATAGATCTAAGAAAGAATGGGTAGTTCCAACTGACAGTGGATCAAGTACTATGGGCTATGGAGCTGGGATTCGTCTAACTTCTCCATATGGTAACAAGATGTATCAGGCCATATGTTTTGGGTTCAGAGCTTCTAATAATGAGTCTGAATATGAAGTAGCCATAGTTGGTCTTCAGCTGGCTCTCTTATGTGGGGCTAAGAGAGTTCAGTTAATGAGTGATTCTCAGTTTCTCATTCACCATGCTCAGTGAAATTTGAAGTAAAGAAATAACAGTTGATTAAATACTTGCTTATGTTGAAAGAAGTTGCCACGAACTATAAAAATATTTACCATGAGCGCATTCCTAGATCAGAAAACACTATGGCAGACTCTTTGGAAACTATAGCCTATTCTGAATCCTACCCATGGATTCTTGAGCAAGAATGTCCGTCCGTACAGACAAATCGGGAAAAAGAGATTGAAGAAAATATGAATATATTTGTTATTCAACCTAAAGATTGAAGATATGCTCTTCTCCAATACATCTCTGATGGGATATTTCCTCCGGAAAAAGCTGTGGCAAGAAAGATCAAGTACAAGGCTCATAGTTTCTTGATACTAAGAGAGGTTCTTTATAAAAAAAATCCTTCAGTAGACCTCTCTTACCTTTTTTAGGATTTGAAGACTCCCAAGTTGTATTCTCTGAACTACAAGATGGGGAAGGTTCTACACATTGTGGCTAAGGGGCCTTAACCAGAAGGGTCCTATTAGCAAGATACTACTGGCCAACTATAATGGCAGATGCTAAAGAGATGGTGACAAAGTGTGATCCTTGTAAAAAATATGGGAATGAAATTCATGTGCCAGCAGTTCCTATGGAGTCCATATTTGAACCACTACCCTTTGCCAGATGGGGTATGGATTCAGTTGGGCCTCTTCCAATGGCGTCCGGTGGACGTAGAACAATCATAATCGCTATTGACTATTTTTCTAAGTGGATAGAGGAAGCTCCTTTGACCAGAACCACTTTGAAGGCAGTTATTAAATTTATCTTATCCAACATATGTTGTAAATTTGGGGTTCCCAAGAATATTACAATAGACAATGGGCTAGAGTTTGATAATAAGGACATGGAAGCCTTCTGTACCTCTAGAGGGATTCAACATTGTTTTTCTTATCCTTTACACCCTCAAACAAATGACCAGGTTGAGGTTGTAAATAGAACTATCTTGTCTGGATTAAAGAAGAATTTTGGAAAGAGCTGAAGGAAAGTGCCCATGTTATTTACAAGAACTATTGTGGGCCTATCGAACTACTCATCGGGCTGCCACACATGAGTCTCCTTTATCTTTGGTATATGGGATGGATGCAATTACTCCCATAGAAGCTACTTTACCATCTCACAGAGTCCAAAATTATTCCGAACAGGCTAATGATGTAGCAGTTACGAATCAGTTGGACTTGATAGAAGAAAAAAGAGTTAAAGTACATTTGAGAACAACACATTACCAAGGCTTGATGAGGAGCATACTTGCTTCCAAAGTTAAACGAAGATATTTTTGAGTAGGAGACAAAGTTTTAAGAAAAGTATTTTTACACACCAAGGAAAAGAAGTTAGGTAAGCTGGCTCCGAACTAGGAAAGCCCTTATGTGATCTGTGAAAAAGTTAAACCAGGAACATAACAGGCTCCAAGACAAAGAAGAGAGAGCTTTGAAGCACCCATGGAATGTTGAACATCGAAGGTTATATTTAGAATGAAACAATTTTTGTAAATATTTACTTTTAAATATCAAATGTAAATATTAGGGGGCATACTCTTTCCTACCCTGGTGGCGCGGGGAGGTTTTAATGAGGTGTCCGGGTTTTTCAATAATATATGATGCCTTTTTCAAAAGTATGGTATATTTTTTTTTCAATTTAGATATCAAAAACTTATTCAACACCCCGGATCTCAAGTATTGCTGAGTTGATCGGATATATTAAGCACTTGATCACATTTATTAAACACATGTGATCGAAGATGTTGAATACTGTTGTTCAACACATCTGAAATATGAAAGGTTATTCAAACATTGGCCTTAAAAGAGTCAAATAAAATTTAAATAATAGGGAATATGATAATTAGAATCTGATCGGACTACAACCGATCTCTGATACACAAAAAATGCCCTAGCCATCCAAGAACTTTAGTCTTTCAAAATAGAAAGTGCAACCTTAGGGCTTGTTCCCTTCAGATTTTTCTTCACCACCATCTTTTTTGGGACTTTTCAGCTCAACACTTGAACTCTCACCCACTTCTTCATCATCATCAGAGTCTATTCTACTGGAGTAGTTATGCTTGTCCCCGTCAGCCATCGTATGAAAAGAGAGATCTTCATAGTCCACATATTTCCGGAGAGGACCAAGGGTCCTCTTAGGAAAGGTCTCATGGAAATATCGGACTTGATTCCATCATCCTTATTCTCCAGAGAATCCGCTATTCCATTAGCATACTTCTCTATCCCTGCAGATATGGCTTGAGCTTGTTGGCGCTCCACGACATCTTTCTCTTTGGTCTTCTCCTGGATAGTATTCTCCAGCTTAGCCTTGTCATCGGACGAAGTCTGGATAGTACTGTCCTTAGTTTGCAATTGCTCCTTCAAAGTTGTGATATGATTTGAAAAAGAAGTCTCCAAGTGGAAGTATTTGGTTTGAAGCTCTTTCCTGGCCGTTTCCGACTTAAGCAGTTTAGCAGCTAAATCCTCTTTTTATTTTTTTAATAATTCTATGCTCTGCTGAGCGCTGAGAAGATTGATTGAAAATTTTTGCTTCACTGTAGTCAGGATGTTAATGGTAACAGTTTGATCCTTTACCTGCCTCTCCAGATCGAGCCCTGGTCGAACATAACCCAAGAGGGCATGGCTTAAAGTATCTTGTTCACTAGATATTGTGTAAGTATCGTCATTATAAGTCACAACATTGGAAGAGTTAGTAGGACGGTAAGGCCCCGCAAAGTCATATTTTTCTAAGTCATTGGAATAAAAATTTATGTTTTGAAAGGCGGCAAGATCTACCTCTTCGTTACCGTCACCAATGACCTGTTCGGAATGAAGATTGGTTGGAATTTACTCCTGCAACGTAGGGTCGGTAGAAGCTAGATGAAGGACTTCATGAGGACGAAGGATTATCTCTACTCCCAGAGTAACTTTCTGCTTTGGCAACTTTCTCATCGGTGTTGGCTTTATGCTTCTTGTCTTTCTTTGGAATCTTTGCTGGGTTATCTGACCCACCAGCCTCCTTCAGGGACTTCTAGTGCTTCCTGGAAAGCAGCGTTAATACTTCATTGGTTCTCCGAACTGGTCCCTTCAATAGTTGTTTGAGGTGGGTCTGTTGTGGCCTTCTGCTTTTTCTTGTTTTTCATCTTGTTCAAATGACTAGGGGCTTTGGCCCTGGAAGGCAGGTAAAGTTTGGAATCTTTGGCCTCTGTCCTACTTAGAATGACATCTGAAGGGGAAGGGGTGGTTAGCTCTTCCCAGGAGAGGTCTCTTCTCCCTGTGGTGCTCCACAGATGAGACCTCATGTAGTTCCCCGATACAAAACACTTCTGAAAAGCATTGCCCCACTTCTCTAAGGCCCAAACGTTCAACTTGGCACAAGTATCCTGACCTGCCTCTACATAGTCCGAGAACTCCATCGGAAGCACTGAAAAGAAGTATGCGTCAGTTTGGATTAAAAACTTAACGCTTGAAAGATAAAAGAAGAAATAAGAGAAACTCACCAATGCTCTTCTAGCAACTGGTCAATTGGCTTAGGTTTGAATTAGCTTGATATTCTTGCCCTTCTCCCAAGCCCCACTAATGAACAAGAACTACGTCCTCCACGGTTTTTCAGACTCCAGAAGATTGATCACTATATTGTAATCATTCCCCATGTTGTAGTGGTAGAAGAGGATGTGATGATTTTTACACAAGCTTGTCACAATAGCAAACTGTTCCATTGGTATTGGAATCTTAGACAACTTGTATGCCATGATACTGGCCAGTAGAGTATACCAAGCATTGGAGTTCAGTTGACTAGGACATAACTTGATCAGATGGAAGTATTTGACTAACTCTGTATCCAAAAGAAACAGAAGTCCCCAATTTAACACTTTTGTATAAACCACCATTTCATTGAGCTTGCAGTCCATCGGGCTTTCTGGGGTGATTAGAGTTCTTACTTCCATACACTCTGGCATTACCCCACTTAGTGCGAATCTAACCCATATCAGCAATGTGGGTGTATACGTAAGCTATGTTTTGAAGGGACAACAAATACTTCATGCTGACCTTCTTAAAGCATGGCCCCACTCTACCTTCCAGACTCTCCGGAAGCGCATCCAGATGAGTTATACACCACCTTGTTCTTGCCCTTCCGATCTGCAGTTGTATCTTCTGTTTGACTGGATACCTCAAAAGAGGCTTCATCTATATTGTCCATATTTGCTTCCATTACTATAGAAGGCTGTTCGGATGGCTGTACAAATAACTGTTCGGATGGTTGTACAGATGGCAGTTCAGATAGTCTAGTTTTTGCTATGGGTTGTTGCCCATATAGTTTAGACTTTGGCACAGATTTTATTTCCTCCGACCTGGAGGGCTATGAAGATGTAGGGGTGGATTTTGATTTGGATTGACGCGTGACTCGGTGTGAGGTTAATTTATCTGGAGATTTCTCTGCATCTGACCCCATTGCGATGAAAGGCGAGGGGTTTCTTATACTAGATACAACTTTCTCCTTAGGTAAAGAATTTTAGGACTCCTAGATAGAGGACCCTCATGGAAGAGGTGAAAGATTTGCTACGAATGGAAATTTCCTAACCTTGGAAGTTTTTTAAGATGATGAACCGTGGTCTGTATTAAATTGTGGTTGATTATTTCCTTCACCGAGTGAAACAGGAAGGCCAGCAACAATGCGTTCGTCTCTTGCAACTTTTTGTGCTTTCTCTAACTAAAATAAGTTTAACCAACCTCCTTTTACTAAGGCATTTCTGACTGTGAACATATATGATTCAAGCACAAATTTGAAGATGAAGTAAGTTTTCTCTCACTATGAATGTTTGTGATTTTTGAAGACAACAAAACAGTAAGAAGGTTTATATATAGCAGTGGAAAAAAGAATAACCGAACATTTTGCTGCGTTAAATAGGTTAATTTCAAGATGATCTGAAAAGTATGCTCAATTTTTCCAAGTATTAAGAAATGCTAAAGACTTTAATTGGTCTTCACAATGTGAACATGCTTTCCTTGAAATCAAGAAACATTTATCTTCGCCTAAGACGTTGTTCAAACCTATTCAGGGGGAGATACTTTATATATACTTAGCTGTGTCAGAATATGCAGTAAGTGCTATGTTAATAAAAGAAATCGATAGTTACCCCCGTCTGGTATATTATATAAGTCTATTGGAAGTAAAAAAGAGATATATGAAGTTAGAAAAGTTAGCCTTCGCATTGGTAATAGCAACCAAAAAAATGAGACCGTGCTTCCATTCATATTTGATTGTTGTCTGAACATCTCTTCCCTTGAAGAATGTTCTCCAAATGGCTGATATATCAAAAAGAATGACCAAATGGTCAGTCGAGCTGAGTGATTATGATATTGATTTTGTGCCTCATACTGCAGTCAAGGCTCAAGTTGTGGCTGATTTCTTAGTAGAGTTTCATACTGAAAGGCCCTCTGAGCAAATGCAATCAAACCAATCTAAAAAATAATGCATAGTCCGAACAGATGGTGGGTTTGTTGGGCTGATCTAAAAAAGATATTTAACGCAGCCAAAAAGGATTGATTCTGCCTGGGCCGATGACTAAGAGAATCGTTATAATTTATCCTTCTAATCAATTGTTTGATCATTGATTCCCGGACAATAAAGCATTAAATGTTTCTCTATTGTGAAAACCAAGGGCCATTGCAGATCTGACTTTGGCATCCTCCCGATTTAGGGCCACCATCCATTTATTAGCTTAAGCAGTATACACATCTAATTCGTCTTTTTAAGCTTGAACTTTGAAGGCAACCAAATTTGTGGTAGCATTTTTTCTTATCTTCTTTCGCTATTCAGATAGCTTCTTTCAGCTCTTCGATTTCTTTCAGTAACAGATCAATCATCATATTATTTTTCCTCAAGGTTTGTGTTATGCTTCGATCCTATTTTCAACATAGTAGTCGTTATCTTAGTCATATCAGTTTAAAATGCATAGTTTTTATTATGTGACTGTTTTTCCACCAAGAGCATCCATTGTTTATTCCTAACTGCTATGCATTTTTTATCTAAAAAGCACTCTGTCGTAGCTTGCCAAATTTTTATGAAGAAACTTAGAGTTCCATACTATAATCGAAATAAAATTCTTGAGACACACAGTTAAATCTTTAACTTTATTTTAACTATGCATTGTCGCCCTTCTCTTGAACTTTTCCATTGAACAAAAAATCATGTAGAGCAGCGACAAAACAATCTATTTTGAGAAGTTGAAAAGACCTAGAGTTGGAAGAATCTGACCCTTGTTATTCTCTACCGGAAGAACTAGTGAGTGAGATCATGGGGACTGAGTGTCAAGATGGTCAGCCACCGTGATAAGCCCCTTGATCGACAACTTTAGAGTTTTGACCATGACAAAACGCATCAGTATTCATAATAACTTCAACAATTTGGTCTGAAAACGGGACAGTCGTCTTTCCAGTATCAACTCTCTTTTGAACCAAATATTTTTCTTTCTTTTTGCCTTTTCCCCCATTTTTACAATTAGAGGTATGTGTTGATTTTTTTATGGAGGAATTTTTTATTTTATCCCATTCTTCCTTGGACCATCAATCTTCTTCGCGTGTTCATTGACATTTGGGGCGTAAACTACAATTTTTATCTCCTTATTAACATTTGAATCAGCCAAAATAATTTTCTTCTTTCATTCATTGGCATATTCTGTAGATCTCTTTTTATCCGGACCACAATAGTTTCCTTCGTACCCTTTTTCCTGTAAACCTTTTTATGGTTAGAAGGTAAACATACGCGTTAAGGGCAGGCAATCGGTCCACAATCTCATTGGTGTAGGAGGACTCATCAATTATTCCAGAGAGGGTAATTCTCTTTTTCATTTTCCAGAGATGGCTCCAGATCAGGTTAACAATTATGAAATACACTCGACCAATTTTGTTTAGTCCACTTGCTCAGCTTTCTGAAAGTCTTCTCAGCGGCTTCCAAATGTTGTTATTGGGACTTAGAGATTACTTCAAAAGAAGATTGTATGAGAAAAAAAATGTTTAACAAAATGACTAAAGTGTGATAATAGTTTCGGATAAGTTCGGCGGAAGATCAAACTTACTTATATTCTCCCACTTCCTCCAAAGTTGGCGATGATTTAGTCTCTTTGAAATTTCTTAACCATTATCCCAACAACCATTAATAAAAAATAATTGTTTCTTCTAAGTCGTTTATGCTCTCAAGAGATCATCGACCAACTTGTACTCGTTCCTTAAGGTGATGAAATAAAAAGGTATAACTTACTCCCTCGAAAAAGAGGTAATGGCCACAAACTTCTCTATAAGAAGTTTGATTTTAGAAAGCCTCAAAGCAAGGATACAAGAAATTAGGGTGAACTATGTATTCAAATTTTACCAACTAAGGAAAATGTCTACCTATTTAAAGTATCGAATGACGGCAGGGTCTAAAGGAAACCAAAGTTCCTAATTCAAGACATCATGAAAAACCACAAGTCACGAATCTAGGTAGAAAGTGGTGTCTCTCCAAATTTCGGGAAATCAGACATGAGACGACTCCAAGATCGCCATCTTTTGGATTCTTAATAGTAATTGTATTTGATTTTATAGAGAGTTATAAGGTATCGATTGTTGAATTCATGAATATTCTTTTTTAATACTCCGGATATATCTGAGGCCAATTTAACTTCAGCTTATTTTGTTTTATCTTTCTTCAGATTCAAATTCTCCTTTTTATTCTTTTTCTAAGCACCAACCTCGTCATCAGATTCTCTCAAACCCTCTTGGTATCAGGAGAAATTTCATTAACTAATTGCATCAATTTTTTAGCAAATGTATCCAAGACTGTAGCTTTACTTGTAAGAATCCCCTTAGGTCTTGTAGGAACATTTTCTCTAAACCTAGCAGATTCTTCGGGGGTGTATTATAGTTGAGATGAACCACCATAGGAATTTTGGAATCTTTTTCTCTAGAGTAGGGAGAGGATTTTCTTTTATCAAAGGCAACAAGAGATTTTCCCAATATCTCCTTTGGATCTAATTCCTTTGCCTTTGAGTGAAAGAACTAGCATAGATGGGAAAAAGAAAGGTGAACTTGTAAAACAGATCCATGATGATGCAAGGAAAAACATAGAAAAGAAAACTGAGCAATATGTCAAACAAGCAAACAAGGGAAACGTAAGAAAGTTTTTGAGGTTGGAGATCAAGTATGGGTGCACTTAAGAAAGGAAAGATTTACAGAAGAGAGGAAGTCAAAATTGATGCCTAGAATTGATGGACCATTTGAAGTAACAAAAAAGATCAACAATAATACGTATCAACTTGACCTACGAGGTAAGTATAAAGTGAGTCCGACCTTTAATGTTTCTGATTTGGTTCCTTTTATCGCAGATGAAATGGATTTGAGGTCAAATCCTTTTCAAGTGGGAGAGGATGATGTGATCCTAGATGACACAAGGAGCTTAGAACATGGAAATGTGCAAGAACCAGATGAACAACTTGAAAAAGAAGATGAGCTTGAAGTTGAAGATATTCTTATTTTACCGTCTGGTCAAACAACTCGATCAAGAGCAAAAAACTTTAGCAATGCTGTTGGAGGATTGCTTAATTTACTAGAGAATCCACGTGATCAAAACAGCAAGTATGGTGGAAAAGCTTGTCAAACCACTTTGGTCTTGATTCAAGCTAATTGATTTCAACAAATGAGAAAGTGTCTCGATTGTACTCTTTTTCCCTTGTTCAAGTTTTGTCCCAATGGGTTTTCTTGACAAGGTTTTTAATGAGGCAATTGTTTCACTTCACCATTGCCTATTTGTTGAAATAAAAGCCCAAGGCCCATCTACACCAAAAGCCACGTCCTTGGAGGAGGGAAGGGTCTGATTTCCAGCTTATATCATTAATACTTTGTATTTTCAATATTAAAGCATTTTGTTTCCAAGAAAAGCCTTAATTATTTTAGAGGCATGCATTATGTTTCCAAGAACAACCTTAATTATGTTCAAGGCTAGTTCTTTCTCCTATAAAAACTATGTACTCAGAATTCTAATGGTTAGACTATCTTTGATTCTGAAAAAACTTCTTAAGTTTTAGTCTTCTCTTGTTGGTGTGTAATATCCACAAGAAAACCTGTTCTTCATTTGGTGCGTCATATCCAAAGGCCTTTCCATAACCTTTGTGTGAACTATCGATCCACATCCTTTGATCCTTGAATCCTTTTGGGTTTCTGGTTGCAAAGTTATCCCTATCCCATTTCAGAGTGCCGATTCTAGGAGGAATTTATCAGGATGAGTGGAAAACTGCATTTAAAACTAAGCATGGACTATATGAATGGTTAGTAATGCCATTTGGGCTGACTAATGCACCTAGTACATTCATGCGGTTAATGAATCATGTTCTAAGGGCTTATATATGAGTTTTTGTTGTAGTATATTTCGATGACATCTTAATTTACAGCAAGTGCTTAGAAGAACATGTTCACCATCAGAAATTGATTTTAAGTGTACTTAGGAAGGAAAATCTCTATGCTAATCTTAAGAAATGCACTTTTTGTACCGATAATCTTGTCTTTTTAGGATTTGTTATAAGTGCAGATGGTATTAAGGTGGATGAGGAAAAGGTTAATGCAATCCGCGAATGGCCAAGTCCAAAAACAGTTGACGAAGTGAGAAGCTTCCATGGCCTTGCAGGATTTTATAGGAGTTTTATCAAAGATTTCAGCACCTTAGCTGCACCACTCAGTGAAATAATAAAGAAGGACGTTGGTTTCAAGTGGGAACAAGCTCAAGAAGAAGCACTTCAATCCTTAAAAGAGAAGCTTACTCATGCTCCTATCTTGACATTACCTGATTTTCTTAAAACTTTTGAGATTGAATGTGATGCTTCTGGAATTGGGATTGGAGCTATTTCGATGACATCTTAATTTACAACAAGTGCTTAGAAGAACATGTTCACCATCTGAAATTGATTTTAAGTGTACTTAGGAAGGAAAATCTCTATGCTAATCTTAAGAAATGCACTTTTTGTACCGATAATCTTGTCTTTTTAGGATTTGTTATAAGTGCAGATGGTATTAAGGTGGATGAGGAAAAGGTTAAGGCAATCCGCGAATGGCCAAGTCCAAAAACAGTTGACAAAGTGAGAAGCATCCACGGCCTTGCAGGATTTTATAGGAGTTTTATCAAAGATTTCAGCACCTTAGCTGCACCACTCAGTGAAATAATAAAGAAGGACGTTGGTTTCAAGTGGGAACAAGCTCAAGAAGAAGCATTTCAATCCTTAAAAGAGAAGCTTACTCATGCTCCTATCTTGACATTATCTGATTTTCTTACAACTTTTGAGATTGAATGTGATGCTTCTGGAATTGGGATTGGAGCTGTTTTGATGCAAGATAAAAAGCCCATAGCTTATTTCAGTGAAAATCCTGGAGGAGCTACTCAAAACTATCCTACTTATGACAAGGACTTGTATGCCTTAGTTCGAGCTTTGCAAACATGGCAGCATTACTTGTGGCCAAAGGAGTTTGTCATACACACTGACCATGAATCTCTCAAACACCTAAAAAGTCAGCAAAAACTTAACAAAAGACATGCAAGGTGGATAGAATTTATTGAGACATTTCCATATGTCATCAAATACAAACAAGGTAAAGAAAATATTGTTGCTGATGCATTGTCCGGAAGGTATGCCTTAATCACTACTCTTGAAGCTAATATTTTAGGATTTGATCATCTTAAGAGTTTATATGAAAATGATTCTGATTTTGGAAAGATGTATCAAGCATGTGAAAAGTTTGCTTCAGGGCGGTTCTATAGGCATGATGGATTCTTATTCTTTGATAAACGTTTGTGTGTGCCTAATTGTTCTATGAGAGATTTACTTGTTAGAGAAGCCCATGGAGGAGGCTTAATGGGACATTTTGGAATAGCTAAAACTCTCAAGGTAATGCTGGATCACTTCCATTGGCCACATATGAGAAGGGATGTTGAAAGAATCCGTCACATATGTGCTACTTGCAAACAAGCCAAATCTAAGGTTCAATCCCACGGTTTGTATACTCCTTTACCTATTCCTACGCATCCTTGGAATGATATATCTCTGGACTTTGTAGTTGAATTGCCTAGGACTAGAACTGGTAAGGATTCCATTTTTGTGGTTGTTGATCGATTAATGGCACACTTTGTTGCTTGTCACAAAACTGATGATGCGTTGCACATTGCTAATCTGTTCTTTAAAGAGATAGTTCGTTTGCATGGCATGCCTAGGACGATAGTTTCAGATAGGGACACTAAGTTTCTAAGTTACTTTTGGAAAACTTTGTGGTCTAAGTTAGGGACTAAGCTTTTATTTTCTACTACCTGTCACCCACAAACTGATGGACAAACAGAAGTAGTAAATAGGACTTTGTCCACTCTTCTATGTGCATTAATTAAAAATAACTTGAAAACTTGGGAAGAATGTTTGCCGCATGTTGAATTTGCATACAATCATTCTATGCATTCTGCTTCTAAGTACTCTACTTTTCAAATTGTTTATGGATTTAACCCAATATCTCCGTTGGATCTAATTCCTTTGCCTTTGAGTGAAAGAACTAGCATAGATGGGAAAAAGAAAGCTGAACTTGTAAAACAGATCCATGATGATGCAAGGAAAAACATAGAAAAAAAAATTGAGCAATATGTCAAACAAGCAAACAAGGGAAAACGTGAGAAAGTTTTTGAGGTTGGAGATCAAGTATGGGTGCCCTAAGAGAGGAAGTCAAAATTGATACCTAGAATTGATGGACCATTTGATGTAACAAAAAAGATCAACAATAATGCGTATCAACTTGACCTACAAGGTAAGTGTAAAGTGATTCCTACCTTTAATGTTTCTGATTTGGTTCCTTTTATCGTAGATGAAATGGATTTGAGGTCAAATCCTTTTCAAGTGGGAGCGGATGATGTGATCCTAGATGATACAAGGAGCTTAGAACATGAAAATGTGCAAGAACCAGATGAACAACTTGAAAAAGAAGATGAGCTTGAAGTTGAAGATATTCTTATTTTACCGGCTGGTCCAACAACTCGATTAAGAGCAAAACAATTTAACAAAGCTATTGGAGGATTGCTTAATCAACTAGAGAATCCACGTGATCAAAACAACAAGTATGGTGGAAAAGCTTGTCAAACCACTTTGGTCTTGATTCAAGCTAATTGATTTCAACAAATGAGAAAGTGTCTCGATTGTACTTTTTTTTCCTTGTTCAAGTTTTGTCCCAATGGGTTTTCTTGACAAGGTTTTTAATGAGGCAAATTTTTCACTTCACCATTGCCCATTTGTTGAAATAAAAGCCTAAGGCCCATCTACACCAAAAGCCACGTCCTTGGAGGAGGGGATAGAAGCTGCATCAACCATCCACTCCACTAGAATCCATCTATGAAGGATTACCATTTGACAGGTGGGGATAGACCTGGTAGGTTCACTACTGATGACAACCAGGGGGAGACAAACAATAGTCGTCGTAGTGGATTACTTCTCGAAGTGGGCCAAGGATGAGCCATTATCAGGAACAAAGGATAAATATGTAGTTAAATTCATTTGGTTAAATATCTATTGTCGGTACGGGATCCCAAAAGGCTAACCATGGATAATGGACTCCAATTCGATAGTAGTGAAATGAAATAATTTTGCTCATCTCATAGAACTCAACAGTGCTTCTCAGCACCTTTTCACCCATAGACTAATGGTCAGGTCGAGGTTACGAATAAGACAATTATCAATGGCCTCAAGAAAATTTTAAAGGGAAAGACCGAGAAATGGCTGAATTATCTACAATACGTGTTGTGGGCATACCGGACTACACCCCGAACTACTATTTAAGAGTCACCTTATGCATTGGTGTACGGTATGGATGCAGTAACCCCGCAAAAACAATTTTCCCAAATTTCAGAATCAGCCATTACGAGAAATACAGCAATGGTGAGGATCGACGCTTAGCCTTCGATTCGATTGAAGAGAAGCGAAATCGTGTTAATTCAAATTCATTACTCTATCAAACCTTGATGAGAAACAAGTACGCTTTGAAAGTCCGAAATAGATAATTTAAGATCGGTGAGAAGGTTCTACAAAAACATTTCTTGCATACGAAAGACAAAAGCCTTGGAAAGTTGGCTCCCAATTGGGAAGGACCCTACCAGGTGGTGGAAAAAATAAAGCCGAGGGCATACAGATTGAAGAAAAATTTTGACCGAACTTTACGACTGCCTTAGAATATCAGACATCAAAAGTTGTACTTGGAATAAATTTGAACGTTTATCTTTTTCTTTGTCATTTTATAAAACAATTTTGGTCGGGGGCACACTCTTTCCTACCCTGGTGGCGCGGGAGGTTTTAATGAGGTGTCTATCAAAACCGATATGTTTATTGAATTTGAATCCTTTTATTGATATATTGGCAGTATATATTCAAACCTAAAGGGTTTTTCAACTATTAAGTTGATCTACATATTCAAACCTAAATGGTTTTTCAACTATTAAGTTCATCTACATATTCAAACCTAAAGATTTTTTCAACTATTAAGTTGATCCATATATTCGAACCTAAAGGTTTTTTCAACTATTAAGTTGATCCACATATTCGAACCTAAAGGGATTTCAACTATTAGGTTGATCCACTTATTCGAACCTAAAGAGGTTTTTCAATTATTAAGTTGATCCACATATTCGAACCTAAAGGGTTTTTCAATTATCAAATTGATCTACATATTCGAACTTAAAAGGTTTTTTAAACTATTAAGTTGATCTGAAAATTCAAACCAAATTTGAAAGATTTATTTAACTTTGTCAGTCTATAATTGATGTTTTATTTTGCACTCATAATGTTGTTAGATAGTTCCGTTTCTTAGTATCAGAAATTGATCACTTTCGATTTCTAAGAATGGAACGAACGCTAGGTACTTTAACCAAATATCCCAAGGATAATGATCGGGGTACAACAAAAATACAACAACTTAAGGTTCTTGAGGAACATATACGCATATCCCTCAAGACTGTAAATAAAAATACATCATAAAGGTTTAAGATATAACAAAAAACAACGTATTTACACAGGGACGAATTACAAATAACATGCATTTAACAATCTGATGGGTCTTCAGACGAATCTTCGCCATCAACCTCTTCTTCACTAACAACCCCTTTGGCGAGATCTTCCTCTGGATCACCTTTCCACATTTACCCTAATGGAAACTGGGGGTACTGGCGATGAAAAAACAGAACATAAGAAGCCTTGGCGTCAACAAGCTCTTGTCTCATAACCCTTTTGCCCTTAGCGGCGAACACATTTTTCTCTTCTTTATTTTTCTTTTCCATATCAAACCGAAGCTCAGAGAGATATTTGGCCACTTTATTTGAGCAACCGAACCCTGTACCGCTTTAGCCTGATCTCCTTTAGCTTTTGATAAGGTGTCACGTGGAGATCAGTTAAGTTAGGTTTGTTCGAATTGAGCCACCCGCCACTCTAATTCTTTTCCCCAAAGAGTTTGAAGGGCAGTTTCAGCTGATGCAGCTTGAGTATTGGTACACTCGGTCGCCTTCTTAGGTTCTTTTTCTAACTTGTGATAATTTGTCAACTTCAATTCCATATCGGACAAACGATTTTTGACCTGCGATAGTTCACGGTTGAGTTGCACCGCTTCCCTTTCTTTTAATGATAATGAAATTATCATATCGTACAAAGTTCTAGCCATGGTATCTGACTCTCGAAGAGGAAAGCTACCCGAGCCTTGTGGAAGGGCAACTACGGGTAGTGGCTCATGGCAAGATGTATTCCCGGTTACAAGGGTTATATATCCCTTGGAGGACTTTGGCAAAATCGTTGTGGGGACGACTTGGTGTTGGGAAGTATTGACCCACCTGCAACATTAGCGGGATTATAATAAGCTTCGTTAGTTGGATTTTCCAGATGCTTCAACACCATCGGTTCACTAGCAGGACCCCATTCTTTGACGTTCTTCCTTATTTTTCCAGATTCTTCAACGACCACGTCTAGCTTAACATCTCAATATTATTCGAATAATACTGGGATATTTTTTTGTTCTACCTTCAGAACTTTGTCGGTTTCCTCCACCGCAGCCTGGTCTTTTTTCTTCCTTACCGTTCAGGGTTTTTTTGTTCCCAACCTCACTTACAACAGTTTTCTTCCTTTTTTCCTTGCGGTTTTTGTTCTGGTTTTCTTCGTTGCTGGGGGATTTTCCTTTGCTAGCTATCAGATTACTAAGCACAACTATATTTTCAGGTTCTACAAAAACAAGTTCCCGAGGCTCACCATCAACAACTATTTCATTTATTTTTTTCCCGGTTTCCTGGTCGGATTGCTCTTCTGATTTAACACATTTACTAGGGGCCCGGTTCTGCTTAAGCAAAAATAAATCTCCATCAGAAGCCTATATTCTTTGAACTAGATCAAGAATATCGGGTGGCACCCGCAAATGATCAACGTGTACTGTTTCGTTAGAGCAATGCCAGAGGTTGCTGTTGACCAAGTTGCTATTATCCCTAATTCTTTTGGGCATATGCTTTGAGTTTCTGAAAGATGGTCGTGGCTGACTGTAGATGAGTTTTCTTTATTTCTTGCAACTCCAACTTGAAAGCTAAAGAAGAAGCATGTTAATTATTATTTTTAAAAGATACTAAGGTCAGACTGTTCTTCAACGCAATGCTCACAATCCATTTACAGGTCAGATGCGTCGGGTTATTTACATTGTGAGGTCGACTGTTCTCTCATGCACCGCTTATAAAGACGAATCGGTGCTTCCATGCATTGTTAGTCTCTAACAGTTCATTTACTATATTCTTGTTATTAGCTAAAGAATAGTAGTAAAAAGGTAGCTTGGGTGATTTCGAAAGCCCGGTCATTGCTATATAATCTTCCATAGACATTGGTACCTCAGTTAAACGAGAAGCCATTGTACACGACATCAGCGTGTAACAAGCATTAGAAGTGAATTAGGTCGGGAAAATCCCAAGATTTCGAAGTATCTCACGATGTCAGGATGGAGCGGAAGCCTTATACCCCAATTAAACAAATCGGTAAAAAAGATTTCTTCTCTTTGATGTACTAATAGTGGGTCTCTCTGGGCTTCGGGAATGAGATCTGTACGCAATCGGGAATCGCCCACATAGCTTTGAGCCCGGACTGCTCTTCCGGATTATAGTACAAATAATTACCACTAAAAAAGGAAATAATATGTTCCCGAGGCAAACTATTGTGATAATCGGTAAGTACTTCGTCAATTTCGGATGGAATGGGTTCCTCATTCATTGCGATGGTAGTTGTACTATCCTCCCCGATAACAACCTGTTTACCATCTCGGTGGGTTAAGAGATGACAGCAACCAATCCAATATATATATATATATATATATATATATATATAAATATACACATACTTGTATCCCAAGGTAACAAATATATGAGAAAGAAAGATGGCACCTCGGTGATAGGCATTCACATTAGCCCCATCTCTGCAGCTGCGGTCTGCTCTATGGCATCGGTGTGAGGAGCTTGAACACGGGCCGAGCTTGAACATCGGTGTCAGGGTCGGTCGGCCTGGCGGGCAGACCATACTCAGTGTCTCTTCTAGCAGTACTATCAGTTTTTTCCCAAAATCCTTTGAGATGACGTCTATCTTTTGTAACTTTCTTTTTAGAGGCGGCCCCTTTGGTAGGTGAATTCATTGTCGGGAAAGTGGGGCCAGCTCTTTATGTTTTTTAAGAGCGACCTCTTTAGTTGAAACCTTTACAGTTGGAGCATTGGGGGACGATTCTTTGCTCTCATTTTCTTCTGGTGAAAATGTGTCAGGAACGTATAACTCTTTAAGGACGGGGGTGGAGCAGACAAAGCTAGAGCTGCTATTAACACACACGCAACATACTTCATTTTTATTGCTTTTTAGAGGCAGACTTCCCAAGCATTTGTCGTTCAGCATCTCTCTATACCACACCCCTAACAGTGGTTGCGGTATTATGTTTGGTTCTATAACCTATGATGGTGGGGGTTAACTTGACCATCTCAGGAGAAGATGAAGAAGCGTTAGAGTCTCCCATAACCATAAATTGAGGTTTAGGTTATTGAACATAAGAAACTTGGTTTCCCGAAGGCATGGGTCGAATAATAGAAATTCTAGGAACAACTTTCTTAGAAGACTAAGCTTGGACATATAAATGGTTCACCTCGATTTTTTGTTTAAACAATTGGGGAAGTTCAGTTTTTGGGAAATCAAGAGGGGTCGAGCCTAAAGGAACAGTTGGTGTGTTGTTAGTTAAACCTGCTGGTTTGTATTCAACAACTCTTTCAGAAATACTAAGATAGTTGATCGCATCGAAAACTAGCTTTGAGGGTTGGTCTACTTTCTTCTTTGAAGCGAGTTTTTTATAAACGAAAATGATGTCAAACAATATTTCTCTCTCTAGATAAGATAGAGGTTGGGAAATCTTTTTTTTTTTTAAATATGATGAAAGAGAAAAATTAAGAAATGAAGGTATTTATAGGCAGATGACCCTTTCAATGTGTTTCTTTATGGAGGAGTGCAATTGAAAAGGGGCGTCGGGAAGTTTAAGAGTCGTTTTTTTATATTAAAATCACGGTTAGATTTCCTCCAAATAACTAAAAGACACGTGTCAAGTTCTGATATTTTGGTATGGCTAGGAGGCTAACGCCATAATTTGAGCCTCGAGTAGTCCAAGAGGCAAAAACCCAAGCGACAAAAGTTTAAAGGCAAAGAAACACGTGTACGTTGAAGAGATCACCTTTCTCAAATATGGTAGATGGGCCCCGAATAAAATATGGGTTGGACGCAAAACGCATCAGGACTAGGCCTAGTAAATGCACCTTGTCAAGAAATGTACCACTACAACCGACCATGATTAGCACAAACAAATTATAACGATAATTCTCGACACTCTTCCCTTACCAACAACGAAGGGTTGACCAGTGTCAAGTGTCTCTCGACCCTAGCATCGATATAAACCGAACCTGATTGCTTAAGTATAACAATGAGATTTTTTTACCCTTAGACTGAATATTCTTCACGCATTTTTCGTAAAGACTGGAGGCTACTGATAAGGGCGAAAAATACCCAGGTCACTTTGGGTCGACATAATTAGATCATGTTACTACATGTTCTTAATTATATATGTATCTATAGTAATAAACCTAGAAATAATAAGGACTTAATTGATAATAGGAGATGTAAGGGTGTAAAAAGGGAAATATATAGTAAAGGGGGAAAACTTATGTAAAATGGGTCCACCACTGCCACTATATAAGGAAAGTATCCCTTTTTGGGGACACGTACGTTTTTAATGCATAATATTATTATGACACTTTTCTCTCTCTACAATCTCACATTTATCTCTCTTACTTATTCTTCTATATTTTCTAGTAGCAAAATCAACGAATCTAAGCTCTACATATTTCCAGAACTATCAAAGTTAACATTTTAATTGTTAAAGAACTCATCTATGACCTTACCATAAAAACTATAGCATACGGTATCATGATTCAAGTTGATATGTCTAAAGCGTTTGATAAATTATCTCATCGATTTATTAAAAGATTTTTTTCTTACTTTTGGCTTCTCTCCTAGATATGTGAATCTTATTAACAATCTAATCAGCTCTGTATTTGTATCTATCTTAATTAATGGTGATCCATTTGATTAGTTTAACACCAAAAAAGGCCTTAGATAAGGGATCCTCTTTCCCCAAGTCTTTTTATTATAGCAAAAAGAGGTTCACATTAGAGGCATTTACAAGCTTGAATCTAAAAAATCTATGCATTACTCTTCTATAAGTGATATTATGATTTCTTGTTTGGTGTTTGCGGATGATATTCTGATTTTCACTAATAATTTAGATTCTACAATTGACATTCTTGGTAAGTTTCTTCAAATTTACCATGAGGTTTCTAGCTACGCTATTAACAAGGACAATACCAAAATTATCATGTCTTCTAGGTTCAATAACACTAGAACTAACTCTCTTACTAAACAAACAGGTTTTAGTACTAGTTACCTTACTATTGATTATCTGGCTATCACCCTCAATACTAATAATAAGGTCAACAACTACAATACCATTATTAACAAGATCAATAAAAAATTGAGAGAACACACATCTTTTCTATGGTGGAAGACTCACTTTAATTAACTTTGTGCTAATGGTTATTCCTACATATTGAATGATGAGCTACTATCTGCCTAATTGTATCATCAACAGGCTGGAAAGAACCTTCAACAATTGTTTTTGGGGATCAATAATTAAAGAAAACAGAATACATTGGTTTGCATTGTCTCCTATGTGCAAGCCTTTTAGTGAAATATGAATTAATATTAGAATTTAACTGATATTCAAGATATGTTTTCATGTAAAATGTGGTTCAATTTTAGAACCAATAAGAGTCTATGGGCTAACTTAATGCACAACATACATTACAAAAATCTTCATCCATTTTTGGTATCCTACACTAAAGCATACTCTCATACTTGATAAATGTTAGCGATAATCAAAACATTTGTTGAGTCTAACATAAAATGGAAGTTCGGCAAGGGAGAAGTAGAATTTTGGCTCAATAATTGGTATAATCACTCTCCTCATATCATCTCGAATGATCATACGGATAACAGCTAATTTAGGCATGAGAAAGTTAAGGCTTTATGGTATGAAAATTCATGGGATGACAACAGGCTTAAAGGCTTTATTTCTCAGAATAACATTAATCTAATTCACACCACTGCTATCAATTCTGATAAGGAAATGGAACTTTAAGAGCTGAAATGTAAAGAATAAAACTTATTATAACAGATTGTAAAGTTAGAGGAGGAATTTAGAACTATGTATTTTAGTCAGGGACTAACGTGTAATTATCCCTTTTATGAACTGTTTTCAATTGGGAGCTAAGTCCTCGCGCCTATATATAAAGGCGAGGGTTGATCTAATAAAAGAGTTGGATTTTTGAGATAGATCATTTTTACAATCTGATTTTCTCTCTCTAAAACCTATTTCTCTCTCTCTCTCTCTCTCTCTATAATATGATTTCTCTCAATTTATTAAAGCAGTCTAAATAATCAAACTTACCAAATTGGTGAATTCACTGGTGATGTGATCCTAGATGACACAAGGAGCTTAGAACATGGAAATGTGCAAGAACCAGATGAACAACTTGAAAAAAAAGATGAGCTTGAAGTTGAAGATATTCTTATTTTACTGGCTAGTCCAACAACTCGATCAAGAGCAAAACAATTTAACAAAGCTGTTGGAGGATTGGTTAATCAACTAGAGAATCCACGTGATCAAAACAGCAAGTATGGTGGAAAAGCTTGTCAAACCACTTTGGTCTTGATTCAAGCTAATTGATTTCAACAAATGAGAAAGTGTCTCGATTGTACTCTTTTTCCCTTGTTCAAGTTTTGTCCCAATGGGTTTTCTTGATAAGGTTTTTAATGAGGCAATTGTTTCACTTCACCTTGCCCATTTGTTGAAATAAAAGCCCAAGGCCCATCTACACCAAAAGCCACGTCCTTGGAGGAAGGAAGGGTCTGATTTCCAACTTATATCATTAATGCTTTGTATTTTCAATATTAAAGCATTTTGTTTCCAATAAAAGCCTTAATTGTTTTAGAGGCATGCATTATGTTTCCAAGAACAACCTTAATTGTGTTCAAGGCTAGTTCTTTGTCCTATAAAAACCATGTACTCATAATTCTAATGGGTAGACTATCTTTGATTCTGAAAAAAACTTCTTAAGTTTTACTCTTCTCTTGTTGGTGTGTAATATCCACAAGAAAACCTGTTCTTCATTTGGTGCATCATATCCAAAGGAAGATCAGTTGGAATATCAAAGGCCTTTCCACAACCTTTGTGTGACCTATTGATCCACATCCTTTGATCCTTGAATCCATTTCAGAGTGCCGATTCTAGGAGGAGTTTATCACCTATCGATCCACATCCTTTGATCCTTGAATCCTTTTGGGTTCCTAGTTGCAAAGTTATCCCTATCCCATTTCAGAGTGCCGATTCTAGGAGAGGTTTATCAAGTGGTATCAGAGCAACATTCTGAAAGTTGGGTATTCTCTTTGTCATTAATTTTTCTTCATATATTTTATATTATCAGTTTGTTTGTGAAGATTTGAGTGTTAGTGTGATGATTTCATTTTGAATCACGAAATTCTGATCTGTTGTATTAATTTGTTTATCATATGTTTTGTATTCTCACTATATTTGTGATGATTGAGTGTTTAGTGTGATGATTTCATTTTGAATCACAAAATTCTGATCTGTTTCACCCTAGTTATAGTTGTTTGAGATTTAAAATTGTAGAAAATTGTTTTTAGGTGCTGTTGTGAAACTTATCTCTTAATATTCTTAGGAAAACAGATTTCGATATGTTTTATGGTTTTAAATAAATTGAAGAACTTTCCAAGGACTTGTTGCTGTTGTTTCAAATGATGCAGAAAATAGTAATTTCAATAACAACAAGCTTCTAATTGAAGCTATGACAAAGTTGATAGACACCAAGATAGATGCCTTTCGCGAAGAGCTTCAATCAAACACTAACCACGAGCGGAATCGTTCACGACAAACCAATCCAAGAAGAAACCATCAACTACCTGAACAATTCAGAAATGAAGCTGCTAATGATTATTATGAACGCATGAGCAATTCATCTCGAAACAGCCATAGAAGGCATCATAGACGTACAAGAGAGGGCAACGAACGTATGCGTGACAATCTTGGAGGTCTCAAGATTAAGATTACACCATTCCATGGAAAAACGATCCAGATGCCTATTTGGAATGGGAAAAGAAGATTGAACTCGTTTTCAACGTTCAACACTACACGGAGACCAATCGAGTAAGAATTGCTGCTACTGAATTTTATGATTATGCTCTTAGTTGGTGGGATCAACTAGTTACCTCAAGAAGGCGTAATGGGGAACATCCTATAGAATCATGGGCAGAAATGAAAGCCATTATGCGGAAGAGGTTTGTTCCTAGTCATTACCACCGTGAGCTGCATCTAAAGCTGAGGAGATTAACACAAGGAAGCCGATCTGTTGAAGAGTATTATCAAGAAATGGAGACCTTAATGTTGCGAGCTGATATTTCAGAAGATAGAGAGGCAACAATGTTAAGGTTTCTTGGGGGTTTAAATAGAGAAATTCAAGACAAATTGGAAACTCAGTATTATGTTGAACTAGAAGAGATGCTACACAAAGCTTTGCTATTTGAACAACAAGTTAAAAGAAAGAACTCCTCAAGATCAAGTTACGGTTCAGGGGCGGTAACAATTAAGTCAAGTTATTCAAAAGATGAGAAGACCAATTATCAGAAAGGAAGCTATGTAGAGGTGAACCAAAAATCTGGAACACCATTGTCTATTGATAACAAGGGCAAACCTAAAGAGGTTGCAATCAGAACTCGTGATGTTAAGTGTTTCAAGTGCAAAGGGATGGGACATTATGCTAATGAGTGTTCTAATAAGAAGATTATGACAATTCTAGATAATGGAGAAATAATTTCAGAGGAAGAAGAAATTGTCTCTGATTCATCCGAAGAACACTTAGAGCGGCCTGCTAAAGGAGATTTATTGGTAGCCAGAAGGTCTTTAAGCGTTCAAACAAAAGATGAAGAACAAGAGCAAAGGGAGAATCTGTTTCACACTAGGTGTCTTGTTCAAGGGAAAGTTTGTAGCCTTATTATCGATGGAGGCAGTTGTACCAATGTGGCAAGTGAATCTATGGTAAAGAAGCTTGGATTAAAAACGAAAAAGCATCCAGCACCTTACAAGCTTCAATAGCTTAACGACAATGGGGAAATGAAAGTTAGCCACCAAGTAGAAGTTCCCTTAGCCATTGGTAAGTACGAAGATGAAGTTTTATGTGATATTCTACCAATGGAGGCTAGTCACATACTGTTAGGAATGCCATGGCAATCTGATCGAAAGGTTATCCATGATGGATTCACTAATCGCCATACATTTGAGTTTCAAGGAAGGAAAACCACTCTAGTTCCCATGACTCCACGAGAAGTTTACCAAGATCAAAAGCATATGCAGAACAAGGAAAGTCGGGTAACTAAACATTCGAATTTCTATGCAAAATCTGGCGAGGTTAAGAAAGCATTATTCTCTAAGCAACCTATGTTACTTTTTGTGTTTGAGGAAACTCTTATGAGTTTAACTAACTTGACACTGGTGTTGCCGAGTGAGATGACTTCTCTCTAGCAGGAATTTGAAGATGTATTCCCTGAAGACAATCCAAAGGGGCTTCCACCAATTAGAGGCATCGAACACCAAATAGATTTTGTACCTGGAGCCTCCCTTCCTAACAGACCTGCTTATAGAACTAATCCAGTGGAGACAAAAGAATTGCAAAGGCAAATCAGTGAACTGATGGAAAAAGGACATATCCGTGAAAGCATGAGTCCTTCTGCGGTACTAGTTCTACTTGTGCCCAAGAAAGATGGAAGCTGGAGAATGTGTGTTGATTGCAGAGCCATCAACAACATAACAGTAAAGTATCGCCATCCTATACCTAGATTAGATGATATGTTAGATGAATTGCATGGTTTCAACATTTTTTCTAAGATTGATCTTAAAAGTGGTTATCACCAAATTAGGATGAAAGAAGGGGATGAATGAAAAACTGCATTTAAAACTAAGCATGGACTATATGAATGGTTAGTAATGCCATTTGGGCTGACTAATGCACCTAGTACATTCATGCGGTTAATGAATCATGTTCTAAGGGCTTATATAGGAGTTTTTGTTGTAGTATACTTCGATGACATCTTAATTTACACCAAGTGCTTAGAAGAACATGTTCACCATCTGAAATTGATTTTAAGTGTACTCGGGAAGGAAAATCTCTATGCTAATCTTAAGAGATGCACTTTTTGTACCAATAATCTTGTCTTTTTAGGTTTTGTTATAAGTGCAGATGGTATTAAGGTGGATGAGGAAAAGGTTAAGGCAATCCGCGAATGGCCAAGTCCAAAAACAGTTGGAGAAGTGAGAAGCTTCCACGGCCTTGTAGGATTTTATAGTCGTTTTGTCAAAGATTTCAGCACCTTACTGCACCAGTCACTGAAATAATAAAGAAGGACGTTGGTTTCAAGTGGGAACAAGCTCAAGAAGAAGCATTCCAATCCTTAAAAGAGAAGCTTACTCATGCTCCTGTCTTGACATTACCTGATTTTCTTAAAACTTTTGAGATTGAATGTGATGCTTCTAGAATTGGGATTGGAGCTGTTTTGATGCAGGATAAAAAGCCCATGGCTTATTTAAGTGAAAAGCTTGGAGGAGCTACTCAAAACTATCCTACTTATGACAAGGAGTTGTATGCCTTAGTTTGAGCTTTGCAAACATGGCAGCATTACTTGTGGCCAAAGGAGTTTGTCATACACACTGACCATGAGTCTCTCAAACACCTAAAAGGTCCGCAAAAACTTAACAAAAGACATGCAAGGTGGATAGAATTCATTGAGACATTTCCATATGTCATCAAATACAAACAAGGTAATAAAAATATTGTTGCTGATGCATTGTCCCGAAGGTATGCCTTAATCACTACTCTTGAAGCTAAGATTTTAGGATTTGATCATCGTAAGAGTTTATATGAAAATGATTCTGATTTTGGAAAGATGTATCAAGCATGTGAAAAGTTTGCTTCAGGGCGGTTCTATAGGCATGAAGGATTCTTATTCTTTGATAAACGTTTATGTGTGCCTAATTGTTCCATGAGAGATTTACTTGTTAGAGAAGCCCATGGAGGAGGCTTAATGGGACATTTTGGAATAGTTGAAACTCTCAATGTAATGCTGGATCACTTCCATTGGCCACATATGAGGAGGGATGTTGAAATAATCTGTGACAGATGTGTTACTTGCAAACAAGCCAAATCTAAGGTTCAATCCCACGGTTTCTATACTCCTTTACCTATTCCTACGCATCCTTGGAATGATATATCTATGGACTTTGTAGTTGGATTGCCTAGGACTAGAACTGGTAAGGATTCCATTTTTGTGGTTGTTGATCGATTCTCTAAAATGGCACACTTTGTTACTTGTCACAAAACTGATGATGCGTTGCACATTGCTAATCTGTTCTTTAAAGAGATAGTTCGTTTGCATGGCATGCCTAGGACGATAGTTTCAGATAGGGACACTAAGTTTCTAAGTTACTTTTGGAAAACTTTGTGGTCTAAGTTAGGGACTAAGGTTTTATTTTCTACTACCTGTCACCCACAAACTGATGGACAAACAGAAGTAGTAAATAGGACTTTGTCCACTCTTCTACGTGCATTAATTCTGTTTCTAAGTACTCTCCTTTTCAAATTGTTTATGGATTTAACCCAATATCTCCTTTGGATCTAATTCCTTTGCCTTTGAGTGAAAGAACTAGCATAGATGGGAAAAAGAAAGCTGAACTTGTAAAACAGATCCATGATGATGCAAGGAAAAACATAGAAAAGAAAACTGAGCAATATGTCAAACAAGCAAACAAGGGAAGACGTGAGAAAGTTTTTAAGGTTGGAGATCAAGTATGGGTGCACTTAAGAAAGGAAAGATTTCCAGAAAAGAGGAAGTAAAAATTGATGCCTAGAATTTATTGACCATTTGAAGTAACAAAAAAGATCAACAATAATGTGTATCAACTTGACCTACAAGGTAAGTATAGTGAGTCCTACCTTTAATGTTTCTGATTTGGTTCCTTTTATCACGGATGATGTGATCCTAGAAGACACAAGGAGCTTAGAACATGGAAATGTGCAAGAACCAGATGAACAACTTGAAAAAAAAAGATGAGCTTGAAGTTGAAGATATTCTTATTTTACCGGCTGGTCCAACAACTCGATCAAGAGCAAAACAATTTAACAAAGTTGTTGGAGGATTGCTTAATAAACTAGAGAATCCACGTGATTAAAACAGCAAGTATGGTGGAAAAGCTTGTCAAACCACTTTGGTCTTGATTCAAGCTAATTGATTTCAACAAATGAGAAAGTGTCTCGATTGTACTCTTTTTCCCTTGTTCAAGTTTTGTCCCAATGGGGTTTCTTGACAAGGTTTTTAATGAGGCAATTGGTTCACTTCACCATTGCCCATTTGTTGAAATAAAAGCCCAAGGCCCATCTACACCAAAAGCCACATCCTTGGAGGAGGGAAGGGTCTGAGTTCCAGCTTATATCATTAATACTTTGTATTTTCAATATTAAAGCATTTTGTCTCCAAGAAAAGCCTTAATTGTTTTAGAGGCATGCATTATGTTTCCCAGAACAACCTTAATTGTGTTCAAGGCTAGTTCTTTCTCCTATAAAAACGATGTACTCAGAATTCTAATGGGTAGACTATCTTTGATTCTGAAAAAAACTTCTTAAGTTTTACTATTCTCTTGTTGGTGTGTAATATCCACAAGAAAACATGTTCTTCATTTGGTGCGTCATATCCAAAGGAAGATCAGTTGGAATATCAAAGGCCTTTCCACAACCTTTGTGTGACCTATCGATCCACATCCTTTGATCCTTGAATCCTTTTGGGTTCCTGGTTGCAAAGTTATCCCTATCCCATTTCAGAGTGCCGATTCTAGGAGGAGTTTATCAACTGGGGACCTGATCAATGATTGGTGCATAATATACAAGTTCAAATTTTCCAAATCCTTAAAAACAATCTTAAAACTTTACAATGACTCAAGAAAACGAACCGCTAGTTTGATCAGTTGTCGAAACACTGAAAAAGAATTTACAAAGGACATATGATAGACAACGAGGATCTACTTTGATTCATCAGACTCAATCTGAGATAGAGTAGCGAATGAATCAACTTCGGGATAAGATAAATGCTCTGAATGAGAAATATGATCAGAAAGAGTAAGAAACTCAGTCAGCTAGGCTGAGATCCGAGGTGAGACAAGTGAATGAACAAAATGATGTTGGTGGTCAATATGGTCAATCTTGTACTGATTGTCAAATCAGAAGCGAGCAGAAAAATGCGCGGTACGAAACGCCAAAAGAGCATCATTCTCATCGAAAGGAAAAGAAAGATAAACAGTGGTATGTCACATCTAGTGACGAGGAAGTCGAAAGCTCTGGATCTGGTTTTAAAAAATATCAAGGCTCTTTGAAATAAGAGAAAAATCAACCTTATAAATATAAAAAGGAACATAAAGCTAAAAGATAAAGTGTACCTCGATGTTTGAAAGAGTCGAACTGGTGTGAAGGAAATACATCAAACCAGTATAATGGGGATGATTAGAATTTGTATATAGTGATGGGAACTAAAGACTAGTATGTTCAAGGTGTTGATTGGAGATATTATGCATTAACAAATGTGATAAGATCAATCAAGTTTCCGAAACGATTTGATATTTTGAACGTAGAGAAATTTGATAGGATGCAAAACCCAGACAATCACATAGAAAAGTTTAAGAATTGCATGATGAATTTTGAAGATGATGACAGGTTAGTGTGTCGGACATTTTCCCAAAATTTCAAAGGAACAACCTTGAAATGGTACAACTGAATTCCGAGGGGGTCCATTTCAAATTTCAGAGACTTCTATACTGCCTTTCGAAGACATTTCATAAGGAGTAAGGAGATGAGAGAAAATGGAGATACAATCATCCAATGCAAGCAAGCAGTTGTGAAAAGCTATAAGATTATACGAAGCGGTTTGTCTTTACAAAAGCGAGTCTGGATAATTGTGAAGAACTGGTGGCAATGGCAGCTTTTCGCCATGGACTGCTACCGGGAGATTTAGTTAATGAAACAACAAAAATAAGAGCCTTAACTTTTGGAGCTTTGTTGGCTCAAGTTGACGACCAAATCAAGGTTAAGGAATCAACCAAGGTCCGATGGATCGCGGCTACCAGTCAAATGAATTCTGGGTAGGTACCGCATAACCAGGGGCAATATTCAAATTCTGCCCAACAAACACGCCCGAGGAACAACAACCTACCACCTCGAACCGGAGGATATTCGAACCAAGCTCCATCATATCAATTTAATAGGCCGAAGCCCAATTAATGGATAAGGCCTGAGTACTATGCGAATGTGACTTGGAGTGTGACTGTAAGTTTTGATAAAACTAAAGGGTGTAAATTTCAGGAAGCTTGCTCCAACCAATAGGCCTTAGGAGGAGCGAAACAACAAGTTTTGCAGATATCACAATGACATCGGTCATGATACCGCGGATTGCATTGCCTTGAAAAAGGAAGTTCAGACTTTAATTGAAAATGGGAAATTACTAAATTATGTGAAAGCACAGAGCAATGCATAAAAAATCCCATAGCATCGACTTCACAACCAACCAATCCAAATGTACAAGCTGAAAATTTGATGATTCTGGATTCGAAGGTTGATGATTTTGATGATGCATCAAAATAATTGGATATGGATCCAGATTTATTAATTTTGATGACAATGAAAGAACCAGTAATGCAAGGCCACATTCGAAGCTTGTGGGAGTATTTTGTGTCTTTGGCCATTTTTGGGGGCGATTCTATGACTGGTAGCACTGATAGTTCAAGGAAAATACACATAGTAAGTCTGGATAGAGGGAAAAATGTCTACCCATCTGTACGGTAGTGAGGACATTCCCTTTATTCTTTTCGATGGAGACGATTTACGGGGTACTACAGGGCCACATAAGGATGCAGTGGTCATTGGGGCATAAATCGTTGGCATTGAGATTCGACGCGTATTGATAGATACTGGGAGTTCTGCGAACGTAATTTTTAAAGCTACTTATGATAGGATGCGCAATCATCTTCGGACTTCCTAATCAGAGCGCACCATCACCGGTTATGCTGGAGTAACTACACGAGTAATAAGGGAATTCGAGGGGGCGGTAAGTTTGGGAAATGGATCTTTTAAGAAGAAGGTCAAGTGCTTTTTATGGTGGTGGAATTTCCAACAAGTTATAATTCCATTTTTGGAAGATCTTGGTTGTCAATGATGTATGACGTTGTATCAATAGTCTATCAATGTTTCAAGTATGTTGTCGGAGACCGTGTAGGGGTCGTCCGGAGTGACCAAAACGTTTCCAGGGAATGCTACGCCACTGCGTTTTGGAGTTGAGGATCTAACAGTGGTGATATGATGAATGAATATCAGTTAGTGGGTTTGACCTCAAATTCTGAAGAAAAGGTTGACGATCCGAGGGTAACCCAGGGGTCATTGGCAATAAGTGAGGAAATAAAGGAATATACTTTTCTTGAGGAAAGAGTTCTTCGAATAGGAACCTTACTGATCTTAATTCTACATCAACAACTCTTACATTTTTTATCCCAAAATCTGGATGTGTTCGCTTGGAAAATAGAGGACATAATAGGAGTACCATTTGAAGTAATTTGCCACACCCTAGCTATTAATCCAAAGGTGACATCTGTTATACAAAAGGCATCCATTTTTTTTAGAAACAGAGGCTATTATTTCCGAAGTGGATCGTTTTTCGATGTTCAGACATATAAGGGAGTCACAGTATCTTTTATGGACGGAAAACCCAGTGGTGGTAAAAAAGAAGAACAATAAGTTGAGAATGTGTGTTGATTTTACAGACTTAAATCGAGCCTGTCCTAAAGATCCGTTTCTCGTTCCTTGAATAAGCTCGTTGATTGCTTCCACTTCGGGTAATAAAATATTGACGTTTATGGATGCTTTTGCAGCTTATAATCAAATCCAAATAGATCGAAATGATCAAGAATGTACTACCTTCATCACAGACAAAGGCTTGTAGTGTTATAGAGTCATGCATTTTGGATTTAAAAAATACTGGGGCCACATACCAGAGATTAATGAACAAGGAATTTACTACTCAAATTGGAAAAAAAATGGAGGAATACATCGACGATATGGTGGTAAAAAGATTAGCAGACGATGCATACTTGGAGGATTTAGAGGAGACATTCTCGAATTTAAGGGCAATAAGGCTGAAGTTGAATCCAAAAAAAATATACTTTTGGAGTTTGATCATGGAAATTTCTGGGTTATGTTATGAATGAAAAAGGGATAGAAGCTGACCCAGAGCAATTAAAAGCTGTAGTATCCATGAAATTCCCTCGAACTATCTAATAAGTGCAAATTTTGACAGGATGGTTAGCAGCACTTAACAGATTTATTTCTAGGTTTTGTGACATATGTTTCCCTTTCTTTCAAGTGTTACGAAGACCAAAGAAGTTTGAATGGACTTCAGATTATGAAGCAATTTTTACAAGCATCAAGAATTTGTTATCATCACCAGAAATATTATCTAACCTCGAAGGGGAGAACATCTCTTTTTATACATCACGTTATTGGATGTTGCAGTGAGTGCAGTATTGATAAGTGAAGATTCAGGAATTCCGAAGCCGGTGTATTACGTCAACAAATGCTTGATGGCAGCAAAAAAGAGGTATTTGAAGCTCGAAAAATTGGCATTTGCATTTAGGGGTAGCTGCTAGAAAAATGCATTCGTATTTTCAAGCTCATACCATCGAAGTTCAAACTTCATTTCCATTAAAGAATATTTTGCAACATCCTGATATTTCAGGAAGAATGACTAAGTGGTATTAGGGGATTTTGACATTATTTTTTCGCCTCGAACGAAAATTAAAACACAAGATTTGACATATTTCCTTGTTGAATTTCATTCAAGAAGATTGGATGAAGACGTTAGCAAGGACATATTGCCAATTAATTTGATGTAGATTGTTCAAACTGATGGAGGTTCTAGTATTTTGGGATGCAGCATTGGAGTTCAACTCGCTGCTCCATATGGAGAAACAATGCTTTAACCTATTAAAGTTTTTCTCCACGCATCGAATAATGAAGCTGAATACGAACCTGCATTAGTTGGATTGAGACTCACGAAGATATGCGGTGCAACTTCAGTACGATTAGAGATATATTCTCAATTAGTAACAAATCAAGTGTTTGGAGTTTCCGAAGCAAAAATGACCACTTAATCTTGTATCTTTGAGAGCTTCGAAATCTGATGCTTTTATTTGATCATGTTCTTGAGGACCATATAAATTGAGGGAGTAGCATGATGGTTGATTCGTTAGCAACTATGGCATACAAGGAAGAGTATCCGTTGATTTTATTACTAGAAATTCCATCGATTTTAACTCATTCAGATCAGTGTGAACATATTGAGGATTTGTTTGTCACCCTAGATACAGTCTAAGGTGACTGGAGAAGAATTTTTTTTTATTAGAGGAAAGCTGCCCGAAGATGCGAAATTGGCCAAAAACTTTCGAGCTAAAGCTTTTGGCTATATAGTATTAGATGAAGTTTTGTATAAGAAAGCATTAAGTAGGCCATTATTGCGATATTTGAGCAGACAAGAATCACATGAGGTTTTATTAGAACTACATGATGGAGAAGGATCAACGCATTATGGGTTCAAGGCATTGACTCGTCGAGTTTCGTTTGTAGTGTTTTATTGGCCCTCGATTATGAACGATGCCAAGAATTTGGTTCGAAGCTGTGATACTTGTCAAAGTTTTGCTAACTATATTCATAAACCAATAGTTCCACTTATGTCCATTACTGAAGCCATTTAGTTTGATAGATTGGAAATATATTTAGTGGGACCTTTGCCGATGGCCTATGAAGGACAACAAATGATAATTGTAGCATTGGATTATTTTACGAAGTGAGAAGATGTCTGGAATAAAAGCTAAGGAGGTGATTAAATTCATTATAAACAGTATTTATTTTTGTTTTGGAGTACCTCGAAGAATTACTATAGACAATGGTCCTCAACTCAATAATAAAGAAGTGGTTTCGTTCCGTGCTTCGAAGGGAATCAAGCAATGTTTTTATACACCTTTTAATCCCCAAGAAAATGGACAAGTGGAGGTGACAAACAAATCTATTTTAGAAGGTTTGAAGAATAATTTGACAGGAGTAGCAAGAAAATGGCCTAATTACTTACATGAGGTACTATAGGCTTATCAAAAAACCCGAAGGGAAGCTACTAAAGAAACACCATTTGCTTTGGTATATGGAATGAATGTTGTTAGTCCTGTCAAATCTATCTTGCCTTCTTTTAGGATAACCCAAAATTCTGAGGACTTGAATGATGAAGCTAGAATAACAAGTTTAGATTTGATTGAAGAGAAAAGAGTTCGAGCACATATAAATATAATTCATTATCAAACTCTTATGAGGAATATATATAATTAGAGGGTGAAAAGAAGGGAGTACAAGGTTTGTAATAGAGTATTGAGAAAAATATTCCCCCATACTAAGAAAAAGAGCCTCGGTAAAATGGACCTGAATTGGGAAGGATCTTATATGGTTGTTGAAAGAATAAAGTCAGATTCTTATCGCATTTGTGATAATAAGGGAAGGATGCTTCAAAATCCATAAAATTATACAACATCTAAAAATGTATTGGGAGTAACTGTGTTGTATTTCAAATCTATCAATAAAATGCATTTTTTGGCCAATGGTTGTTTACAAGTGCTTATTTAAACTATTTTGGCAACTGATCAAAGACTGGTCATCTTTGAGGTTGGCTAAGAGTAGAATATTCCAAAATGTTGAATACACTTTTCAAAGAAGCAACTATATTCGAATTGTTATGTTCATTAAATGCACTATAATATTCAAAGTGTTACGTTCAATGCACTATAATATTCGAAGTGCCATATTTATTAGATGCACTATAATATTCTAAGTGTTATGTTCATTAAACACACTATAATATTCGAAGTGCTACGTTGATTAAACACATTATAATGTTCGAAGTGCCGCGTTCAATAAACGCACTATAATATTCTAATTGTTACACATTGTAATGATTATTTAAAATATCATGTTATGTTTTCACTCAGAATAACTAATATAAATAACAGTCAAATGCGAATATAACTTGAAAAAATTAAAGCATAAAGAAAGATATTTTCCATTCAATTTAATTCGATGAGCATAGTGTAATTTCCTAAATACCAACTGAAAGGGCATATATTAAACCAAAATATTATAGTGATGATATGACAGGTACAAAAAAGAGATACTAAAATTATTCGTCCTCAGAGCTCTCTTCAGAATCCTCATTCGAATCTTCCTCTTCGGGTGATGAGCTTGGAACAGGATTGTAAGCCTCACTAGGACGTAATTCGATGGGGATTTCACTCCAAAAGCTGGAAAGATCGGTTTTAGGATATGTGACATGGATTTCACGAAGGAGTGTGATGAGTTTTTGTTCTTTACCGTTATTGATAGCTGCCAACATTTCTTTTAAATACTCATCCTCAGTAGTAATGACATAAAGTTGATTCTCCTTATCAAATTTGGTTTTGAGGATGATCATGTCATCTGTAAATTTTTTCTTCTCCGGCTCAATATTTATAAGAGAAATTTGAAGGTCATCGATTTTTTTTGCAGCTAACTCTTCAGAATGTTTACCCTTGAGTTTATTTCATTCTGGCATGAAGTTTTGAGATCTTCTTTTTCTTTTTGATGGACTTCTTTAAGGTACTTATTGACATGAAGAAACCCTTTGAGAAATTCAGATCTTGCCATTGGAAATTGATGAAACTGATCTATCACAAGGTCCCCAAAGACCTCCCACATCGTTTTCTCAACTGCATTAACACCTTTATAGTGAACCATTTCTTTAGCCATGTGATTTAAATGACTCCGAGAAGATTCAATTTCTTGAGTCAGCTTTTGCGCTGCACCGTTGAGATCAGCAAAAGGTTAAGGAGTGACAAGAAGGTCTTTAGATGGTTCCACAGGAGGAAAGACAATTGGGCTAGGTCAAGAAATAAGAGCTAAGGTGGTTGTAAGAACAATAACCTCATGAGATGTGGCTTTGGAAGCAGCAGGTACAGATCTTCTTCCAAGATTGTGCAGATTATCTTGAATTTCCTGAACAATGGGATCCTCGTCTCCAGCAAGCTCTTGTGATTCGTTGAACTTGATAAAGCTATCAGGATCGAAGTGGTCATCGCTTTGATCGTCCTCTATAGCCACAATTACCCCCTGGTGATTGGAAGTGTATTCAACAAGAGCTTATTTTTTTTGCTGTTGATTTTTCTGATTCTCCGCACCATCATCGCCATCAGACAATACTTCTTCGATAATCTCCACAGTTGTCTTTTTTCCTTTCTTTTAGGGAGTTGTTTTGGTGGCATCTTTCTTTTTTTTAAAGAACAATTGTCTTCTTTTTTCGAAGAAGGTTCGTCTTATATTTTTTCCTCGATGGTGGAGAGATTACTTTCTTTTGTTTTCTTCTTTGAAACTCTTGGCTTCGGATCTACTGAAGGGCTATCACCATATGTGCTACCTATCTTTTTAATCTTTTTTGCCTTCTTCTTCTGAGAAATATGGCTATCCGATCTACTGCAAATTAGTAAGAATACCATACAGTCAGGGTAACCTTTTGACAGCTTGTCGAGGATTGGGTTGCTCCATCAAATTCTCAGGAGGAAGAGCTCCAAATGTGATAAGTTACAGGTGGCTGTTAAGAAAATTGATAGGTTCGAAAGCAATATGGAAGGCGTTATTCCATTCTTTTTCAACTCAAGCAACGAGCTTGATGAAGGTTTTTTTATTTCTCTCGAAGAAGTGCATAGTGCCTCAAAATTTCTGATAAGAATATAAAAGGTGATAAGAAATAAGGATAATATTAGTTGTAAATATATTTCAAAGAAATAAAAAAGACTTACAATTACTCCTCCAAACAAGGTTCAATCTAGATGGGTTGACATCAGATATTTCTTTGCCATTCCCCTGAGATGAAGACGAAATTCTGTTTCTAAAATTTATCTAGCTTCTCGTAGGTTATCGATAATTTTCAAGTCATTATTCAGGGTAAGATAATAGAATGGAAGCACCAGTCCCTTTAACAACTTGGTCAGAGAAATGAAATCCTCGATGTAGATCGGAATTTCGGACAAGCGAGAGGCCATGAACACAGAAAGCAGGGTGAACCAGTGAAGACCGCAGTTGATGATCTTAGTGGATATCGAAGACCCCAGTTGATGATCTTTGGGTAGACCACTAGTTCGTCTTTTTTACAATCTAAAGTTGTTTCCTCTTCTTTGGGAAGACAAAGCGTAATATTGTCTCCCATTCCCCATTGCTTATTTAGATCAACTGCTTGGATCTCCTCGTAATATGTATACAAAACGTCTTTCAGATCCAATATATAATGCGCATCGATAGATCTCAAGTTCTCACCTATTGACGCACGCAGCTCGTCGGATATTGTGACAAAAGCTTTTTTTTCTCGATTTACGAGTTTTTTCTTTTGCAGCATTTTCTGATTCCTTTGAAGCTTATTCTTCCGTTTTAGCATAGTTATTGGATTGAGTTGCGTCATAATTTATTTCTCCTTCAGATGCCTCGTCCATCAGTCGAGGATGATCGCTTGAGGGATTTTGTTGAGACAATGTCGTTGTCTCAACAATCTCCCTCGGGGGAGGATAAGTGGTTGATAGATTTGAGGTGACGTCGACATCATCTCCTATGGCTATGAAAGTCTTTTTTTAGTTCAAGGAGGATAAGTTTTTGGAAGATTCGTTGAAGAAGGATTTCTTTGACGATGATTTTCTTAATTCGCGACTAATTCGAGATGATGATTCAGTGAGGGAGGGTGATATTCGAGGTGTTTTTGGTATTCAAGTTTTTGATGATTACCGTAGTATATTGTCTTCGAAGATAGGCCAAGAGGAGCGTTGCTTATTAAGCCACTTGCTCTGTATTCATCTATCATTTCACTAATATAGAGATAGTCGTAAGCTCCGAAGAGGTTGTTATTTGATTCCAAAGATTTGCGTTTTTTAGGAATTATGGCTGCTTTCTCATAAACCAGTTGAAGAATGAACATAAAGTTTGAAGTTTTCGGTGAAGGTAGCCAACAAATTGAAGAAGACGTTTAAGGTAACAAATAAATTTTAGGCTTTTTGTAGTTTCTCACTCAATGAATTCAATCTCTGAATCAAACAATGGGTCACAGTGATATTTATAATAGGATAAATGAAGTATCGAGAAGTGGAAGAGGTGGATGGTGATTGGGAAGAATTTGAAGCGGCTACGTAGAAAAAGATTTAACGTATGTCACGCTATCGGTTTAGTAGCAGACCTATTGCCTAAGGTGCTATTATTTTCTAGGAGAAAGACTCATCATCTAGAGTGTCACCCTAGACTTGGCTTTTGCCTCGAATCATGATATGAGGAAAATATTTCTGGATTACAACAATTCAATGTGTAAGACATAAATTGAAATGAAACATCATCTCTGGAGCACATCGAATTGTGGATAATGGGGGATTTATTCACCTATAAATATATTCGACGCACGTGACATAAGTTATGGGATAACAACATGTTCGAAGCACTTCAGATTATGGATAAGGGGATTTTGTTCACCTCTGAATATGTTCGAGGCTAATTAGTTATTATTCATCTACTTACATGAGAACTAATGGCCTACTAATAAGGAAATGAAACTTCGAGGACTGAAATGTAAAGAATAAAACTTCTTATAACAGATTGTAAAGTTAGATGAGGAATTTAGAACTATGTATTTTAGTCAGGGACTAGCGTGTAATTATCCCTTTTATGTAATTGTTTTCAGTTGAGACTTAAGTCCTCGCGCCTCTATATAATGGCCAGGGATGATCAAATAAAGAGGTTGGCTTTTTGAGATAGATCCTTTTGACAATCTGATTTTCTCTCTCTAAAACCTATTTATCGCTCTATAATCTAACTTCTCTCAACTTACTAAGGTAATCCAAGTAATCAAACTCACAAAATTCAACCATAGAGGATTCTATTATATGGAAGCTATCTGAAGACTGTAAGTTCAACAAAAAAGAAACTTGGAATCAGATAAGAACTCATAACAATAAATCTAAATTCTTTTGTAAAATATGGAATTCAATATCATAGACGCTTTTCTTTCTTTTTCTGGAAACTTTTGCATAATTATACTTCTATTGACTCAAGACATTTGGTAACAGTCTCTAAGTGTCAATTTACTGAATCCATTGAATCTGCTAACCACCTGGTAATTTCATGTACTTTTTTCTGGTCTATATGGAGCTATTTTACAGATTTATTCAATATCAAAACTATCAAATTTATGACCATAACTCACATGACAAGGAATTGGTTTTGGTCTACTTCAAATGAGGTCCATACTAGAATTATTATTTCTTATATTATCTACTGAGTTATTTGGAGAGCCAGAAATAACTCTAAATTTAAAGGAAATGATTACAATGTAAGATGCATTATCAACTACATTAAATATATAATCTTTAGCCTGCATCACTCTAACATTCTTAGGGCCGAACATTGGAGTAAGGATGCTTATGTTGATAATGAGATTGGTTGCTAAAATTAACTTAACACAAAGAGTAAGCCTATATACTTTAAATGGTCCACTCCAGCTCCAGGTAGATTAAAGCTCAACTCTAATGCCTCATGCCTTTACAATGGAGAATCAAGTTGAGGTTTCATCATTAGAGATAGCTCTGGAGATATAGTTTGTGGTTCTAACAATCTTTATGGAAAGCTTACTCCAATAATGGCTGAATCAAGAGCTCTTTTAGATGGTATTTTTACCTGCAAAATGGATGGTCTAAAGTTGATGTAAAAACGGATTCCCAAATTTTAGTCAATCTTTTAACTTATGGTAACTACCCATAGCCTCTCAAATCTATTCTAATATGTTGTATAAACATTATTCCTTCCTCAATGGTGATTTCTCACATCTCTAGGGACCAAAATAAAGTAGTTGATTGGCTTACCCCCTTTTGGGTATTTTTCCTTACCTATGGGCTCAAATTATGTATTTCTCCAATTATCAATAAACGTGCTACTTTAATTAAAAAAAGACATGCAAAATATTTTGCCTATAAAGTAACTATTTCTCAGAGGCTTTCTCGGAATTAGATGCTTTCTAAAAAACCCCCGCAAGTTGTGAACTAGGCATGTTATACAAACACAACGCATTGAAGTTAAATTAAAAAAAGTAACTACAAATTAGAGGCTTCGACAAAAAAAACACTACTTTCCAAAAGTTTTTCTAAGCTCAAAAACAGATAAAATGCACCTAATTCTGAACTAGGGTGTAAAAATTAGGTGCATTTAAGAAAAATAATGACCTCTTATTCCGAGCCCCAGTTCTGAAGTATATGTAACTTCACTTGCAAAAAATAATATTTTAAATTTTTTACAAGACTATATCTTGGAATTAGTTGTTTCATAAAAAACAAAAAAACTACTAATTCTGAGACAATGACTCGGAAATATATGTTTACAAAATATATAATTATGAGGCATTGTCTCGAAAATTTACTCTCCAAGTCTATTTGTTTCGCGATTTTTTGAGATATTTTCCCGCATTAATGATTGTTGGTAACTTTTTATCCTACAAGTAAAAGATAAAATTAATATACTTTGACACTTTCTTGTGTAACCTAAAACAAATAATATTTCTTAAATCTTATATATCTGTTGATTTTATTTTTACAATTTTTTTTATTTGGCATCCGAATGCACTGTAACAACATCGAACCAAATAGTCACCTTTTTGTCTCATGTCACATAACCTGGGAAGTATGAAAATACTTCACAGTCTTATTTAATATCCTTATTGGTCAATACATGTCTCTAAACTATATACTAAGCTGTTGGTTCATGTCAACAAAGCAACATACCAAATAAGATCAATATTCCTCATATTTTTTGTTGGACCATTTGGTCAGCTAAAGAAAATTCAAAATATAAAGATAAAAGCATAACTTCTAAATATTTATAGATAAAATCATTTATATATTAGTCAAATTATGCTTTTAAAATTTAATAGAACATAAATACTGGACAAGAGATCTTAAAACAGCCCAAGAACTTTAGTGTTTTCGCCATCTCCCTATCCCTAGATTTTTTAGTCAAATGGAACCTTACTGTCACTTGATAGAATCAAACTAAATTTGATGGCTCATATTTGATAAATGGAGAATCCAGTAGGGATATTATTCTCAGAAATCACCAAGGAGATCTAATTAAGTCAATAACAAATTCGTATGAAAAATACCTCACAAATAATAAAATCTAGGGCATTGCTAGATGAGGTTGTCTTATGTAACTATAATAACTTTAACCAGATAGATATAAAAACAAACTTTATGGTGTTAATAAAAATGTTAAGTTCTGGTCATGCTCCATGGTATCTTAATACAATCCTAACTTGCTGCATAAAATTAATTAAACATCAAATGACCATTAAACATATTCATAAAAAACAAAATTTTGCAGCTGACTGAGTCTGTAAATGAGTTATTAAGAACATGTGACTTCTCAATAAATCAATCACATGACCTACTTGAGGCTATTATACTACTTGAAAGCCTAAATATGGGTTATTTTAGACTAGTAAGCTAACTAAGTATATAACGTTGAAACTTATCTGATTAATTACTCAATGGTTGCTACTAATCTCCCAATGGCACGTTAAATCCTGACCTACAACCCAAATTATTTTTATTTTTGTTTTGCAAGTACATGCAAATATCTTAATTGTGGAACACTCTTTACTTAAGCACATAATTACTGATATAGCATGGAGCATATACTTCAAGAATCTCATTGATGGAAGCAACATGAAAATTGTAATCCAATATGGAAAAAATTTAAGCAAAATAAACGATAATATAACAACACAAATCCGAGGCAATCATAATATCTCTAGAGGTAATCTTTCTGCCCAAAAGGCTTCATCAATGGAAGTTTATGTTTTCGGAAAAATAAAATAAAAGAAAAGAAAATAATAATGATGTTATTAATAAAAAACTAGTAATATTTTTTCTAAATGTGTTGAACTCAACAAAATTAAAGATTATTTTTCTTTAAAATCAATACTATGTTTGAAAAATATTAATTCATACAACAATAATTTTCTTTATTGAACACGAGAGTTTCAATGAAACTCAAGTAACGGAAATGATAAACCTTATAATAGAACTTGAATTTAACCCATCGTTTAGTAAAAAAACATGATTTTCGTTCATTATAAATGATTTAGGATTTTAGTTCATTTTTTCGACCGACATGTTATTTTTCAAGTCTGTGCCTCTAGACTTCGTATTGCGAGTGAAGACCAGTAGTACTGACAATATAAGTGTACTGCCACCCGATTCGATTGTATCCCGCACTGGTAGCATACCTCTCTCCCTGCATTGATAATACATATATTGCAGCAAAATATTATATGTACCAATAATACATATAATGAGATCTAACAGTTTAGAACATTGTCGGTTTCTTAAGTTTCTTTATATGAATTGGTTTTAAGTTTCCCTTATGGAATTTGAAGTTAAAAGAGAAAAATGAATTGTTTGAATTGTAAATGACTGGGGTGCGTGGTTATAGTGATTTGTTTATCAACAAATAATTTTGGATAAAACTATTATTTTTTTTTGTAAGATTTGTTATTTATTTAACGTAGAAATTACAATTTTTTCACCCACATGATTTAACCATAAATTCTTTAATATAATTTAATATTGATAAAGTTTATAAATTTTGTTAGTCTTTAATTTCATCGTAAATTTTGAAAAAAGAAACATAAAATTACATATTCCTCTATCTAATTTATACATCTAATAAGAATCATAGATGTACAATCAACTGCATACTAAAAGTGAGTTCTAAACAAGAATCCAAAAATTAAAATATAAAAATAAATGTTAATAAGATATATTATATAATTATAACCAATTGATTAGTAAAAGTAAGTTTTTCAATACAATCAAATAAGAACATCGCTCTAAAGACCATGCTAGCTTAAGAGCTACTTCGTCCCCACCCCTAAAATTAGGAAAATAAAATTTATAAAACCAAATTTCACTCTTTTGAAAAACTAAACAGTTTTAAGTACAAATTTTTTCTTAATGACTAATTAATGTATGCAAATGAAGTTCACCCAATAATCCAAATTGACCTAATAATCTTATACATCCATTGTTTGATAACTCATATTTCAAATTCTAACAATTTGTTTTTTATAAATTATAAACCAAAATCACACCAACCCCAGCAGCTAGTGTCAATGGATAATCAAATTTAGTTTCGAATAACATGAAAAACCAACTTTTCTCACATAGAAAGAAAAGAGCCCACGAATTGAAACATATAAAAAAAGAAGTTAAATTTGATTGTCTACCGTTTTACACAAATCAGTAAAAAGTAACAATTCAAACAAAATCATGACAACTTCATAACATTAGATTGTTATAAAATTTCTAGAAAAGAAACGCACATGACATATCTATATATATATATATTAACGATTACAACAAATACAACCTTCGTTAATTAAATAATAATAATAATAATAATCGGTGGATCATTATATTTTAGAAATATTTAAAAGATAAGTGCATTTAAAATATTTCGAGATGAGCCCTATAAATATTAGAAACAAATAAGCCAAAACAAAATTTATAGAGATGAAATCTGCCAAAAATAGTAAATGGTACTAATTGTTAGTCTATTTTTGGTTATTTCACCATACTATTTTATTAATATTAAACACATTTACTCATTATTACATAATATACCATTCATATTATACATTTGTTGGATTTATATTACAAAGTAAATATCAGTCCAATATTTAATCAGTTCAACATGCACGTCGGATAAATCCTACTTTTATTAGTAGTCCTCATATTCCTTGCGAAGACTCTTCGAGATGACTAACTCTGGCACTACTTCAGATTTTGTTTGTAGCATTGCTTTAAAGTGGTTCAGATTAGATTGTCTTCTCTCCGATTATCTTTATTATGGAAATCATTATCCTTGTGAACTGTACGTCACACGTGGTTTTACTCCTATACACGTGTCACGCAAGCATTCAACCTACACGCTAGATTTTCATTGATGAGCGTAAAGAAGTGGTAAAAAACCGTCCAACTTCCCCACATGAATATCCATTGAGGCGTGAAAGGACAATTATTCTTATTTCATACTAATCCTATATATAAAGGGAGAAACGTAGGTGTCTGTTAGACTTTCAAAAAGTATATGTTGGGCTTTCAAAATCCCCTCTATAAATTTTTCATCTTTTCTCTCACTATTCTCATTTCTGATTGATTCTACACATATAAAGATAAACATTTGCGCTCCTGCCACCGTAAATTCTATTTTTAGCTCGATAGCCACCACAAAATCATTTATTGCAGAAAACATAGGCTTCTTTCATACTATGTCGTCATACAATCTTTTCAAACCTATATGTTTCGTCTTGATAATATTCTTGGAAACTGGTGCTAATTTCTGAGCAAGCCGATGCAGAAAAATCTACCGGGATCACAAAACCGAATGGACTATTCAAATTGTTCAAGTGTTTGATTACGAAGGCATCAGATGATCTCTCAGGACCGTGATACTCATTTAGAAGAACCGGCTAGATTCAGGGAAATGTTCCCACAAGAGCCCATGGGATTCCTAAATCTCAAGCTACGCCTATGGAGGGATCTGTGGACCCTCAAATAAAACAACATGTGTCAAAAATAATATGATGTGCTTGGTTGATAAATCCGACAATGATATTGACATCCGAACGGGATTGGGATCTGATGTTGGTAACTCTAGTGAAACAATACGTGGGTTAATGATGAGGTCAAAATGTTCAAGGTGAGTAGACGGAAGGCACTGAATCCAAAGAAAATGAAGAAAAAAGAAACAAAAGTCAAACTGCCTTCCATTATATCTGAGGTGCTCGAGCGCAACCTTCACAAAGTCGACACACAATATCTCATAGCCCTGCACAACGTTAAGTAAAATTACTTCTCCGAGGCGGATGAATCAAACTTTAACGACAATGCAGTATTTTGGAATCAATAGATATCCGCTTTCTTAAGTTGGGAGAGATGCCGCTCTCTGTTAGGAAGCATGAACTGATCGTCTATCTGGGCGTCTTAAATTGGGGACTTCGGTCTCCCCGGACTCTACTGTTGTTTAATACTTCGAACTGCCGAACATGTGCTCAAGCCAGGCTAGTCCGAACAACCAATTTACTCTCATTTTCTGCATTATTTCCTTAAGATTTACTGGAATTGAGCTTTTGATATAGTAGTTTGTGGCTCTGACTACCATTTTGAGGAATCTCCGCATTCCTTTCTACTTCATCAACCTGAGGAATGAGTTCAAAGTGGTGAAGAATCTCAGCAAACCGGAGAAAACTTGGAAACATTAATTACTATTCCTTAATGGGTATTGGGAAAATAAAAAACACTTTTCGAAGAATAGAAACCCTAGTCGACTTCCGAGGTGATGGAAGAGTACAAGCCAATTGGGTATTTTATTGAATCGGTCTAAGATTATTTTAAATATTTTAGTTTACATGAGTTTCTTTTTTAGGAATCCTGAGGTTCTAACAACAACATCTGGAAGCTGTTGAGGATACTTTCACCGAGCTAAGCAGGTGGGCCAAAAATATTGATCGGATGAATTTCATAATAGCTTAATTTCGATCAATCTGAACCTAAGCCATCTTCGGAGTGTGAATTAAAGAACTGCCCACCATTTTGAACAGCTAATAACTTTTCTTGATTTTACTGAATTCATAATAGGACTGGCTGCTCCGGATGCTCAAGTGCTCCTTCCAACTAGTGAGAGGGCTCATAGCCATATGGTAACGAAAGATGCTTCTGTTAGTCATGAGAGAAATAAATTGGAGAAACGCATTGAGGAGGAGAAACAAACGATCTTAGCGGGTCTCGAAAATAAGATATGACTGAATGTTATTGTTAATTCGTTACCATATGAGAGGAAAGGAAAAAACCCTTACCTTGATGGAGAAATCAACATACACATAAAAAAGAGGAAGATAAAAAAGAGCTCTCCGATTAAAAAGATATATGATACTGGAAAATGGATTGTCCCCTCCTCGAATCATATCACGATTACTATGCTGACCAATCGTTCATATATTCACCCCTAAAGAGAAAAGTCTCACTTTCTTCTAGAATAAAATCAGCAAATACCAGATATATTTTAGGGAGACCAAAATGAGATAGACATTGAAACCCAAGAAGACCAAATACTAGTTCCTCTTGGGTAAACCAACAAAGGTTGGATTCTCCCTGCTTCGGGGTCATTCTAACTACTCAAAACATACCATTTTTTTCTAAGTCTTCATGAGCTCGTCGCTCCCATTTCCAACCTCGAGAGGGGATGAGCGTAAAAAAAATAGTGTTAAAGAATGCTAACGCCACAATTGGGCACCTTGAGAAGACCAATTTAAGCCTTTAAAAAACTGTTGTATTTCTTCGAGACAGTTTCAGTAGGTTGTAATTGGAAGTTTTGCGCCTACAAAGCATGACCGATCGGAATGAGCAATGGGTTAGCTTTACTGACCAATATCTCTCAGAGGAAACCTCAACATATCAAACTAAGTTATTCGAAGTTAAAAACTATCATGTTGAAAATGCATTCGGATCATAAGGCGATTTGAAAATAAAAAGACATGCACTATCTTCTTATGGAGAAATACAAAGTGCATTAAAGGATGTCCGAGAGGCTGAAGAGGAGAATGACTATATGGACAATTAAATAATCTTGTTTTTTTTCACTCTCAATATTGTAACTTTTTATGTTCCTTTTTGGATTCAAGTCCCTGTACCACCATGGTGGTTTGTATTTTTATTTGGAATTTATAAATACCAATTTCAATATTCAAACAAACTCTTTTCCACCATATATTTGTGAATCGTTTACAAACAAACTCTTTTGGCACCATATATTTGTGCTAGTCGCATCTATGCCAAAGTTGCTTCGTACTCTGTTTTGTTGTTAAATTCCCTAAAGCCAAAACGTATCGCTTGATATATTGCTTGTCCGGTTGGAGCTACTAAGTGGGACCCATCTTCACAACCAGAAATGCTTAAGCCCCACGAGTCTTAATAAAGCACTCATATTTGGATATGTCAATATTTGGCTATATTTCAGGTCATTTAAAATGAAACTCAACTAAAACATTTTCCAAAGCTCGCACTTTGGTTGTTATACGGGGTTCAAAACCGATGTCGCAGTCTCCTAGTTCCACTGACTATTTAATCATCCGACCCGATACATCAGGTTTTTACTACACATTTTTTTAGTGAAAATGAGGTTCGAACCACAATAAAATAAGCTTAGAAATATGACCTTATTTTTTTATAGCGACACAATTAAAGCCATGGCTAGTTTTTCTAACTTCAAGACCTTATTTCAGAATATAAAGAACGTTTTTTCACGTAATATATCAAGCAAACATAATTTTTTACCTCTCTTACTAACACCGCACTTACTATGTAGCGTGATACCATGACGTAAACAAATAGTATTTCTCTCACAATTGGCTTTGTCAAAATTTCTCCAGAGGATAAAGTCTCTTTTATCTTGACAAAAGCTTTATCACACTCCGGATTCTAGTTGAAACGATTTAATTTTCTTAGAAATTGAAAATATGAAGCACATTTGTCCGATGATCTTGATATGAATCTATTTCGAGCATTCCACATTCTAGTTAAGATCTGTACCTCTTTGATGGATATATGATGATCTATAGTAGTTAAGCATTAAACTGTACTAGGTTGACTTCTATTCATTTTTCACTAACTATATAAACCCTAAGAATTTTCGTGATCACATCTCGAAAGTACAGTTTAATTGATTTAATTTCAAGTTTATAGCCTTTAAGTTACATAAACTTTTCTCTAGATAAGAAAAATGATCCTCATATCTTATGTTTTTCTACCAACATGTAATGAATATAAACTTCAATGTTTCTTTAGATTTGGTTGCCAAAATCTTTGTTCACTTGTTGCTATTAAGTATTTTCCTTACATATTTCAACCCAAATGGCATTACCTTGTACAAATGCAGACCCCCTTTCAGTTATGAACGTAGTGTTGTCTTGGTAATTCAGATTTATATGTATTTGATTATACCCATTAAATGAATCCATAAGCGATAAGATTTTGTTACATGAAGTTGAGTTTACCAATTGATCAATTCTAGGAACAAGGAAATTAATCTTTCAGACAAACTTTGTTTTAATCGGTAAAATCAATACACATCTTTTATTTCCCATTGTTTTTTGTTAGAAAGAGAATTCGTTGTCTATAATAGATATTGAGATTCTCTGATGTGTCCTACTTTTGATAACTGATCTACTTCCGCATATTATCGCTTTATATTTTTGTAACAGAGAACGCTCCCTATTTTTGAATTATGGTGTATATATTATTAGGTCATGGAACATACTTGTAACAAATAACACTCGTAGGTACTCCCATATGTCTTTAGTACACCACGCGAACATATGAAATTTTCTTAAAAAAAGTGTCAACTGTTCTCTTAGAACATATGATAGCAGAATACCAATTTTTAAACTTCTACCATTTAGGAATGTGTAAGCTTTAACATTTTTATCAGGTATTATTGAATCATGCATCTCTCTAGAATCATCTAAAACATCCAAAATGGACCCCTTTAATTGGTATTCTTTCTTTATTCTTACACTTTTAACTTCCATAGGAGCCAACGCTGTAGTATAACACTATCTCGCCAGTTTTTGGCTACTTCAGACAAATCTCACTTGATTTCCAACAACTTATTTTAAACATTGATGTAGAATATAGGCAATAACGTGTATCCTAGACAACTAAGACTTGCCAAAAATCATATTATATGATATTGGACTATTTACCACTATGAATAATACCCTTACTGTCTTCTTAAAGGGCCCTCTACCCAAAAGTACCTCTCCTTCGAACTCCCCAATGACATCAATAGTACCCTAGTAAATTCCACTATTGTTCTATTCTTCAACATCAAGCTTGATAAATCCTCCTAGAATCGGCACTCTGAAATGGGATAGGGATAACTTTGCAACCAGAAACCCAAAAAGATTCAAGGATCAAAGGCTGTGGATCGATAGGTAACACAAAGGTTGTGGAAAGGCATTTGATATTCCAACGGATCTTCCTTTGGATATGACGCACCAAATGAAGAACAGGTTTTCTTGTGGATATTACACACCAACAAGAGAAGAGTAAAACTTTAGAAGTTTTTTCAGAATCAAAGATAGTCTAACCATTAAAATTCTGAGTACATAGTTTTTATAGGAGAAAGAACTAGCCTTGAACACAATTAAGGCTGTTCGTGGAAACATAATGCATGCCTCTAAAACAATTGAGGCTTTTCTTGGAAACAAAATGCTTTAATATTGAAAATACAAAGTATTAATGATATAAGTTGGAAATCAGACCCTTCCCTCCTCCAAGGACGTGGCTTTTGGTGTAGATGGGCCTTGGGCTTTTATTTCAACAAATGGGCAATAATGAAGTGAAACAATTGCCTCATTAAAAACCTTGTCAAGAAAACCCATTGGGACAAAACTTGAACAAGGGAAAAAGAGTACAATCGAGACACTTTCTCATTTGTTGAAATCAATTAGCTTGAATCAAGACCAAAGTGGTTTGACAAGCTTTTCCACCATACTTGCTGTTTTGATCACGTGGATTCTCTAGTTGATTAAGCAATCCTCCAACAGCTTTGTTAAATTGTTTTGCTCTTCATCGATTTGTTGGACCAGCCAGTAAAATAAGAATATCTTCAACTTCAAGCTCATCTTCTTTTTCAAGTTGTTCATCTGGTTTTTTGCACATTTCCATGTTTTAAGCTCCTTGTGTCATATAGGATCACATCATCCTCTCCCACTTGAAAAGGATTTGACCTCAAATCCATTTAATCTGCGATAAAAGGAACCAAATCAGAAACATTAAAGCTAGGACTCACTTCATACTTACCTCGTAGGTCAAGTTGATACGCATTATTGTTGATCTTTTTTGTTACTTCAAATGGTCCATCAATTCTAGGCATCAATTTTAACTTCCTCTCTTCTGGAAATCTTTCCTTTCTTAAGTGCACCCATACTTGATCTCCAACCTCAAAAACTTTCTCACGTCTTCCCTTGTTTGCTTGTTTGACATATTGCTCTCTTTTCTTTTCTATGTTTTTCCTTGCATCATCATGGATCTGTTTTACAAGTTCAGCTTTATTTTTCCCATCTATTCTAGTTCTTTCACTCAAAGTCAAAGGAGTTAGATTCAAAGGAGATATTGGGTTAAATCCATAAACAATTTGAAAAGGAGAGTACTTAGAAGCAGAATGCATAGAATGATTGTATGCAAATTCAACATGCGGCAAACATTTTTCCCAAGTTTTCAAGTTCTTTTTAATTAATGCACGTAGAAGAGTGGACAAAGTCCTATTTACTACTTTTATTTGTCCATCAGTTTGTGGGTGACAGGTAGTAGAAAATAAAAGCTTAGTCCCTAACTTAGACCACAAAGTTTTCCAAAAGTAACTTAGAAACTTATTGTCCCTATCTGAAACTATCGTCCTAGGCATGCCATGCAAACGAACTATCTCTTTAAAGAACAGATTAGCAATGTGCAATGCATCATCAGTTTTGTGACAGGCAACAAAGTGTGCCATTTTAGAGAATCGATCAACAACCACAAAAATTGGAATCCTTACCAGTTCTAGTCCTAGGCAATCCAACTACAAAATCCATAGATATATCATTCCAAGGATGCGTAGGAATAGGTAAAGGTGTATACAAACCGTGGGCTTGAACCTTAGATTTGGCTTGTTTGCAAGTAGCACATCTGTCACAGATTCTTTCAACATCCCTCCTCATATGTGGCCAATGGAAGTGATCCAGCATTACCTTGAGAGTTTTAGGTATTCCAAAATTTCCCATTAAGCCTCCTCCATGGGCATCTCTAACAAGTAAATCTCTCATGGAACAATTAGGCACACATAAACGTTTATTAAAGAATAAGAATCCTTCATGCCTATGAAACCGCCCTGAAGCAAATTTTTCACATGCTTGATACATCTTTCCAAAATCAGAATCATTTTCATATAAACTCTTAAGATGATCAAATCCTTAAATCTTAGCTTCAAGAGTAGTGATTAAGGCATACCTTCGGGACAATGCATCATCAACAATATTTTCTTTACCTTGTTTGTATTTGATGACATATGGAAATGTCTTAATAAATTCTATCCACCTTGCATGTCTTTTGTTAAGTTTTTGCTGACCTTTTAGGTGTTTGAGAGATTCATGGTCAGTGTGTATGACAAACTCCTTTAACCACAAGTAATGCTGCCATGTTTGCAAAGCTCGAACTAAGGCATACAACTCCTTGTCATAAGTATGATAGTTTTGAGTAGCTCCTCCAAGCTTTTCACTGAAATAAGCTATGGGCTTTTTATCCTGCATGAAAACAGCTCCAATCCCAATTCCAGAAGCATCACATTCAATCTCAAAAGTTTTAAGAAAATCAGGTAATGTCAAGACAGGAGCATGAGTAAGCTTCTCTTTTAAGGATTGAAATGCTTCTTCTTGAGCTTGTTCCCACTTGAAACCAACGTCCTTCTTTATTATTTCAGTGAGTGGTGCAGCTAAGGTGCTGAAATCTTTGACAAAACGCCTATAAAATCCTTCAAGGCCGTGGAAGCTTCTCACTTCTCCAACTGCTTTTGGACTTGGCCATTCGCGGATTGCCCTAACCTTTTCCTCATCCAACTTAATACCATCTGCACTTATAACAAAACCTAAAAAGACAAGATTATCGGTACAAAAAGTGCATTTTTTAATATTAGCATAGAGATTTTCCTTCCTAAGTACACTTAAAATCAATTTCAGATGGTGAACATGTTCTTCTAAGCAGTTGCTGTAAATTAAGATGTCATCGAAATATACTACAACAAAAACTCATATATAAGCCCTTAGAACATGATTCATTAACCGCATGAATGTACTAGGTGCATTAGTCAGCCCAAATGGCATTACTAACCACTTTTAAGAATCATGCTTAGTTTTAAATGCAGTTTTCCACTCATCCCCTTCTTTCATCCTAATTTGGTGATAACCACTTTTAAGATCAATCTTAGAAAAAATGCTAGAACCATGCAATTCATCTAACATATCATCTAATCTAGGTATAGTATGTCGATACTTTACTGTTATGTTGTTGATGGCTCTGCAATCAACACACATTCTCCAACTTCCATCTTTCTTGGGCACAAGTAGAACTGGTACCGCACAAGGACTCATGCTTTCACGGATATGTCCTTTTTCCATCAGTTCACTGATTTGTCTTTGCAATTCTTTTGTCTCCACTGGATTAGTTCTATAAGCAGGTCTGTTAGGAAGGGAGGCTCCAGGTACAAAATCTATTTAGTGTTCGATGCCTCTAATTGGTGGAAGCCCCTTTGGATTGTCTTCAGGGAATACATCTTCAAATTCCTGCTAGAGAGAAGTCATCTCACTCGGCAACACCGGTGTCAAGTTAGTTAAACTCATAAGAGTTTCCTCAAACACAAAAAGTAACATAGGTTGCTTAGAGAATAATGCTTTTTTAACCTCGCCAGATTTTGCATAGAAATTCGAATGTTTAGTTACCCGACTTTCCTTGTTCTGCATATGCTTTTGATCTTGGTAAACTTCTCGTGGAGTCATATGGGAACTAGAGTGGTTTTCCTTCCTTGAAACTCAAATGTATGGCGATTAGTGAATCCATCATGGATAACCTTTCGATAAGATTGCCATGGCATTCCTAACAGTATGTGACTAGCCTCCATTGGTAGAATATCACATAAAACTTCATCTTCATACTTACCAATGGCTAAGGGAACTTCTACTTGGTGGCTAACTTTCATTTCCCCATTGTCGTTAAGCTATTGAAGCTTGTAAGGTGCTGGATGCTTTTTCGTTTTTAATCCAAGCTTCTTTACCATAGATTCACTTGCCACATTGGTACAACTGCCTCCATCGATAATAAGGCTACAAAATCTCCCTTGAACAAGACACCTGGTGTGAAACAGATTCTCCCTTTGCTCTTGTTCTTCTTCTTTTGTTTGAACGCTTAAAGACCTTCTGGCTACCAATAAATCTCCTTTAGCAGGTCGCTCTAAGTGTTCTTCGGAAGAATCTGAGACAATTTCTTCTTCCTCTGAAATTATTTCTCCATTATCTAGAATTGTCATAATCTTCTTATTAGAACACTCATTAGCATAATGTCCCATCCCTTTGCACTTGAAACACTTAACATCACGAATTCTGATTGCAACCTCTTTAGGTTTGCCCTTGTTATCAATAGACAATGGTTTTCTAGATTTTTGGTTCACCTCTACATAGCTTCCTTTTTGATAATTGGTCTTCTCATCTTTTGAATAACTTGGCTTAATTGTTACTGCCCCTGAACCGTAACTTGATCTTGAGGAGTTCTTTCTTTTAACTTGTTGTTCAAATAGCAAAGCTTTGTGTAGCATCTCTTCTAGTTCACCATAATACTGAGTTTCCAATCTGTCTTGAATTTCTCTAATTAAATTACCAAGAAACCTTGACATTGTTGCCTCTCTATCTTCTGAAATATCAGCTCGCAACATTAAGGTCTCCATTTCTTGATAGGCTTCCTTGTGTTAATCTCCTCAGCTTTAGATGCAGCTCACGGTGGTAATGTCTAGGAACAAACCTCTTCCGTATAATGGCTTTCATTTCTGCCCATGATTTTATAGGATGTTCCCCATTACGCCTTCTTGAGGTAACTAGTTGATCCCACCAACTAAGAGCATAATCATAAAATTCAGTAGCAGCAATTCTTACTCGATTGGTCTCAGTGTAGTGTTGAACGTTGAAAACGAGTTCAATCTTCTTTTCCCATTCCAAATAGGCATCTGGATCGTTTTTTCCATGGAATGGTGGAATCTTAATCTTGAGACCTCCAAGATTGTCACGCATACGTTCGTTTCCCTCTCTTGTACGTCTATGGTGCCTTCTATGGCTGTTTCGAGACGAATTGCTCATGTGTTCAGCGGCTTCATTTCTGAATTGTTCAGGTAGTCCAAATGATAAACTCCTCCTAGAATCGGCACTCTGAAATGGGATAGGGATAACTTTGCAACCAGGAACCCAAAAGGATTCAAGGATCAAAGGATGTGGATCGATAGGTCACACAAAGGTTGTGGAAAGTCCTTTGATATTCCAATTGATCTTCCTTTGGATATGACGCACCAAATGAAGAACAGGTTTTCTTGTGGATATTACACACCAACAAGAGAAGAGTAAAACTTTAGAAGTTTTTTCAGAATCAAAGATAGTCTAACCATTAAAATTCTGAGTACATAGTTTTTATAGGAGAAAGAACTAGCCTTGAACACAATTAAGGCTGTTCTTGGAAACATAATGCATGCCTCTAAAACAATTAAGGCTTTTCTTGGAAACAAAATGCCTTAATATTGAAAATACAAAGTATTAATTATATAAGCTGGAAATCAGACCCTTCCCTCCTCCAAGGACGTGGCTTTTGGTGTAGATGGGCCTTGGGCTTTTATTTCAACAAATGGACAATGGTGAAGTGAAACACTTGCCTCATTAAAAACCTTGTCAAGAAAACCCATTGGGACAAAACTTGAACAAGGGAAAAAGAGTACAATCGAGACACTTTCTCTTTTGTTGAAATCAATTAGCTTGAATCAAGACCAAAGTGGTTTGACAAGCTTTTCCACCATACTTGCTGTTTTGATCACGTGGATTCTCTAGTTGATTAAGCAATCCTCCAACAGCTTTGTTAAATTGTTTTGCTCTTGATCGAGTTGTTGGACCAGCCGGTAAAATAAGAATATCTTCAACTTCAAGCTCATCTTCTTTTTTCAAGTTGTTCATTTGGTTCTTGCACATTTCCATGTTCTAAGCTCCTTGTGTCATCTAGGATCACATCATATACAATAAGGGAAAATGTGTATTTTTAATGGAGAAAATTACACAATCAATTGTTTACCAAAGCATGAAGGAAATAACTTTTTTTTTCGGAGAGAAGCCGCAACCGCTACTCAGAGTACAATGAGTGCGCACAGGGTAAACCCTCAGTCTGATGCAATAGCCTGCAAACCATATATAGAGGGACTCAAATTCATGACCTTTTGGTCACAAGCATGCCTTACTCACCCCTTGGAGGGAGAAAAATTATTGGAGTATTCGCATATGATAGGGTTCGATCCCATACCGACTACGAAGTTTGCCGAAAGCCCACCCACTGAGCTAAGGTAAATGATAGAGATAATAGTATTACCCCTATGTGTATCAGTAAATGTGAATATGATTGAAAGTAAATAAACAAACTTTATTTATTTATAAAGTAAATGTCGTGTTATTGATACAATAATTTTAAATTACTATATCGTGCCGATTTGTTTGGTAGGGCTTTACCATTAATATCACACGTGGAATAATAATAATAAGATAAAGCTCCCTAGTTTTACTTATAAAGTATGCCAATGATGTTAAATAGTAATATAGGACTAATATTGGGTGTCATTCCTACATCAATTAGTATCTCGAGTTGTAATTAACAGGGGCGGATCTAAGGGGTGGCCATGTATGCCATGGACCACCCTAAATTCTAATAATAAGTTTAGTGTGGTGGTAAGACTGTTCAATTTTTAACCTTGAGATTAAGAGTTCAAACTTTGGACCACCCTAAATTGTTTATTTATTTTCTTATTTTGCCACAACTAAACCCTAAATGCCAAGAGTTATCTATTGCAAGAGCGGGTGATACATGATGGGGATCGCACTTTCGGACTCTTAGTAGGTTGGTTGATTTGTTTAATCCAATTATTTAAGTGCTTGAAGATTTGAAAAGTGATAGATATTCAAAGGGTGAACCAAGAAGTTTGTTATTTGTTATGCAAACTTTTGGTTTTGTTTTTACGTTGCACTTAATGGTTGAGGTTTTGTCGTTGACAAATGATTTGTCTCAAGCATTACAAAAAGGGGATCAAGATATTGTGACCGCTATGCAACTTGTTCAAGTATGTAAGAAAAGGCTTCAACAAATGAGAGATAGTGGATTGGAACAATTTTATGAAAACGTTGTGGGTTCTTGTGCTAATCTTGAAGTTGATGTGCCCGACATGGAGTCAAGGTATGTGCAAGGTAATAAATCCAAAACACTTGCTACGTTTTTGACAAATCACAATCATTTCAAAAGGATTGTTTTTTACATGTCATAGATTGTGTAATGCAAGAGTTGAATGATCGATTTACACCCAAAAATGTTGTGTTGTTGAATTGTGTGGCATGTTTGAATCCCTGTTCTTCATTTCAAGGTTTTGAAACTAACTAACTTGTGAGGTTGGCAAGATCATACCCAAATGACTTTGTGGATGTTAGTGATAAAGAGTTGTCTAGCCAACTTGAGACTTATATTGAGTGTGTGAAGATGAACGATAATTTTTCCAATTTGAAGCGTATCTCGGATCTATGTAGGACTCTTGTGCGTACAAAAAAGCACAAAACATTTGGATTTGTGTACAAGCTTTTAAAGCTAGCTTTGTCATTACAGGTGGTCACCGCAAGTGTTGAGCGAGTATTTGCTAGTATGAAATATGTGAAGAATGAGTTGAGAAATTGAATGTCCAATCCATGGCTTAATGATAGCTTAGTGACATTTGTGGAGAAAAAAATGTTTACTACAATCGATGATCAAGATATTATCAAGCGCTTTGAAGGCATGAGTAAGAGAAGAATGCGATTACGTTTAGACTAGAAATTGATTTTCATATTTAGTTGTAATTGTATATTAATGTATTCTGACTATATATTACTCGGACTTTTTTTAGTTCAATGATAATTTTGACACACCCTAAATTCTAATCCTGGATCTGCCCCTGGTTGTAAAGCTGTAATTTTTCTAGTAGATCTAAATCCAACAATGTAAGTAATTTTCATCGGGTTCTTTCCTCCTGCCATTGTCGTATCAGTCTTGCGATTCATATATCTGCTTACTGGTCACCGTAATATATGGGCAGCTAATGCATAAGTTGTTGAAACTTGAAATATCATACTTAATGTCATATCAACGATAATGTAAAACCAACGATAATAAAAATGGTTCCTTAAAGAATGAAGATGAAAAAACACAATACTCACACCAATAGCTCCAATAAAATTTCCATCAAAGCCGCATCCGACTCCTATAGTAATTACACGAATATTATACGCAGGAACACCAATGTACGTAGTAACTACATTACGAGTGTACTTGAGGGCCTAATTTGAAGTGTGGACTATCATACATTTGTCTTTATTATGGATAGCTAAGGATGATTGTGTCTACATATAAAAATAGTATTAAAACCCAAGCCTCATCTGTACATCAAAGTTCATTATCAGATGTCCTTAAATCAGAAAAATATAAAGAAAATACTTAAGTTAAGGTGTACTTCGGAAGAAGAATTTTGCAATCAGCTTTTGTAATTCCTTTTGAAGTATCACTCACCTGTTTCGGGTAAAAATAATGAATTATCTCAAATAAGCTAGACGTTTCAACAACTTCTTCAACAAACAATATACCTGGGTCAAGGGTTTTGCTACATTTATTAATTATTATGAAGTCAATGCTATTTATTTGAATGTTTTTAGTTGTGGATTTTTCTTATTTTATGGTAATAAATGTATTGAGGTAATTTTTTGTGTACCACGAAGCGGTATATTGAAAATCACGCAAAGAATATAAACAAAAAAGAAATAATGTGTCCCATTGTTTGAGGGAAACTGAATGGTGTGAAGGGAATACATCTGACCAATACATAGTAGTGGTTGATCGAATTTGTATAATGTTATGGGAACATGAGGAGATGATCAGTACGTACAAGGAGTAGACTGTATATATTATCCTTTAACAACTGAGACCAAGTCCATTACTCTTCCAAAGCGTTTTGATATCTCTAAGGCTAAAAAATTTGATTGGATGCAGAATCTCGATGATCATATCTAACAATTCAAGAAGTACATGATGAACTTCAAAGATGATGATAGGCTGGTATGCATAGCATTTTTTCCAGATATTCAAGGGTACATCATTGAAGTGGTATAATAGGATTTCGAGGGGATCTATTACCAACTTTAGGGATTTTTATACAACTTTCCGACGATAGTTTGTGGGAAGAAAATAAATGTGTGCAAATTTAGATACAATAATACAATGTAAACAATTTGTGGAAGAGAAATTGAAGGATTATACGAAGTCTTTTGTGTTAACAAAATCATGACTGGATAATTGTGAACAGTTGGTTGCTATGGCTGCATTTCGACAAAGATTATTACTAGGTGATTTAAAAAATGAGACAACAAAAAGGAGAGCCTTAACTTTGGAGCACTTATGGCTCGAGTACCAAATTAAAGTGGAAGAAGTAACCAAAGGTGGAAGGTGCAAGGGAAAACAAGGAATATACCATCGAGGAGCGAGACCAGCTGAGGGCTGAAATAGAGTTGTTGAGAGAGATAAAACAAGCAGAAAAATGAGTTAAGGAGAAATCTGGAGCGTCAGTACTACACCACATTGGCAATTCTCGAGACAAATAGCAATCTTTGAAAACTGATCTCAGCATAAAAAAGACACACCGATCTAAGCCAGTTGAGAGGTCTGCATCTGAGTCCTCCAGCAGCTCGTCAAATGAGGCAGAACTTAAAGAATCATTATCTTCAAGTAGTGATGAAGGAAGATCTAAAAAGAATATGAGGCTGACTAAAAAATCAAGAAAGAAGGATAGACATGAGAAGCTTAAGAAGCACTATGGTAAGGGTAAGGGGTCAGCTCACTAGCATATTGATCAGTTGCTGATTGATCCTGCCATTCAGTCCGAACCGGGTATTTTTGCAACCCCTAATGAAGATACCGTTTTCAGTCGCAGCAAAAATTGGAGGCAATCGTCTTTGTCCTCAAAAATACTCTCCGGAAATCTTCCTAAAAGGTTTGATAGATCCAAGATGGAGAAATATGATGGGAGTTGAGATCCGGACAACCATCTGAAACAGTTCAAGAACTTTATGATGAATTTTGACGATGATGACAAGCTATTGTGTAGCGCCTTCTCCCAAACTTTCACAGGGATTGCCCTTAAGTGGTACAACAGTCTCCCTTAGAGGTGTATAAGAAATTTTGATACGTTATGGGTTGCCTCTAGAGGAAATTTGTTGGAAGTAAAAAACTTAATGGTAATGAGGACACCATTATCCATTGTGCTCAAGAACCAAACGAGTCCCTGAAGGAATACATTAATCGATTTGTGAATTCAAAGAATGGGCTAGCAAATTGTTTTGAACAAGTTGTAATTGCTTCATTTAGGCATGGTTTAAATCCAAGGAATCTAGCAGATACGATAACTCGGAAGAAGGCTATGACCTAGGGTGGTTTGTTAAATGAAGTGGGAAAGTAAATCAATGTAGAGTAGACCAAGAAAACTAGAGTGCACTGTCAAGTGAGATCTAATACTACAACAACAACTCCACCAGCTACTAACCAATCCGGTTATATGGCAAAAGAGACTGGACATGAGTCCAACCAGTCAAGGCAGAATCAGTCCAACCAAACTCAGAGCTAACAAACCAGAAGTAAGAGGGGGCCTTGGGTTCAACTTGAGTGGTTTGCTGAGTTGGGGGAGAGTGTGGCTACTATTTATGACAAGACTAAAAATGAGGTACATTTTAGAAGCTGACAGCGTTACAGTTTCCCAGAGAAAACCGGAGCACTTGCTTCTGCCAATACCACAATGACATAGACTATGATACTCACGATTGTATAGTCTTGAAGCAAGAGGTCCAGAACCTCATTGAAATGGGAAAGTTGGGGGCCTACCTTAGAAAATGAGGTGGAAGCAGACTGGATAAAGTGCAAACCAATGCTCCCCAGACGGTCCTTCGAAAAATCCTGCGATATTTACACAAGAGGGTGAAATGGTGATTGTTGAAAGATTTGATGTAGACTCTGAGTATCTCGATCCAGATTCGAATCAAAATCAGGTGGGGGTGATAACAGACAACACCAAAACAGTTTCCGGACTGATAAGCTTTTTTGAGTCACTAACTATTTTCGGAGGAGATACAGTGATTGCGCCTTCTACTTCTTCAAGGAAGAGGAGTGACCAAAATTTAGCCACCTAGTTGGATGGTGGAATGTCCACCTACCAGTGTCAATCCCCATCCCCATTTATAGTTTTTGATGAGGATGACTTGAGGGACATTGTAGGGCCTCACAAAGATGCGGTGGTAATAGGAGCTTCAATAAGGGCAGTTCGGCAAACATCTTGTTTTTAAGCTTCTACAAGAAAATGAGAAACTCTTTGATTATACAACGTTCAAACATAACGATTGTAGGCTTCACATGAAGTTCTACAGATGTGATCGGAGAGTTCTAAGAGGAAGTATTGTTGGGCACGAGACCTTTTAAAATGATGGTAAGCGTGCTATTTGTGGTGATGGATTGCCCAACATCGTACAATGCGATATTCGACAGTTCTTGGATCTCCAGAATGCATGTTGTGGCCTCTACGGTCCACCAATGTTTGAAGTATGTTGTCCAGGGACTAGTAAGTGTTGTCTAGAGCAGTCAGAAGATAGCCAGGGAATGCTATGCACATCCCCTACCCCTAAAACTATAGGGACAGTTAGAATTAACAAAGATTAGCTGCTATTGGAGCCTTCTACTAAGGAAAATGAAATTTATGATCCTAGGGAGGCTCCCAGTGTTATAATACCGATTGAGGAAGTTGAAAATCACTCCCTTGTAGAGGGCAAGACTGTTAAGATTGGTTCCAAGCTGGCACCAGAATTGAAGCACCAGTTATTATCCTTTTTAATGAATAATCAACATATATTTTCATGGTGCAACAATGATGTTACTGGGGCACCAGCAGATATTATCGCTCATAAATTGTAAATACAGAGTGATATTGCACCAGTTGTACAGAAGATGAAGTTCTTTTCTAAGGAAAAAACAGATGTGATTGTCCAAGAAGTTGACTGTTTAACCAAGATGGGGCCACTTATCAAAGGTTGGTGAATAAAACTTTTGCTAATCAGATTGCCAGACGCATGGAAGTTTACATAGATGATATGATGGTTAAAATCTTGGAGGAAGATTCACATATATCTGACCTTCAAGAGACATCTTCCAATTTAGAAGTTGTGAATTTAAAATTGAAGCATGAGAAGTGTGTATTTGAGGTCCGATCTGAAAAATTCTTAGGCTACATTATAAGTGAAAAGAGAATTCAACATGATCTGAATCAACTTAATGCTTTACTAGCAATGGATCCTCATCGAATATTAAAGAAGTTCAAAGGCTGACAGGACGATTGGATGCGTTGAATAGGTTTATCTCAAGATCATCAGCCAAGTGCGCTCCATTCTTCCAAGTACTGAGAAATGCTAAAGACTTCAATTGGTCTCCACACTGTGACCAGGATTTTATTGAAATAAAGAAGAATTTATCCTCACCAGGGAAAAGCTCTATGTGTATCTAGTTGTATCAAAATATGCAATAAGTGTCATGCTAGTTAGAGAAGTGGACAATTACCCTCGTCTGGTGTATTATATCAGTATGAGCATGTTGGATGTTGAAAGAAGATATTTGAAATTCGAAAAATTGGCACTAGCCTTGATAATTGCAGCGAGAAAAATTAGACCATACTTCCAGGCTCATTCCATTGTTGTTTGAACATCTTTTCCCTTAAAAAGTGTTTTTCAGAAAGCCGATGTATCAAGCAGAATGACCAAGTGGTTAGTGGAGCTAGGTGATTATGATATTGACTTTTCCCCTCGAACAATAATTAAAGCCCAGTTAGAAGTTGACTTCTTGGTAGAGTTTCATGCTGATAGATCCTCCGGACATAAATTAGAGAATAGATCTAAAAAAGAATGGGTAGTTCGAACTGACGGTGGATCAAGTACTATGGGCTGTGGAGCTGGGATTCGTCTAACTTCTCCATATGGTGACAAGATGTATCAGGCCATATGTTTTGGGTTCAGAGCTTCTAACAATGAGTCTGAATATGAAGTAGCCATAGTTGGTCTTCAGCTGGCTCTCTTATGTGGGGATAAGAGAGTTCAGTTAATGAGTGATTCTCATTCACCATGCTCAGTGAAATTTGAAGTAAAGAAATAACAGTTGATTAAATACTTGCTTATGTTGAAAGAAGTTGCCACGAACTATAAAAATATTTACAATGAGCACATTCCTAGATCAGAAAACACTATGGCACACTCTTTGGCAACTATAACCTATTCTGAATCCTACCCATGGATTCTTGTGCAAGAATGTCCGTCCGTACAGACAAATCGAGAAAACGAGATTGAAGAAAATATGAATATATTTGTTATTCAACCTAAAGATTGGAGATATGCTCTTCTCCAATACATCTCTGATGGGATATTTCCTCCGGATAAAGCTGTGGCAAGAAAGATCAAGTACAAGGCTCGTGGTTTCTTGATACTAAGAGAGGTTCTTTATAAAAAATCCTTCAGTAGACCTCTCTTACGTTTTTTAGGATTTGAAGACTCCCAAGTTGTATTCTCTGAATTACATGATGGGGAAGGTTCTACACATTGTGGCTAGAGGGCCTTAACCAGAAGGGTCCTATTAGCATGATACTACTGGCCAACCATAATGGCAGATGCTAAAGAGATGGTGACAAAGTGTGATCCTTGTCAAAAATATGGGAATGAAAGTCATGTACCAGCAGTTCCTATGGAGTCCATATTTGAACCACTACCCTTTGCCAGATGGGGTATGGATTCAGTTGGGCCTCTTCCGATGGCGTCCGGTGGACGTAGAACAATTATAATCGCTATTAACTATTTTTCTAAGTGGATAGAGGCAGCTCCTTTGACCAGAACCACTTTGAAGGCAGTTATTAAAGTTATCTTATCCAACATATGTTGTAAATTTGGGGTCCCCGGAATATTCCTATAGACAATGGGCTAGAGTTTGATAATAAAGACATGGAAGCCTTCTGTACCTCTAGAGGGATTCAACATTGTTTTTCTTATCCTTTACACCCTCAAGCAAATGACTAAGTTGAGGTTGTAAATAGAACTATCTTGTCCAGATTAAAGAAGACTTTTGGAGAGAGCTGAAGGAAAGTGCCCATGTTATTTACAAGAACTATTGTGGGCCTATCGAACTACTCATCGGGCTGCCACACATGAGTCTCCTTTATCTTTGGTATATGGGATGAATGTAATTACTCCCATAGAAGCTACATTACCATCTCACAGATTCCAAAATTATTCCGAACAGGCTAATGATGTAGTAGTTAGGAATCAGTTGGACTTGATAGAAGAAAAAAGAGTTAAAGCACATTTGAGAATAACACATTACCAAGGATTGATTAGGAGCATATTTGCTTCTAGAGTTAAAAGAAGAGATTTTTGAGCATGAGACAAAGTTTTAAGAAAAGTATTTTTACACACCAAGGAAAAGAAGTTAGGTAAGCTGGCTCCGAACTGGGAAAGCCCTTATGTGATCTGTGAAAAAGTTAAACCAGGAACATAACAGGCTTTAAGACAAAGAAGAGAGAGCTTTAAAGCACCCATGTAATGTTGAACATCTAAGGTTATATTTAGAATGAAACATTTTTGTAAATATTTACTTTTAAATATCAAATGTAAATATTAGGGGGCATACTCTTTCCTACCCTGGTGGCGCGGTGAGGTTTTAATGAGGTGTCCGGGTTTTTCAATAATATATGATGCGTTCTTCAAAAGTATGGTACATTTTTGTTTCAATTTGGATATCAAACACTTATTCAATACCCCGGATCTCAAGTATTGCTGAGTTGATCGGATATATTAAGCACTTGATCACATTTATTAAACACATGTGATCGAAGATGTTGAATACTGTTGTTCAACACATCTGAAATATGAAAGGTTATTCAAACATTGGCCTTAAAAGAGTCAAATAAAATTTAAATAAAAGGGAATATGATAATTAGAATCTGATCGGACTATAACCGATCTCTGATACACAAAAAATGCCCTGGCCATCCAAGGACTTTAGTCTTTCAAAATAGAAAGTGCATAATATAACCTTAGGGCTTGTTCCCTTCAGATTTTTCTTCACCACCATCTTTTTTGGGACTTTTCAGTTCAACACTTGAACTCTCACCCACTTCTTCATCATCATCAGAGTCTATTCTACTGGAGTAGTTATGCTTGTCCCCGTCAGCCATCGTATGAAAAGAGAGATCTTCATAGTCCACATATTTCCGGAGAGGACTAAGGGTCCTCTTAGGAAAGGTCTCATGGAAATATCGGACTTGATTCCATCATCCTTATTCTCAGAGAATCCACTATTCCATTAGCATACTTCTCTATCCCTACAAATATGGCTTGAGCTTATTGGCGCTCCACGACATCTTTCTCTTTGATCTTCTCCTGGACAGTATTCTCCAGGTTAGCTTTGTCATCGGACGAAGTCTGGATAGTACTGTCCTTAGTTTGCAATTGCTCCTTCAAAGTTGTGATATGATTTGAAAAAGAAGTCTCCATGTGGAAGTATTTGGTTTGAAGCTCTTTGTTGGCCGATTCCGACTAAAGCAGTTTAGCAGCTAAATCCTCTTTTTATTTTTTCAATAATTCTATGCTCTGCTGAGCGCTGAGAAGACTGATTGAAAAGTTTTGCTTCACTGTAGTCAGGGTGTTAGTGGTAACAGTTTGATCCCTTACCTGCCTCTCCAGATCGAGCACTGGTCGAACATAACCCAAGAGGGCATGGCTCAAAGTATCTTGTTCACTAGATATTGCGTAAGTATCGTCATTATAAGTCACAACATTGGAAGAGCTAGTAGGATGGTAAGGCCCCGCAAAGTCATATTTTTCTAAGTCATTGGAATAAAAATTGATGTTTTGAAAGGCGGCAAGATCTGCCTCTTCGTTACCATCACCAATGACCTGTTCGGAATGAAGATTGGTTGGAATTTATTCCTGCAACGTAGGATCGGTAGGAGCTAGATGAAGGACTTCATGAGGACGAAGGATTATTTCTGCTCCCAGAGTAACTTTCTCCTTTGGAAACTTTCTCATCGGTGTTGGCTTTATGCTTCTTATCTTTTGTTGGAATCTTTGGTGGGTTATCTGACCCACCAGCCTCCCTCAGGGACTTCTAGTGCTTCCTGGAAAGCAGTGTTAATACTTCATTGGTTCTCCGAAGTGGTCCCTTCAATAGTTGTTTGAGGTGGGTCTGTTGTGGCCTTCTTCTTTTTCTTGTTTTTCATCTTGTTCAAATGACTATGGCCCTGGAAGGCAGGTAAAGTTTGGAATCTTTGGCCTCTGTCCTACTTAGAATGACATCTGAAGGGGAAGGGTGGTTAGCTATTCCCAATAGAGGTCTCTTCTCCCTGTGGTGCTCCACAGATGAGACCTCACATAGTTCCCCGATATGAAACACTTGTGAAAAGCATTACCCCACTTCTCTAAGGCCCAAACGTTCAACTTGGCACAAGTATCCTGGCCTGCCTCTACGTAGTCCGAGAACTCCATCGGAAGCACTGAAAAGAAGTATGCGTCAGTTTAGATTAAAAACTTAACGCTTAAAAGATAAAAGAAGAAATAAGAGAAACTCACCAATGCTCTTCCAGCAACTGGTCAGCTGGCTTAGGTTTGAATCAGTTTGATCTTCTTGCCCTTCTCCCAAGCCCCACTAATGAACAAGAACTACGTCCTCCACGGTTTTTCAGACTCCAGAAGATTGATCATTATATTGTAATCATTCCCCATGTTGTAGTGGTAGAAGAGGATGTGATGATTTTTACACAAGCTTGTCACAATAGCAAACCGTTCCATTGGTATTGGAATCTTAGACAGCTTGTATGCCATGATACTGGCCAGTAGAGTATACCAAGTATTGGGGCTTAGTTGACTGGGACATAACTTGATCAGATGGAAGTATCTGACTAACTCCGTATCCAAAAGAAACCGAAGCCCCCAATTTAACACTTTTGTATAAACCACCATTTCATTGAGCTTGCAGTCCATATGGTTTTCTGGGGTGATCAGAGTTCTTACTTCCATACACTATGGTATTCCCCACTTAGTGCGAATCTGACCCAGACCAGCAGTGTGGGTGTATACGTAAGCTATGTTTTGAAGGGACAACAAATACTTCATGCTGACCTTCTTAAAGCATGACCCCACTCAACCTTCCAGACTCTCCAGAAGCGCATCCGGATGAGTTATACACCACCTTGTTCTTTCCCTTCCGATCTGCAGTTGTATCTTCTGTTTGGCCGGACACCTCAAAAAGGGCTTCATCTAGATTGTCCTTCATATTTGCTTCCATTACTATAGAAGGCTGTTCGGATGGCTGTACAAATAACTGTTCGGATGGTTGTACAGATGGCAGTTCAGATAGTCTGGTTTCTGCTAGGGGTTGTTGCCCATATAGTTTAGACTTTAGCACAGGTTTTATTGCTTCCGAATTGGAGGGCTATGAAGATGTAGGGGTGGATTTTGAATTGGATTGACACTTGACTCGGTGTGAGGTTAATTTATTTGGAGAGTTCTCTGCATCTAACCCCATTGCGATGAAAGGCGAGGGGTTTCTTATACTAGATACAACTTTCTCCTTAGGTAAAGAATTTTAGGACTCCTAGACAGAGGACCATCATGGAAGAGGTGAAAGATTTGCTACGAATGGAAATTTCCTAACCTTGGAAGTTTCTTAAGATGATGAACCCTGGTCTGTATTAAATTGTGGTTGATGATTTCCTTCACCAAGTGAAACATGAAGGCCAGCAGCAATGCGTTCGTCTCTTGCAACTTTTTGTGCTTTCTCTAACTAAAATAAGTTTAACCAACCTCCTTTTACTAAAGCATTTCTGACTATGAACATATATGATTCAAGCACAAATTTGAAGATGAAGTAAGCTTTCTCTCACTAGGAATGTTTGTGATTTTTGAAGACAACAAAACAGTAAGAAGGTTTATGTATAGCAGTGGAAAATGACAGTTACCTATGAGAAGGTAAATCGATTTAGGCAATGATTAAAAGCTGCAAGGTGTGAGAGCTAAAGCCTCGGTAACTTTCTAGCCTAGTGGGTACAAGAATCTAGGAGGAAAACGGCTGAGAGTTCGAACCAAAGCCTGACACGTGTCTCACGATTGAAGAAAGACTCTTGGAATTCTGAATTGAGAAATCAGTTCCACCTAAATTCGAACAAAGTCACCTTGAAGGAAAAAATCTACAATTCAAACAAAACAACAGATCGAAGTATGTTGGTATTGATTTTTGAGAGTTAGCTCTTCCAAAGATCATTTACAAGACCTAAATGGGCTATTGATGAGTTCAGATATTTGAGCTACTTCGTCTTGACTTAATCCGATGGGTAATTCGGACCATGACCACTATTATAAAACTCTGAATGCTGACTAAGCTAGTTGCTGGTCACTTCAAACCAGATTACTAATGGGTTCTTAAACTTGACCGGACTTCATGATCCGACGCAATAAGCCCATAGGTCAGTAATTAAGTATAAATACCCCAATCACTTTCATTAATGAGGGTAATCAGAATATATCACTAGTACACAGCTTAATTATCTCACTACTCACTACTCAAAATATTAAATTCCACAAATCATCCAAAACACTTTACAAAATTACCCTCAGACAGGAATAAACCCCATTAAAAGTAGTGTGCTCATGATTTTCTTTCACCCCTTCAACTTCTGGAGGTTAAAAGGTCTTGTACATTAGGATCCATCCGAACTACTTTGTTCAATGGTTTTGAATCTGAAATTTAGACACCGTCGTCTCCCACCGTGGTCGCTAATTTAGTGTGGGTTGTTTCTGATCAAAATGTATATTAGGAACGAGTTTTATCGTTTTAGAAATTTAATGTTTGAGTGATTACTAGAGATATAAAAGAGGTGTGTACTAGCAGTTAAGTTTTTTTACCCTCTTAAATGAAAGTGGTTGGGGTATTTATACTTGTTTTATGATCCATGAGCCGTTTGGGTCGGACTTTGGATTTGGGTCAATCTTTAAAACCCAGACCCTGAATGGGTTAGCACACAGCGGAGTCATAATTGACATAGTCGGATTTTTTATAATATGGTTGGTGCAATATATGTCTGAACTACCCCTTCGGTTTAGGAAGTGGTGTCCTTCCAAAAATATCTGAACCCATCAGCTTTGGAGTACCTCGGAAAATCACCACAGATAGGGTAGAATTGACTTTTTTTTTGCGCTTTGAGGGAAATAACACAGTATTTTTATACATATTTTCATCCCCAACCAAATGGTCAAGTAGAATTGACTAATATATCTATTTTGGAGGGTTTGAAGAAAAATTGAACAGGTGCTTCCAGGAAGTGGCCTAACTATTCGCAAGAGGTATTCTGGGCTTATCGTACAGCTCCTCAAGACCAGTTAAGAAGCACCTTATGCCTTGGTGTATGGTATAAATGTTGTTAGTCATGGAGAAAGAACAAAACTAGACTTGATCGAAGATAAAAAAGTTAGAGCTCATTTCAATACGACTCATTATCAGACTTTGATGAAGAGTCAATATAATTCAAAGGTGAGAAGGAGAAATTTTAAAGTAGGTGACAAAGTTTTAAGGAAAGTATTCCTCCATACAAAGGAAAAACTACTTGGACAGATGGCCATAAATTGGAAGGGTACTTATATAGTAATGGAGAAAGTAAAAGCATGTACATATCGTTTTTGTGATGAGCATCATGGCCCTTATATAGTAATGGAGAAAGTAAAGGCAGGTACATATCATTTTTGTGATGAGCAAGGAAGGATACTTCAACATCCTTGGAATATAAAACATTTAACACTATATTGGGAATGATTTTATCTTTTTAAGAATTTTTTGAATAATCGACACACTCTTTCCTACCATATTGGCCCAGGGAGGTTTTAATGAGGTGTCATGTACATATTCGAAGATAATATTATAATTCTTTTTTGGCCTATGGTTGTTTTAAATTCAAATATTTAAATTATCTTGGTAAGTGGTAAAAGATTGATCATATTTGAAGTTGTTGACCAAGCGTAACTGTCTTGATTCGAGGTGTTATCCGCTTATTATAAACACCAAAACAACCATATTTGAGGTGCTATGTTCTCTAAACGCACTTCATATATTTGAGGTGTCATGTTCTCTAAACGCACTACATATATTTGGGGTGCTACGCTCTTTAAACACACAAATGATATTCGAAGTGCAACGTTCTTTAAATGCACTAAATATATTCAAAATGTTAACATTTTTTAAACACACACTGTTTTTATTTGAAAAATTACAAATTAATCTATGAAATATGTTGGTATTCACGGTGATAATGACTTGTTAATAAGATTAAAAGTATTCATGATAAGGAAAACGAATGTAGAGACAGGAAGGGTATTTGTTCATTGAAGTTATAATCTAATCTTACAAAAGATGTTTTGAATACCACACAAAATAAGTCACCACACAACATCAGATGACTTTATAACTTGGAAAAAGAAAGAAACAACAACTAATTATCTTCTTTAGAGTTCTGTTCAGATGAATCTCCTTGTTCAGCGGCATTTTCTTCGGATGACTCCGTCTCTTCGAAAGAATCAAAGGCTTCGCTAGTACGTTTATCCATGAGGATTAATTCCCAAAAGCTTGACATATTTTCCTTTGGGAATGATGCGTGTAATTCGCGGAGCAAAGTAATTGTTTGTTGCTCCTCAACATTTTTTATTGCAGCTAGTGTGTCCACTCCACACTGACTCTTAAGTTTCTACAACTTCTTTTTCTTCTTTGGGTGTCGGCTTGAGAGCAACTATATCATTTGTTAGCTTCTTCTTTTCTTCGTTACTCTTATTTAAAGATTCATGAAGAGTGGAGTATTTTTTCTGCTCATCGGATATCTACCTTGCATGTTTAGTTTTAAGTTCATCTATCTAAGCTTGGTGAGAAGTTTTGAGCTCTTTTGTTTTTTGATCATGCATATAGCATAGATGACCTTTGAGGTGTATGACTCCTTTAATAAATTCCGACATGTTAGCTTGGAACGCATGACATTGGTCATCGATTTGTTTGTCAAATATTTATGTCATATATTTCTCAGTAGCAACATATTTATTTTTATACCAGACCATATCATTAGCCATGGATTCCAAATGGTTTCGAGAATAATTTATTGATGTGCACAATGGTGTTGTTGCTATTTCAAGATTAGAAAAAGCTTGCAGTGGAAGTAAAACTTCTTCAAATGGCTCTTGGATAGGGATGAACCTTTGATTATTGAAAGACATAAAAGCAATGGATGAGGTAGCTAGAGGAAGATTTGGATTTGGCCTTTCAGTTAGAACATGAGCAGTAACCTAACGGCCAATTTGTTGAAGTTGTTCTTGCATCTGTTGGACTCTCGGATCCATATCTTTGTAGAGGTCTTGAAGCTCCTATGCACTAATGAGTTCATTAGGAAAGAAGTAGTCATCTCAATGCAGCTTATATTTGATGATCTTTCAGTGAAGTTTCCACTTGATGATCTTTTACTGTAGTTTCTTAAGTTTCGACAGAAGGCGCTTCTAAGACAGCTTCTTCAGAATACTTTTTTGCTATCTTAATAGGTGAAGTTTTCGTAAATTTTAGGAAGCCAACTCCAATAAATAAACCAAGGGAGAAGCGGAATAACAAATATTGCAGGTATCATGAGTACATCAGACATCATACTAATGATTGCATCACGTTGAAAAAAGAAGTTCAAATCTTTATTGAAAATAGGAAGCTCTTGACTTATGTAAAGTCGCAAGGGAGCAGGTCGAAAAACATAGCCTCAACTTCGAAGGCTAATCCAACTGCGCCAGTTGAGAATTTAATGATTTTAGATTCGAAGGCTGAAGAATTCGATGCTTCTTCAGAATATTTGGATAAGGATCCGAACATGTTAATCTTGATGAAGAGCCAGTAAAGAAGGGGCGTGTGAAAATTTTGTTTAACTGTTTTGAATCATTAGCCATTTTTGGAGGTGATTCAATTGTTAGCAACATTGATAGTTCGAGGAAGAGGCATGTTGTCAATTTGACAAGTTAAATTGAAGGGAAAATGTCTACTCACTTGTATGGAAAAAAGGCCATTCCTTTCATTATATTCCATAAGGATGATCTGCATGGAACGGCAGGGCCGCGTGAAGACGCGATAGTTATTGCTGTAGAGGTGGCTGCTATTGAAATTAGGCATGTGCTTATAGACACGAGAAGTTCTGCAAATGTCCTCTTTAAAATAACTTATGACAGAATGCAAAATCCGCCTCGAATTTCTCAATTGGAACATACAATCATAGGGTTTACAGGCGTGACAACTCAAGTGATTGGGGAATTCGAGGGGGAAGTGAGTTTGGGAAAATGACCATTCAAGAAGAAAGTCCAGGTGCTTTTTATGGTGGTGGACTACCCCACGAGCTATAACGCTATTTTTGGAAGGTCTTGGCTTTCTAGAATGTATGGGTTCAAGTATGTGGTAGGGATCGAATCGATGTCGTTCGAAGCGACCAGAAAGTAGCCATAGAGTGTTATGCCATTGCGCTTCGGATCCGGGCATCCAGCAGTGGAGATTTGATGCATGAATAGCAGTCAGAGGGGTTGACCTCAGATTTTAAAGAAAGAGTTGACGATCCGAGGGAAACCCCAGAGTCTTTAATAGTAGGTGAAGAAATAGAGGAGTATAGTTTTTTGGAAGGAAGAGTGCTTCAAATCGGAACCTTACTGACCCCACTCTTACGTCAACAACTGCTAGAATTTTTATCGTTTAACTTGGACGTGTTCGCTTGGAAAACAGAGGATGTGACAAGAGTACCAATCGAGGTGATTCGTCACAGTTTGGCTATTGATCCAAAGGTAAAACCAGTGATTCAGAAAAGAAGGGCCTTCTCTTCGGAAAAGACAGAAGCAAATTTTTCTAGAGGTGGATCGGTTATCCAAGGTCGGACACATAAGGGAGTCACAATATCCTTTGTGGATGGAATCGAGCCTGTCCTAAAGATCCATTTCATGTTCCTTGAATATCAACTGATTGATTCCACCTCGGGAAATAAAATACTAACATTCATGAATGCTTTTGCAGGACACAATGAGATTCATATGGATCCAAGGGACCAAGAGTGTACGACCTTCATAATTGATAGAGGGTTACATTGCTATAAGGTTATGCCCTTTGGATTGAAAAACACTGGAGTCATTTATCAAAAATCAGAAGAAATATATAGGTGTATATAAACGATATGGTGGTAAACTTTTTGATGGATGATGTGCATCTTGAGGATTTAGAGGAAACATTTTTGAATTTAACGGTAATCAGGTTAAAGCTAAATCCTGAAAAGTGCACCTTCAGAGTTCGATCAGGGAAGTTCTTGGGTTATGTTATCAGTGAAACAAGAATAGAAGTTTACCCAGAACAATTGAAAGCTCTAATAGCATTGAATTCGCCTTGATCTGTTTTCACCTAACCGATTTATTTCCAGATTATCTCACAAATGCTTTCCTTTCTTTCAAGTTTTACGATGACCAAAAGATTTGAATGAACATCGGAGTGTGAGGCAGCATTTACAAGCATAAAAACTTGTTATTATCACCCGAGATTTTATCAAAACTTTGAAGTTGAGAAAAGATCTTTTTGTACATTGCGGTATCGGATTTTGCACTAAGTGCAGTGTTGATAAGTGAAGATTCAGGTATTCCGAAGCCAGTGTACTACATTAGAAAAATTCTGGTGGCAGTAGAAAATAGGTATTTGAAACTGGAGAAATTAGCACTAGAATTAATGATTGCTGCTAGAAAAATGCGCCCGTATTTCCGAGCACAAACTATCAAAGTCCAAACTTCATTCGCTTTAAAGAATGTCTTGCAACGACCTGATATTTCGGAGAGGATGACCAAGTGGTCAGTTGAGCTAAGACATTATGATATTTTGCTCTCACCTCGAACTGCGATTAAAGCCCAAGCGTTGGCAGGATTTTTTATTGAATTTCATTCGAACATATCGGATATTGAAGAAAGTAAAGATATCGCACTAGTAAATTCGAGGTGGATTGTTCAAATAGATGGAGGGTCTAGTATTTTAGGATGCAGTGTTGGGGTTCAGTTAATAGCTCCAACTGGAGAAATGATGATTCTATCTATCAAATTTGGTTTTCACACTTTGAATACTGAAGCTGAATACGAAGTTACCTTGGCAGGTTTGAGATTGAAAAAAATATGTGGAGCAACTTCAGTGCGCTTGGAAACGGATTCTCAATTGTTAGCGAATCAAGTATCTGGATTTTCCGAGGTGAGAAAGGACCGTTTAATTTTATATCTTCGGGAACTACGGAATTTAATGTTACTATTCGATCATGTTGTTATTGAATATATTAGTCGAGAAAGTAACATGATGGCTGATTCTTTAGCAAATATTGCTTACAAAGAGGAATATCCTTGGATTTTGCTACAAGAAAATCCCTCGATTTTGACTCAATCAAATCAGTGTGAATGTATTGAGGAGCTCTTTGTCACATGTGATGCAGTCTGAGGAGATTAGCGAACATATATTCTTAATTTTTTTACTCAAGGAACATTGCCAGATGATACGAAGTTGGCTAAAAAGTTGAGAGATAAATCTTTCAGATACATAGTTTTAAATAGAATTTTATATAAGAAGGCATTAAGCAAGCCATTACTACGATGTCTAGACAAGCAGGAATCACAGGAGGTGTTATCAGAGTTGCATGATGGAGAAGGGTTAGCTCATTGCGGGTTTAAAGCTTTATCTCGACGAGTTTTGCTTGAAGGATTTTATTAGCCTACAATCATGAACGATGCTAAAATTTTGGTTCGAATTTGTGATACTTGTCAAAGATTTGCTAATTATATACACACGACGACAGTTCCACTTATGTCTATAACTTAGGCCTTAATATTTGATAGATGAGAGATTGATTGGTTGGGCCATTGCCGATGGCAATAGGGGGACGCCAAATGATAATTGTAGCAATATATTACTTTACAAAATGGGCTGAGGCAGAACCACAATCTAGAACAAAGGCAACAGATGTGATCAAATTTATTGTGAATAGTATTTTTTGTCGCTTCAGAGTCCCTCAGAGAATTACAACAGATAATGGCCCTCAGTTTAATAATAAATAAATGACTTCATTTTGTGCATCAAAAGGAATTAAACAATATTTTCGACGCCTTTTAATCCTCAAGCCAATGGACAAGTCGCAGTGATGAACAAAACTATTTTAGATGGTTTGAAGAAATATTTGACACGGGAAGCAGAGAAATGACCAAATTATATACAAGAGGTGCTTTGGGCTTCTCAAACAACTCCTAGGGAGGCCACAAAAGTAACTCCTTTTACCCTAGCATATGGAATGAATGTAGTTAGCCCCGTAAAATCTACGATATCATCTTTTAGAATAACTCAATATTCTGAGAGATCCAATTATGAAGCTAAAAGGGAGAATTTAGATTTGATTAAGGATAAAAGAGTTCGATCTCATTTAAACGTAATCTTCGGTAGCAAGAGAAGGCGAAAATATATGAACTTTAGTTGGATCAAAATTACCTTAGTAAGTGGTTTTGGTGGTTGTTCCAACGAGATCGTTGTTGATTAATCCGGCAGCTTTGTACTCCTCCGCTCTTTCAGTAATGCAAAAATAATAGTATGATCCGAAGACTAGATTATCGTCAGACTTCGAAGATTTGAGTTTTTTGGGTATTCTAGCCTTATATCTTTTGGATTTCGGATTTTTTCTCATAAACTAGATGAAGATTGACCGGAAAGTATGGGTTTTCTAGGCGAAAATAGCTAGGAAAGTTGAAGAACACGTTGAAGGTAGCCAAGGGTGTGCTGTTTCTATCTCAAGAAATTTTGATTGTGAATTAAGAGAATGAAGTTACTAACGAATTCATAGGAGGATGAGAAGATGTGTAGAAGTGGAAAAAACTTTGTGATAATTGGGCCGAATACAAAACGGTGATAGGGTTATGAGTTCGACATCTGTTAGACTAGCTAGCTAGCTATAAGTCTAGTAGCTAGTTATTCATGATGGATCTAAACGATTATATTTTATAAAGATTCACTTCGAAATGATTTCGAAGACTAGTTGTTTCTTTGAGAGTTCTGATGTGTGGGTACGTTTGGCAAAATCCGATGATTATATTTTTGAATTTTAAGAGTTCTGATTTGTGGGCACGTTTGGAAAAATCCGATGATTATATTCTAAATTTGCGCTTGAAAAGATTCGAGGATGAAGAAAATATGTTATTGATTTTTTGACTTCGAGTTTCCGATATGGCTTCTGGCAGGATTCGAAGAAATTTAGTTCTCACTCAATTATTAATATGAGAACTAGGGGGATTACTAATATGAAAGCAGAAATTTAGCGACTAGAGTGTAAATAATGTAAGTTTAATGGAACAGTTATGATTATGTATTAATTGAGGAGTAAGGGTGATTTATCCCTTTATGTAACCGTTTTCAGTTTAAAGCTAAGTCCCAGCGCCTCTATATAAAGGTCAGGGCTGAACTAATAAAGGAGTTGAACAATTTTTGATCCAACTCAATTGTGCTTTGAATTTCTCTCTCTAAAAACTCTATCTCTCTCTCTCACTCACTAAAACTCGCGTATTACTTTTTCCTAAGACAGCTCTTAATAATTGAACTCACCAATAGCAATACGGAAACAAAGCAGTGACAACACTAACAATGTCTAAATAACGATCACTAATATATGTGATTCAGCGATTCAATAAATGAGATTTCAACATGGTTTTAAAAAAAAATTCACAATCTTCATCCAAACAATACTATATTCAATAGGAAAAATACGTGTAAAAAGTTATTAAAATCTAACATAAATCACACCATTATTAGTGCATCAAGCATGTTGTTAGTCTCACATCTATAATATATGGTGTCCTCCACCCTGTTGGTTTTTCCTATCATATTAATTATATCTGGTTTCACATATATCGTATTGGTATCCCGCATGGCTGTGATTTATGTATGCTTTTTTTTACTTTGTTGTAAGTCGGGGAATATGCCAAAATATCTTTAAACAATTTCCTTAATTTCCTTAATTTTTTTAAATTTAATTCTTTTTATTACTCAATAACAATTACCATATAATGCATAACATTTTTATAATATTCTTAATAATCTTCAATATTAAAAGTAAAATTAGATTTTTGTCCTTTTTTTCGTCTTCCCAACTTTACTTATCTCTCTAAAACTGTGATTATTATTTTTAAGACCTCACATGGATTTCGATCTTCAAATTACGATTAAACACAACTACGTCACTAATTTATTTATGATATTTTACATTAAGATTTTATTTCTTTAATCAATTCTAATATTTATCCAGTTTTTAAGTTATTATGTTTTTCAACTTAAGAATGTATTATGTATTTTTCTTAGAAGATAAATGTCAAATAAATTGTAGGCATTATTTTTCAGTAAAGTATTGAGTTATAGGTCTGGTTTATAAAATATTTGCAAAGTTTTATCAAGTCTCTTGTAAATTGCAAAAAGAGACAAATTATGAAACACGTGTTCACAACTTGTAAAATGTAATATGTTATGAATTTGTGAGCTCCAAAATATAGTAAAATGTAAATTATGAAATAAAGTAAAATATGAATTGCGAAATCGTTGTTACCTAAATTATGAAAGTTATATGCAAATTGCAAAATAAAGTTATATGCAAATTGCAAAATGAATGCTATTTATGTTTTGAAAAATAGTTGTTACATAACATTCATAATATAATTAGAAGTGCTTGTTAAGTATAATTTTATGAAATATGAAAGGTAGGTGTTCAATGTTTAAATTTAAAGGGGTTATTCTCAAGCTAAATTATCACATTATAATCCATCTTCTTGGTTAGTTTGTCGACTTTAAACGAATGATAAATTTTATATAACAAAATGGAAGGCATTAGTTAAATCGAATTTTAAGTTTAATCAACATTGTGGTGAACTTAATATTTTTTCTAAGTAGTAATAAAGATTTTGCGGATATACTGTCATTTGTTGATCATTTAAGTTCTCCAACTATTAATATTGACAGAGTTGAAAATGTGATTGATCGAGAAACAATTAAATAAACCACTTTAGGTTTATTTGAAATTGTGGATGACAATTTACTTAGTGTAGAAACTAGTTGTGGTTGTTTTTTTATTATAAAATAAAACAACTAATATTTATTAGGTTGATTTCTAGAGGTGTTATACAAGTTTTTAAGGAGTTTTTTATCTCGTCATGCTGTAGAGAATGGTTTTTGATTTAAAGATATGCGTATTATAAGATGAAAATAAGTTCTCATTGTACGAATAAAGTCTAAAAGAGATGCCTATGAATCATTTATACGTCAAATAATATGTCCAGTGGCTTCATGATAATTAAGAAGTATGTCAGATAACATAATTGCGGGACTACTTTTCTGAAGAAAAGCAAGAAGAAATTAACATATGATTTGGTTGCTAAATAGATATCTTAATATCTTAGATCCAAACATTAGGTAACAACAAAAAACATACATTCTTTGGTTAAATACCATTATGGTTTAGATATTTTGTATCACTTTTCATGGATATTTTTTGAGAAACTTATGAGGATTGTTTACAAATATAATTCTACTTTATTACTCACTCCATTATAGTCTAAAAATAACTTATTCAAATGATGTTTCGTAGGAATTGTGCTTTTGATGTTATATTTTATAAACTCTTCTTCCATTGTGGTTTTGATGTTATATTTTTTAATACTGATTGTTCTAGGGAAGCAATTGTGGTTGAAAAATTTAGCCACCCTCTTCTTTTAAACTATTACCTTCCTTTCTTATATGTTCAATATATTTTTCAAATTGAACGTTTTGAAGATTGAAACTTTCTATTAGGTAGATTATTGTTGTGCAGTAGTTGCGATGGTGCTTCATGCTTCTTCTTTGACAACAAAGTAATCGAAACATAGTGATCAATACTATTTCAAAATGTAAAATATGTTCTAAGTAAACAACAAAATAGAAAACATGATTTAGGTAAACTAAAAACTGTGGAGCATGCTTTATATTAACTTTGAGATGCAAAACATATTTGAGAGGAGATGTAAACATGCGAAATAAATGATTATCGTTTGTTAAATTTTTCACGAATATTCTCATACGTTTGTTCTCCATTGTAAAAAAGATAGTTTGTCAATCTTATTCAGATAAGGCTTCCTTGAATTCTTTCATGACTCTTCTACGAGAGACTATAAATATCTAAGTATATGTGAAATAATTGTTCTTTTATGTGGGTTAGCTTGGAACCTATTCGGTTCCTTTTTTCATATGAAGAACTAGAGTCGTTAGCCTTTTATGTTTATGGCACACGAAATCTTGGATCATCTTGCTTCCAAAAGTGTTTTTTAAATTTCTTGACTTCATGGTTTTGATTGAGGTGTATATGCATGATCTGAAAAAATACAATGGTGGCCATGTTTTGATATAGAATTTATGAAATACTAAATACATGTTATTGATAATCGAATAATGTGAAACGCGGATTAATACATGCACTATGTGAAATGTAAAATGCAACTGCAACATGACTGGAAAATACGAAATATATTCAGAATACAAATACAAAATACTAATACCATAAATAAAAAATGCTAACACCAGATAATTAGGAAATGGAAAATACTAACACCACATAATTGCAAAATGCAAAATACATTCAAAATGTAACAACGAAATGTGAAATGAAAAATACATACATTAAGACAAACATGAGATGTGAAATACGAATCATGCTTAAACTGAATTGTGAAACAAGGCTTACAGCCAAATTCGAAAATACAAAACAAAACTTATATTTATCTATTTTCAAACACTGGCCAAGTAATCAAAATTCAACTTGAAAAATAATATAAAACAAGTATATTTCCCTATTTTCAAACCTTCTACTTGGAAAATATTCATATTCCATACTTTCAAACTCTAGTTCAAACAAATTCTAACACCCAAATCCTAAGAATTAGGAAAATATCATTGAACTCCTAAAACCGACATAATACTATCATCAACAACTAAATAAAGTTTTACAATACTCATATTATATGCTTCCAACTATTTTAAAGAAAACCCGATGAATAAATCATTAATTGGAACAGAGTTATATTTGAATAAAATTTTAAGGTTTTATAACGTTTTAGAATATATTGCTTAAATCACTCTTTGGTGGTAGAAATCGAATAAAAAATTATCACAATTGTAAAAAAAGACTGTTTGTAACATGTCTTTATTAGTGTTACAATCAAGTCTTAATGTTTCTTGGTAGCACTTTTATCATTCCTCAAGCCAAATATTCTCTTGAAGATAATATGCAAAACGTTTATTTTAATTGCTTCCAAAAATGTTTTTTTTTAATTTTTTGACTTCATGGTTTTGATTGAGGTATATATGCATGATCTGAAAAAAAATACAATAGTGGCCATGTTTTATGTAGAATTTATGAAATATTAAACACATGTTATTGATAATTCAACAATGTGAAATGCGGATTAATACATGGACTACGTAACTGCGAGATATAAAATGCAACCGCCACATGACTGGAAAATACGAAATATATTCACAATACAAATGCAAAATACTAATACCATAAATAAAAAATACTAACACAAGATAATTGGGAAATGAAAAATTCAACTTGAAAAATAATCAAGTATATTTCCCTATTTTCAAACCTTATACTTGGAAAATATTCATATTCTATACTTTAAACTCTAGTTCAGACAAATTCTAACACCCAAATCCTAACAACTAGGAATATATCATTGAACTCCTAAAACCGACCTAATACTATCATCAACAACTAAATAAAGTTTAACAAAACTCATATTCTAATATTCTATGCTTCCAACTATTTAAAAGAAAAACCGATGAACAAATCATTAATTGGAACGGAGTTATATTTGAATAAAATTTTAAAGTTTTATAACGTTTTATAATATATTGCTTAAATTCACGGGTGGTAGGAATTGAATAAAAAATCATCACAATTGTACAAAAAGAAAGACTAGCGGGAGAACTAGATTGAGTGAAAATACAAGATTGTTATTGTTTTAAAAAAAACGAATTAGCTTTTATTTTTTAACCTTATTAATAGAAAAAAAATATTGTGGCATAATATCTATTGGTAATTTAAATTTTTCAAAAATTAGCAAAATATTGATTGATAACTCCTTTATATATATATATATATATATATCATGGATTCCAAAAATCTGTATTCTATTACAGGTCTGTTATGGATTGTTTTTCTCAAATTGTTTTCTGCAACGGAAAGTTATGTTCTTAAGTTTGAATATCAATTTAGAATTTTAAAAACTCCAATACCAGTTACTATATAGTTTTAGGATGTGATCATTAGTGTTAGGTGTATTACCCAAATATTAGATTTCAAATAAAGTGGACCTATGTGAAACATATGTCATTGTTATTTAAATTTTAATTTTTTTGAGTATGTGCAAAGGAAAACAATGGGAGCTAAAAATTTATTGTTTTATTCTAGTTGTAGTTGTAGATGTAGTTATAGCCTTATAGTTGTAGTTGTAATCTAAAACTAAGTGATAAGATATGATTGAGGTATATAGATAAAATGGAGGATGGGGGATGGAGGATGGAGAGTAGAAATGGAGTATGTTTATCTTTGTGTTTACAAGAACATTACAACTAGGTTACAAGCATGCTTAATTCTAAAAGCAGATTCAGGAAAACGGCGTGGAAGGTGTGAATCTGCGAGACTTGTGCATCTTGGTCTTCAAGGCAGGAACTTTGCGTGAAACGGCCTGCCATATCATTTGTACAGCATCACCTTCCTTGGAAGGATACTGAAACTCATAGAAACTCTCAACTTGTTTTAGTCGCAGCCACATCCGAGTCCACTCCTCCTTGTTAATGCTTCGGACCAGGTTTACTAGGAAGCCTTTTTTGAGAGCATCAGATGTACGGACAAAAATACAAAACTGGGAGTAGTCCAGGACATCCTCATAAGGGAGCTCAATCTCGTCGCTGATTATGACGGGAACGCAGTGGCTAGCAATGGCATCGAATAAACGATTTGACGAGGGAGTGTCACCTGCTATATTCAGACAGAATTTTGAAGAGTGCATCCCTACGCTCGCTTTTTTAGTTCCATCATTTTTTATGCTTCCGGATGAAAAATGCACGTCTTTTACATTCTTGAGAAGAGAATATAATTCGTGACGGACAAAACCACCCTGCAATAAAAGCAAAAAGCAATTGGAGACGAGGAATATGAGATATATGGGTAAGTAAAAAAGATAGCATGCATATGCCTTACATCTTTCCTATAAATGGCGCCCTGAAAGTAGAGCAAAATGGGCCTGGTTTGGAACTCGGATGTATCATTAACATAACAAGTTATAACATGTTTGTATGGTGCGATCACATCTTTGTCGACATTTGCTATGGTTGGAGGATACCTTCCAAAATCAGAAAGTATGAAGATTGCAGGAAACAGCTTAGTTCTAGCGCTTAACATGCTATTTGGATGGTGAGCAAGAATCAAATGATCTCGCCCCCCTGACCTCTTCCATTCCTTTTGATTTGTCAGAAATCGGACCAACCTGTCTTGTAAATCTTTGTTTCTACTCTTCTTTTCATGAGGGTTAACCCTTGAAAACCGGTTATAGCATAAAGAGGAAAAGAAGGGAACAAATATAATATCGGCTTGGGTAGAGTTGCGCACGCGTATTGCTGCTCCAGCATATGGTCGGTTAGGGAGTTCTGAAGCAAGGAGGTCTAGTGTCAACCAATACTCTATGCTATGTTGCATGTTTAAACCACCAGGGTACCTGCAAGATTAGATCAGAATGAATTCAATAATATAAAATAGAAATTCTTAAACATACATAGTCAGACTATGAAAAGAAAGAAACCTCGGAATTGTAGTCTGAAGATCGGGCCATTGAAATTTTGCTTGTGGTTTCCAATCTAAGAGTCCAAAATGAAACTCGGGGTCCATATTGTACATATAAACCTTTAGAGGTGCGCTTTCATTCCTTTTGCATTCACATTTATCATTCCTACTTTGCTTTTCTTCTGCTTCTTCTTCTTGTTCTCGTGCTTCTTCTTGTTCCTCGAGTATTGCTCTATTCCCAACAGAGAATTCTGGACTTGATATTTTGGTAGTGGGTAACAAGAGGTTGTAATCATCTACTGGATTTTGCAACATGAAGAACCAAGAAATATTGAATATGGAAGACGCCGCCGCGAAAAATAATAATACTAATAATAATAATAGCAATAGTGGCGAAGACGCAGACGAACAATCTCGCTTACCCATTTCCAACTTCAACTTTGTACTCTCTTATTTAAACAAAATACATATAGCTAGATTTTGACATTTTACTCTTTCTGTCTCTCTCAAAATCAAAAGAAGGGAAGGTTTAAGGTTAGCTTAATCCTCCTCGTCGTCGTCTTCTTCTTATTTTTTAAGATTACCATTAACATTACTATTGTTTTTGGTGCAAATGAGTCGGAAGAAGCGTGGGAATAGGGTCTGTCTGTTGAAGCGGGGTTTTCCACTTCTCTCCTCTCCTCCATCTCAATTCCCAATTCCCAATGCTTTATTTATTCCATTCCGTTCCGTTTCTTATTTATTTATTTATTACAGATCTAATAAATTTATTTATTGCCTTTTAACGCCTTTACTTCCCAATTCAATTTTCTCTCACAATATTATATACTCCGTATTTAATTTCATTACATGTTTAAGATCGGATAATCTAACTTATCATTACCATTCCTATTTAATTTCATTACATATTTAATGTTTAGGATTAGATAATATAACTCACAATTACCATTACCATTACCATTACCTAAGTCAAAAGTCACTTCTTAAATTCTTTTACCATTCATACATTAGAAAAATAAAAATTACTATCATATCGTGTTTTAATTAATAATATGTTTTTAACTATAATTTATTATCTAATTAAAAAAAATCAATTATCTTTCTTTTTAATCAAAAAAACTTCTTTATTGCGAATTGAAACAATTACATAGTTTGAGTACTAGGGTTTAATTTCAGCAGAGCTACAAAATTACATCACTATTTTGGCGCTTTTATTTCTTCAGCTTCCAGTCACGTAGGAAATTTTCGAAAACTTTCAATATTGCGAAACCAAAATATTGATCCCAAAGCAACATCTCCAAGCTGATCATTGCTCCTTCAGCTACGACACCCTCAAGACCTTCCGATTTCCATTAATAAATCCTTCAGCAACCTCTGTTTTGAAACAGAGTAAAGTTCCTGCAAAGATGAACAAAGAAAGACCAGAATCTCGAGAACAGATTACTCCGGGTTGATATAGCTCCGACCAAGAGCTTCGAGCAATACAATGGCCAGAAGATTCGAGAGAGCATCATAATGATTAAAGGAAATCTTTGTCTTGCACTTAAGAGTCCATTTCGCCAGCCAATTACAACTTGGTTTTGGACTCTTCAGATATGTCTAATCAACATTTTCGAGTTTATAAGCTGTCTACACACATTCTGAATGGTATCCTTGGGCCAATAATCAGTTTTATTAGCTAGCTGGTTTATCACGGTAAGCGAGTCAGACTCAATGTCGACTTCGTTCCAATTGTTCTTATAACAGATGAGCAAGCCTTTAAGCAGGCCTTTTGATTCAGCAAGAATCGGAGAGAGCTTACCAAACAGCATACCAAAAGCTTGAACAATGTCACATTTACTATTTGTGATCAGGATTCCACCAGAAGACTCCCCATTTCGAGCACAAGCACCATCCACATTCATTTTCAGTCTGCCACTAGTTGGAGCATTCCACTTCAGGTATTTTTAGATTTGAACCAATGCTTATAGTTAAGCTTATTGGAAACGTCAATTCCTCTAATAATGTTTATAATCAGATCAATAGAAGACTTGCAATTATGTTGCTTCTCTTTGTATTTAAGATTGTTTCGTGCTTTCCAGAATACCTAACAGATAATCTGTGGTATAAGATGAGTTATGTGAAATTTTTTGCTGGAGAACCAGAACCAGCATCTTTGAATATGAGAGATAGTCATATAACGATTGATTTTAACACTAAATAAGAAGCCAAACTAGTTCCAAAGTTGCCAAGAAAAATTATAGTTGATAAAAAGATGATTTTTGTCCTCACAATTATTGCAGAACTAGCACTTTGAAACAATGCTCAAGTGTCTCTTCATTATAATGGAGTCAATTGAGATGTAATTATTAAGCAGTTTCGAGCTTAAGAAAGAGAACTTCCTGGGGATAAAAGAGCTACATATCTTCTTGAAAATGGATGGTTGAACATGCTTTGTCCTTAGACTATTCCATGTGAGTTTCATGTTGAAGTTTTTGTCGTTTGAGAGCTTTCAATTCTATACATCTTCTTTGTCTTGAGTAACTCTGAGAGTGCTGATAATATTCAATCTTTCATTAGACAGTCTGCCTTGCATTGCATTGAAGTCCCAAGAGTCGTTCTTCCAAAAAGTTTGAACTTTAGCTTCCATGTACCAACTTGTGTTGCTAACACTTGCAATAGATGGCATATCATGCTAGGAGTCCATCGAAAAATCCATTTCACCCTTGCCTAAAGTCTAGTGAATATTGCCATCAACTTGATCCCTCATACCAATAAGCCTTTTGTAAACTAAAGAGCCGTGAATGTTAGTTGCCTTTAAAGGGTGAGTTTTTTTATAGTAAATATTTTGTATTATGTTAAACCAAAGATAAAAAAAAATTCCTGAAAATAAACCACAGCTTTTGCGAGAAGGATTGCTGAATATCATCCAACTTTATGATATTAAGCCCTCATTCTCCAAAAAGCTTGCAAATAGAGTTCCAAGAGGCTCAGTGAATAGACTTAACATTATACTTAAACCTCCACAAAAATCTATTGAGGGTTGTTTCTAGCTTCTTTATGGTGTGCTTGGGTAGTAAGCAACTTTGCATCCAGTGATAGGTAATAGGCATCAGAACATTAGTTCTTAAGGATAACATGCCTCCATATGACAAGAACTTGTTATCCCACTCAGTAATTTTATCATTAACCTTTTCCTTCCGTTTATTATTGTTTGAGAGAGTTATTCCCTAATGGATGGTAGGTAGAACATCCACTTCATAACCAGTTTGAGCCTTCAAGTTTTGTATTATGATGTGATGAGCTTTGGAAGATATAACTATCTTAGTCTTTTGCTTGTTTATAGACTATCCTGATGTCTATTGATAACTGTCAAGAAACCTGCTCAAAGTCTCTATAGAAGATGGCAAACTATTAGTAAAAACTAAAATGTCATTAGCAAACACAATACATGGAACCAGATAATCATTTAGCAGCGTATTTTATCTTAATGTTTCTGTTAAAAAGCATATACATTCCTCTAACAAGCACTTCTTCACCGAGAATAAAAAGTGATGACGCGGTGGAAATAGAAGAAGAAGCAACGATAGATGAAACCATAATTCAAGGGTAACATGATGAAACCCTAATCTAAGGGTAACAAAGATTGAAATTTTCAGAGATAAAATATATATTATTCCAAAAACTTAAAATAACTTAAGGCATATGAAGCTTTATATAATAGCTTCTCAAAACCCTAAATTATAATACAAGGAAATTAAATAAATATATTAAAATAAGATAAAATAGAATAAAATCAAATCTTAATATAATTAGATTTGATTTAAATACATAAGATATTTGAATAAAATAAAATAAATTAAAAAGGCTTTTGTTTGGACTTTCTGGGCTACATCATCCTCTCGTGGTGGACAAGAATTCGTCCTCGAATTCACAGCACCATCACCATCAAGAACCTAAATTATTTATTTTATTTTATTCAATCGTTACATGTTGACCTTATCAGAATAAGATAATACTTCTCGAATATTCCTTATTTGAAGTCACATTGAAGTCATCCAGTTGAAGGAAAAAAATAGTTTCGGAAACCTTTTCATAGCCTGAAGACAACATTCCCATGTCCAGTTGATGAAAAAAAATGCTTTTGAAAACCTCTTCATAGCCTGAGGCAGCATCTCGATAAGTAATTTTTACCCTGATTCGACAATTGGTAGCCAATTTAAACTCCTTCAGCAACCGGTCAATACGATCGTCATTGAAACGCCTAGTGTGTCTCCCGCATACCAAACGATCTTTGAGATCTTCATGGCAGTATGTTGTTCTCTCCTTTAGACCTTGAATCAGATGAAATCAAGATTCAGAAACATGATTGCCCCGTAGCAGGAACTGAGGCTCTGATACCAAACTGATGACGCGACGGAAATAGAAGAAGAAGCAACGATAGATGAAACCCTAATTCAAGGGTAATATGATGAAACCCTAATCTAAGGGTGACAAAGATTGAAATTTTCAGAGATAAAAAATATATTATTCCAAAAACTTAAAATAACTTAAGGCATATGAAGCTTTATATAATAGCTTCTCAAAACCCTAAATTATAATACATGGAAATAAAATAAATATGTTAAAATAAAATAAAATAAAATAAAATCTTAATATAATTAGATTTGATTTAAATACATAAGATATTTGAATAAAATAAAATTAAATTAAAAAGGCTTTTGTTTGGACTTTGTGGGCTACATCAAAAAGGCTAGGAGAGAGTGGATCTCATTGCCTTAATCCCCTCAGCATGTGGAAATAATCAAACATTTCCCCATTTATAAGCATATAAATATGAATATTACTAATCATTCTTTTGATAAGGCAGATGAACTCAGTAGAGAAACCAAATAGGAGAAGAACTTTTAGAAGGAAAGCATGCGAGATCCTATCGAAAGCCTTGGACATGTCGAGTTGTATCATGATGTTGTCTGTTTTGGGCTTTCTGTTGATGTCATGCAGTAACTCCTTGTCAATAAGGATGTTGTCTTGGATCAACCTTCCTTTCAGAAAAGCAGTCTCCAAATTAGAGACAGTTATGGGCAAGATATTAGATAGCCTCTTATTGATAAGGCTATACAAGATTCTGTCTAACATAGCACACAACCCTATAGGTCTGTAACTACTCAACTTAATAGGATTATTATTCTTGGGAATTAAACAAATTCTTGTGGCAAATATACCCGTAGGAATATCATTTCCATTAAGGAAAGCATGCAGGGAATTGCAGAAATCTATCTTAATAGTGTTCGAACAGACTTTGAAGAAGAAAATATAAAAGCCATTAATGCTAGGGGCACTGTCACCAGGAAAGGGATGTACTCATAGATGCTGTCTTTAAGCAGATTGGTGTCCTCGTTGCTGATAGGAGAAGCTAAGATGTTCTTAAAGTAGTTAGACGCAGAATTGCCAATGTCTTTCTGATTCTGGATCCAAGTATCACCATCTTTTATACTTTTAATTTCATTCTTTCTTCTCTTCTTGGAAACATAAGAATAATGAAGCTTAGAGCTTCCATCACCGTCTTTTAACCAACCGTTAAAGCCCTTCTGCTTACATCTCTTCATTTCTAAGGGCCTGAATGTGAAGACTATATTAGCTTTGGAGAGGTGGGCTTTAGACTCTTGGTTGATGTTGTTGTAATGCAGAATCTTCATCTTTCTTACATTGTCTCCAGTTACTTTGACATTATCAAAGACATTGCCAAAGAACTTAGCACTCCAAACCTTAAGATATAGCTTTAATATTCTTAGCTTGTACAAGAAAACAGGACTAGGCTTCCCATAGATAGGCATCTTCTAATCCTGTTCTACAATACTAAGGAAACTCTCATCGTTAGCTTATAAACTCCTCCTAGAATCGGCACTCTGAAATGGGATAGGGATAACTTTACAACCAGGAACCCAAAAGGATTCAAGGATCAAAGGATGTGGATCTATAGGTCACACAAAGGTTGTGGAAAGGCCTTTGATATTCCAACTGATCTTCCTTTGGATATGACGCACCAAATGAAGAACAGGTTTTCTTGTGGATATTACACACCAGCAAGAGAAGAGTAAAACTTAAGAAGTTTTTTTTTTCAGAATCAAAGATAGTCTAACCATTAGAATTCTGAGTACATAGTTTTTATAGGAGAAAGAACTAGCCTTGAACACAATTAAGGTTGTTCTTGGAAACATAATGCATGCCTCTAAAATAATTAAGGCTTTTCTTGGAAACAAAATGCTTTAATATTGAAAATACAAAGTATTAATGATATAAGCTGGAAATCAGACCCTTCCCTCCTCCAAGGACGTGGCTTTTGGTGTAGATGGGCCTTGGGCTTTTATTTCAACATATGGGCAATGGTGAAGTGAAACAATTGCCTCATTAAAAATCTTGTCAAGAAAACCCATTGGGACAAAACTTGAACAAGGGAAAAAGAGTACAATCGAGACACTTTCTCATTTGTTGAAATCAATTAGCTTGAATCAAGACCAAAGTGGTTTGACAAGCTTTTCCACCATACTTGCTGTTTTGATCACGTGGATTCTCTAGTTGATTAAGCAATCCTCCAACAGCTTTGTTAAACTGTTTTGCTCTTGATCGAGTTGCTGGACCAGCCGGTAAAATAAGAATATCTTCAACTTCAAGCTCATCTTCTTTTCCAAGTTGTTCATCTGGTTCTTGCACATTTCTATGTTCTAAGCTCCTTGTGTCATCTAGGATCACATCATCCTCTCCCACTTGAAAAGGATTTGACCTCAAATCCATTTCAGCTGCGATAAAAGGAACCAAATCAGAAACATTAAAGGTAGGACTCACTTTATACTTACCTCGTAGGTCAAGTTGATACGCATTATTGTTGATCTTTTTTGTTACTTCAAATGGTCCATCAATTCTAGGCATCAATTTTGACTTCCTCTCTTCTAGAAATATTTCCATTCTTAAGTGCAACCATACTTGATCTCCAACCTCAAAAACTTTCTCACGTCTTCCCTTGTTTGCTTGTTTGACATATTGTTCAGTTTTATTTTCTATATTTTTCCTTGCATTATCATGGATCTGTTTTACAAGTTCACCTTTCTTTTTCCCATCTATGATAATTCTTTCACTCAAAGGCAAATGAATTAGATCCAAAGGAGATATTGGGTTAAATCCATAAACAATTTGAAAAGGAGAGTACTTAGAAGCAGAATGCATAGAATGATTGATGGCTCTGCAATCAACACACATTCTCCAGCTTCCATCTTTCTTGGGCACAAGTAGAACTGGTACCGCACAAGGACTCGTGCTTTCACGGATATGTCCTTTTTCCATCAGTTCACTGATTTGCCTTTGCAATTCTTTTGTCTCCACTGGATTAGTTCTATAAGCAGGTCTGTTAGGAAGGGAGGCTCCAAGTACAAAATCTATTTAGTGTTCGATGCCTCTAATTGGTGGAAGCCCCTTCGGATTGTCTTCAGGGAATACATCTTCAAATTCCTGTAAGAGAGAAGTCATCTCACTCGGCAACACCGGTGTCAAGTTAGTTAAACTCATAAGAGTTTCCTTAAACACAAAAAGTAACATAGGTTGCTTAGAGAATAATGCTTTCTTAACCTCGCCAGATTTTAAATAGAAATTCGAATGTTTAGTTACCCGACTTTCCTTGTTCTGCATATGCTTTTGATCTTGGTAAACTTCTCGTGGAGTTATGGGAACTAGAGCGTTTTTCCTTCCTTGAAACTCAAATGTATGGCGATTAGTGAATCCATCATGGATAACCTTTCGATCAGATTGCCATGGCCTTCCTAACAGTATGTGACTAGCCTCCATTGGTTGAACATCACATAAAACTTCATCTTCGTACTTACCAATGGCTAAGGGAACTTCTACTTGGTGGCTAACTTTCATTTCTCTATTGTCATTAAGCCATTGAAGCTTGTAAGGTGCTGGATTCTTTTTCGTTTTTAAACCAAGCTTCTTTACCATAGATTCACTTGCCACATTGGTACAACTGCCTCCATCGATAATAAGGCTACAAACTTTCCCTTGAACAAGACACCTAGTGTGAAACAGATTCTCCCTTTGCTCTTGTTCTTCTTCTTTTGTTTGAACGCTTAAAGACCTTCTGGCTACCAATAAATCTCCTTTAGCAGGTCGCTCTAAGTGTTCTTCGGAAGAGTCAGACACAATTTCTTCTTCCTCTGAAATTATTTCTCCATTATCTAGAATTGTCATAATCTTCTTATTAGAACACTCATTAGCATAATGTCCCATCCCTTTGCACTTGAAACACTTAACATCACGAGTTTTGATTGCAAATTCTTTAGGTTTGCCCTTGTTATCAATAGACAATGGTGTTCCAGATGTTTGGTTCACCTCTACATAGCTTTCTTTCTGATAATTGGTCTTCTCATCTTTTGAATAACTTGGCTTAATTGTTATTACCCCTGAACCGTTACTTGATCTTGAGGAGTTCTTTCTTTTAACTTGTTGTTCAAATAGAAAAGCTTTGTGTAGCATCTCTTCTAGTTCAACATAATACTGAGTTTCCAATATGTCTTAAATTTCTCTATTTAAACCCCCAAGAAACCTTGACATTGTTGCCTCTCTATCTTCTGAATTATCAGCTCGCAACATTAAGGTCTCCATTTCTTGATAATACTCTTCAACAGATCGGCTTCCTTGTGTTAATCTCCTCAGCTTTAGATGCAGCTCACGGTGGTAATGACTAGGAACAAACCTCTTCCGCATAATGGCTTTCATTTATGCCCATGATTCTATAGGATGTTCTCCAAAGATCAACTCTTTGAATACACTAACATTTGGCATAGATAGAAGTTAGATAAAAGTTGTCCGCAATACCAGGATAAACCACCTCCATATGTAAACACTGGTCCAAATTATGAATGATATCTAACCTGATATCCTCCATCCAAAAGGTCCAAATCTTATTGGATATATTAGATATATAACCTTTAAACCAAGAGACTTAGCAATCTTTTCAATTTTTTCAATCTTTGCCATAGGTTCCTGAATTGTAAAGATCCCAATACTTTCAGTCTTGACCATAGAAGCTAGTCTCGTCATGGTTGGCTTGTTGTTGAGACCCATTGCATTCCAACTAAGCATTCTGATCATTATGAGAATAGGATTTTTGAAATTTGTCCCCTGAGTTTAGGGACTTGATTGCTAGTTTACTTGATGATCGTCTTCTTTTTGCAGATTTTAATTTCCTCTTGATGATTTCATTGAACCTTTGGTCAGGGGAGGAGGCCGGAGAGACAGAACAACTTCCTATATTTTCAGGGGCTGGTGTTGTGGTGTTGTCTCATAAAGATTAGACTGAGTGTATTCATTCTCCAACTTTTTTAGAGCTTCTATGAGATCAGTGCTGTCTTTTGGAGATGAGTCTTTCCTGGATTCAACTGGTTGTGTCATGTTAATCTGTTGGATCTTTTGCTTTAGTTGATCATGAAAGGACTGATGTTGGATGTTTTGGTCTTGCACAGACTAGTTGTTGCTTTCCTCTTTTCCAGAATCTTGATATTTTGTGTTATAATCGACTCGATTTCGTTCTGTAAATTTTGATAGTATTTTGAGTAATTCTTGAATTATTATTGCTATCAACTGTTTCTTGCATCCTAGAATCGTTCTCAATATTTCTAGTATTTTCAGCGTTCTCAGCATCTTCTTTATTGTCTTCCTCACCAATCTTTGCAAGTTTCTTGCACTCAGATTGTTTATGCCCTATGTGAAAGCAGTAATCACAGTATGAAGGAACATTTTTGTAATTGATGGAGATCCAACATCCATCATTCATCTCAAGACCAATCCATATTTTGTGCTTCAGTTTTTTCAGATATCTATCTCTATTTGAGCGTAACAAGCATTTCCATGCGCTCTATTTTTCTCTAGAACCATCACTCTGTAAGTAGTTCCTTTGCCTGCAGCAAGATCATTAACAATTTTCGAATCATATAGGAATTCTTGCAGTATTTCAAAACGAACATAGGCAAGCACATTTAGGTTTTCATATTTTGTATTAAAAACTGGATTCCATCTAAGGATTCTCATCACAAAATCGTCGAATCTCCAGACATTCTTCGACCATATAATGCATATATCTTGCTTCAAGTTAAACTCAAGGAAGATACGGTGGGAATCACAAACTTTATAACTATATCCTCATTTGAATTTCATAGAGTCTAAGAAACTGTCCAGTTTCGATTTCTTGGGGACGTCATTACTGAATTTCCCAATCAAAGTTTTTTTTGATTGTTTAAGCAGATGATTTTTGAGATCATCAGAGAACTGAATCGAAAAATGGTTCCTTTTTTTTTATCCATTTTGGGTTCATAGAAACATAGTCTTTGTAGGGTTTGAAAAGATCGGCGTATGATTTCTTGGATTTTTGTGGTATATCCTTTTCATGTCTGCTTGTTTGAAGAACATAAAATTATTCAAGGGACTTTTGTTGGATGTTGAGAAGACGAAAGAGAAGATGAAAGAGAAGACTTATTTCAAGAACAGAGAAGATTCAATTCTTGGACCGTCTATCTTTGCAATGCTCTAAATCAAATCAATCATCATCTTTTATCTACCATATACAAGTTATTCATATGTATGGATCACAATATCTACCACTAAATCTCTTTAATATTTTATCATCCTCAACAACTTTATTTTTATTTTCTATATTTTTTTATTTAAAATTTTAAAATTTTATATTTTTTAAATCCTAACTAATACCATTGTTTTTAACAAACTATTTAACCTATTTTCACCATTCATAATTCTTTAAACTTATAATTCACCGTTTATGTTTTTTACATGATCCGAACTAGATTTTATCATGTATTCCGCAATTTACATTTGATTCATTTGTTCCCCAATTCGCGTTTAGACTCAAATGTAATTCATAAAAATAGAACAAATGCTTTAATTGTTAATAAGTTGATATGGCGGAAGCAAACCAAGTCTGGTTGAGAACGAAACTTAAATTGATTATTAAGATAAAATGTATTATTCCATTGTTTGGATTTTATTTGTTTGGATGTATTTATTTTTCAATTTTGAGAAAAAAAAAATGAAAAAAAAAAGAGAAAATATCACCACTCAATTTTGCAAAATAAAAAACATTACCTAACTTGAAACGTATGATTTTTATGGTATCATTAAACGAAATTAAAAATAAAGTGAAAGACAACAAAAAGTTATCCATTGACAATTTGAGAAACCAATTATATCCTAGTTAAAGAAAAAAAATCATTTCTTAAAATAATATTAACTTGACGAAATTAGTTTGATCTTAAGGTGGTTAAAAATCATGCACAGTCACAAAAATGTTATATGCGTCAAAATATCCATTAGGATTCATCTATAGGTTAAATCGGTTATTTGGGTTCTCTTCGTGTTTCATCCGTCTGTCATTGGTGCATGCAATTAATCAGAATATGACATGTGTTACTAAACAGACATTTTAGTTATAGTTTTGGTCACTAAATATATCTAAAATACCTTTCTTTTTAAAAATTTTAAATTTACTTTTTCTTTAATTCTTGTTACTATCTGTCTGAAATATTTATTATTTATTTTTTATTAACTTACCATTTATTTTAACTAAGTTAGTATTTACCATATTTTTTTATTTACTTTTAATCCGAATTAATTTAACCCTAACAAAATCGGCCGAGCTCATTTGAATAAGAACGCATCGACTCGATTAAAACTTGTTTTCCAGTCTAATTCAAATCTTAATTTAACACATCTTCGTCAACTTCCTAATTATACATATTCATATTCTTTCTTGATTTTAAACCTCACTTTCGCCTCTTCTCCAAACCTCCAAACCTGTTTTCTAACCCAATTAAAACCATAATTTCAAAACTCATCTTCCTTTGGTGAAGCTAAACAGCTTCTAATCTTCTATGTGAATACCAAATGCAGTGGTTAATTTTCCATGTTATAAAGTTTTTTAAAATGACAAATAAAAACGAAAAAATCCTACAAAAAGGGGAGAATTGTTTTTATTCTTTTTTACTAAATCAAACTATCATCATACATATGAAAATTATTCAAAAACTGAGAGTGTATGGATTAAGTTATTTACTAATATATGAGCCTAATAACAGGCTAAAAATCACTGTTAGCCCCCCAAGTTTACCACTTGTATCAACCTAGTCCATTCCCTTTATTTTTTTTCTTCCACTCATCCCTTTCGTTTTAAAAATTTGTAAATTTAGCCCCATGTACATGTGAAGCCTGAGAAATTGACATATGTCATCTAGTTTTGTTGCAAGATTGGTCCCCTAAAATTTTGGCCATAAATGCCTCTCCCCATGCAAAGTAAACTGCCTAGTCAGATTTTCGAGCTACCATAAAAAGTTACAATTTATCCACAATTATTTTAATCGGATTGGGTCAAACCAAATTAAAATTAACCCAACCCGAAACCCAATCAAATATAACCCAACCCATTACAATATAACCCAACCCGAAAAATCAATCTACTCTAAAATTAGGTATTTCTGAAATATGTTTATGTCGATGTAACCTTATTTATTATATATTTAATACTTTTAAAATAAAAATTGAAAAATATATTTAAACTCCAACAGTGATCACCCCACTTATTGTTTTTTTCTATGTTATTATGATCCGACGCATCATGTATTATATAATTTTAAGCAAAACCAATAAAATTAGATTTTTTTTATTTTTTTATTGTAGCAGCTAAAATATAAAAACAAAAAAATTCCTTAATAATACATGCAAACTTTAGTACTTATTTGTCATTTCTTTGTATAATATTTGAAAAATAATATATATAACTTAAGCCTAAAATCATGAAAGTGTTTATGTCCATAAAATACACAAACCAGAGTAAATTAAGAAAATAACAACTTAATAGTAAAAATATAATAAACTTTCAAATCTTACCAAGAAAAACTCCATGGTTGGGCATGGACAAAAAATTACCAAACTTGGAGAAATCCTAAATTAACTAGAGTAATCCCTAAAAACATAAAGAGTTTGAAGAAAGAAGCTATCTAAAACTGACAAATTCCTAATCGCATCACAATCGATTTCCACATAAGGGTATTTCTCAAACCCGCGATATTCTCAGTCTCCTAATCCCATTGAAGATCCGTGAAATCAACAAAACTGATACCGGACTCAGGCGACAAAGAATCAACAACCGATCCGTAGGGAGATGAAGTGGACGGTTAGTTTTTGGTTTTAGAATCATCAGATCTATGGACAGAAGGAAGATGGATGTATAATTGGAAAATGAATGAGGAAGAAGTGAAAGCTCTGTTGAATGAAATTAGGGGTGTGTGTATTTAAACGGCTCGAGGCCTTGAGTAGATTGGGTTTTCGGGTTGAGTTCTATTGTATTGGGCTGGGTTATATTAGATTGTGTTTTAAGTTGGGTTAATTTTAATTGGATTCGATCCGGTCCGATTAAAATAATAATGGGTAAATGATAACTTTTAATGGTAAATGGTAACTTTTTATGATAACTCGAAAATCTGACTAGGCAGCTTACTTGGCATGGGCATGGGCATTTATGGCCAAACTTGTGGGGGACCAATCTTGCAACAAAACTAGATGACACGTGTGAATTTTTCAGGTTTCACATATGCGCGGAGACTAAATATTTGCAAATTTTTAGAACAAAGGGGATGAGTTGAAGACAAAAATGAAAAAAAAGACTAGATTGAAACAAATGGTAAATATGAAGGACTAACAGTGACATTTTACCCCAATAACACCAAAAATGAACTTAGACAAACCAATATGTGAATAAAATAATAAAGTAGCTATGATTTTAATTTTTCTGTCTATAAGAAGCAATCTCAACTACATTTAGGAGTAGATAATTGTATTAAAAATATTCATATAATCGAATTCACAACCAAAGTAAAATTGAAGGAGGGTCCATGTTTTAAGTTGAAGATCTACTTGGGAATTAAATTAATAGGCGTTATAGATTTTGCAGTATCAGAAAAGAATATTCTATTGTGATCAAATTTTATTTAGGTTTTCGGATATATAATATGCTCACATTGATATCTATCCTGCAACGTTGATCATATAACTAACCATAATTAGCAGGCTTAAATCGATGTCTAGTCTCTCGACTATCACGTTTTCTGTCATTTAGTCCCTCGACTAAAAAATCACTGGTGAGGGTCCCTCGACTATCCAATTTTCTTTCATTTAGTCCTTCGACTTTAAAATCACCGGTGAGAGTCCCTGGACTTTGAAAAATCTATAAATTTAGTCTTTGAGTCTAAGAAAAAAAACCTCAAATCATGGACTAAATTTATAGATTTTTGCAAAGTCCAGGGACCCTCTGATTTTAAAGTGGAAGGACTAAATGAAAGAAAATGAGATAGTCGAGGGACCCTCATCGGTGATTTTTTAGTCGATGGACTAAATGAAAGAAAACGTGATAGTCGAGGGACTATATCCTGATTTAAGCCTAATTAGCATGCAAAATAGTAACTATCTCCGAATCTCGTAATATATTAGAGAACAAAGTTATAAAGCTATACATGTAGCTTACACATGTCCTCCCACAAAAGTCCCGTAAAACTTACTACTGGGCTAACTTCGAGCTAATGGTTGCAACTAAAGATGATATTTTAAATGGAAAACGAAGACGAATTACGAGGAAGATGTATTAAATTATAGTCTAAATTAGGTTGGAAAATAGGTTTTAACCGGGTTGGGCTATATTTATATAAATGAGCCAATCCAGTTTTGTCAGGGTCGAAGTAATTTGTATTAAAATTAAAAAAAAAGAAGTTAAGATAGATGTTAACTTAGTGAAGGTACATCATATCTTAATGAATAATAATCGATAAATATTTAATTTTGATAGTAATAAGAGTTAAAAGTAAAAGTAAATGATAGAATGATTAAGACGAATAGTATTTTAGATTTGAAATATAGAGTTACGAAAGATTGCAATAAAAAAGGGTATATTTGTGTTACATATGCCTCTCTCGTTAATCTCACACGCTAGTGTCTATATATGAAACACGATGCCAATAGAAGTAACTGATTTAATGCACAGAAGAACTTTTTGTGATTGTTTTGATATATGTGTTCAATTCTGGTAACTAACCATGTTTTTTAACCGTCTTAAAGTAGTAATAAATGATATGTGAATTAATGAGTAGAGAGTTTGTTTGCTTTTGGTTACCTATTCATACTTTTCATCCTATTTTAAAGAAAAAAATATCAAAAATATCTGTATGTATAAATTTTATTTTTTCCCCTTTCCTTCTTATTCAAAGTTTATTATTCTTCAAAATTTAAAATAGTAAATTATTTTCAAAAAATTTAGAAAAGAATTTGATTGAAATCTACAAGAAAATTGAGAGCTCGTCTCTAAAAATTATGGATAAAAATTGTGAGATTTTATTCTCTTACATTTATGGACAGAAAGCTCATTAAATTTCAAAGAAAAATCATGCTTTCTTCTTTTCAAAAGTTTAACTTTTGCATAATATATGAACCAGAAGAAATCAAGTACGCATCTTTTACCTATCATAGAGATAAATAACTAAATATTTTTACTAAATTTGTATGATAAAAAAAACTATATCAAATAAAATCAAACAAAATTAATAAAAAAAATTAAACTCCAAAAAAATATGAAGTTATTAGGTTTGGAAGTTCGATTAATGATATTCTTAAAAAAAACGTTCCCACCTCTAAAAGTTGACTTGTGTTACTTAAAATCTTATAAAATCTATTATGTTTATGGATAACATTATATCGGAGGAGTATCTTTTGCATTTTAACAGAGAAAATATATAACAATATCTTCACAAAATCTTGTAAAATCTAAGATATCTTACTTGTAATCTTGTGAAATATAACATTTATGTCTTAGATAAAATCTTATAAAATCTAAGAGTCATTACCTAAAATCTTATAAAATATATTCGACATTACTTCAAACCATATAAAATATAACATGTCTAAAGTCTAACATTTATATGAAATCTGATAACATCTAACATGCATTATTTAAAATCTCATAAAACCTTTACCTAAAATCTTGTAAAATCTGATATGCCGCAAAACTATTATAAAATCTGACCTCCCTTACTTTAAGACTTACAAAATCTAACGTTTGATTCTTCACACGTTTGCGCAGTCTTTAATCATTACAAAACCCTCTTCAACTTCTCCTAGGTAACTGTTACTTTTTTACTGTTATATAAATACTCTTTCATTATTTCTTTATCTTCCACACTTAAAGCTTTTTTCGAAAGATTCCCATCTTTACCATCAAATCGTTCTTGAGAGGTTTTATGTTCACAGCCAGAAACGCACTAGTTAAAGGCAGCTGATTAAATTTATCAAAATTAGAAAGAGCGAAGAAAGTATATCGCCGCAGGCCTCCCAGATTTTCCAAGTGAGAAATCCAGTCAACCAACCCAGGACGCCGATCAAAGGTCTTCCTCTTTCAAAAACCCTAGGCCCAGACAACTTTCATTCAAACCAAACCTCTAACATCTGCCTTCTGGTTCTTCTGTTCAAGAGTCCCAACCTTCTGTGCCTAAGGAGAAAGCAGTTTCAAGTATCAGAAAGCCCTCTCCCTTTATTGTTATGGGTTCTGACACTGAGAAGTCTCTAGAGAAGATAACCCCTCGCCGGACGACCTGCCAAACCAAAACCCAATCCACACCTTCACTGTCAAAAACCTCCGGATCAAAGGTATCTAAAGCAGCTCCAAGGGCCAAACCCTCCGGATCCCAACCTCATCCAGACACTAGGCCTTTAAAGGGAACAAGCGCTCAACCCTTCGAACAACCTACTATGCAAGAAACTGACCCCCTTCCTTTTAAGGCAGCTGCCAAACCTTCCACGGTGATGAAAGAGATTTTGGAAGACAGCATCGAGGAGGCCCCCTTTGAGACCGAGGCATCAGGTCAAACGGGGATGCTGTTTCTGATAAGAAGAGAAAAAGTAAGGTTAAAATTTGTATGACTCATCCAGACTCGTTTCCGGAGTGCCTAGAGGGCAAGGTATGCCCTTGCTTCAAACATGTTAGTGTCAAGTACCCGTTGGCCCTACAAAACATAAATTATATCTACACCCATACTGCTGAGTTGGGCCGAATCCGGACAAAATGGGGGATTCCAAAGTTAATAAAGGTAAGGATACCTATTACTCCGGAGACTCTCATGGACTACAAGCTTAATTCGGTGGTAATTTTCACCGAAGTGCTAAATTGGGGACTCCGGTTTCCATTGGACCGAGAAATTCTCAGGTACTTCCGCTTGGTTAAACTTTGCCCTAGCCAGCTAAGCCTCAATGCCTACTACTCTCTTCTTGTTTGCGTCATGGCATCAAGGTTGTCGAAAATCCCATTTTTGATGGAGCAGGTTGCTGTTGTGGCAAGCTTCTGCAAGAATCATCAGATTCCATTCTACCATCACAACATGGGGAAAAACTTTAAAGTTGTAGATGACTTGCTGGAGTCTGAAAAGAACTGGAGGACACAATTTCTGTTTGTCGGTGGAACATGGGAAAATGACAAGAAGATTAAGGCAACCACCAACCCTAGCATGCTGACTAGCAGGTGGAAAAGTACTGGTAGTTTTCTTTCCTCTCTTTGTCTTTCATGTTTTTTCTTCTTAAATTATAAGTGTTTTCTATTCTGATTGGCTTGTTATTCCTTTTCAGTGCTGCCGAAGGAGTTCACCAGATATTTGGAGGAGGGGCAAAAGACCTGTGCAAAACTCAATGCATGGGCTGCAGAGCACTGGGGGAATACCTTCCACAACGTCTTCACATCAGCCAATTTCGTGAGGTCTCATCTATGGAACACCACAGGCCGGAGAGACCTCATATGTGAAGAGCTAACCATCCTTCCTCTTCCTGGCGTGATTCTCAAAAGGATAGAATCCAAGGATGACAAATTGTTCTTACCTTCCAGAACAAAGGCTCCCAGCAAGATGAAGAACAAGAAGAAGAGGGCTGCAACAAAGTTGGTTCAAGCAACCACAGAAGGGACTACTTCGGGGAACCAAGGGGGAATTGATGCAGCCATGCTCAAAGCAATACAGGCTGAAACAGTGAGGGAGGCTGGAGAGTCGCAGAACCCACCAAAGCCTCCTAAGAAGGACAAAAAATAGAGGGCCAACAGTGATGAGAAAGCTACTAAGAAGAAGAAGGTCACCATGAGAGAAGACATAATTCTTCGTCCTTCGGAAATCCAACCTCCACCAGCCCTTGTTGATCCTACCTTGCAAGAGAAAATCCTAACAGATCTGCAGTCTGGAGATATTGTCGAGGGAGGGAATGAAGAAGTGGACATTAGTGCCCTTTAAGACATTGACTTGTACTTCAATGATTCTGAGAAGGATGATTTCGCAGGTCCCTACCGTGCCTCCAGCTCTGCCAATATGGTGACCTTCAATAGTAAGTCTTTCTCCATCTCTGGAGAGCAAGATGTTCTGAGCCACTCCCTCCTCGGTCATATCCGACCAATACTCGACTTGGAAAGGCAAGTGAAAAGTCAGACCACCCTTATCAACTCCCTTACCTCTGTCAAACAATCTCCTAAACGCTCAGCAGAGTATAGAGGAACTGAAGAAGGAGATGGAGGCACTAAAGAAGGACAAGGAGGATTCGACAACTAAGTTAGCTTCATCGGAAGTAGCCAGAACTGAGCTCCATACTAAGTATTCTAACTTAGAAAAAGACTTCACAACGCTGAAAGAGGAAGTGCAGACCAAGGATGGTGTCATTCAAACCTTAACCGATGAGAAGGCTAAGCTGGGGAACTCTGTTTCAGAGATGACTAAGGAGAAGGAAAATTTAAAGAGCCAGCAGGAGCAACCTATCCAAGCGGGTATTGATAAAAATTCCAACAAGGTAATAGACTCTTTAGAAAAGAGAGATAATGGGATCAAGTCAGACATGGTGCTGCTGTTCCATGAGACATTTCCGAAGAGGACACTAGGTCCTCTATGGAAGTATGTGGATTACGAAGAGATCCCATTTCATACTCTAGCAGATGGTGATAAAGGCAACTACTCTAGTGAAATTGTAACTACTACTTATGACGAAGATAGAACTGGTGAGAGTTCAAGCGCAGAACTCAAAAGTCCTAAAAAAGGTGATGGTGGTGAATGAGCGTTTGAAGGGAACAAGGCCTAAGGTCTTATATTATTTTTTGTCTTTTCAAATAGTTAAAGTCCTTGTATGGCCAATGCATAATTTTTACTATTATTCGGTTAAAGTCCGAATAGGTCATTTGAAAACCCAAAGTCCTGGAATGGCCAATGCATGTTTTGTTGCTCCGTTCGGTTCAAGTCCAAATAGGTTTAATTTATCAGACTTTCCTTTGTTTAATACTTTCTTCTCTTCAAATTGTTCATGGCTAATGTTTAAGTAGCCCTAGTATTTCAAAAGTATTAAAATGAGAGTGTTTAGTATCTCTGATGACATATATTTAATTGTCATCACTTCACCGAGTTTATCCGGTCGACTAAAGACCCAGAGTATTGAACAAATGATTTATACTTGAATTAAATTATAGTAAAACCACTCCGAATATTTTAAGAAGGCATCATATATTATTAAATAAAATACTGGACACCTCATTAAAACCACCCCGCGCCACTAGGGTAGGAAAGAGTATGCCCCATAATATTTACATTGATATTTATCAAGTAAATATTTACACAAAATATTTTACTCTACATATAATGTGAGATGTTCAATATTACACAGGTGGTTCAAAACTTTCCTTTGTCCTGAATTCTATATGTCCCAGATTTGACCTTTTCACAGACCTCATAAGGGCCTTCCCAGTTCGGAGCCAACTTACCGAACTACTTATCCTTGGTGTGTAAGAAAACTTTTGTTAACACCTTATCTCCTGGTTGAAAATCTCTTCTCTTGACCTTGGAAGCAAATATGCTCCTCATCAAACCTTGGTAATGAGCTGTTCTTAAGTGAGCTTTAAACCCCTTTTTTCTTCTATCAAGTCCAATTGATTCTTAATTGCTATCCCATTAGCTTGTTCTGAATAGTTATGAACCATGTATGATGGTAGGGTAGCTTTTATGGGGGGTAATTGCATCCATCCCATACACCAAAGCAAAATGATAAAAAAACCACGAGCCTTGTGTTTAATTTTTCTTGCCATATCCGGAGGCAACACCCTATCAGAAATATATTGAAGAAGGGAAAACCTCTAGTCTTTAGGTTGAATCACCTGTATGCTCAAGCTTTCGCCATCTTCTTTGTTTTGACTTGGTTGTATAGATGGACACTCTTGTATGTGAATCCAAGGGTAGGACTCAGAATATGCTATGGTTGCCAAAGAATTTGCCAGTGTATTCTCTAACCTAGGAATATGCTCATAACAAACACTTTTGAAGTTGGCTGCCACTTCTTTCAGGATGAGTAAATATTTGATAAGTTGCTATTTTTTGGCCTCAGACTGACCTTGAGCGTGATGGATAAGAAGCTGAGAGTCACTCATCAACCGAACTCTCTTAGCCCCATATAGGAAAGCCAATTTAAGACCAACTATAGCTGCTTCATATTCCGACTCATTGTTAGAAGCCTTGAACCCAAAGCATATAGCCTGGTACATTTTATCACCATATGAAGAGGTTAGGCAAATTTCAGCTCCACATCCCATTGTGCTTAAACCACCATCAGTTTGGACTACCCATTCTTTCTTTGTTTTCTCCTCTAAAGTTTGTTGGGAGTTCTTGTCCGAATGGAATTCTACCAGGAAATCAGCGACTGACTGAGCTTTAATAGCTGTTCGTGGGGCAAAATCAATGTCGTAATCACCCAACTCTACTGACCACTTGGTCATTCTGGTTGATATGTCTGCCTTTTGAAGAACACTCTTCAACGGGAAAGATGCCCGGACGATGATGGAATGAGACTAAAAATACGGCCTCATTTTTCTTGCCGCAATCACTAAGGCTAGTACCAACTTTTCAAGCTTTAAGTACCTCTTCACAGTATCTATTAAACTTTTGATGATGTAGTACACCGGACGAGGGTAATTGTCCATTTCTCTTACCAATACTGCACTTATCGCACATTCTGACACAACCAAGTATACATAAAGTGTTTCTCCTTGAATAGGTTTAAAAAAAGTCTTTCGTGAGGTTATGTGTTTCTTTATTTCAACAAAATCTTGGCTGCATTGTGGAGACCAATTAAAATCTTTAATTTTCTTCAAGGTTTGGAAAAACGGAGCGCATTTGTCCGAAGACCTTGAAATAAAATGATTCAGGGCATCCAATCTTTCAGTGAGCCTCTGGACTTCTTTAATATTCCAAGGAAGATCCATTTCCAATACGGCATTAAGCTGATCTGGATCGGGCTTTATTCCTTTTTCACTTATCAATAACCCAAAAACTTTCCAGATCGAACCCCAAAGACACATTTTTTTTGGATTGAGTTTCAGATTCACAACTGCCAAATTAGCAAATGTTTCTTAAAGATCAATTATATGCAAATCGTCCTCCAAGCTTGTAACCATCATGTCATCTATGTATACCTCCATATTTCTACCAATCTGACTAGCAAATATTTTGAAGTAGCCCCAACATTCTTTAACCCAAAAGGCATCACCTTATGGCAATGGAGACCTCTGTCTAGGATAAAGGTAGTATGATCTTGATCCTTCGGATCCACATGTATCTAGTTGTACCCAGAGAAGGCATCCATGAATGACAACAACTTGTTTCCAGACGTTGAGTCTACCAACTGACCTATCCGGGGGATTGGATAAAGATCTTTTGGGCAAGCTCTGTTGAGGTCGGTGAAATCAATACACATACGCCATTTCCCATTCTTTTTCTTGACCAACACCGGATTGGCAGTCCATAAAGGGTACTGGGATTCTTTTATGCGTCCCATCTTGGTAAGCCGATCAACCTCTTGGACTATAAAAAGCTCTCATTTTTTGTACAACAGGTGCAACATCACTCCGGATCGATAACTTGTGTGAGATAATGCTTGCGGGCACTCCGGTTACATCACCAATGCACCAAGCAAAAACATGTTGATTCTTTAGTAAAAAAGACAACAAATTCTTTTTCAACTCTTGCGCCATTTTGGAACCAATCTTGATATTTTTACCCTCTACAAGGGATTGGGTTTCAATCTCTTCAATCGATATTATAACACTAGGAGCCTCTCTGGGGTCATTAATCTCACCTTCTCCCTCAGAAGGCTCCAGTAACTGCTAATCTTCATTAATCCGAACTGCTCCCAAACTTCTAGGAGCAAGAGCAATTGCATAGCATTCCTTGGCTATCTTCTGACTACTTCGGACAACACCTACTTGTCCTTCAATTGCATACTTTAAACACTGATGGACTGTTGAGGCCACAACATGCATTCTGTAAAGGCAAGATCTCCCAAAAATCGCATTGTAGGATGTGGGGCAATTTACCACAACAAATAGCACCCTCACCATCTTTTTAAAGGGCCCCTTGCCCAACAGTACTTCTTCCTCAAATTCCCCAATTACGTCTGCAGAACTCCCTGTGAAGCCTACAATGGTTTTGTTTGAGTGTTGAATAATAGCCGGATTCCTTATTTGCTTGTAGGAGCTTAAGAAAATGAGGTTTGCCGAACTACCTGTGTCTATTAAAATCCGGCAAATATCATTGCCCCCAGTAGATGCTCCTATCACCACCGCATCCTTATGAGGCCCATCAATATTTCTCAAGTCATCCTCATCAGAAAATATGAATTTAAAAGGGATTTGGCACTGATGAGAAGACATTACCCCTTCCAACTGAGTGGCCAAACTATGCACATGCCTCTTCCTTGACGAAGGAGTAGGTGATGTCACAATATCTCTTCCAAAGATGTTGAGTGACTCAAATAAACTGATTAGTCCGGACACCGTCCTGGTTTGCTCTATTCTGACCCCCACCTTATTCCGAATCAACATCAAATCTTTCAAGAATCACCATTGCCCCTTCTTGAGCAGATGTTCCTGATGAGTCCGAATTCTGCATGCTCCCCGGACAAGGACAGATCGGTCCAAGGCCTCCGGACCGGACAAATCACTTCGAACACTCAGACCATATGACTATTCGAACTATGACAAAAGTACTAAAAAACCTAAACACTACTTGACTAAGCTACTTGCTCTCCTACTTAGAGCTCATGGGTCTTTGAACACGACCCGGGTCCATTTAACATGACCCGAAAGCCCATAAGGGCCCAAACATGAGGGTATAAATACCCAACCACCTGCATTAAGTGTGGGTAATGAGAATTAACTGCTACCAGCCAGCTTAATTATCTCTCTACTCTCTACACTAAAAATAAAACACTCACATACTACTATTAAACACCAAACAAATTACAAGCCTACCCTCAGGCGATAATTATCACCACCAAATTGGCGACCACAGTGGGAGGAGAAGGTGCCTGAATCAAGCATTCAAAACCAGCTAAGAAGGTCTGTCCGAATGAATTCGGACAATCCAGAAGTACCACCAGCTCTGCTCGAAGTGGTGGGAGAGAACGATGAGTACACTATCTAAGAGCGTGATAGGCTAAAGGGTGAAATAGAAGCTCTGAGGGCCGAAAAGGCTAAGATGGGCATGAAAGAAAAGTCTAAAGCATCAATTGCTCATCACACCGACAACCCCAAAGAGCATGAGTCTTCAAAGACTCATGTGAGCACCAAAAAGACTCATGCCAGCTCCAAAAAGTCTCACCGGCCTAAGCCAGTGGAGAGTTCTGACTCAAGCTCAGAATCTTCTAATAGTTCTTCGGACAGTGAGGGGTTGAAAAATCTTTATCCTCTAGCAGCGATGAGGGTCGAACTAGAAAGAAGCAAAAGCAGATCAAAAAATATTCAAGAAAAATGGATAGACATGGAAAGATGAAGAGGCATATTGGTAAAGGATCATCTCATAGCCGGAGGCATGTGGACCGGATGCTAGTGGATCCCTTCGCTTTTCACGATAAACCAGGTATCTTTGCAACTCCCAATGAGGATACTGTGTTCAGTCGTGGAAGAAATTGGAGGCAATCTCCATTGTCTTCTAAAATTCTGTCCGGAAACCTCCCTAAGAGGTTTGACAGTACCAAAATAGAGAAGTACGATGGCAGTACTGATCCGGACAACCATTTGGAACAATTTAAAAACTTCATGATGAACTTTGACGACGATGATAAACTACTTTGTAAGGCATTCTCCCAATCATTTACGGGGAGTGCTCTAAAATGGTACAACAGCCTGCCTCAGGGTTGTATCAAAGATTTCGATACTTTTTGGGTAGCCTTTCGAAGGCAGTTTGTAGGGAGTAAAGAGCTAAAGGGAAATGGAGACACAATAATCCATTGCGCCCAGGAACCAAACGAGTCCTTGAAAGAATATATAAGCCGTTTTGTGAACACCAAGAATGGGTTGGCTGATTGCTTCGAACATGTAGCAATAGCATCCCTAAGACAGGGTTTGAACCCTATCAACTTGGCTGACTCAGTGACCAGAAAGAAGGCAATGACATGGGGAGGGTTGCTGAATCAGGTTGGAAAACAAATTAATGTTGATGAAACGAAGAAAACCAGGGTGCACAGGTAAGTGAGGTCTACCCCGGTGGCACCAAATCCCAATCAGAATCAGTCCGGGAACAAACCAAGAGAAACCGGACAGGGGCATGGTAGGACAAAAGCTCAGTCTCAGCCAGCTGCTCCTGCTCAGAGTCAGCAATCCAGAAACAAGAGAGGACCATGGGTCCAACCGGAGTGGTTCGCAGAATTAAAAGAAAGTTTGGCCACCATTTTTGATAAAACAAAGGACGAGGTGCATTATCGGAGACCAGCCACATTGCAGTCTCCCAGAGAACATCACAATAACTCTTTTTGCCAATATCACAATGATATTTGTCATACCACTGATGACTGCATAGCATTGAAACAGGAAGTTCAGAACTTGATTGAGAGGGGAAAACTGGGAGCTTACGTCAAAAGAAGAGGAGGTAACAGGTCTGACAACACTCACCGGGTTGGTCCAAGTAATGCTGCTCCGGAGGGAGCCATGGTTATAATTGAGAGGTTTGATGTGGAATCTGAGTACTTGGATCCTGATCCAACTCGAAAGAGAGTGTGTACAATTGAGGAATGTTCTCGGTCGGTCTCCGGACTCATTAAGTTTTTTGAGTCACTTACAATTTTCGGAGGGGACACTATGACAGCTCCTACTGCTTCTTCGAGGAAGAGGCACGTTCATACTTTAGCCTCCCAGCTATAAGGAGGCATGACTTCCTATCAGTTACAAAATTCATTCCCCTTCATTGTTTTTGATGAAGATGATTTAAGAGATATTGCTGGTCCTCATTAGGATGCTGTTATCATAGGAGCATCTATTGGGGGCAACGACATAAGACGAATTTTGGTGGATACTGGAAGCTCAGCCAATATCCTTTTCCTAGCCACATACAAAAGAATGAAAAATCCAGCTGTAATTCAGAGTTCGGACAGATCAATTGTGGGCTTTACAGGCAGCTCAGCAGATGTGATCGGAGAGTTCGAAGAGGAAGTTCTATTGGGCAAGGGCCCTTTCAAGAAAATGGTCAGAATACTCTTTATTGTAGTGGATTGTCCCACTTGCTATAATGCTATTCTAGGGAGGTCTTGGCTCTCTAGAATGCATGCAGTGGCTTCAACAGTCCACCATTGCTTGAAATATGCTGTTCAGGGACAGGTTGGAGTCGTCCGGAGCAGTCAAAAGATTGCAAGGGAATGTTATGCTACTGCTCTGACTCCCCGAACACTGGGGGCAGTTCGCACCAACGAGCAATAACAGTTTGTGGGGCTTTCTAGGGGTGAGGGTGAAATTGATGACCCCAGAGAGACCCCTGGAGTATTGATACCGGTCGAAGAGGTAGAGACACACTGTTTGGAAGAAGGAAGAAGTGTTAAGATAGGCTCCAAAATGCCACACGATCTGAAAAATGAAATGTTAAAGTTTTTGAAGAATCATCAGCACGTTTTTGCTTGGTGCAATGCTGATGTTACTGGGGTCCCAGCAGAAGTGATATCACATCACCTATCTGTCCGGAGAGACGTAGCACCAGTGGTTCAAAAGAGAAGAGCTTTTTCTAAGGAAAAGGCTGATGTCATTGTGCAAGAGGTTGACAGGCTCACAAAGATGGGAAACATCAAGGATTCTCAGTATCCTTTGTGGACTGCCAATCCGGTTCTGGTAAAGAAGAAAAATGGCAAGTGGCGCATGTGCATCGACTTCACAGATCTCAATAGGGCTTGCCCAAAAGATTTGTATCCGGTCCCCCGGATTGATCAGTTAGTAGATTCCACCTCTGGTAACAAGCTGCTGTCCTTTATGGACGCCTTCTCCGGATTCAATCAGATTCAAGTTGATCCGAAGGATCAAGAGCATACCACATTTGTCACTGACAGAGGTCTTCATTGCTATAAGGTAATGCCGTTTGGGCTGAAAAATGATGGGGCTACTTATCAGAGATTAGTGAACAAAGCTTTCGCTGATCAGATTGGAAGAAATATGGAAGTGTACATTGATGACATGATGGTGAAGAGTGTGGATGAGCAGTTGCACTTGTCCGATCTCTAAGAAACTTTTGCCAACTTGGTAAAAGTGAATTTGAAATTAAACCCAGAAAAATGTGTGTTCGGAGTGCAGTCCGGGAAGTTTCTAGGCTATATTATAAGTGAGCATGGAATACAGCCCGATCCGGACAAGCTCAATGCTCTATTCCAAATGGAGCCTCCTCGAAATATTAAAGAAGTACAGCGGTTAACGGGGAGATTAACTGCCTTAAACAGATTCATCTCAAGGTCTTCGGACAGGTGTGCCCCTTTCTTTCAAACCTTGAAGGGTGCAAAGGGGTTTGATTGGACCCCACGGTGTGATGAGGCTTTCAATGAGATCAAAAACCACCTGTCCTCCCCCAAAACTTTGTTTAAGCCAGTTGATGGGGAGACACTCTTCGTATATTTGGCAGTATCAAGTTGTGCCATCAGTGTTGTATTGGTAAGGGAGGTAGATGGTCATCCCCATCCAGTGTACTACATCAACAAAAGTTTGATAGATGCAGAAAGGCGTTACTTGAAACTCGAAAAATTAGCATTAGCCTTGGTGATAGCTGCCAGGAAGATGAGGCCTTATTTCCAGGCTCATCCCAACATCGTCCGGACTTCTTTTCCCCTAAAGAATGTCCTCCAAAAGGCAGACATTTCAAGCAGGATGACTAAGTGGTCAGTAGAGTTAGGGGACTTCGACATAGACTTTGCTCCTCGAACAACAGTCAAGGCCCAAGATGTGGCTGACTTCTTGGTTGAATTCCACTCCGACAGGGATTCAGAGCAAACTACTGATATAAAAGATAAAAAGGTATGGGTCGTCCGAACGGATGGTGGATCTAGCACTATGGGATGTGGTACTGGGGTGTGTTTAACTTCTCCATATGGAGACAAAATGTACCAGGCTATTTGTTTTGCTTTTAGGGCATCCAATAATGAGTCTGAATACGAAGCAGCTATAGCTGGTTTAAAGTTAGCCTACATTTGTGGGGCTAAGAGGGTCAAGCTACTAAGTGATTCCCAGCTTCTGGTCCACCATGCCCAAGGCCAATCTGAGGCTAAAAAGGAGCAACTTGTGAAATATTTACTCCTCCTTAAGAATGAAGCACTCAAGTTTAAAGGTGTTGTTTATGAGCACATTCCCCGGGCAGAAAATGAGCTGGCAGACTCATTAGCAACCATAGCATATACGGAGTCATATCCATGGATCCATGTGATGGAAAGCCCCTCCATTCAACTTAGTAAGGGTAAAGAAGAGGAAATTTTTGAAGTGCAAGTGAAACAACCTCAAGACTGGAGGTTTCCTCTCCTGCAATATCTCTCCGATGGTATCGTGCCTCTAGATAAGTCACTAGCCAGAACATTAAAACACAAGGCTCGTGGTTTCATCATATTGAGAGAAGTGTTGTATAAAAAATCTTACAGTAAACCTCTCCTGCGATGTTTGGGGGATGAGGAATCTCAAGTAGTCCTCTACGAATTGCATGATGGTGAGGGATCAGCCCATTGTGGATTCAGAGCTTTAACAAGAAGAGTTTTACTGTCCGGTTACTATTGGCCATCTATCATGAAAGATGCGAAGGAATTGGTAAGAAGGTGTGACCCATGCCAGAGGTACAATAATGAAATTCATGTCCCAGCCATTCCTTTAGAGTCAATTTCTGAGCCTATTCCTTTTGATCGATGGGGGTTGGATTCAGTAGGGCCTCTCCCTGTGGCGTCCGGAGGACGCAAAACTATAATTGTGGCCTAATTATTTACAAGAAGTCTTGTGGGCCTACCGGACAACACGTGGGGCTGCAACACAAGAGTCACCCTTTGCTTTGGTCTATAGGATGGATGCAGTAGCTCCCATAGAAGCAACTCTCCCGTCATTTCGTGTTCACAACTTCTCCGAACATGCTAACGAGGTGGCAATCAGAGGTCAACTTGATTTGATAGAAGAAAGACGAGTTAAAGCTCACCTTAGAGTTGCACACTATCAGGGCTTGATGAGAAGCAGGTTTGCTTCCAAAATTAAAAGAAGATATTTCCAACCAGGGGACAAAGTATTAAGGAAAGTCTTCTTACACACTAAAGAAAATCTGTTCGGAAAGCTAGCCCCAACTTGGGAAGGTCCGTATATGGTTGTTGAAAGAATTAAACCTGGGACATATTGGTTGGAGGACAAAGATGGAAGAGTTTTGACTCATCCTTGGAATATCAAGCATCTCCGGATGTAGTTGGAGTAGCATTTGTAAAATATTTACTTGTTTAAACATCCATGTAAATATTTGGGGGCATACTCTTTCCTCCCTGGTGGCACGGGGAGGTTTTAATGAGGTGTTCGGGCTTTTGAATAAAATTTGATGCCTTCTTAAAAAATTTCCAAGTGTTTTAAGTTTTGTCCTTTGTCACACTATCCGGATTGAAATAACTAAGGGCTATTTAAACTCTAGCCGGAGAACTTAAACACTCTCACTATGAAATAACTAAAGGCTATTTAAAGTCTAACCAACAAAATTGGAACAGACTATAAAAGAAGATGAGAATTGCATGAAACAAATATATTCATTAAAATAACTTAAAGTGCCTTGGCACCTATCCGGTCAGTTGCCGGACACGATTACAAAAACGAATGCCTTGGCCTTCCAAGGACTTTAGTTTGGATAACTAAGTAAAAACTGAATCATGAATTAAGGCTGAGCCTTAGAAGATGGCTCACCTTCATCTGTCTTTTCCTTCCCTTTGAAATCACTCTTCTCTTCGCCAGGTTTCTCCCTGGTGTGTTCTTCGTCATCTGAGGAATCACTAGAGTAGCCATACTTGTCGCCTTCAGCCATCGTATGATACAAGAGGTCTTCAGGCTCAACATGAAGCCATAAATCCCCCAGGTTCTTCTTCGGAAACTTCTCATGGAAGAGTAGGACCATATCAGACTTCACCTTGGCATACATCTCCTCCTGAGTGTCGATCACATTATTGGCATAAGCATCGATCTTGGCTTGAATCTTGGCCTCCTGCTCCTTTAGCAAAGTCGCTTTCTCCGCGGCAGCCTTAGACACTGTATTCTCAAGAGCGATTTTGTCATTGGTCAGGTTGGTGATGATTTGATCCTTAGCTTTGGATTCTCCCTTTGAGGTGGTAAGGTCTTTCTCCAGACCGGACAGCTTCTCCCAGAGCTCTCTAATGGTGTCCTCTAAAGTGGAGACTTTTGTGGTGCTTGCCTCTTGCTTTCTCTTCAACTCCTCAGTTTCCTCCTTTAAAATGTCAGCATTGGAAGTGGCAGTGCGAAGGTCATCGGACAGCCTCTCTTTGTCAGACTTGAGATCTTTGATGATATCGGCCTGGTTTCGACTTGTTTCTCCAACACAAGTACAGGCTGAACGTTGCTTAACAAAGAGTGGGCTATGGGATCCCTTTCACTAGAAACGCTAAAAGTCTTACCATTAAAAGTGACCGTGTTGGAGGTGCTAAAAGTCTACTCCATCGATGTTGATATCTCCCCCCTCAACCTCATCGGTATGAAAGTCACCCGGAATCTCCTCGGTATGCGTTGGGTCAGCAGGATCAGCTTGAAAAGAAGGCTCCGGAGCCCGGAGAGAAAGCTCGTCTCCCTTAGAAGTTTTCTTCTTCTTGGCCTCCCGGTCTGTGCCTTCGCTTCCCTGTTTACGATTTCTCTTGGAAGCCCTTGGAGGTTTTGGGAGGTTCGCTTCTTGTTTTTCAGTCTTTTGCTCCACCACTTCCAAGAGAGCAGCATCAATTTGGCTCTAGGTTGGCCCCTCCGGGTCTGTTGGAGCATCCTAATTGTTGAAGGGATTTCAGCAGCTGTAGTGGCCGGAGGGCTCAGACTCAAATGGAGCCTCTTCAACAGAGTCCTCCATCACTTCCTCCATAATTGTTGAAGGGATTTCAGCAGCTGTAGTGGGGGGAGGGTTCAAACTTGACTCAGCCTTGTCTCCAGACTTCTGGGCCTCTGTATTCTTTTGGCTTCTGGCCTCCGGTAGAGTATCCGGAGTGGGTGCTTCTCTTTGGAGACTTGGACTGGTGCCCTCCGGACCGGACAACCTATCCCTGGAGGCTCTAATAGGCACCTCTGACCCGGTGCTGCTGTCTTTTGCCCCCGACTTTGAGGGAGTGTTTTTAGACCCTTGGCCTCTAACTAACCGGCCTTTCCTCCTATCGACTAGCTTCTCAGGGGAGTGCTCCGTATCCGACCCCATTGCTATGAAGGGTGAAGGTTTTTTTAGGCTAGTAGCTGTTACTCTTGGCTCGACAGTAGGCTCCGATTCCTGAACTGAGGAACCAGAGATAATGGGGGAAAAGTTGGTTTGAAATAGTTTTCTAGGCTTAGTGCCTATAGAAGAAGAAGAGCCTTGATCTGACTCTGTGGCAGAGGTGATTGGTCTATCGACAGGAGAAGTGGGTAACCCTGCCGCAATTCGTCTTTCTCTTTCGACTTTTTGAGCCTTCTCTAACTCAGAAAGGTTGAGCCACCCGCCTTTGACCAGAGCGTTCCTCGCTGTAAACATAAACTATCGAACAAAGTTTTTGCTTTAGAGAGAGAGAGCTTTGGGAAATTTTGCAGAGTGAATGTGAAAGAGATGGTAAAACAGTAGAAAGTGAATTTGTATTTATAGTAAATATGAAAAATAAGTTGATTCCTAGGAGAATTCGAAAAGATTGGTAATGATTAAAGACGGCGCTGATGTCATCACCTTTAATTAAGATGTTGCTTTTCGAAGAAGGTGGGTTCGAAATTCAAGGTGAAAAAACGGGTGAAGCAACCAATCAGAGAGCGACACGTGTCCCATGAACTCTGGCAAAAATCGTTTTGAATTCGTGAAGCTTTATCAGTCTAGATAAACCCATAGCCCAAATTGACAGACCTGTCCGGATTAAAACTACCCTGATGTCAGACTGTTTTTCAGGTCTTTGACAAGAGTATTTGCACAAACACCTAAAAAAGGGGCTCCTGATGAGTCCGAATTCAGCATGCTCCCCGGACAAGGACAGATCGGTCCAAGGCCTCCGGACCGGACAGATCACTTCGAACACTCAGACCATAGGACTGTTCGAACTATGACAAAAGTACTAAAAAACCTAAACACTACTTGACTAAGCTACTTGCTCTCCTACTTAGAGCTCATGGGTCTTTGAACACGACCCGGGTCCATTTAACATGACCCGAAAGCCCATAAGGGCCCAAACATGAGGGTATAAATACCCAACCACCTGCATTAAGGGTGGGTAATGAGAATTAACTGCTACCAGCCATCTTAATTATCTCTCTACTCTCTACACTAAAAATAAAACACTCACATACTACTATTAAACACCAAACAAATTACAAGCCTACCCTGAGGCGATAATTATCACCACCAGTTCCTACATTGTTTGTAGGGCTCGTCTGGGGAGCACTGTCAGGCCCGTTTTAACTCCTTTTGACATAAGCTCCAAGCTTGCCTCTTTCAATAAGATTCTGCACTTCTTGTTTCAATGCTATGCAGTCTTGAGTATTATGGTCTATACCATTATGATATTGGCAAAAACACGTATTTTGGCTTTCTCTGGGAGATTACAATGCCGCCGGTTTCCGGAAATGAACTTCATCCTTGGTCTTGTCGTATATTGTGGCCATATTCTCTCTTAACTATGCAAACCACTCCGGTTGAACCCAAAAACCTCTTTTAACTCTTGACTGCTGGCTCTGAGACTGATTCTGGTTGGACTTAGTTTGTTTAGCCTGGTTGGATCCTTGTCCGGTTTCCTTAGCCTTATATCCGAACTGGTTTTGAGCTGTTGTGGTAGACCTCACTTGACGGTACACCCTAGGTTTCTTGGTTTCTTTCACATTAATCTATTTTCTCACCTGATTTAACAGGCCACCCCAAGTCATGGCTTTCTTCATGGTCACTGAATCAGCCAAGTTCCCAGGGTTCAACCCTTGTCTTAGAGAAGAAATTGCCACTTGTTCGAAGCAATCTGCTAATCCAGTAATTAACGAATCTATTTATATAATCCTTTAAGGACTCATTTGGTTCTTGGGCACAGTGGATTATGGTATCTTCATTGCCCTTCACCTCTTTACGCCCAACAAATTCCCTTCGGAAGGCAACCCAGAATGTATCAAAGTTTCTAATACACCTTTGGGGTAGGCTGTTATACCACTTAAGAGACTTCCCAGAAACGTTTGAGAGAAGACTCTACATAAAAGTTGGTCATCATCAAAATTCATCATGAAGTTCTTAAATTCTTCTAGATGGTTGTCCGGTTCTTTAATTTCATCATACTTCTCCATTATGGAGCTGTCAAATCTTTTGGGTAGGTTTCCGGACAGTATTTTGGCAGACAAATGTGACTGTCTCCAGTTCTTATTATGACTAAAGACTGTGTCTTCGTTAGGTGTTGCAAAAATACCTGGTTCGGTCTGAAAAGCAAAAGGATCAATCAACAATTGATCAGCATGCTTGTGAGATGACCCTTTGCCCAGATGCCTTTTAAGCCTACTATGCCTATCCCTCTTTCTTGAATATTTCTTGATTAGCTTCATCTTTTTTCTGGATCTCCCTTCATCACTATTTGAGGACAAGGACTCCTCAAGCTCAGCCTCATTCAAAGAGCTGCTGGAGGACTCCAAATCTGAACTTTCAACGAGTTTGGACCGATGTGTCTTCGTAGAGCTGACATGAGTCTTCTTTGAACTCAGATGAGTCTTTATTGAAGGATCATTCTCCCTAGGGCTATTAGTATGATGAATAGCTGACGCCCTTAATTTATCTCTTATACCATTTTCTGTTTGTTTTATGGCCCTTAACGCCTCTATGTCTGCCCTCAACTTGTCTCGCTCTTCAATGGTGTATTCTTTGTTTTCCCCAACCGTTTCCACCACAAGATGTGGAGTCCCTTGCTCGTTCAGATCCATCCGAACTGGTTTTTTCTACTGGTTTTGAATACAAGATTCAGGCACCTTCATGCTCCCACTGTGCTCGCCAATTTGGTTTGGTTTGTTTTGGGCTAGGGGTAGTTTGGTAAAGTGTTTCGGTAAGTTTGAAGTATTTAGTGTTTAATGTAAGGAGTAGTGAGATAATTGAGCAACCTGCTTGTATTCAATATTGATCACCCTCATTAATGAGAGTGGTTGGGGTATTTATACTCTTAATTTAATGACCCATGGGCTTACTGGGTCAAGTTATGAAACCGAGTCAAGTTTAAGGACTCATTAGTCTTTTAAGTAGATCACCAAATAGCTTAGTCAAAATGTGTTTCACATTTGTCCTGTTCGGATTTTCCAGTGAAGTGTTATGGTCCGAAGTGCCCCTGTCCGGATTAAGCAGTGAGCTGTGTCTGAACTATCCAAACTCATCAGCACTAATTATAAAAGAAGAAATTGTAAATAGTATAAATAAAGACTTAAATCTCCCTTTGAAGATTACACAATTAATACACAAAATACAATTATCTTCAAGTGACTTTTCTTTCTTGATTATCGATCAATATTTTAATATTATATTTGATAGTGAATTTCCTTCATTAATTTATTTTAATTTATTTCTTATTGATGAATAGATAAAGTTTGTATCTAAAAAAAGAAGTTTATTAATTTCTATTTTAAAATTTATTCATATTTATAGTATTCCAAACTACAAACTTCATTGGTAAAAAATATTTCAAAATTCATTGACGTCAATAATAATTAAGGTTAGTTACTCATAACAACTAAGGAAAATTTAAAATGACTAATAATTATTTCGAGTTTTAAGTATACCAAAACTCACATGCAACATAAATGAATCCAACAATACCTGTGGACAAACAAAACATGAAGAGTTTTAACAATTTGTAATTTTTAGTCTTCCAAACTCCATATCCTTCAAATCCTAACTCATTTATCCTAAAAATATATATATATTTTTTGTTTTTAAATAAAAATAAAACAAAATCCATGAATGATATTTTTTAAGTTTTTTTTTCTTATTTACACATCCAAATTAGATGTAGTTATGAATAAAAACAAACTAATTTTGCAACTAAAATATAATTTTTATTTCTCGATTTATTTCACAACTAAATTCATAATTACGCAACTCATTTACACGAAATCTCGTAACATAGCAATTGTTTTTTTACGACCAAAGTCATATTTACACAACTATTTTATTGTTATTTACGGAACTCATTTGCTCGTAATTCTACACTTGGAACATATTTGTTTTTTTAACCCAATTACAACTATATCTGCAACTTGAACATTTTTTTTCACAAACCAATTAAGTGTAACTCTGCACCCAAAACACAATTGATTTTCATGGCTTATTTCTCAACCTAATTACATATAATTACGCAACTAAAAATATGAAATAAAAATTAAAAAAATATTTCATTGATCTAGTTTTATTCGACTTAGAAAAACAAAATCAATAATATTTTCATATATTTTTTTGGAGCTACGGTTTGAAAGATATGACAGTTAAGAAAAATAAAAGATGAAAAAATAATTAACGATATTTAGGACTACCAGGTGGTTATCGGTACTTTTAATTTAAAACCTCGTTATCCTAATTTAACCTTATATTCTGTATATAATATCAATAATAAAAAAATATATTTGTAATTTAATAAGATGTTATCTTATTTTACATTTATTATTTATATTTTATAATGGATAGAAATAAATAAGAAAATAGAAAAGGTTTTGTATAACTAGTATAAATAGGAGTTAAGATCGAGATGTAAAGGGACCATATTTTAGACCGTAATATTATTATATCAATTTTCGTTCTTATATCTCTTTTCCTATGTAGATTATTTAGCCATGTTCTCTCTTTAAAGAACTTTATTTAGTGTTTGATTGAGATTTCACCTCATCAAATTGGATTTTTATAAAAACCAAAAGATTTTTTTAATATTTTGTAATAAAAAACATGAGAATATCAACTTGTATTGACAATAATTTATATACAATAAATTTTACGATCTCTCGTTTATTAAAATTATTTATTCGTTCATATATTTTAATAACTCATATGACTGCATATAAATGGACATATTAGATAATGAACACAGTAGTTTAGAAAATAAAATTTAAATGTAAACTAAAATATAAATACGTTTATGTATCGAATATTTTTAGATTCATATACTAATTAATTAATGTTTAATGTTAATAATAAATATCACTAATATATTAAAGTGATACCAGTAATAAAAATTAGTCAAATAAGATTTAATATTATATGTATTAATAAAGTAACTTTTAATATTATATTATACTTAATATATATTAGGCTAGTAAGGGAACATGTTTGCCTTGTAGCAGGAACTCAAGCTCTGATACCAAATTGATGACGCGACAGAAATAGAAGAAGAAACAACGATAGATGAAACCCTAATTCAAGGGCAACATTATGAAACTCTAATCTAAGGGTAACAAATATTGAAATTTTCAGAGATAAAAAATATATTATTTCAAAAACTTAAAAAAAATTGAAGGCATGTGAGGCTTTATATAAGAGATTCTCAAAACCCTAAATTAGAATACAAAGAAATAAAATAAACATTTTTAAATAAAACCAAATAAAATCTTAATATAATTAGATTTGATTTGAATAATATAAGATATTTGAATAAAATAAAATAAAGTTTATGTTTGGACTTTCTCGCTACATCATCCTCCTTTGATTGACAAGAGGTCGTCCTCGAATTCGCAGCACCATCACCATCAACAACCAAAATTATTTTATTTTATTTTTGTTAATTGTTACATTAGGAATTATAATTGTTGACCTTATCGAAATAAGATAAATTCTTCTCGAATGTTCCTTATTTGAAGTCACATTGAAGCCATCCGGTTGATGAAACAAAATTAGTTTTGAAAATCTTTTCATAGCCTGAACACAACATCCACATTTCGAGTTGATGAAAAAAATGGTTTTGAAAACTTCTTTATAACTTGAGACAACATCTCGATAACCAAGTTTTACCTTGATCCGATGATTGGTATCCACTTTAAACTCCTTCTATTACTGGTCAATACGATCGTCTATCGAAACGCCTGGTGTGTCCCCGTATACTAAACGATCTTCGAGATCTTCATGACCATAAATGTTGTTCTCTCCTTTAGACCTTCAATGAGATGAAATCAGGGTTCAGAAACATGATTGTCCCGTAGCAGGAATTGAGGCTCTGATACCAAACTGATGACGCGATGAAAATAGAAGAAGAAGGAACGATAAATAAAACCCTAATTCAAGGGTATCATTATGAAACCCTAATTTAAGGGTACCAAAGATTGAAATTGTCAGAGATAAAAATTATATTATTCCAAAAACTTAAAATAACTTAAGGTATATGAGGCTTTATATAAGAGCTTCTCAAAACCCTAAATTAGAATACAAGGAAATAAAATAAATATTCTAAAATAAAATAAAATCTTAATATAATTAGATTTGATTTGAATAATATAAGATATTTGAATAAAATACAATAAAATAAAAAAGTTTATGTTTGAACTTTGTAGGCTACATCAATTAACTATGCTCCTTGCGCCAATAAGTGCAAACAGTCGAATCATTATGGTAGCTGTTAAACAATGTAGTGCTGAACACACATCAATACATACACAATACACACATCAAACAGAGGAATATCAACATTGCTGATCCTTCAGTCGAAGACTTGTATCACACTGGCGTTGGTAACCCACAAATTAGAGTGAAATCATGAAATCCTGTTCGTACTGAAATTCCCTAGCAAGTCGAAAGTGGTTCTCCTTGAAACGGTTCACGCAGTAGTTGTTGCTAGCCATTATCCCCTGTAGCCACCACAAACACAGTGGCATAGGCTTTCGATATTCATCCCGAAGTCTAAAAACAACGTTGTTTTCTCAAGTGTTCAACGGGATAAGCCCACTAGTCAATTTTTCATATTTCATGCCAAACCAAACAATACAAGAGGCCCTCGAGCGAGAAAAGATAGTACACATAATAAATTTAGACATAAGGCATGGAACTCCACTACCAGGGTTATTCAAAATCCTAGCTTCAAGGTCGGGGGACCACCTCAGGTTCTTCTCACTAGACTCAGTACCTCAAATGGAGGCACTAGGAACTATCATAAACTACTTATCTGATTTCACTGTAAGCCTGTCAGAATTGGTGTGTGAGTGTGAAACAGATCTCACAGATTAACCAGTAAAAGAGAACAATCACCTTCCATTAACTATACTTTTTGCGCCAATAAGTGCAGACAGTCGCATCATTATCGCAGTTGCTAAACAACATAGTACTAAATACACATCAATACATACACAATACACACGTCAAATAGAATAATATCAACATTTTTTATCCTTCTGTTGAAGACTTGTATCACATTGTTGTTGGTAACCCACGATTTGGAGCGAAGTCATGAAATCCTGTTTGTAGTGAAATTCCCTAGCAAGTCGAATGTGGTTCTCCTCAAAACGGTTCACGCAGCAGCTGGTGCTAGCCTTTCTCCCATGTAGCCACCACAAATACACAGTGGTGCAGGCTTTCGATATTCATCACAAAGCTTGAAAACAGAGTTGGTTTCTCAATTGTTCAACGAGATAACCCACTAGTCAATTTTTCATATTTCATGTCGAACCAAGTGATACAAGAGGACCTCGAGTGAGAAAAGATAGTACACATTATAGATTTAAACATAAGTCATGGACTTTAACTAGCATGACTATTCCAAATCCTAGCTTCAAGGTCGGGGGGACCATCTCATGTTCTTCTCACGGGACTCGGTACCTCAAATGGAGAAAAGAGGCCCTCGAGTGAGAAAGAGAGTACACAAAATTGATTTAGAGATAAGGCATGAACTTCAACTGCCAAGGCTATTCCAAATCATAGCTTCAAGGTCGGGGGACCACCTCATGTTCTTCTCACGAGACTCGGTACATCAAATGGAAGCACTAGAAGCTACAAGAAACTACTTATCCGATTTCACCGTAAGATTGTCAAAATTGGTGTATGGGTGTGAAACAGACCTCACTAATTAATAAGATATTGTCCGTTTTCAGCCCGATAGCCAGCACAGATTTGCTCTTGGGTATACTTCTCTAAGGCCTCTTGCTACTTGAGGTGAGTTCACACTTATATACACTTTATTATTTTCATACGTAGCAATGTGGGATTGGGGTTCCTCTATGGGATGAAGTTTATTCTTCACAAAGACTTTGTCTCACGTTCGAGTTTTATCCGGTGGCTGAGATACTTGGTAACTTGAATCTAGAGAAATTGAAGTTAAGCAAGAGAGAAATAGTTTTTGTACATTGGCTTCAGTGAGTTAAATATTTGGATTGTCTAAGAGAAATCATAATATATAGAGAAAAATAGGTTTTAAAAAGAGAAAGTCGAATTGAAAAAGTGATCTATCTCAGCTGTCAATGAAGAATTCTTTCAATCAACACCTTGAACATATTGACCCTCTGTTCCCATCACAACATACAAGTTTCAACCATCCACAACGTTGTACAGGTTTGAGGTATTTCCTTCACACTAGTTTGCCTCCCTCAAACATCGAGGTACACTTTTCCTTCTAGCTTTGTATTCTTTTTTAGATTCGTGAGGTTGATCCTTTTTTTCCGAAGATCCTCGATATCTTTTGAAATAAGATCCAGATCTTTCTATCTCTTCATCACTAGATATGTCATACCTTTCTTTATCTTTTTTATCCTTTCGAGAAGTATGACGCTCTTTAGGTTGTTCAAATCGTGTCTTTTTCTATTCAGTTCTGATCTGACGATCAGTTCAAGATCGATTAGATTGATTAGAGTCGCCAATTTGGTGAGTTCAATATTTGGATTGTCTAAGTAAATTTGAGAAAAGTGAGCACATATATATAGAGAGAAATAGGTTTTAGAGAGAGAAAGTCGAATTTCAAAAGTGATCTATCTCAAAAAGTCAGCCCCTTTATTAGATTAGCCTTGACCTTTATATAGAGGTGCAAAGACTTAGCTCAAACTGAAACAATTACTAAAAGGGGATAATTACATGCTAGTCCCTAACTAAAATACAAAGTTCTAATTCACTCCTATAATTTTACAATCTTTCATAACAAGTTTTATTCTTTACATTTTAGTCCTCGAAGTTATATTTCCTTATCATGCTTCAAAATTTTCTTTACGATGCTACTGCCACTCATACTCAAACTCTCTAGCATCTAAAAACGATTGTGCCAAAAATATGCATAAAACACAGTTGGATATTATTAAATTTCCCTCGACAAATATTATCAACCATCACCGCATTTAACTATGGTAAAAAAGTAGGAACTCCTACATCACCATTATCAGTATCGTCTTCACCATGACGCCACCATTTGCAAAAATCACTACCCAACGGAGTTACTCCGCCACAATTGCCACTACCACATACCACAACTGGTGCATTCTCTATATGTCGAAAGTATTACACCACCAACATATGCAAGAATTTTGGCTCCACCACCAGCACGTGCCGAAATGATCTATTACACCTTGACGAAAGAGTTGACCACATGCCTCCTTAATAAGAAGTAGTTGCACTATCTTGATGGAAACTTCATCGCATTACTGGATAAAGTGGCTTTTCCAACAACTTGAGAACAATTTTTGATGCCGTTGCAAAAACACTTTGGAACGGGTTGGAGACCAGAAGCGTCGGTTGTGTTAAGTGGGGTTATTAATCAAATTAGTTGCCACCAGAACGTTTTTGCCATAGTTTTGCAACGAGCTCTATTGCAAAATTTGACCGAGCCGGGTCAAGTCGTTGCAATATTCGTTGCGGTTGCGTGACATCAATTTATCGAAACAGTTAATTATGTTAGTGTGTTCGTCGACACACCATTCGTTGCAATTTTGTTGTATAATAACCGATTGATGCAGTCGCTAATGTTGTTGCAGAGGTGTTGCTTACCTGTTGTAAATTTGTTTGCACTTTCGTCATATACCCGTTGTTAAAATCAGTAGGCACATGGGGCTACATAGCTACCCAACTACATTTCATGATTCCAAAATTAAAATTATAATATTCAAAATACAATTCAACAATACATAATATGATTGGAAAATAAAATTGACATTCTAACAAAACTTTCCAATTTTGAATTTCATACAGAATATGTTTTATAATACTTTCCTATAGATATAACTTGATGGATTCAACTTGATACATTGTTCATTCTGTTCCTTAATATTTTCCCTTCTTATACATCTGTTCATTCTTATCCCTTCATATGCATCCGTTCCTTCTTCTCCATTCCAATATCTAGTGATACTTGTATAAAATAAATAAAAATGATGCTTCAGTGGATACGCAATTAAGAAATTGTAAACTATATTTAACGACAAGCGACCGAGACTAGTCCTAAAACACCAACTGCACAGACTGCTGTTAGACAATCAATACTTGTTGTCAATACTCTCTTAATCAACACATTGCTGCAACCCACATTCCTGCAACATACAAGAATAAACCACTATAACATATGTATCGAATCGAAAACATACATATCACATTGAACAAAACAAAAACTAATATACAACAAAATTAAAACTTACGCTAAGACGGTACACTGGTTTAAAGACAAGAAAATAGAGAGAGAAAATAGAGAAAGAAAAAGGGATATGGCAGAAATCAAACTTAATTAACGAGACAGAGAAAAAAATCATACCTTCGGACATCTGTTAGGACCACCACCGAAAGATGAGAGACGTGAGAGATGAGATTAGGGTTGTCAAAAGAACAGGAAAGAAGTTCAAATTGGTTTTCGAAGATGAGAGAGGGTAGAGTTAATAAAACAAAATAAAATCCATATCCACGTAGAAAGTTTGTCAACAAAATAAAACGCCCGTTGCAATCCTGTGGTAATAAAAGATCCAATTTTTTTTAAAATGGGTCAAAGAAGATAGGGGTGCAAACACGCTTTTATTTACGACATATTCGCAACCGGAAAAGCAGGGGGTTATAAAAAAATAGTTTATCAAGTAGTGTCGGCCTCCTCGCTATGGTCACTCGTCTGAACAATCACCCATGTGCCGTGATACAATACTAACAAACCACCGCCAATCGTAAAATCCATGCTTCATCCCGGTCATTCCTCGCACTAAAAGCTTGGACCTTCGTTATGGCTCAGCTCAGATCTCTTTTCGGATCATGATGAGGAAACCATTTTAAATATCACCAAATAGACATAATGTTGCAGGCAGGTGATACAAAATATTTGTTGGGATGTTTCACATACTTGCAAGGACGTAGGAAACAGTAAAACAAACTCATGCATCACGCGAAACGAAAAATAAAATAAAATGAACCATTTGCTTGCTAAATTATTGGAGACATTTCAAATGTATGATGGAACAAATACATGCAAAAAAGATAAATAAAGAGTCCCAAACTACACAACAATTTCTTTTTATTTCCTTCACGGCCCTGTTTACATTAGCCACCACCACCGGTGACAACTACAAATCATGGCATTTTCTTCCGCCAAAGCAGCCTCCGTAGCCGGAGCCAATGCTTCATGTTGTCTGCAAAAGTAATCCATTCATACCAAGTCTTCTTGACTCCACCTTACTATCAGGGAACAAACGACCCTCAAATGCATGTCAAGAATCACTCTGGTGCATGTCTACAATAGTAACACCAAACGCATATGCTGCAACAAGCTCGATTGTTTTTCTTCGGTCCCTACATGTAGAATTTGTAACATTTGCAACTTCCCGGATGCGAAAGCTTGGGGTTTAATATCACCAACCAATTCATTTTATCATTAAGACTCGATTTTTAGAGCAAATCTAAATTTCTTAAATCAATATTTTAATCATGAACTGTTTTAATTGTCAATGAAAATAACACAGACGGATAAAAATATACAAATAAAATGATAAAAAATAAAAATAAAATAATACGAAAAATAAAATAGGAAAACACGAGCCTAACACTTTGTGTACAAAACATAAAAATGAGTAGGAATATGAATACGAACACAAAATTAGACGGATATATATATATATATATATATATATATTTGCAATATATTGATCGAATAAGATGATAAGTAATAGCCGATATATATTAACTATAAAGAACGAAATACATGGTATTGATGGGTTAGAAACCCGACGAATATACAGTTACTCTCACATTCTTGCTAGCACTACTGTCTTATTATTATAAACTTAACTATATTTAGCATGTATGTATGTTTATCATACAATCAAGAGTATATTGTATTGTGCCAGATGTGTATGATTTGTAACATTATTCCTATATAGGACAAAATATAATTGAGCATCCGACTTTATTGTATAATGAGATAAAGTTGCCAGGAAATCATAATATGGAAATACAGGTTTGGGATTAATATTTTGTATTTTTAATTTTTTATATATTGTTTATTGAAAAATTTGAACATAAAAATTGAAAAAATATTAAATTTGAAGTATTCGAGTAGCAAGTTTGCAAGAATAACTACAGAGTGAGTGATCAATAATATGTTGCACGTGATCTTCGTAATAAACACCAAATCCATTTTATAATAATAAAAAAAGCTATATGCTAGTAATCTGCCCCTCCACGTTCTATAGGCCGAATAATCTCAATCTCTATGTTCAAAAAAACTATAAGCTCCATGAACGAAAAAGTTATAGTCCAAACGATCTCCATCTCCGTGATAGAAAATGCTATATCCAAATGATCTTCATCTCCATAATAAAAAAATGGTATAAAAAATGGTATAGGACAATTTAACTCTATTAGAATTGAAACCCTAATCGAACACCACAATCGTTCTAAAATTTAAAAAAATAAAAAAATAACATTAAAATAATAGTTACTTACAATTTGATTTTCATCCTTATTTATACTAATTACAAATCAACTCCGCATTTATTATAGTTGAGGTTTGAAGTAATAAATACAGAATAATTAATAACATAAAATAAATTACGTTTATTAAATATAAATCTATGTTTTAGGCTTTTGTAAATTATTAGGATATCTCGTCGATAGCGGTCATCAAGGTGCTAAAACCTATGCTGCGGCCATCTGATTACTACAATATGGTAAAAACTCGAACAGAGATCGGTGGTGTCGACTTCATCACATCTATTCAAATAATTGTAGCTCGGTAATATGGTGTCAGTCTCAAATAATACAGAAGGTCTTGTTATGAAGTCGCATGCATATCATATTAATCTCTGAACAGATAGCAGGTTTATCCTTTCCGGAGAGATCATGCACACCCAGGCTTTGACTCACCGATAATCAAATCCCAAGAATAGACATAGAACGCTGCACAAAAGAGAGCGGAGAGTGAATGAGATTGCAACTCGCCGGGATGCAGATGGCCCTTTGGCGGGAGGCAGCCGGGAGGCAGATGGCCCCTCCGTTATAATGTGCAATTTATAAAAGTAGAGGCTATGGGTGCGGAGGACGATAGCTGGGGTGCTCTTCTTTGGCGGCTCCTGATAGGGGAAGAGAAGTGGTAGGATATTCTTCGATGCGGATCTGGGAAGTAGTAGCTACTCATGGAGTAGAATGAGCATCTCCACCAAACCCAAACCCCGATTGGGACGCTTGACTAAATACATGGACCTTCAATGTTGATCCTTCGCTGGAATCTTCGCACATGCTGTCCTCCATGCTCATCTGATCATTGCTACTGTTATTCTGCACGGAGGATGGTGAGTGGAAGTAGAAGCTGTAGATAGACTTGAACCGGTACAGAGGTTTTTATTAGGGTGTGCTTCTATTAGGCAGCACCCAACTTAGCAAGAGCCAAAATAAGCAATTTGAGCGCTTGCTTCATCAGAGTTTTAAAAGTTCGATAATCAAGCACCATCGTCCATCCATTTCTGTCGTCAGCTACTCTAGTTGTCAATCCTTTGTAGAATCGTTAACCGATCACTCGGTCATGAACGTCGCTCGCATCTATACCTGCTGGTCGGCGTGTAATATTTCCAAATCTGACAGTCTTTTCGTAAGAGGGGTTAGCAACATGAGGAGGTGAGAAAATCATATTAGTATGAATGCGGGTAGGTTTGTTAAGTGAGTCCATTTATATACTAAGTGGATACGGGGTAATCCTTCTTCTACATGCCAAGTCTAGCATGCACACTACTGAATCCTCAAGTACCACATTATTACTTTTACATAACTAATACATTATGCATTGTAGATTCTGGATTCATATAGAACAATAACACGTTGCACAACAGCTAACTGCACGAACGTCACTGATTACATACTTAAATATTGCTACATAGTAAACAAAATTAATATTGTAATAATAATATACAAGATGACGAAAATATGATATGATATGAACACAATTACAATTACATGCGACTTTGTGTATACATCATATATGTAAACATAGTTTGGTGTGCATTTAAACACAAATAAAAGTGTGAAAGCTTTCATTGTATTCTTGTGGGTATTGTATAGTATAATGAGTTTGATCATAAACTTTGATAAATTTAAAAAGTCCAGCCTTTTGAACCAGCTTTATAAAAACTCATATTCTATAAACAAATTAAATATTATATATTGTTGTAGTGGATGTTAAATGTAAGATCGTTTTTAGGTTAAGTACAAGATACTCTTTTATATTGAACGTAAGAAACACTTAGTGTAGTCTTAAGATTGAGTGTTTAAGTACTCATAAAATTTTGGATGGTGGATCTCTATTTCCACTATGGTTATATAAATAATCGAGTTTTCCCACCTTTTAGACCATAACCAAACACACCAAGAAGTAAACTTGGAGAGAAAAACTAGAATGAGAGAAAAAAGAGACAATAATACTTTCTTGAGTGAAAGAAAAATATTTCTCTCTTATAGTGTGATTTATAAGAGTGTCTTGTAGCATTTCTTCATTTTCAATATTTATAATAGTTGTTTGTTTGTTTTGAGTGAGTGTTGTTTAATATTTTCCGCCAACAAAGTGGTATTAGAACCACAAGCTCTATCCGAAATTTTGTTTTTAAATATTCAATATATTGGAAAGATATGGCAAACGGTGTATCATCTTTCCAAGTTCCAACACTCAACAACAACAACCACGACAATTAGAGTATCAAGATGAAGGCTCTCCTTGGAGCACATGGTGTGTGGGATGTCGTAGAAAAAGGGTTTGAGGAACCAGAAGATGAAGCAAGCCTTACTCAAGAGGAGAAAACAACTTTCAATGATTTAAGAAAGAGAGATAAAAAAGCTCTCTTCCTCATCTATCAAACATTAGATAATGACGGCTTCGAAATGATTTCAAGCGCATCTTCCCCCAGGAAAGTGTGGGAGAAATTAAAAATCTCCTACAAAAGAGTGGAAAATGTAAAAAAGGTACGTCTCCAAACGTTAAGAGGTGAATTCGAATCCTTAAACATGAAAACATCCGAGTTTATTTCAGAATATTTCTCAAGATTAGCAACCGTTTCTAATCAATTAAAAAGAAACGGTGAGAAGTTAAAATATGTGAGACTAATAGAAAAATACTTCGTTCGTTGGATCCTAAATTTGAGCATATCGTCGTGACGATTGAAGAAACTAAATACTTGGAGAAAATGGTGATTAACGAACTCCAAGGCTCATTACAAGTCTATGAAGAAAATCACAAGAAGAAGCAAGAGATCACCGAGCAACTCCTCAAAGTAGAAATCAAGGACGTGGATGCAAATCAAGTGGATGATAGAAACCAACGTGGTCGAGGCAGAGGTAGAGGTCACGAACGAGGTGGTTATCATAGTCGTGGACGTGGCTGGAATTACAACAAAAATACTTTCAACTACAACTACGAGAAACGAGAAAGCTCAACACGAGGTCGTCGAAGAAATTCAAACTCGAGGTATGATAAATCTCTAATCCAATTCTATAAATGTCAAAAGTTTGGACATTATACTTAAGAATGTAGAGGCCCCAACAATACAGTTGAGGAGAGGACCAACTATATAGAGGAGAAAATGGAGGAAAAAGATATATTACTACTAACATACACAAAAAAACTAATGAAGGTCAAGATAACACTTGGTATCTTGACACCGGTGCAATCAACCATATGTGTGGGAAAATAAACATGTTTGTAGAGCTCAATGAAGCAGTGAGTGGAAATGTCTCTTTTGGAGATGATAACAAAATATATGTGAAAAGAAAAGGTAACATTCTTATTCGTGTAAAAGATGGTAGCCACCAAAACGACAACATCTCGAGTTTGGGACAACTCATAGAAAAGGGCTATGATATTCACTTGAAAAATTATAGTCCTTTTATGAGAGATGACAAATGAGATTTAATTGCTAAAGTTCAAATATCAAATAATAAATTGTTCTCTTTGAATATTCAAAACGATGTTGTAAAGTGTCTTAAGGCTTGTTACAAAGATTCATCGTGACTATGTCATGTTCGATTTGGGCATCTAAACTTTACAAGTTTAGAGTTATTGTCCAAGAAAGAAACGGTGAGAGAGTTACCACGTATCAATCATCTTGAACAACTATACGAATGATGTTTACTTGGAAAAAAATCAGAAAAAGCTTTCCAAAGGAGTTAGATCAAGAGCCAAGAAACCTCTCGAGCTTATTCATACCAATGTGTGTGGTCCAATCAATTCGAGCTCTCTAGGTAAAATTAGTTACTTCATTCTCTTCATTTATGATTTTTCAAGAAAAACTTGGGTATATTTCTTGAAACAAAAATCTAAAGTCTTTGAAATATTTAAGAAGTTCAAAATAGTTGTGGAAAACAAAAGTGAAAATAAGATTAAAGCTATGAGATCTGACTGAGGAGTGGAGTTCACATCTAATGAATTCCAAGAGTTTTGTGAAGCACGTGAAATTATTTGTCGCTTGACATCTCCCAGATCTCCTCAACAAAACCGTATAGCAGAAAGAAAGAATAGAACAATCCTTGATATGGTGCAAAACATGCTCAAAAGTAAGAAAGTGCCTATGGATTTTTGGGTGACATCAGTGGCATGTGCACTTTACTGATCCAACCGATCTCCAACAAGAAGTTTTTGGAGGAAGACATTACAAGAAGCCTGGAGTGGAAATTGATGAGTCCGGAAATTCTCACCACTCACTATAGAAACCAGACAGGGGAAATTCGGTCAAAATCCACCCACTCAACCATCCAAACTGGACAAAAGTACTAAAAACTAATCAGTTTTTGACTAAGCTAATTGTTAATCTGCTTAATAAACATTAAATACCTTTGAAACACCTCAAAACACCTCACCAAATTACCCTAGATAAAAAATAATCCACACCAGAAATAAGCCCACAACTTCCCACCAGAGAGTATTTGGTAGCGTAGGTCAGGTCCATGTACTAGAAGAACAACAAACTAAACTCAATGATAAAAGAAAGAGTTGTATCTTCATCGGTTACAACTCAAGTTCCAAATATTACAAGTTGTGCAACCCAAACAATAAAAAGGTTGTGATAAGTCGAGACGTGATAGTTGATGAAGAGGGAGAATGGGACTTCGGGTCTCATACAAATGAGTTCACATTGTTTCCCCAAATAGAAGAAGATGATGAGACACCGAATGAGCAATCAGAAGAGATTGCAACTAGGCATGGGCATTCGATTCTTCGGTTTGGTTCGGTTAGGTTCAGTTCTTTCGGTTCTCGGTTTTTTTGGTTCTTCAAAACTGGTACCCATTTAAGAACCTGATAAAATTCGGTTCGGTTCGGTACAGTTCTCCTCGATTCCATTTTATATGGGTATTTAATTCGGTTCCAATCGGATATTTTTGGATATTTTAAATGCTCTGCAATATCAGCAGATATAAAACTCATTTCACAAATCAAGATTATAAAAGTGTGTTAGATTGTAAGAAAAATAAATAATAAACATTAGAGAGATCCAAAATTAATATATTGAAGAAGAATATTAGTAATATAAAGAAAAAAAAGATATGATATCAAGTTTATTAGATTATATAAAGGTTGATACTTTGTTCTTTTGTCTACACGCATAATAGTTTGCAAATATGTCGCTACTTTGAATTAACTATTTTATCATTTATTAGAGAGAACATAATTAGAGGTCATTGATAGAAGACGGATTTAAGGGAATCTAACTTTGGAAAAGAGAAATACCATTTCAAATAATGTTAATTTAGAGTTAGTAGCTGAGTTTGGTTTCTAACGAGTACCTACAGTTCTTCAGTTTAGTTCAGTTTCAAACTTATAACCGTGGGTAATTAAAAAATAGAACCATTCGGGTATTATAAGGGAACCGAATTTGCTTCGGTTTAGTTATTTTGGTTCAGTTTGGTTGGGTTCTTTTGGTTTCGGTTAAAATTCTCATTCCTAGTTGCAATCCCATATACGTCACCGACATCAACTATACATAGAGATTCACCACCTTCATCTATGTCAAATGATAGTCAAAATGAGAGAGTTGTGGAGCGTACAAGAAGCCTTAGTGATCTTTATGACGTAAGCGAACCAATGAATAACCTTACACTCTTTTGTCTCTTTGTTGATTGTGAGCCAGTGACATTTCAAGAAGCTACACAGGATAAATAATGGAGAGGTGTGATGGACGAAGAAATTAGAGCCATCGAGAAAAATGACCCATGGGAACTCACTTCACTTCCCAAAGGGTGCAAAACAATAGGCGTCAGATGGTTATACAAAACAAAGAGAAATGCCAAGAGGGAGACTAAAAAATACAAAGTGAGGCTTGTTGCAAAATACTATAGTCAAAAAGCGAGAATAGACTATGATGAGGTATTCGCCCTTGTTGCCCGATTAGAAACTATTAGACTAATAATTTCTTTAGAAGCTCAAAACAAGTGGAAGATGCAACAAATGGATGTAAAGTCAGCATTTCTAAATGTCGTCCTTGAAGAAAAAGTCTACATTCAACAACCATTAGGCTATGAGGTCAAAGGTTACGAATATAAGGTGTGGAAGCTACAGAAGGCTCTTTACGGGCTAAAACAAGCACCAATGGCATGAAACAATAGAACCAACAAGTATTTCTGAAAGAATGACTTCAACAAATGTTCCTACGAGCACGCTCTATATACCAAGATCAAAGATGGAGACATATTGATTATGTGCCTTTACGCGAACGATTTGATCTTCACCAGAAACAGCCCAAACATGCTCAATAAATTCAAGGAAGTGATGACAAAGAAATTCGAGATGACAGACTTAACGCTCATGACACACTACCTTGGCATTGAAGTTAAAAAGCAAAAAGATGGAATTTTATCTCACAAGAAAGCTATGCAAAAGATATCATTAAGAAGTTTAATATGGAGAATTGTAACCCGATAAGCACACCCATGGAGATTAGGGTCAAAATATCCAAATATGAAGAAGGGGACAGTGCAGATCCGACATTATTCAGAAGTTTGGTGGGAAGTTTACGCTATCTAACTTGAACAAGACCGAATATTCTTCATGCAGTTGCATTGGTTAGCCGCTACGTGAAATCTCTAACAACAACTCATTTCAAGGTTGCAAAGAGAATCCTTCGCTATATGAAAGGTAAAATGGACTTTGGCTTACTTTATCCCATATCTAATGATTACAAGCTTGTTGGGTATAGGATAGTGATTGGGGCGGATACATAGACAATCTAAGGAGTATTACTCGATTAGTATTTTTTTATAGGAAATATTTCTTTTACATGGGTGTCAAAGAAACAATCGATTGTCACATTCTCCACTTGTGAGGCAGAATATGTTACTGCCACTACTTGTGTTAGTCATGTAATTTGGCTTAAAATCTATTGAATGAGATAGACCTAACACAAAATGAGCCAACTAAAGTGTATGTCGACAATAAGTCAGAAATCGCCTTAGCCAAGAATCCAGTATTTTGTGATCGAAACAAGCATATCGATGTCCACTACCACTACATAAGGGAATGTATTTCAAGAAAGGATGTGCAAGTTGAATATGTGAAGACACAAAATCAAGCTGCCAATATTTTCATCAAGTCACTGAAAAGCGAAGACTTCAAACGATTAAGGAAACTATTAAGGGTCATGGGCCAAGTTTAAGAGGGAGTGTTAGATCATAAAATTGACCCACTTAAAAGGTCCAGACTTCTCAATAAGACCCACCAAGAAACCATATTCTAGAAACAAATTAAATATTATTTATTGTTGTAGGGGAGGTTGTATGTAAGACCATTCTTAGGTTGACTGCAAGATACTCTTTTATGCTGAGTGTAAGAAACATTTTTACCTTGAGTGTAGTCTTGAGGTTGAGTTCTTAAGTATCCATAAGCTCTTGGATGGTGGATCTTTGTTTCCACTATGATTCCATTAATAGTGGAGCTCTCCCACCATCTAGACCATCACCAAACACACCAAGAAGTAAATTAGAGAAAAAAGTAGAATGAAAAAAAAAAGACAAAAATGTTCTCTTGAGTGTTAAAAAATATTTCTCTTATAATAGAACTTAAAAATGGCTTATAATACTTTTATTTTTCATCTTTATAAAATTGTTTGTTAGTTAAAAAAAGTGTTATTTCGTTTTTATTTTCCGTCCACATAAGGTAGTTAAACTATCGGCATGTGTTTGCTCATTCATAGTGTGTGTGGCTTACAATTATAAGCGAGACATTTGTGTTAGCCATTTTCCTATTCTGTGTGGTATGTTTATGGCTTGTACATTATACACGTCGATGTAATGCAGTAATACCATTTAAAAAATTTATGCATTTTGTGCGTGTGTAGTATCGCACTCATTGCCAATGTTGTGATGCAAAAGTGTTCGTGTTATTACAGTTGTATAGTAAAGTGTCGCTATGTATTCACCCTTAAACAAAGTATGCTGTCATTATATCAATGTAGAGTATGTACTATACATTGCGCATATACAACCAAAATCTAGCAAATATAAAGGATTAAATGTTAGAATATATTTATTTAATATATTTATTTAATATAATTAATTTGGATCAACATGATAAATAAACATATTCGATTATTGTTTTAAGGAAGTCCAAATTAAAAGTAGCCGATTTAATTATTTAATTAATTAAATTGGACATATGGGTAAAAAGGCGTTATGGGCTCAAGTGTGGTAACTGGGTTGAATTTGGGCACTGTGATGAAAATGGCCCAAATCTCAACACTTAAGTCTGAATTAATAAATCAGGGATATAAATTGAAATATCAATTTATCGGGTTATGATCCCGGACACAAGAAAGTAATAAAGGATGGGCTTTACAATGTTGGGCTTCACATTGTAAAGTCTATAAATAACGGGCTAGGTTTAGGTATTTCATCACTCTAAACTCTAATCACAAATACAGCCGCTTCTTTCAGTGTCTGGAAACCATTTCCTTCTTCTCTAATTTGATTCTGTAGGTTTCTCGATTTCATAAACGGGATCTCTGGAGAACATGGAATCGCTGAAGATTACAAAGGAACATAAGAGAATACTAGATGGAGAGCAGCAGGCAAACCCGTAAGTGTTCTTGGTTTTGGTTTATTCATTAAGTGAATCTACAAAGGGTAATTATTTTTCCGCGATTTGTTATATATTATTTGATATGATGTGATGATCCTAGATGACACAAGGAGCTGAGAACATGGAAATGTGCAAGAACTAGATGAACAACTTGAAAAAGAAGATGAGCTTGAAGTTGAAGATATTCATATTTTACCGGCTGGTCCAACAACTCGATCAAGAGCAACGTGATTAAAACAGCAAGTATGGTGGAAAAGCTTGTCAAACCACTTTGGTCTTGATTCAAGCTAATTGATTTCAACAAATGAGAAAGTGTCTCGATTGTACTCTTTTTCCCTTGTTCAAGTTTTGTCCCAATGGGTTTTCTTGACAAGGTTTTTAATGAGGCAATTGTTTCACTTCACCATTGCCCATTTGTTGAAATAAAAGCCCAAGACCCATCTACACCAAAAGCCACCTCCTTGGAGGAGGGAAGGGTCTGATTTCCATTTGTTGAAATAAAAGCCCAAGACCCATCTACACCAAAAGCCACCTCCTTGGAGGAGGGAAGGGTCTGATTTCCAGCTTATATCATTAATACTTTGTATTTTCAATATTAAAGCATTTTGTTTCCAAGAAAAGCCTTAATTGTTTTAGAGGCATGCATTATGTTTCCAAGAACAGCCTTAATTGTGTTCAAGGCTAGTTCTTTCTCCTATAAAAACTATGTACTCAGAATTCTAATGGTTAGACTATCTTTGATTCTGAAAAAAACTTGTTAAGTTTTACTCTTCTCTTGTTGGTGTGTAATATCCACAAGAAAACCTGTTTTTCATTTGGTGCGTCATATCCAAAGGAAGATCAGTTGGAATATCAAAGGCCTTTCCACAACCTTTGTGTGACCTATCGATCCACATCCTTTGATCCTTGAATCCTTTTGGGTTCCTGGTTGCAAAGTTATCCCTATCCCATTTCAGAGTGCCGATTCTTGGAGGAGTTTATCAAGTGGTATCAGAGCAACATTCTGAAAGTTGGGTATTCTCTTTCTCATTAATTTTTCTTCATCTATTTTATATTATCAGTTTGTTTGTGAAGATTTGAGTGTTAGTGTGATGATTTCATTTTGAATCACGAAATTCTGATCTGTTTCACCCTAGTTATAGTTGTTTGAGATTTAAAATCGTAGAAAATCGTTTTTAGGTGTTGTTGTGAAACTCATCTCTTAATATTCTTAGGAAAACAGATTTGGATATGTTTTATGGTTTTAAATAAATTGAAGAACTTTCCAAGGACTTGTTGCTGGTGATTTGTTTTTGTTTTGTTTTGTAGAAAAGGATGTCTAATTCACATGATGTAGAAAACAGTAATTTCAATAACAAGAAGCTTCTAATTGAAGCTATGCCAAAGTTGATAGACACCAAGATAGATGCCTTTCGCGAAGAGCTTCAATCAAACACTGACCATGAGCGGAACCGTTCACGATAAACCAATCCAAAAAGAAACCATGAACTACCTGAACAATTCAGAAATGAAGCCGCTGATGAATATTATGAACGCATGATCAATTCGTCTCGAAACAGCCATAAAAGGCACCATAGACGTACAAGAGAGGGCAACGAACGTATGCGTGACAATCTTGGAGGTCTCAAGATTAAGATTCCACCATTCCATGGAAAAAGAAGAAGATTGAACTCGTTTTCGACGTTCAACACTTCACGGAGACCAATCGAGTAAGAATTGCTGCTACTGAATTTTATAATTATGCTCTTAGTTGGTGGGATCAACTAGTTACCTCAAGAAGGCGTAATGAGGAACATCCTCTCGAATCATGGGCAGAAATGAAAGCCATTATGCGGAAGAGGTTTGTTCCTAATCATTACCACCGTGAGCTGCATCTAAAGCTGAGGAGATTAACACAAGGAAGCCGATCTGTTGAAGAGTATTATCAAGAAATAGAGACCTTAATGTTGCGAGCTGATATTTCAGAAGATAGAAAGGCAACTATGTCAAGGTTTCTTGGGGGTTTAAATAGAGAAATTCAATACAGATTGGAAACTCAATATTATGTTGAACTAGAAGAGATGCTACACAAATCTTTGCTATTTGAACAACAAGTTAAAAGAAAGAACTCCTCAAGATCAAGTTACGGTTCAGGGGCAGTAACAATTAAGCCAAGTTATTCAAAAGATGAGAAGACCAATTATCAAAAAAGAAGCTATGTAGAGGTGAACCAAAAATCTGGAACACCATTGTCTATTGATAACAAGGGCAAACCTAAAGAGGTTGCAATCAGAACTCGTGATGTTAAGTGTTTCAAGTGCAAAGGGATGGGACATTATGCTAATGAGTGTTCTAATAAGAAGATTATGACAATTCTAGATAATGGAGAAATAATTTCAGAGGAAGAAGAAATTGTCTCTGATTCTTCCGAAGAACACTTAGAGCAACCAACTAAAGGAGATTTATTTGTAACCAGAAGGTCTATAAGCGTTCAAACAAAAGAAGAAGAACAAGAGCAAAGGGAGAATCTATTTCACACTAGGTCTCTTGTTCAAGGGAAAGTTTGTAGCCTTATTATCGATGGAGGCAGTTATACCAATGTCGCAAGTGAATCTATGGTAAAGAAGCTTGGTTTAAAAATGAAAAAGCATCCAGCACCTTACAAGCTTCAATGGTTTAACGACAATGGAGAAATGAAAGTTAGCCACCAAGTAGAAGTTCCCTTAGCCATTGGTAAGTACGAAGATGATGTTTTATGTGATGTTCTACCAATGGAGGCTAGTCACATACTGTTAGGAAGGCCATGGCAATCTGATCGAAAGGTTATCCATGATGGATTCACTAATCGCCATACATTTGAGTTTCAAGGAAGGAAAACCACTCTAGTTCCCATGAATCCACGAGAAGTTTACCAAGATAAAAAACATATGCAGAACAAGGAAAGTCGGGTAACTAAACATTCGAATTTCTATGCAAAATATGGCGAGGTTAAGAAAGCATTATTCTCTAAGCAACCTATGTTACTTTTTGTGTTTAAGGAAACTCTTATGAGTTTAACTAACTTGACACCGGTGTTGCCGAGTGCGATGACTTCTCTCTTGCAGGAATTTGAAGATGTATTCCCTGAAGACAATCCAAAGGGGCTTCCACCAATTAGAGGCATCGAAAAACAAATAGATTTTGTACCTCGAGCCTCCCTTCCTAACAGACCTGCTTATAGAACTAATCCAGTGGAGACAAAAGAATTGCAAAGGCAAATCAGTGAACTGATGGAAAAAGGACATATCCGTGAAAGCATGAGTCCTTGTGCGGTACCAGTTCTACTTGTGCCCAAGAAAGATGGAAGTTGGAGAATGTGTGTTGATTGCAGAGCCATCAACAACATAACAGTAAAGTATCGCCATCCTATACCTAGATTAGATGATATGTTAGATGAATTGCATGGTTCTGGCATTTTTTCTAAGATTGATCTTAAAAGTGGTTATCACCAAATTAGGATGAAAGAAGGGGATGAGTGGAAAACTGCATTTAAAATTAAGCATGGACTATATGAATGGTTTAGTAATGCCATTTGGGCTGACTAATGCACCTAGTACATTCATGCGGTTAATGAATCATGTTCTAAGGGCTTATATAGGAGTTTTTGTTGTAGTATATTTCGATGACATCTTAATTTACAACAAGTGCTTAGAAGAACATGTTCACCATCTGAAATTGATTTTAAGTGTACTTAAGAAGGAAAATCTCTATGTTAATCTTAAGAAATGCACTTTTAGTACCGATAATCTTATCTTTTTAGGTTTTGTTATAAGTGCAGATGGTATTAAGGTGGATGAGGAAAAGGTTAAGGCAATCCGCGAATGGCCAAGTCCAAAAACAGTTGGAGAAGTGAGAAGCTTCCACGGCCTTGAAGGATTTTATAGGCGTTTTGTCAAAGATTTCAGCACCTTAGCTGCACCACTCACTGAAATAATAAAGAAGGACGTTGGTTTCAAGTGGGAACAAGCTCAAGAAGAAGCATTTCAATCCTTAAAAGAGAAGCTTACTCATGCTCATGTCTTGACATTACCTGATTTTCTTAAAAATTTTGAGATTGAATTTGATGCTTCTGGCATTGGGATTGGAGCTGTTTATATGCAGGATAAAAGGCCCATGGCTTATTTCAGTGGAAAGCTTGGAGGAGCTACTCAAAACTATCCTACTTATGACAAGGAGTTGTATGCCTTAGTTCGAGCTTTGGAAACATGGCAGCATTACTTGTGGCCAAAGGAGTTTGTCATACACATTGACCATGAATCTCTCAAACACCTAAAAGGTCAGCAAAAACTTAACAAAAGACATGCAAGGTGGATAGAATTTATTGAGACATTTCCATATGTCATCAAATACAAACAAGGTAAAAAAAATATTGTTGCTCATGCATTGTCCCGAAGATATGCCTTAATCACTACTCTTGAAGCTAAGATTTTAGAATTTGATCATCTTAAGAGTTTATATGAAAATGATTCTGATTTTGGAAAGATGTATCAAGCATGTGAAAAGTTTGCTTCAGGGCGGTTTCATAGGCATGAAGGATTCTTATTCTTTGATAAACGTTTATGTGTGCCTAATTGTTCTATGAGAGATTTACTTGTTAGAGAAGCCCATGGAGGAGGCTTAATGGGACATTTTGGAATAGCTAAAACTCTCAAGGTAATGCTGGATCACTTCCATTGGCCACGTTGAGGAGGGATGTTGAAAGAATCTGTGACAGATGTGCTACTTGCAAACAAGCCAAATCTAAGGTTCAATCCCACGGTTTGTATAATCCTTTACCTATTCCTACGCATCCTTGGAATGATATATCTATGGACTTTGTAGTTGGATTGCCTAAGACTAGAACTGGTAAGGATTCCATTTTTGTGGTTGTTGATCGATTCTCTAAAATGGCACACTTAGTTGCTTGTCACAAAACTGATGATGCGTTGCACATTGCTAATCTGTTCTTTAAAGAGATAGTTCATTTGCATGGCATGCCTAGGACGATAGTTTCAGATAGGGACACTAAGTTTCCAAGTTATTTTTGGAAAACTTTGTGGTCTAACTTAGGGACTAAGCTTTTATTTCCTACTACCTGTCACCCACAAACTGATGGACAAACAGAAATAGTAAATAGGACTTTGTCCACTCTTCTACGTGCATTAATTAAAAAGAACTTGAAAACTTGGTAAGAATGTTTGCCGCATGTTGAATTTGCATACAATCATTCTATGCATTCCGCTTCTAAGTACTCTCCTTTTCAAATTGTTTATGGATTTAACTCAATATCTCCTTTGGATCTAATTCCTTTGCCTTTGAGTGAAAGAACTAGCATAGATGGGAAAAAGAAAGCTGAACTTGTAAAACAGATCCATGATAATGCAAGGAAAAACATAGAAAAGAAAACTGAGCAATATGTCAAACAAGCAAACAACGGAAGACGTGAGAAAGTTTTTGAGGTTGGAGATCAAGTATGGGTGCACTTAAGAAAGGAAAGATTTCCAGAAGAGAGGAAGTCAAAATTGATGCCTAGAATTGATGGACCATTTGAAGTAACAAAAAAGATCAACAACAATGCGTATCAACTTGCCCTACGAGGTAAGTATAAAGTGAGTCCTACCTTTAATGTTTCTGATTTGGTTCCTTTTATCGCATATGAAATGGATTTGAAGTCAAATCCTTTTCAAGTGGGAGAGGATGATGTGATCCTAGATGACACAAGGAGCTTAGAACATAGAAATGTGCAAGAAACAGATGAACAACTTGAAAAAGAAGATGAGCTTGAAGTTGAAGATATTCTTATTTTACCGGCTGGTCCAACAACTCGATCAAGAGCAAAACAATTTAACAAAGCTGTTGGAGGATTGCTTAATCAACTAGAGAATCCACGTGATCAAAACATCAAGTATGGTGGAAAAGCTTGTCAAACCATTTTGGTCTTGATTCAAGCTAATTGATTTCAACAAATGAGAAAGTGTCTCGATTGTACTCTTTTTCCCTTGTTCAAGTTTTGTCCCAATGGGTTTTCTTGACAACGTTTTTAATGAGGCAATTGTTTCACTTCACCATTGCCCATTTGTTGAAATAAAAGCCCAAGGCCCATCTACACCAAAAGCCACGTCCTTGGAGGAGGTAAGGGTCTAATTTCCAGCTTATATCATTAATACTTTGTATTTTCAATATTAAAGCATTTTGTTTCCAAGAAAAGCCTTAATTGTTTTAGAGGCATGCATTATATTTCCAAGAACAGTCTTAATTGTGTTCAAGGCTAGTTCTTTCTCCTATAAAAACTATGTACTCAGAATTCTAATGGTTAGACTATCTTTGATTCTGAAAAAAAAACTTGTTAAGTTTTACTCTTCTCTTGTTGGTGTGTAATATCCACAAGAAAATTTGTTCTTCATTTGGTGCGTCATATCCAAAGGAAGATCAGTTGGAATATCAAAGGCCTTTCCACAACCTTTGTGTGACCTATCGATCCACATCCTTTGATCCTTGAATCCTTTTGGGATCCTGGTTGCAAAGTTATCCCTATCCCATTTCAGAGTGCCGATTCTAGGAGGAGTTTATCATGATGCGACATTGAATAATATATATCAATTGGTATCAGAGCCAAGTTAACCGTTTTTTTATTCGGTAGGATAATCGAATTATGTATTGATAGATAAAATGCATGTTTTTCTTAATCGTAAAGAATCTATGTCATTGGGATTATGTGTGAATTGAATTTGTAGGGCATGGATTTAGGGATTGTATGAAAAGCATGTTATGTGATTTATTTGTATTGAAACACATGTTTTATAATGAGTAAATTGCAATTTTGATAGTTTGGGGATTTGTTTCGGGTAAAATTAGGGTTTATTGATGTCCAGACTTTTTCTCAAAAAATTAGCATCAAATCAACCCTAAAATAACGAATAAAATCAAAACTATTGGGACAGTGGCTCATCGACAGCTTAACCCATGATTTTAACGATGATCGAAGGCTGTCCGACGATGAACACCGTAACCTGCCCAAAAATAGGAACAGCAAACATACCCAAACGATAATAACAGCATGATGAATACAGGTTGGAGCCGCCCAAGACCTGCAGCACTACTGCAAATAAATTTGCAGCAATGGACGCTGCAGGCTGGGGCCGCCCGAGACCTGCAGCCAGGTAAGCTGCTGCAAATTGCAGCAGGGGCTTAATATTTGCAGCAGCCTACTGCACGTGCATGCTGCTATTGTTAAGTTAAATAAATAATAATAATAATAATAATAAAGGTAAAAAAAATTCTTTTCGAAATTAGTTTTTTTTTAAAATTAATAGTATTATTAATTTTAAAATATTTGAAGCAAGATATTTCACAAATATGATGCGTTTGGCATATTTTTTTAGTATATTTGTTTCTGAATTAGATTGTATGTGTGTGAATGATTAAATGACGATGCATGACTAAGGTTTCGTAGACCGGTAGGTGAAACTAAGAAATTAATTTAATCGGCCCTCCGGAAGGTTAAAATTAATTTTCTTAAGGATCCTAGGCTTCGAAAGGTTCGGGGATTAATATAAATTCAAATATTACCGGCCTTCCGGAAGGTTCACGCTTGGGTTTATATTAATTATAAACGGGAGAAAATAACAGAAAATAGTTGTTGTGTTGATTTTAATTTTAAGTAAATGACATCGGCCCTCCGGAAGGTCTCATTGGTACTTAGAAAATTAAAATAATGATTATGCTATTTTTTTTTCTTCTCAAACTCATAAAATTGCATGTTAGTATGATTTTCCCTCCGGTATCTATTATCAATGAATTTTATGTTTTACATGTATTGGTCATATTCATGCATATGTTTTCAGATATATGTCAATATGCTAAATGTGCTTTGTGTTGTTTGTTCTTATTATAGTATCCATTGATTACAATTTGTTGGGGAATCGTCCACCGACGTTGGATTGTTCGGACTTCCAATTGTGGAAGGAAGAAATGTTGCTGTTTTTATCTGTACATGATTACGACTATGCATTGTCAACTCCCAAACCATATCCCCTTAGTCCGGAAAGTACACCGGATGAAACTAAGGCTGATGAAAAGTGGGAAAGGTCAAATAAGTTATGCATGGCGCTCTTGTTATAGGGGATACCAGTAGCATTGCGTGGGGCTGTCCATAAAGGTGTTACCACTGCCTTGGTCTTTCTCACAGAGAATGAAAAAGCGTTTGCCAAGAATGAAAAGGTAGAGATGCAGCGTTTGCTCATCGAGCTAGCTACCAAAAAGTATAATGGCAAAGGTAAAATTCGGGAGCACATTCTTGGAATGTCGATGATTGACCAAAAGATAAAGGCAATCAGTTTAGAATTACTTGAGGAATGCATCGTGGGATTCACATTTCATTCGCTGCCAGACCGGTTTAACTCTTTCCAGTCCACCTATAACTGCATGCGAGAAAAGTGGAATATCAATGAGTTGATTTCCCACGCTGCACGGGAAGAGGAAAGACTTAAAGGCACAGTGCCTGAGGCTAATGTGATTACATCACCAAATAAGGCAGTACCTAAGCAGAAAGCAGATGCCAAAGGACCAGGTCAAGGTCCAGTAAAGAAGAAAAAGCATGAGGAATCGACTGTAGGTCGATGCTTTTTCTGCAAAGAGAAAGGACATCTGAATAAGGATTGTGAGAAACGCCGGGCTTACATGATAAGCAAAGGTACTCCCACATCTTTGGTTGTTTAAGAACGTAATATAGTTTCTGTGAAAAGGAATACTTGGTGGGTTGATTCGGCTGCAACAACTCATGTTTGTGTTTCTTTGCAGGGTACGTCAAAGAGCAGGATGCTAAGTGATAATGAAACTTCCATTTTCACGGCAAACGGGAGCTCGTGTGATGTTTTAGCTATTTGTAATTTTTCTTTAAAACTTCCCACTGGACATGTATTATTTTTAGAGGATGTAATGTATGTTCCCACTTTTCGAAGGAACTTAATTTTTTTTCTAGTTTTAGACTTGTAAGGTTACTCTTGTCTGATGGGAAACAATTGTTTTACACTCTCTCTATATAATATGATTGTTGGAAATTGAAATTTGATTAAAAAGGATAATTTGTATTTGTTGAATACTATTAATAATCACAATATTTCTATGAATACACAACGTACACCAAACAACATTACTAAATCTGAAAAATATTCTAAACTGTGGCACAAGTGATTAGGTCGCATATCCAAAGTTAGATAGAAAAGCTTGTTACTGAAGGTTTATTAGGCCTCTTTGATTACTCTCACTTTGGTTTATGTATCGAGTGTATCAAAGGGAAACAAACCAAAGTTAAAAGGTTAGGTGCATGTAGAGCGAAATAAGTCCTAGAGTTGATACATACCGACATCTGTGGACCATTTCCACAGGAATTGTGGAACGAGCAGCGATACTTTATATAATTCATCGACGACTACTCTCGTTTTGGTTACCTCAATCTTCTTCATGAAAATTCTGAGGCCTTGGACAATTTCATAACTTTTAAGACCGAGGTTAAGAAACAACTTGGTAAAAGCATTAAGACCGTTAGATCTGACCGTGGTTGTGAATACTATGGTAGATATGATGGATCAGGTGAATAACGTCCAGGACCCTTTGCACAGTACCTAGAGAAGTGTGGAATAGTCCCTCAATACACCATGCCCAGTTCACCTCGCATGAACGGTGTATCTGAGAGACGGAACCGAACACTAAAAGATATGGTTAGAAGCATGATAAGTCACTCACTCTACCATTATCTCTCTGGGAGGAAGCCATCAAATGTGCCGCTGATATACTCAATTGAGTGCCCACAAAGGCTATTGTTAGGACTCCATATGAGCTTTGGAACGGGCGTAAACCTAATTTGAAGCATCTGTATGTGTGGGGTTGTCCAGCTGAGGCGAGGCCTTACAAACCTCAAGAAAAGAAACTGGACCCAAAAACAGTTAGTTGTTTCTTCATAGGTTATTCCGAACATTCTAGAGGGTTTAAGTTTTCTGATTCTCTCACTGGTACAATATTTGAGACAGGAACGACCAAGTTTCTAGAGGATGTTGAGTTTGGAAGGAAGAATAAGCGAATATATGTTGATTTTGAGGAAGAATCCATAAAGATTCATGAAGGTTTTAATATGGATACTGAGATATCTGAAGATTGGGCGGTAATGCCAATAATTTCGGTCTCATTAGAACAAGATAATCCTCAGATTAACACTGATGCTCCACTTGAGGGTTCTAACCAGGATACAAATATTATTCAGGTAGAACACGAGGAACCTCAAGATAATCTTCCACAAGGGAATCAAAATGACATCGTTCATAATGATCAAACTCTACCTCCTCAAGAAGTGCAACAGGAGGAAATAGTGTCATTAAGAAGGTCCACTAGAGAAAGGAAGAGTACTATAGGTCCAGAATTTATAGGTAATCTTCAGGAGCATGATGAGTTATGTGTTGGAACGGTAGATGATCCCTCATCCTACAAACAGGCCATGGCAAGCTCTGAATATCAAAAGTGGATTGACGCTATGAAAGAATAGTATCAATCAATGCAGTATAATGCGGTATGGGATCTTGTCCCATTACGTGAAGGGGAAAAGGAAATTGGTTGTAAATGGGTTTACAAAACCAAACGCGATTCCCTGGGTAATGTGGAAAGACATAAAGCACATCTTGTAGCGAAAGGTTATACTCAGCGTGAGGGATTGATTTTAAAGAAACCTTCGCTCCAGTATCGACGAAGGATTCTTTTAGAACAATCATGGCATTAGTTGCACATTTTGACCTTGAGCTTCATCAGATAGATGTTAAGACTACTTTTCTCAATGGTAATATTGAGGAAATGATCTATATGATGCAACCAGAACACATTGTAGAAAGTAACTCAAAAGATCTGGTTTGCAGGCTTAAGAAATCCATTTATGGGCTTAAACAAGCTTCTCGTAAATGGTATCACAAATTCCTTGAGGTGATAGTCGGTTATGACTTTGAGATCAACTCGGTTGAGGATTGTGTGTATCACAAGTTTAGTAGGAGTAATTTTATATTTCTTATATTATATGTGGATGACATATTGCTTGCCTCGAACAATAAGGAATTGTTACACACTACCAAAATATTTCTATCAAACAAGTTTGATATGAAGGATCTTGGTGATGCCAGTTTTGTGTTAGGAATCCAGATACATCGAGATCGTTCTCGTGGTATTCTTGGATTATCACAAATGGCATACATTAAAAGTGTGTTACGGATTGGCAGATTGCAAACCCCTAAGTACCCCTATAGCAAAGGGTGACAGACTTAATCTAAGTCAAAGTCCTAAGACAAAACTTGAGATTGAGGAAATGAAAACGGTCCCTTACGTTTTAGCAGTTGGGAGTTTAATGTATGCTCAAGTTTGTACTAGGCCGGACATTGCCTTTGTTGTAAACATGTTGAGGAGATATGTTAGTAAGCCAAGAATGGATCATTGGAAAGCAGTTAAAAGAGTACTCTGATATCTGCAAGGAACAAAGGGGCACATGTTGACATATATGAAGTTGGATAAACTGGAGATCATTGGGTATTCCGACTCAGATTTTGGTGGATGCGCAGACACGTTAAAAAGCACGTTAGGCAACATATTCTTATTGGCTGGAGGTGCAATATCTTGGAAAAGTGTAAAGCAAACACTCATTGCATCGTCCACCATGACAACAGAATTTGTTGCATGCTTTGAGGCATCAAACCAGGCACTATGGCTGCAGAATTTTGTTACTGGATTACGCGTTGTACAAGGGATAGAAGGACCTATGAGGTTATATTGCGATAACAATTCCGCAGTGCAGTACTCTAATAGCAACAAGAGCTCGTCTAAATCCAAACACATAGACATAAAGTTTCTGTCTGTTAAAGAAAGAGTACAGATGGGTCAGATAACTATCGAGCACATCGGAACAAACTCCATGATAGCAGATCCCCTAACAAAGACGGTTTTGCCTAAGGTTTTCCAGGGACACACCATCAGTATGGGTGTAGTTGATTTAGAAGATTGTTAGTTTCAGTGGGAGAGTTTGTAATAGGATCTGATGTTATATTTTGCAGTATTGTGCACATTAAAGTTTATTGCAATATATATATATGCTTGGAAATATTTATTGATATCTTTATTGTATTGGATCTCCAAAGGTAGGAACCATTTAAGAGTAGATATGTACGATTACAAGCCATATTACTCTTAGGCCACGCTTCATAATTGGCTCAAGTAATTGATTGATAATGGTAATGTGATTACTGTTTCATCCTATTGTTCGCATTACGAGAAAGAGGTTTTTAGTCCTTTATTGTTATGAGTCATGTACGGGGTGGTACCGTTTGCCCATTGACAATGAATATAGGGATCCAATTAAAGTTGAATATGTATTCTTGAGTAGCATATGACGGTCCAAGTGGGAGATTGTTGGAATATATTTATTTAATATATTTATAGACTAACAATAATTTGGACCGACATGCTAAATAAACATATTCGATTATTGTCTTAAGGAAGTCCAAATTAAAAGTAGTCGAGTTAATTATTTAATTAACTAAATTGGACTTATGGGTAAAAAGGCGTTATGGGCTCTGTGATGAAGAGGGCCCAAATCTCAACACTTAAGTCTTAGTTAATAAATGAGGGATATAAATTGAATTATCAATTTATCGGGTTATGGTCCCGAATACAAGGAAGTAATAAAGGATGAGATTTACAATGTTGGGCTTGACAATGTAAAGTCTATAAATAAGAGGCTATGTTTAAGTATTTCATCACTCTAAACTCTAATCAGAAATACGGCCGCTTCCTTCAGTGTCTGGAAACCTTATCCTTCTTCTCTTATTTGATTATGCAGGTTTCTCAATTTTATAAACGAGATCTCTGGGAAACGTGGAATCGCTGAAGATTACAAAGGAACAAAAGAGAATACTAGATGGAGAATAGCAGACAAACCCGTAAATGTTCTTGGTTTTCGGTTTATTCATTAAGTGAATCTACAAATGGTGATTATTTTTCCGTGATTTGTTATATAGTATTTGATGCGACATTGAATAATATATAACATTAAAAACTTAGCTTTGCCAAACAGATTTCGAATCCTTATGAATGGGATCTTGGACGAACAGAATGGTAACGAAGTAGCTATAAATGATGCTTTGGTGGCATCTAGTCTGGTGTTCCTCAAAGTGCCTAGGTGTTGAATGTGCAGGCGATATGCAGTTACTTCGGGAGTTAAATTGTATATCCAACATCCAAAAGGCATGGGTTGTATATCGCTTCACCTATAGTTCTCAGTTTCTTACAAAACGGAATGAACATCAAACTTATCAATAATAACCATTATAAATAAATAATAACAGCTTCTAGATTTAGGAATCCGAATGGCTATATCAACGTAGTCTGAAACCATATAGCTACGAATCATTATCCGTATGAAATATTTTACGAATCCATATAGGTAAGAATCAAGTAGAAAGAAAAAAAAAACCTAAATAAATCAGATCTAAATAAGTAACATCCTTATAATTGAACGAATCGATAAAAGGATAATAATAAAGAACTACGAGAGAGAAAACACGAGAGAGAAAACAGATGACCTAGTACCATTGATAAAATCCTTGAAAGTGAGGGCTTCTGCGGTAGGTTGAAAGACGGCGCAGGTGGCGGTATCGTAAAAGGTGGTTCTGGCGCAATTTGTCATGGCATGGAGGGAAGAGAAAGCGAATTCAGTGCAGGAGGTAAGTTGTGGTAATTTTTCTTGTAGTTGATCGAATCCATTTGTGGAAGACAAGTATAACTTTTTTTTCTTCAGCATTCTCTATTTTTACACCACGATAAGAAACACAAACACCACTTTGTTGCCTACATGCATACCATCTACATATAGTCACCTATGACATTTGGTAAATTCTCTGACACAAGGTTCACGATATCGATAATGTACTCAAAGAAAACAACTACAACTATGTATAGTTTTTACTTCATCCTTCAACAAAGACTATGGGTGCTACTCATCGATTTTCAATAAAGAATTGAAGCATACCGAAGAAGTAAGTAACATCCTACCGATCTACTAATTCTAAGATGCATTCTTTTCATTTGGAAAACTAGAGGTTTTATCCTCAAGGGAGATTTTGGTCGACAACGGTTTTTAACTAGGTGTGAATAATTAAGTACGGACCATGTTGTAGACGTCTCCGACAACAGTTCGACTAGAAAAATCAATCCCCTAAGACATTTTGAAGTCTAGCCGACATGGTTGGCATATTTTCTTCGACATGATCAATGACGCATCAACAAAAAAGATAAATGAAGACATAACTACGATAATTGACAAAATAAAAATAAGACAAGCTTCTTCAAATGCGAAGAAAAACAAGAAGATTAGACTATCTAGATATTATATTCGACCATTATATAACTCTTAAGTTTTACTACACTTTAACTCAATGGCTAGGGAGGACTCCTTATAAGGTTATATTCTGTATATAACATCCGAATAAAAATAAAGTATGTCTGTAATATAATTAGATGTTATATTATTGCACATTTATTATCTATATTCTGTAATTGATATAAACAAATAAGGAAATACGAAATGTCTTGTATAACTCCTATAAATAGGAGTTGAGCTCCAAATATAAGGGGACCAAATTTTAGATGATAATATTATTATATCGTTTTCCCTCATTTTCTCTCTATTTTCCTCTCTAGGTAATTTAGCCTTGTTCTCTTTTAAAGAAAATCTTATTTGGTATTTGATTGAGGTTTCACCTCATCAATTCCGATATGATCTAAAGAAACAATCACCCTTATTTGTATATATAAACAAGAATGATCCTTTTTAATCTATGATGAAATATGATAACTTTCAGAAATCACCAAAATCAGATAACACTTTTATTTTGTATCAATATAAATAAGATATTTCGAAAAAATATCAACTATATATAAAAAACTATATATCAATAATTATAAAAAACATGTTTTTCATTTATTATCCTAAATATTATTTATTACTAGTTAAGATTCACCTAACTTTGCTATTTATTATTTACTATATAGTTTTAATACCCTAAATATCCTTATTGATTATATAAAAGGAGGAAACCTTTTTATCAAACAATTTTTTTCTTGTCTTTTGTTTCTCCCTTTGATATGAACTGCACCAACAAGTGTGGTGAAATCCGATAGCTAGATTGGTTTTAGAACCTCACTAATAGGATTAACATATCCATCTGATTGTGCATCATTTTCCTTTTGTTGAAATATTTTTTTGTCAAATCACCACCTACGTTAAAAGGATACAAATCAGCAAAATTAAAATTTGCACTAACATCACTCAACTAGTAAGTCAAGTTTGAATGCATTATCACTCATAGGTTCTATGATTTGAAATGGCCCATCACCTTGAGGGACGAGTTTTAAACGTTACTTCTCAGGAAAACATTTTTTCCTTAAGTGATAACAAACCAAATCTTATATTTTAAACACAATTTTCTTACATCTTTTGTTGGCATGATCGATATACTCTGTAATACTTCTCTCAATGTCCAAATTTTCCCTATAAAATATTCCAAAAGTAACTCAAAAAAATTCGATCTCTATAAAAAATGATGTTCTCGGGCATTTTAACCTAACAATTTCTTTGAAAAATAAATCAACTATATGTTTTTGCCTCATGAGTTTTATTACATGCAATGAAGTGTGCCATTTTAAAAAATCGACCTACCACCATAAAATTGAGTCTCTCCCTTATTAGTTCTAGGTAATCCTAAAACAAAATCCATAAAAGTATCAGTCATGAGCTCATAAGCCCATAATTAAATGTGCTAGGCATCTAGCTTAGTCATTAGTTCACTTGAGTTATTGCTTAGTCATCAAGTCTTGTTTGATTCGGTTTAAACTACCCCTCTAGATAAAATCCGAATTACCATAATGACACGTGTCATGTAGTTATTAGAGAAACCGAATGATTTCTTTCTTGGAAACAGTATATATTGCTAAAAATGAAATAAACTACTATATTTAATAGCCTTCTCTAATTACTACCATTGGTTTATCTTCTCTAGTAAAATACTGGAGTCGTTTTCTTTATTCATATATAAGATTAATCTATGTTGTCTATATTTCTAGAGTAAGAAACAACTCAATTTTCGTAGTTGTGAAGAGATAAAAAAATTTAACTTTTACCCAGATTTATCTTTCAATGTTCTCATTTCTTTTAAAGTTTTGTATGTTCACAGCGATAACTGTACTTATTAGAGGAGATTGGCTTCATTTTTTCAAGTTAGAGGAAGAAAAAAGGCAAGCCAAAATTATAGTCGGACTACTCGCTTCTCCAGTGACTCAATTTCCAGAACCAGAATGAAGTTCTTTATCTAGTAAACAAACCTCTATCTCTAAACTTAGCTCTTCTGATCAATTTCCTACAATCCTTAACCAATCTTCTTAGTCATTTGAGATTCCCTTAAGATAATTTGCCAGCAATCGTAAACCTATATCAAATTTCATTGTTATGGGGTCGGATATCAGAGCAAATACCCCTCATAGGCTCATCAAACTCTCTAAGGCTAAAAACAAGCCTTCTACATTGGAGAAAGAGATAGAGAAACCATAAGAGGTTTCTAATGACGCCATCAATCTCTCATAGAAAAAATAAATTAAGGGGATAATATTACTATGGCTCTTCCAACGGCTTCTTCTGCCGAGTTTCCTCATATTGATGGAGATAACCCTAATAAACAGGTGGGTGATACAATAGATTTTGGACCATGTATGAGGGAAGAAAATATGGATTATAGTGGTGAATATACACCTTTGGAGACATCGGATTGCACTAGGGATAATCGAAAAGAATTTTGAGAAAAAAGAAAGAAAATACCTCTCGTAGAATCCAAACCACTTCCAAAATCTCTAGTTGGACGAATCAAACCCAATTTTACTAAGGTTAGCGTCAAATATTTGATGAATTTATAAAGAATATCTTATGTTTACACTCATACAACTAATCTGGGTAAACTTCAGAGCAAATGAGGGTTCCCTAAATCAATCAAAGTCAGGGTTCCAATCCATGAAGAAACTTTGATGGATTGGAAAGCGAGAGAGTTGGTGGTGTATCCCGAAATGCTCCATTCCCTCTGGACCTAGAGATTATAAGATATTTTCACTTAGTGAAACCATGCCCGAGTCTACTTAGCCCCAAAGCTTGGTTTGCACTTCTAGCTAGTATTATAGCTTCGAGGTTATCGAAGATTCCGATGCCCATGGAGCAATTTCCTGTTGTGGTTAGTTTGTGTCGAAACGGTAACATTCCCTTATATTATTTTAATATGGGAAATAACTACAAAGTAGTCAATGACTTACGGAAAGCTGATAAACCTTAGAGAACCCAGTTTCTTTTAATTAGTGGTGCTTGGATGAATAGAAAAAAGATTACCACTAAGGGTAATCTGAGTATGCTTACAAGATACTGGAACTCTTATGTTTGAATATCGACTCTCACATCGAATTTATCTTACAGTGTTTTCAAAGTTATTTTCACAGCACCTCGAAGATAGAAAGGTTACTTTTTCTAGACTGGATTAACGTGCAGCTGAAAAATGGTTGAAGGGATTCCACAATTATTTTACTGTAGAAAATATGGTGAAATCTCACCTATGGAGGAAAAATCCGATCCGCGAGCTCTCATGGGAACAATTTACTATCCCTCCCTCATCTGCTGATATTCGTAAGAGGACCAAAGAGGATGATGACAAGATTTTTCTACCAGCCAGAAACAAAACTCCTGATTATTTTGATAAGATCAAGAAACAAAAGAAGATGGAGAAGAAGGAAGAGGTTGAAGAGGAGGCACCATCTCAAGTCATTCCCGAGCTCTAAAGCATGGGACCTCCGGATGAAAATGATGCAACTCTCCTGGAAAATATGGCAACTATTGTGGGGAGGTTAAAGATTTATCAAAATCTTCAACAGTTAAGAGAAAAAAGCAAAAAAACAGCATAGAGGGTAGTGACAAGAGAGGAGGAAAAAAAACTTATGCTGGTTTAAAGATCATACTCAGATCCGAAGGTCTTCTCTCTAATATTCCTATATGGGATATTGACAAGGTTTCCTACTTCTGAGAAACTTTCCGTTGAGGGTGATGTAAATTTGGACGACCTTGGAAACTTGTATTTGAGTGAATTTGACAATGAAGATTTTGACAAGGCTTTCCCCCAATCCACCACCATTTCCAATATTGTAACACATGATGGTGAGTCTTTTGAACTGTCTAGTGAGCATGATACCCTAGGGTATAATATTTTAGGCTATATAAGTCCAATAGTTGACTTGGAGAGGCAGGTTAGATCCAAAATCAATGATATTACTTCCTTTCGCGATGAAAACCAAGCTCTGAAGAACACCATTGGTTCAAATAAAGAAAAAATGGAAAACCTAAACAAAGAAGTTAAGACTCTTAAGGATGAACTAGCTCAATCCAAGTTTGATCACAATCAGCTGCAACTCAAGTTTGATGAGTTGCAAAGATAAATCACCTCTTTGAAAGAGCAACAGGTTAAGGATAAAGTTAATTTCAAAACTTATCAAATGAGAAGAAAAAAGTGGAAGATCTTTAGACAAAAGAAGATGAAGTCACCAATTTTAAAGCAAACACGATAAATGACATATATGATATTGTAAACGCATACGTTGATAGTGTATTGAAATCTATGGATCAAAGAGAATAACCCATTATGTCAGATATGGTACCCCTGTTCCATGAAACCTTTCCCAAACTGTCCCTTGGGCAGTTGTAGAAGTTTGTGCTATATAAGGAGTTCATTTTCATACTATGGTACAAAATGATAAAATAAGAATTTCTTCAGACGATTGTGAGATGAAGCTGAGGAAGATTTAAATAATTGTGAATAAGAAAAGGAAGAAAAAAAAGGAGGGAAAAGTTGAGAAGAAAACCGAAGGGAATAAGTCCTAAGGTTAATCATTTTTACTAAGTTTGCTTTTTGAACTAAAGTCATTGAAGTGTGCAAGTCATTTTGTTATCTTTGGATTGGATTTTCTGGTGACTGTTTGCACAAGTCTTTGTTGAATACAAGGCATTTTATTATGAAAATTGGATTTCTTTACGAGTCGACAGTGTTTTATGACATCTTTTCTGTTATCCACTTTATGTTTTGTTCTATTTTATTTTATTCTTCCACTAATATCCAATCTTACTTAAGTATGATAATTACAAAGCAATATATCAAGTCATTCAAAGGTATTTCATTTAAATGGAATAAATATTTGATAAGTCCATAACCCATCTGAGTCATTCAAAGGTAATCCATTTGATTGAAATAAATCTTTAATAAGTCTTTACCCATCCGAGAAATTCAAAGGCAATCCATTTGAAAGCTATAAATCTTTAATAATTCTTTGATCCATCTGATCAATTCAAAGGTAATCCATTTGAAGGCGATAAATATTTCATAAGTCTTTGATCCATCCAAGCCATTCAAGGGTAATCCAATTGTAGGACGTAAATCTTTAATAAGTCTTTAATCCATCTTATCATGACCAAAACACTTTATTTTAAAAGGCAAAGGATAGTATATTGATTGAAATTCAAACACCTCATTAAAACATCTCCGCGCCACCAGGGTAGGAAAGAGTGTGCCCCTATATTTACATTGAAGTAAAACAAATTAAATATTTACAAGATGGGTTTGTTTAAAATATAACCTGAGGTGCTCAGCATTCCAAGGGTGCTTCAAAAAATTGTCTTCTTTGTCTAAAATCTTGTATGTTCCTTGCTTGACTCTTTCATATACGATGTATCGTCCTTCTCAGTTAGGCGCCAGCTTTCCGAACTTTCTATCCTTAGTGTGTAAGAACACTTTTCCTAACACAATCCCCAGCTTGAGAATCTCTAGTTTTTTTAGTTTAGATGCAAACATGTTCCTCATTAAGCCTTGGTAATCTACATTTCTTAGATGAGGTATCACTCTTTTTTCTTTAATTAAATCCAATTGAGCCCTGACAGACGTCTCATTCTCTTCTTAGGAATAATTTTGGACTTTTAAAGAAGGAAGAATAGCTTATATTGGTGTAATCGTGTCCATCCCATAAACTAGAGCGAAATGAGACTCCTAAGTGGCTATGATGAGTAGTTTGATACGACTATAACACCTTTTTTAAGTAACTTGGCTATTTCCCAACTGCTCCCTATAAATTATTTTTCAAAGCCGTTAAATTTTTTCGATTTTCCACTTCAACTTGTCCATTGTATTGAGGATGAGAATGACAAGAGAAAAAATGTTGAATTCCATCTCTTTGTTGTCAAATTAAAGACCATTATCAGTAGTGATGCGCTTGGGGATGCCAAATCGTCAACATATGTTAGAGAGGACAAACTTTATCACTGCTTTAGACGCTGTTCAAGACAAATGTGCAGCTTCTACCCACTTGGAGAATTCTCTATTGCCATAATTACGGTACGACAACCCCAAAAAATCCATCATAAGGTCTGACTAGGTCAAGTCCCCATCTATTAAAGGGTATTGGTTTAGACACGGACTCCATGGGGACTGCTGGTACATGGATTGCATTTCCATACCTTTGACAAGGGTCACATCTCTTCACAAAATCTCTAGCATCTACCATAATGGTAGGCCAATAATATCATGCTAACATAATAGTCAAAACTTTGTAGCCCCAATGTGCTGACCCTTCACCATTATGCAGTTCTAAAAGAACGTTTTGAGATTCATTTGGTCGAAGGAAACGTAGGAAACGCTTGATGAAATATTTTTTATAGAGAACCCTGCTTAAAACTAAAAATCCACAAGCTTTATAGTTGGTCTTTTTGGCCAAAACCTTGTGTGAAGGTAAAAATTAATTCATGATAAAATCTTGAATCTCATTTCTCCAATCTTTAGAAAATGTGTTTGATATATGGAGACCTTCTTCCACCTCAACCTTTATTTTTGTGGATGTTCCTATGGAGGGACACTCTTGAACAAAGATCAAATAAATATAAGTCAAGAGTAAGATATACTGGCTAAGGAATCAACCACAAAATTTTCCGACCTTGAAACATTTTCATATTTGACCCATTTAAACCTAGTTTAAATCTCTTTTTAACACCTCTAGATACTATATCAAGTGATATTTCCTAGTTTCGGATAACCCAAAGCTTGATGGATGAGTAACTATGAATCACTTATCAATCAGACTCTCTTGGCACCACATATCTGAGCTAGCTGTTATCCAGCTATTGTTGCTCCATATTCTAACTCACTATTGGATACTTCGAAGCCAAAATGCATAGCTTGATACATGGAATCACAATAGGGAGAGATCAGTCAAGTTCCAGCTCTACAACTCATTGTACTAGATCCACCATCAGATATGATCATCAATTCCTTCTTAAACTTACTGATTTGAACTTCTTCTTAAGGCCTCTTGAAGTGAAATTCTACTAAAAATCAGCTACAACTTGAGCTTTGATCGTAGTACGGGGTGTAAAGTTGATATCATAATCTCTAACCTCAATGGACCACTTGGTCATTCTTCCCGATATATCAGCCTTTTGTAACACGTATTTGAATTGTAAAGAAGCTCGAACTGTGATAAAATATGCTTGAAAGTAAGGTATCATTTTTCTGGCTGCTATCACCAATGCTAGAGCTAATTTTTATTTTCATCTTCCAACAAATCTTGCTTATATAATTAACAGGGCGGGGGTAGTTATCAACTTCTCATACCAATACAACACTTACAACGTACTCTGATACTGCTAGATACATATAAAGCTTTTCCTCATCAACGGGTTTGAATAACGTTTTGGGTTAGGATAAGTGTCTCTTGATTTCAAGGTAAGCTTGGTCACAAGTAGGAGACTAGTTGAATTCTTTGGCATTCCTTAAGACTTGGAAAAACTGAGCAGATTTATATGACGACATACTTAGTTCTGTCATAAATGATGGACACATTTTTATTTAGTTCAACAAACCATTCGGGTTGGACCCACTGACCCTTCTTGGTCTAGACTGTTGGCTTGATTAGATTGATTTGGCCTTTGCCAACGTGAACCCTATCCAGAATCTTTAGATCGGCAATTAACTGTGGCCTGCGATTGAGTACTAGCTTGAGGTATTGAAGTAGTTAGAGCAGACCTATTTTGGTGCGGTATTCTAGACTTTTTGTTTTCTTCTATTGTGATTTGCTTTCCGACTTGGTTCAATAACCCTTCCCAAGTCATAGCTTTATTCTGAGTTACCGAACGAACCAACTCACCAGGCATTAAACCTTGTCTCATTTAAGCAATGGTTACTTGCTCAAAATAATCAGCAAATCCATTCTTCGTAATTACAAAATGGATGATGTTGTCTTTTAATGATTTATTTGGTTCTGGTGCACAGTGGATGATAATGTCACCATTTCCCTTAAGTTCTTTACTACCCATAAATTGCCTTCTAAATACCATCCAGAATACATCAAAGCTTTTAATAGACCCTTGTGATAATTTGTTATACCATTTTAGACCGTTTAAACGTTTGCGAGAATGCCCAGCATAAAAGCTTATTATCATTATCAAAATTCATTATGAAATCCTTGAACCGTTCTAGGTGATTATCATGATATTTTCTTCTATAATATTTTTCCATCTTAGAACTATCAAACCGCCTTGGAAGATGTCCAACAAGAATCTTTGAGGACAAAAGGGACTATCTTCAATTGTGACTTTGGCTAAACATGTGATCTTTATCCGGAGTGGCAAAGATACCTGGTTCGAATAGGGTAGCAAACTGATAACTTATTAAATGATCAATATCGTGATCAACCGATCCCTTAACTTTCCCTTGATACTTATTTTTCTCTCCTTTTTCATTTTTCTCCCTTTTCTTACAATATTTTTAAATAATTTGTCTTTTCTATTCCGGTGGCCATAATCACTACTTGACCGAGAAGAAACATCAGAGTGAGATTTTGTGGTTGAATTTCCAACAGAATTCGTTGTAACCATCACTTACTTAATCTGATGCTATTTTTCATAATGAATACGAGCCTGTGAGGATTGATCGTTTTCACGTTGTTTTTTTTTGTCAATAGGCTCATCTGTCGATATACCTCCCGCATCAGACTTTTCTTTCAATTCTTTTTCAGCTTGTCTTTCTGCCCTTAGAGCTTGAATTTCGGCCTTCAACTAATCACACTCCTCTTGCATGAATTGTGTTTCCTCGGTAATTGACATGAGACACAGTGGCATGCTCATTATTATATCTTATTCCTTCATTATCCTAAGGTTTCCTCAATGACTTCCAAAGTATGAACAACAATTATGGTTTTGAATAAAACTATCGATGCATCTCACGCCTTCCAATATGGTCGCCAATCTGGTGATGATGAAATATATCGTATGGGTAGAAAAGGAAGAACTGTAGGTTGTTTTGTATTAAGTTTTCTTTATTAGAGTGTAGGGAGAGAAAACAAGTGCTTGTATTTAATATTTTTGGAAAAAAGTTAAACCCATATAATGCTGTTGGTTGGGATATTTATACACTTTTGAATATCTCTAGGCCATTCAGGTCGGATCTTCTATTCGGGTCAATTTCATGAGCCTCCAATCCCATAATTCAAGGTGCTAGGCATCTAATTGAGTCATTAATTCACTCAGTCTAAACTACCCCTCTTGATAAAATCCGACTTACCATAATGGACATCAAGGGATGTTTGATCTTATCATAGAGAACCAAAAACCAAGTATTATTTGCTATGAAAGCATCGTACTCAGCCTTTATAGCCCGGGCCCAATTAGCATTACCAACAACCTCAAAAATAGAGTATCTTACTTATCCAAAACAATTGAAAATGTTGTATTATCTGAGTATATAAAGTTATATTTAGAGACACATACTTTGGCCATCATAGGAGGACTATAGAAGGAAACTATGTTACGATGGGGTGATTTGGGTTGTCAAAATGTAGGATTATTAGGGAATGTGTGATATTTCTATTGGTGATTGCATGTGTAGATACAAGGTTTTCTTGTGCTTGTTGTGTGAACATGTAGTTACTGTTTGATAAAATTTTGTGTGGCAATTCTCTTTTTGCATTAATAGTGTATGTTTATGGTGATACATTATGTTGTTGTTGCCTTCAAAATATATAGTGTTGCATTGAATCACTAGGTAACCCTGATAGAGAGTCTAGAAATGTTTATGTCAGACTAGGAGAACCACATGAAAGAAATTAATTAGGAAACCTAGAAAACCAACATGATTTAGAATCTGTTTTAGAGACCTTGAATTTAGGAAACCAAAAAATCAGGAAATTTCTTCTAATTAAACATAATGTTTCTTGAGATATAGATTCTTCCGAAAGGACTAAGAGATTTATATCCTTTGTGAACATCATTATACCATAGGAATACACATTTGATAGAATGAAATTAGAATTTATTAGGTTGATAAGATCTTAAACATCGAAAACAGGCGCACCCAAATGTTCTTGGAAATGGATAATTAGGCTTATGACCAAGTAGTTTTTCAAAGAGTGTCAAGTCTTGTAAAACTATGGTAGGTAACCTATTGAGTAGATAGACAACTATATGAAAACCATATGGCCATAAATTATATGGTAAGTCGGACTCGACTAAGAGACTCATGATAGTTTCAACCACATGTATGTGCTGCTCCCTTTTTAGCAGAGGTGTGAGGACATGATGTTATGAAATGTATACCTTGATAGGCCGTATATCTTTATAACTGAGTTAAAGAAAGGGTCAAAGTAATTTGAAAGAAAATTTAAACTATCATTTGAAAGGAATTTTGAAAGGAATTTTAGAGTGAAAAATAAAGTTAATTTAGTGTCTCGTGACTAAGCAGTAAGTCTTCTATAATATGCCAATAATCTCCTAAACTTTAATTCAGCCCATGATCAAAATGGGTTAATAATAATCAAAACTTTGACTCGACCCATAACCTTAACTCCTAAGTACCTTAAGAAATTTCATTAATGAGGAGAGAGACATAATTTATTATTCTTAATATCCAAACTAACTGAATTATCTCACTACTCAATACTAAAATAATAAATATGTTCCACTAAATATCGAAAAATAAGCTTTAGCCTTTAACATATTTTTACCACATCAGATTGGCGACCACTGCGAGGACACGGGGATAACTAAAATCCAAAGCTTCAAATGATTTTCAAACTCAATCTAGAAATCGATAACGATGAGCATGAGAGCCTTATCTGAAAATGATGAGTGTGATTATGGAACCCAATTATGAGATGATCTTGCTTAACTACGAAAAAATAATCGAGGCCATGAAATAATCCTTATAATTATTTACAATAATCTTTTTATGGATAATTCATGTACAAACTCTCTAGAAAAGATCCTTATGTTTAAAACGACTCTAGCTCTTCGGAGTCTAGTAAAAGTTCGTCTTCATCGACAGATATATATTCGTTATCGTCAAGTAGCGAATCCTATCATAAAAATAAAAAAGATAAACATCCAGATAAATATCGCGGTAAGAAAATTACTAGTTAGGGTAAGAAGTTGAAAAATCATAATACTTTAGGAAAAAGAAGCTCTTAAAAGATAGGAAAGCCAATTATCGGGGAAAAATCAATGGGTCCGTCGATCATAGTATGGACCAGCTGTTGAGTGACCCATTTGTCGCCCGATCTGAACCGGGTTTATTTGTTGATTCTTGCGAGATCCATCAATTCCGTCTGGGGCCTAATTGGAGGCAGTCACCAATGTCAACAAAGATTTCTCCAAAATGGAAGTAAGGATCCGGACAATCATTTTGAACGATTCAAGAATATTATGATGAGTTTCAATGACGATGATAAAGTCTTATGTCGATCGTTCTCTCAAATGTTCCAATACAGTGCCTTAAAATGGTATAATAGCCATCCAAAAGGGTCAATCAAGAATTTTGACAGGTTTTGGATTGCCTTCCGAAGGCAATTTGTGGGAAACAAAGAATTATAGGGAAATGGTGACACGACAATTCATTGTCATCAGTTGGCTTCATAAATTTTAAAGAAATATATCAATTGGTTCGTAAACACTAAAAATAGGTTAGATGATTGTTACAAATAGGTGGCCAAAGCTTCGTTCAGGCAATGGTTGTTGTTTAGAGACCTAGCGGATACACTTACCAGAAAAAGGTAGAAACTTGGAGTGGATTTATTGAAATAGATTACTGTAGAAAAAACTGAGCTCTTAAGGGAACCTCAACAGAATAAACCACTTACAATTACTTCACAACAGCAAGCTAGTGGTCAGTCTCATGTTTCCTCCAATGTTCGTCCTCGAGAATCTGTTCAGGGTTCCAGCCAATCCAGGTTGAATCAATCTCTGCAGTCTAGACCAAGACGAAAAAAAATGGTTTCAACCTAGTTATATGTGAGTTAATTGAAAATGTGGCAACAACCTATAGTAGGACTAAGGTATGTACAATTTTGGAGACCTTTACCTATCCAAATGCCAAGATAAAAATGAAACACTCACTTTTGTAAATATCATGAGAAATCGGGGCACAAAACTAAAGATTGTATAGATATGAAACAAGAGATTCCGTTGTTAATCGAGAATGAGAAATTAACAACCTTCGTAAAAGTGCAAGGTACGAATAGAGGCCTAAGTTTGAATAAGCCAAGATCTATCACTGGCAAAGAACAAGCAGCTATACCGAATGTTTAAAGGTCGGCTACAAAAGTTTCTAAAGAAAAATAATCCATGATAATCACGGAACATATTGATGAACCATTGGGTGTCGATTCAGAATATCTAGATCCGGATCCTGATCGAGGTTGTGTAAATATTGTGAGTGAAAGCAATGGAAAGGTTTCTTGTTTATGTCAATTTTTCGAATCATTAATAATATTTGGAGGGGATACAATAACAACTCCTTCGAATTGTTCTAGAAAGAGACATATAAACGCTTTGGATGTTCAATTGAAAGGAAATATACCAACTTACTTATATCAAGGCCCCTCATCGTTCATAATTTTTTATGAAGATGATCTGAGAGACATTATCGGACCACATGAAGATGTTGTGGTAATATGGGCATCTATCGAAGGTAGAGATATCTGAAGGATCCTTATCGACACCAGTAGCTCAGCCAATGTATTATGTTTATATGCCTATAAAAAAATGAAGAACCCTCTGATGATTGAACCTTCAAAGCAAGCTATTGTACGGTTCACTGGAAATTATGCAGATTTGATTGGATAATTTGAAGGAGAGGCAATCCTTGGCAAAGGACCTTTCTAGAAAACAGTTTGATATTGTTTGTGGTGGTAAATTATCAAACTTCTTATAAAGCTATTTTAACAGGTTTTGGCGCTTAAGGATGCATGCTGTTGCATCCACCATTCATCAATGTTTAAAGTATGCTATTGGAGGCCAGGTCGAAGTAGTTTGAAGTAGTCACAAAGTAGTCAAATAATGCTATATCACAGCAATTGCCTCGAAAACTCTCAACCATCTAGCTGCCAAACCATAATAGCAATTACTATAGTCCTTTTTGGATTATAATCATATAAATTATCCAAGAGAAACTCATAGTGCGGTTATTCTTATTGAAGAATTAGAAATTCATAATTTAGCTAATGGGAAGAATGTTAGAATTGGGTCGAAGTTATCGATAAAAATGAAAGAAGAATTTTTATCTTCTTGTTTAAATATCAAGATATATTTGCCTAGTGCAGTGAAGATGTAACAAGCATGCCAACAGATGTTATTTATCTTAAGTTACCGGTATGATCTTATGTAGGCCCTGTAATTCAAAGAAGAATAGCATTTTCCAAAGAAAAATTGTTGCTCAATTGTAAGGAAGTAGATCGATTAACCAACGTAGGCCATATTATAGAGCCGCAATACCCTTAAAGGACAGCAAGCCCGATGATGGTAAAGAAGAAAAATGGCCAATGGCGAATGTGAATTGACTTTATCAATCTTAACAGGGCTTGTCCTATAGATCCATTTCCAATTCCTCGAATAGATAAGCTGGTGGACTCCACGTCCGGTAACAAGTTATTATCTTGCATGGATGGTTTTGCCGGATATAACCATATCCAAATGGATCTGAAGGATCAGGATCATACTACATTCATCACTGACCGGGAGATGCATTGCTACAAGATAATGCCTTTTGGTTTAAAAATGTTTGGGCTACTTATCAACTTTTGGTGAATAAGACACATTCCAATTAAATTAGTAGAAATGTAGAAGTATACATCGATGATATGATGGTTAAAAAAATTAAGGAAGATAATCATTTATCTGATCTTAAATAAACTTTCTCCAAACTTGAGGGCATTAATTTAAAATTGAATCCACAAAAATGTACTTTCAATTTACGATATGGGAAATCCTTAGGCTCATTGTCAATGAAAAGGGGATTCAAGCATGTTGTGAGTGAATCTAGTTTTTGAAAGCAAAAGAGAGAGAAATTAAAAGTGAAAAGTAAAATTTAGCTAATGAAAGTATCGTTCCTTGTATTAAAAACCTTAGCCATTATTTATATGCATTTAAACTTAGTGTAACAAAATTAGTTACACAAATGGGTTAATTGCATTTTAGTATCCCATCTTTACAATTAGTCTAAAACCTATCTTACAACTTTACAATTGATCACATAACACTTTTCCAGTCAATTTTCATCTTAGTACATGAAAAAACACCCAAAACCAAAAAACCAATCTCCCTAGAAACCAAGAAATCAGTTTTCGATGCTTCATGTATCTATCAAAACATGTAGGATTTCAATCCAAACAATTTATGCTCCAATAATCATTGCGTCTTTATGAGGTAATATAGTACCTCTCAAATAATCTTCATCGAAAAGAATAAAAGGAACATCTTTCTTACCATACAAGTGAGTAGACATCCTTCATTCTATTTAAGTAGCTAAACGAACCACATGCCTTGGTCTTTGAAACTGATACCCTAAAGCTTGAGTTTGGTCAAATTTGAAGAGTGTCCTTGATTATTTGACACATGTCCTGAATTATTTTGACTAGATCCAACCATTCTTCAAACTCTAGTTGATTCCTCCACTATAATTTGATCCTCGACTTGAACCATCAACACTCCAAAATTCAAGGCTCTCCTCTTTGTCGTTACATTTGCTAAATCACTTGGTAACAAACCTTGTCGAAATGAAGCCATAGCTACCAACTCTTCACAATTATCTAATCATGTTTTTGTTAACACAGAACCTTTGGTATAATCTTTCAACTTCTCTCCCACAACTTGCTTACATTTTATTATAGTGTCTCCATTTTCTCACATTTCTTTCCTTGCCACAAATTATCACCGAAACATTGTATAGAAATCTCTAAAATTAAAAAATTATCCCCTTAGAATCTTATTGTACCATTTCAAAAATGTGCCCTTAAATGTTTGAGAGAAGGCTTTGCACACCAGCCTGCCATCATCTTCAAAGTTCATCATATAGTTCTTGAATTGTTCGATGTGATCATTGGGATCTTACATCCTATCAAACTTCTCGACCTTAGAAATGTCAAACTCATCTTCAATGGACGTAACATACTTGTGCTTGTCTTTTTTTATCTTTTCGTGACGTACGATGCTCTTTATCATATTCAAAACGTGTTTTCCTCCTCTCACTTCGAATCTGGAAAACGGTATAAGATCGATCAGATTGACTGTCCAAATCGTTATTTTCTTCCACTTCTCGCACCTTAGATTTCAACCTACTTGATTGAATATTTTTCTCTCTTTGAACATACTTCTCATTTTAAAATCTTTATTTTATCCAGCAACTAACTCATTCGAGCTTTAATGTCTGAATGAGTCTGCTGAATTGGAATTGGATCATCATCCTTAATTTCTCCTCTTCGGAAATCAGATCTCAGTGTCTCGATTGTATTTCGAACCAAAAGATCATTTTCATTTCATGGTTTCATTATCAATCAAGAACAACAATTACAGATGGGAACTTCAATTATCTTTGGTTTTTTATTAAGAAATCAAGGTACCGATCGACTGTATCTCCCACTTTGGTCGCCAATTTGTTGTATGTGAATCTAGTTCTTGAGAGAGAGTTTGATTTTGGAGAGAGAAAGTAAAAGTAAAAATTAAAATCCAACTAATGAAAGTATTGTCCCTTGTGTTAACGGACTCAACCATTATTTATAGGCGTTTAGACTTAGTGCAACAAAATTAGTTACACAAATAGGTTAATTTCATTTAGTCCCTCATCTTTACGAACAATCTACAACCTATCTTAAAGCTTTACAATTGATCATATAAGACTTTAATTCAGTATATTTACGCCATCAACATTCTATATCCTTATCAAAGCGGATCTGACACAATTAGATGTCTTGTTAGCCATGCACCTCCCATGTCTACAAAAGAAGTTCAAGTGTTAACAGGAAGATTAGCAGCCTTGAATCAATTTTTGTCGAGTATTAAGAAAGGATAAAGAATCAATTGGTCTTCAAACTGCGACAGACCGTTCCTAGAAATAAATCATTATTTATCTTGCCCTAAAACTTTATTTAAACTAGTGGAAGGGGAAAGACTCTATATATATTCGGCTGTTTCAGATCATGCTGTAAGTGTCTTGTTAGTTTTGAGTAGTTAATAATTATCCTCACCCATTGTACTACATTACCAAAACCTTGCTAAGTGCAGAGAAATGATACTTGAAAGTGGAAAAAATTGTCTTGGCTTTGGTTATACAGCCATAAAGATGCGACCCTATTTTCAGGGCATTCCATCATAGTACGAACGCTTTTTCCTCTAAAAACTATGTTACAGAGACGAGATATATCGATTCGAATGACCAAGTGGTCTATTGAGATTGGATATTTCGATATGGATTTTGCTCCTCGAACAGAAATAAAGAGGCAATTGGTAGCAGACTTTTTGGTTGAATTCCTTTAAGATTGGCCATACTTGGAAGACCGTACCTATTCACCAGAAAATGAATGGGTGGTTTCAGATAGATGGGAGATTCAGTATGATGTGATGTAGGGCTGGAATATGTTTAGTTTCCCCTTTTGGGGATTCATTGTACCATGCTATTTGTTTCAGTTTTAAAGCATCAAATAATGAAGTCGAGTATGAAGCAGCTATCGTGGTTTAAGGCTTGGTCAAATATGTGGGGCGAAAGTAGTCTGATTGATAAACGATTCACAATTATTAATACATCAGGTTCAAGGCTTCTCTAAAAAAGAAATAAAAAATTAGTTAAATATCTCCAAGTATTAAAAGAGGTATCAACATACTTAAAAATATATAAGGTATGGCATGTACCCAATGCTAAAAATTGGATGGATGATTCTTTGGCCACCATTGCGTATTCTGAAGCCTATCCATGGATCTTGATACAAGAAAGTCCTTTGATTAGCAATGGATTTCGCAAGGGACACTACAGTTGTAGAAGAAAAGTTTCAGCTTTCAACTATTGCATGCTCAGATTGGAGGTATGAAATCCAAACCTTCATTATTAGAGGTATCATTCCTCAAAACAAAAGATTAGCTAAGAACTTAAAATTTGACGCACATAGTTTTTTGTTCTCGGAGAAGTTTTGTATAAGAAATCCTTTAGCAAGTCGTTACTCTGATGCTTCGGTGTGGAGAATATCAAGTTATTATGTCTGAATTGCATGATGAAGAAGGTTCAGCCCACTACGGTTAAAAGGTTGGACTAGAAGAGTTTTGCTAGAAGGATATTACTAGCCTTCCATCATGGAAGATGCCAAGGAGTTGGTTAAAAGATATGATCCATATCAGAAGTTTGGGAATGAAATTCATATTCGAGATGGTCCAATATAAAATATATCCAAAACAATACCTTTTGACACGTGGAGGCTTGATTTAGAAGGTCCACTACCTATGACCTCTGGAGGATATTGCACTATTATTTTAGAATTAGTTTATTTTACGAAGGGGGCAAAAGCTGCACCTCTTTTTGGAACTACATCTAAAGTATTAATCAAATTTATTTTCTCCAATATATGTTTCCGGTTCGGAATGCCCAGAGGTATTATAATTACCCTTAATTTAAGGGTAAAGAGATATAAGTGTTATGTGCCCCAAGTGGGATCCGAGATTATTTCTCTTCAACTATCAACCCCCAAGATAACGAGAAAGTTGAAATGGTAAATCGAACTGTTTTAAAAGGTCTAAAAACGAATTTGGAAGGTGCGACAAGTAAATGGCCAAACTATTCTCAAGCAGTGTTATGAGCCTACAGAATAACACGCACACGCAACATAAGAGTCACATTTTCCCTTGGTATAAGGGATGGACACAATAGCTCCAGTAGAGTCCACTTTTCGAATATTTCAGAGCTCAAAATTATTTTGAACAGAATAATGAGATTGGAGTAAGGGCTTAGCTAGATTTGATTGAGGAAAAGTGCTCAAGAGTTTGGGGGTTAGAAATAAAGTTCATGGATCAAAGCTCATGTAAGAATATTTCACTATCAGGGATTGATGAGGCGCAGAGACGCGTCCAAGATATGAAGAAAAGAGTTTCGGGTTAGAAATAAAGTTCTAAAGAAATATTATTTACACAAAAAACAAGAGATAAGGAAAATTGGCATTGGGAAGGCCCATATACCGTTGTAGAAAGGATCAAGTGTGGGAGATATCGATTAGTTGATCAAAAAGATGTTCCATTAAGGTACCTATGGAATGTTGAGCTTCTAAGAATGTACCTTGAGTAAAGATTTGTAAATATTTACTTTACCCTTGTTTTAACGAGGAGCCCATCTTAGCAATCTACCAATTTTTGCCTTTTAATACCTCTTGAGCCTAAGTTATTTTGTATGCCTTCGAAAGGATTACCTTTGAATGGTTTGTGTTTGAAATTTTATATATTTTATATTCATTCGATGGATTACCTTTGAATGGTTTGTGTTTGAAATTTTATATACTGTCGAATGGATTACCTTCGAATGACTTGTGTTTAAAATTTTATATCCCTTCGAATGGATTACCTTTGAATGGTTTGTGTTTGAAATTTTATATACCGTCGAATGGATTACCTTCGAATGACTTGTGTTTAAAATTTTATATCCCTTCGAATGGATGACCTTCGAATGGTTTGTGTTTGAAATTTTATATGCGTTCGAATGGGTTACCTTTGAATGGTTTGTGTTTGAAATTTTATATGCCTTCGAATGGATTACCTTCAAATGGATTGTGTTTAAATTTTTATATAACTTCGAATAAATTATCTCGAAATGGTCTATGTTTGAAGTTTTAACTACCTTCAAATTTTTTGTTCATCTTATAATAAATTATTCAAAGTAAATTAGAATTTCGAAGCGAGAATATTTCAAATAGAACAAGGTTTTTGAAAATTGAATGAAACTAGGTATGAAAGAGTAACAAGAATATTCAACATAACATTACAAAATGCTTTGGCCTTCATAAGGAGTTATCCAAAATTAATTCAAACAAAACGATAAAATTGTCTTGCACTTTTCAAGGGCTTAAACAAACATTGAAATTAAAAATTATCAATCTATGGGTTTTATCCCTTTCGGTTTCTTCTATTTCCCACTTGAAATTCCTTTTTTGGACTCTATTTCATCATTATGTTCAGAACTATCATCTGATGACTCTTCAAAAGCAGTCACCCCATCTGTTAACGATACAATCGGTAGCACAAATTTCTCTAGAACCAAGCCTCATAGAGATCCAAGACTCAAGTTTATAATTTTTTTATGAAATACTAACACCATATCCGATTTGATCGAGGCATCCCGCTCATTTAGACATTAACATATGCTTCCACCGCATCGTCAACTTCTTGAGTAGAATTACCTTTTAGAGACTTGATCACTTCTCTAAATCTCTTTTATTCTTTTCTAAAGCCTCTTTTAACCTAAGATACAACTAATGGAGTATTTAATAGTTTTCTGCTGATCTTGCAATGCAGAGTTCTCGCTGGAACTAGAGGTTTGCAAATTCTTAAGTTCTTTTTCAAATTTTGACATCTCCTCCGTGACCATTCGCACTTCCGCTTTGAGTGTGTTAGCCTCTTTAATTTCACTGTTAGCTTTTAGTCTTCTCCGTTTCAATGGAACTTTGAAGTTTCATGTTATGCTCTTGAATACCTGAAATGGTTCATCATTGAGATTTGACTTCCCTTTCAACTCGACAACAGGTATTACACAATTCATTATCGAGTACCCGATTGTGTGTTTTCTTTTGAGACTTCAAAAGAGATGCTATTAAATATATCATATTAGGGGATGAACTTGGAAAATCCTTGTCAAAATCCTCGTATTCAAACCCCGTAAACTCATTCATCAGATTATTGACCGCAGCGGTGCCCTCACCCTCAAAATTTGGAAATAAAAAAGGGGGTCTAGTGCAAGAATAGTATGAACATGAATATCCAGATGTAATGCAAAATTTGAACTGGTTGAAGTTTTGTTTTTCTTTTTCCTTCTCTCATCCATAGTGACCGCAACTACATCCAACAATGATGTATAAATCCTTTGAGATTTTCCTTCGAGATCATTTTCAACAACACTTTGTGAAGTCTTTTTCTTCTTTTGTTTATCCATATGACTGGAGGCTCTTTTTCTCATCGGAAGATATAATTTCCCATCAACATATACAATTCTTATCATGAGTGATTTGATCCTAGATGACACAAGGAGCTTAGAACATGGAAATGTGCAAGAACCAGATGAACAACTTGAAAAAGAAGATGAGCTTGAAGTTGAAGATCTGGTCCAACAACTCGATCAAGAGTAAAACATTTTAACAAAACTGTTGGAGGATTGCTTAATCAACTAGAGAATCCACGTGATCAAAAACAGCAAATATGGTGGAAAAGCTTGTCAAACCACTTTGTCTTGATTCAAGCTAATTGATTTCAACAAATGAGAAAGTGTCTCGATTGTACTCTTTTTCCCTTGTTCAAGTTTTGTCCCAATGGGTTTTCTTGACAAGGTTTTTAATGAAGCAATTGTTTCACTTCACCATTTCCCATTTGTTGAAATAAAAGCCCAATGCCCATCTACACCAAAAGCCACGTCCTTGTAGGAGGGAAGGGTCTGATCTCCAACTTATATCATTAATACTTTGTATTTTCAATATTAAAGCATTTTGTTTCCAAGAAAAGCCTTAATTGTTTTAGAGGCATGCATTATGTTTCCAAGAACAACCTTAATTGTGTTCAAGGCTAGTTCTTTCTCCTATAAAAACTATGTACTCAGAATTCTAATGGTTAGACTATCTTTGATTCTGAAAAAACTTCTTAAGTTTTACTCTTCTCTCGTTGGTGTGTAATATCCACAAGAAAACCTGTTCTTTATTTGGTGCGTCATATCCAAAGGAAGATCAGTTGGAATATCAAAGACCTTTCCACAACCTTTGTGTGACCTATCGATCCACATCCTTTGATCCTTGAATCCTTTTGGGTTCCTGGTTGCAAAGTTATCCCTATCCCATTTCAGAGTTCTGATTCTATGAGGAGTTTATCAAGTGGTATCGGGGCAACATTCTGAAAGTTTGGTATTCTCTTTCTGATTAATTTTTCTTCATCTATTTTATATTATCAGTTTGTTTGTGAAGATTTGAGTGTTAGTGTGATGATTTCATTTTGAATCACAAAATTCTGATCTGTTTCACCCTAGTTATAGTTGTTTGAGATTTAAAATCGTAGAAAATCGTTTTTAGGTGCTGTTGTGAAACTTAACTCTTATTATTCTTAGGAAAACAGATTTGGATATGTTTTATGGTTTTAAATAAATTGAAGAACTTTCCAAGGACTTGTTGCTGGTGATTTATTTTTGTTTTGTTTTGTAGAAAAGGATGTCTAATTCAAATGATGCAGAAAACAGTAATTTCAATAACAACAAGCTTTTAATTGAAGCTATGACAAGCCTTTCGCGAAGAGCTTCAATCAAACATTGACCACGAGCGGAACCGTTCACGACAAACCAGTCCAAGAAGAAACCATGAACTACCTGAACAATTCAGAAATGAACGCATGAGCAATTTGTCTCGAAACAGCCATAGAAGGCACCATAGACGTACAAGAGAGGGCAACGAACGTATGCGTGACAATCTTGGAGGTCTCAAGATTAAGATTCCACCATTCCATGGAAAAACGATCCAGATGCCTATTTAGAATGGGAAAGGAAGATTGAACTCGTTTTCAACGTTCAACACTACACGGAGACCAATCGAGTAAGAATTGCTGCTACTGAATTTTAAGATTATGCTCTTAGTTGGTGGGATCAACTAGTTACCTCAAGAAGTCGTAATGGGGAACATCCTATAGAATCATGGGCAGAAATGAAAGCCATTATGCGGAAGAGGTTTGTTCCTAGTCATTACCACCGTGAGTTGCATCTAAAGCTGAGGAGATTAACACAAGGAAGTCGATCTGTTGAAGAGTATTATCAAGAAATGGAGACCTTAATGTTGCGAGTTGATATTTCAGAAGATAGAGAGGCAACAATGTCAAGGTTTCTTGGGTGTTTAAATAGAGAACTTCAAGACAGATTGGAAACTAAGTATTATGTTGAACTAGAAGAGATGCTACACAACGCTTTGCTATTTGAACAACAAGTTAAAAGAAAGAACTCCTCAAGATCAAGTTACGGTTCAGGGGCAGTAACAATTAAGCCAAGTTATTCAAAAGATGAGAAGACCAATTATCAGAAAGGAAGCTATGTAGAGGTGAACCAATAATCTGGAACACCATTGTCTATTGATACCAAGGGCAAACCTAAAGAGGTTGCCATCAGAACTCGTGATGTTAAGTGTTTCAAGTGCAAAGGGATGGGACATTATGCTAATGAGTGTTCTAATAAGAAGATTATGACAATTATAGATAATAGAGAAATAATTTCAGAGGAAGAATAAATTGTCTCTGATTCTTCCGAAGAACACTTGGAGCGACCTGCTAAAGGAGATTTATTGGTAGCCAGAAGGTCTTTAAGCGTTCAAACAAAAGAAAAAGAACAAGAGCAAAAGGAGAATCTGTTTCACACTAGGTGTCTTGTTCAAGGGAAATTTTGTAGCCTTATTATCGATGGAGGCAGTTGTACCAATGTGGCAAGTGAATCTATGGTAAAGAAGCTTGGTTTAAAAACGAAAAAGCATCCAGCACCTTACAAGCTTCAATGGCTTAACCACAATGGAGAAATGAAAGTTAGCCACCAAGTAGAAGTTCCCTTAGCCATTGGTAAGTACGGAGATGAAGTTTTATGTGATGTTTTACCAATGGAGGCTAGTCACATACTGTTAGGAAGGCCATGGAAATCTGATCGAAAGGTTATCCATGATGGATTCACTAATCGCCATACATTTGAGTTTCAAGGAAGGAAAACCACTCTAGTTACCATGAATCCACGAGAAGTTTACCAAGATCAAAAGCATATGCAGAACAAGGAAAGTCGGGTAACTAAACATTCGAATTTCTATGCAAAATCTGGCGAGGTTAAGAAAGCATTATTCTCTAAGCAACCTATGTTACTTTTTGTGTTTAAGGAAACTCTTATGAGTTTAACTAACTTGACACCGGTGCGGCCGAGTGAGATGACTTCTCTCTTGCAGGAATTTGAAGATGTATTCCCTGAAGACAATCCAAATGGGCTTCCACCAATTAGAGGCATCGAACACCAAATAGATTTTGTACCTGGAGCCTCCCTTCCTAACAGACCTGCTTATAGAACTAATCCAGTGGAGACAAAAGAATTGCAAAGGCAAATCAGTGAACTGATGAAAAAAGGACATATCCGTGAAAGCATGAGTCCTTGTGCGGTAGCAGTTCTACTTGTGCCCAACAAAGATGGAAACTGGAGAATGTGTGTTGATTGCAGAGCCATCAACAATATAACAGTAAAGTATCGTCATCCTATACCTAGATTAGATGATATGTTAGATGAATTGCATGGTTCTAGCATTTTTTCTAAGATTGATCTTAAAAGTGGTTATCACCAAATTAGGATGAAAGAAGGGGATGAGTGGAAAACTGCATTTAAAACTAAGCATGGACTATATGAATGGTTAGTAATGTCATTTGGGCTGACTAATGCTCCTAGTACATTCATGGGGTTAATGAATCATGTTCTACGGGCTTATATAGGAGTTTTTGTTGTAGTATATTTCGATGACATCTTAATTTATAGAAAGTGCTTAGAAGAACATGTTCACCCTCTGAAATTGATTTTAAGTGTACTTAGGAAGGAAAATCTCTATGCTAATCTTAAGAAATGCACTTTTTGTACCGATAATCTTGTCTTTTTCGGTTTTGTTATAAGTGCAGATGGCATTAAGGTGCATGAGGAAAAGGTTAAGGCAATCCGCGAATGGCCAAGTCCAAAAACAGTTGGAGAAGTGAGAAGCTTCCACGGCCTTGCAGGATTTTATAGGCGTTTTGTCAAAGATTTCAGCACCTTAGCTGCACCACTCACTGAAATAATAAAGAAGGACGTTGGTTTCAAGTGGGAACAAGCTCAAGAAGAAGCATTTCAATCCTTAAAATAGAAGCTTACTCATGCTCATGTCTTCACATTACTTGATTTTCTTAAAACTTTTGAGATTGAATGTGATGCTTCTGGAATTGGGATTGGAGCTGTTTTGATGCTGGATAAAAAGCCCATAGCATATTTCGGTGAAAATCTTGGAGGAGCTACTCAAAACTATCCTACTTATGACAAGGAGTTGTATGCCTTAGTTCGAGCTTTGCAAACATGGCAGCATTACTTGTGGCCAAATGAGTTTGTCATACACACTGACCATGAATCTCTCAAACACCTAAAAGGTCAGCAAAAACTTAACAAAAGACATGCAAGGTGGATAGAATTTATTGAGACATTTCCATATGTCATCAAATACAAACAAGATAAAGAAAATATTGTTGCTGCTGCATTGTCCCGAAGATATGCCTTAATCACTACTCTTGAAGCTAATATTTTAGGATTTGATCATCTTAAGAGTTTATATGAAAATGATTCTGATTTTGGAAAGATGTATCAAGCATGTGAAAAGTTTGCTTCAGGGCGGTTCGATAGGCATGGAGGATTCTTATTCTTTGATAAACGTTTATGTGTGCCTAATTGTACCATGAGAGATTTACTTGTTAGAGAAGCCCATGGAGGAGGCTTAATGGGACATTTTGGAATAGCTAAAACTCTCAAGGTAATGCTGGATCACTTCCATTGGTCACATATGAGGAGGGATGTTGAAAGAATCTGTGACAGATGTGCTACTTGCAAACAAGCCAAATCTAAGGTTCAATCCCACGGTTTGTATACTCCTTTACCTATCCTTACGCATCCTTGGAATGATATATCTATGGACTTTGTAGTTGGATTGCCTAGGACTAGAACTGGTAAGGATTCCATTTTTGTGGTTGTTGATCGATTCTCTAAAATGGCACACTTTGTTGCTTGTCACAAAACTGATGATGCGTTACACATTGTTAATCTGTTCTTTAAAGAGATAGTTCGTTTGCATGGCATGCCTAGGACGATAGTTTCAGATAGGGACACTAAGCTTCTAAGTTACTTTTGGAAAACTTTGTGGTCTAAGTTAGGGACTAAGCTTTTATTTTCTACTACCTGTCACCCACAAACTGATGGACAAACAGATTTAGTAAATAGGACTTTGTCCACTCTTCTACGTGCATTAATTAAAAAGAACTTGAAAACTTGGGAAGAATATTTGCCACATGTTGAATTTGCATACAATCATTCTATGCATTCTGCTTCTAAGTACTCTCCTTTTCAAATTGTTTATGGATTTAACCCAATATCTCCTTTGGATCTAATTCCTTTGCCTTTGAGTGAAAGAACTAGCATAGATGGGAAAAAGAAAGTTGAACTTGTAAAACAGATCCATGATGATGCAAGGAAAAACATAGAAAAGAAAACTGAGCAATATGTCAAACAAGCAAACAAAGGAAGACGTGAGAAATTTTTTGAGGTTGGAGATCAAGTATGGGTGCACTTAAGAAAGGAAAGATTTACAGAAGAGAGGAAGTCAAAATTGATGCCTAGAATTGATGGACCATTTGAAGTAACAAAAAAGATCAACAATAATGCGTATCAACATGACCTACGAGGTAAGTATAAAGTGAGTCCTACCTTTAATGTTTCGGATTTGGTTCCTTTTATCGCAGATGAAATGGATTTGAGGTCAAATCATTTTCAAGTGGGAGAGGATGATGTGATCCTAGATGACACAATGAGCTTAGAACATGGAAATGTGCAAGAACCAGATGAACAACTTGAAAAAGAAGATGAGCTTGAAGTTGAAGATATTCTTATTTTACCGGCTGGTCCAACAACTCGATCAAGAGCAATACATTTTAACAAAGCTGTTGGAGGATTGCTTAATCAACTAGAGAATCCACGTGATCAAAATAGCAAGTATGGTGGAAAAGCTTGTCAAACCACTTTGTCTTGATTCAAGCTAATTGATTTCAACAAATAAGAAAGTGTCTCGATTGTACTCTTTTTCCCTTGTTCAAGTTTTGTCCCAATGGGTTTTCTTGAGAAAGTTTTTAATGAGGTAATTGTTTCACTTCACCATTTCCCATTTGTTGAAATAAAAGCCCAAGGCCCATCTACACCAAAAGCCACGTCCTTGGAGGAGGGAAGGGTCTGATTTCCAGCTTATATCATTAATACTTTGTATTTTCAATATTAAAGCATTTTGTACTCAGAATTCTAATGGTTAGACTATCTTCGATTCTGAAAAAACTTCTTAAGTTTTACTCTTCTCTTGTTGGTGTGTAATATCCACAAGAAAACATGTTCTTCATTTGGTGCGTCATATCCAAAGGAAGATCAGTTGGAATATCAAAGACCTTTCCACAACCTTTGTGTGACCTATCGATCCACATCCTTTGATCCTTGAATCCTTTTGGGTTCTTGGTTGCAAAGTTATCTCTATCCCATTTCAGAGTGCCGATTCTAGGAGGAGTTTATCAAGGAGGGAAGTGGACAACAGAGCAGTGATAAATTTCTTCAATTATAATTCCCTTTTAGAATTAGTCCTCCAAAGATGACTACGAGTCAGATTTGCTAGGGTGAAACATTAATGGAAACGATTGCCCTATTTTTTCTCTACCTAGTCGTGCAGCTTCTTAAAAGTCACTTGTAAATTTTTCAGATGATGTGTGAAGCGATTCAAAATAAGTGCAAGTCAAGGAAGATAAATTAAAACCCAAGATAAAAACGGTACAGATAAAATATCATACAAAGTTTTCAAATAAAATTACATAGGCTCTTCTAGAATCTAGTAAATTGGCTTCGATTTCCTTTTAAGTAAGAAATCTTCTTACCATTTTGCCATGGTTTGCTGATCAACAAAAACTGTGTTTTCCATATCATGTGTGATTCTAGTAAATCATTGAATATTTTGTACTCATTCCCCACATGAAAATGATAGAAGGGGGGTCTTAAAATTGCGGCATAACCCTGCAATAACTTCCATATGCTCCACTAACATAGGAGTTTTGGAAAGCCTCGATGCTATGATACAGACAAGTAAAATGAACCATGCGTTCGGAGTGACCTGGTTCAGACATAACGACCCAAATGGAAATACTTACCAATTTTAAAATATAAGGGAAACCTAAGACCCCAATTCAGAAATTCAGTATAAACTACTAATTTATTAGAACGATAGTTCATCGGAGTCTCTCTAACCTTAGGGAACCTGATTCTAACCGCATAGGAAAATCCCCATATAGTGTGAACATAATCTAATTCGTTATCGTGAAAGATGAGGCACTCGTCGTGCTTTAGGGAATTCTAATTACTAGGAAATAAATTGAACATTAGACACATTAGGCTGACAACTAATAGATTGAGCTTTAAATAGACTGGAAATAGATGGTTCCTCCGATCTGTAAAGTTTATTTTCAATTCTCCCTCTGCCTAGGGTCTTCGTTGTTACTGTTTCATTCATAAAACACCAAAAAGTATGAATCTCAAGAAAAGAAAATTCATGTAAGGTTAGTTAGTAGATATATCAGACATTTTAGTTTGAGTTGTTTATCTGTTTTGGTTGGTAGAATTGAATTACTTAGTTGTTTTATACTCAGTTGTTTAATATTTTCCACTACTATAGATTTGTTACATGTGTAATTAGATTTATGAGCATCAGTCATGAGGTGCTAGTGACATGGTGACTAGAAACACTGTCAATATACAAATTGTTTTCATGTCCTCCTAGATCTTGTGAAGCCAGAAGAGCATTCTGATCTGAATCATTCATATGTTATTTTGTCGGAGCTTATCCCATTACATTAGGATCATCGCTAAAATAACAATAGGCACCACCTATACTTTCCAAAAATTTGACAAGTATGCTTTTTTTAAACCCACGTCATCTACATTTGTAGTTACCTCTACATCTATAATTATTTGAGTAGTTGTTTGAATTTGTTCCTCTGAAACCTTTGCATTGTCCTCTAAAATTTCCATTGTTTTCGTTCCTTAATTGTTATAGTTATTGTTGTTAGAGGATCTTTGATTTGATATTTTTATTGAAAACATATTCAAATTAGCCACAAAACTTGTAACTGTTAAGCTGATCAAGTCCACTCTGAAAGGTTAGAAGAGTAGCTTGAAGATCCAAGCAATTTTTTACCTCATTGTTAGCTAGATTGACAGTTGTAGATTTGTACTCATAATCCAAAACCAGCCAAAACCTATGAGACAAGGTCATCCAGAGAAATAGGAGATCCAACAAGAGTTAGGCTATCAATTGTGAAGTTACCTTTCCTATTTCTCTGAAATTATGATTTAAAGAAAGTAATTATAGATATCATTTGAGAACCTGACTGCCTGATTGTTGCATCCCACAGTATTTTGGAGGTTTGTTCCTCCATATGTTGCGTTGCTATTCATGTGTCACTGTGTTGTAAAGCCACCCAAGAAGTAGTTGATCTTTAGCAACCTAATTATTATACTCTAAGTTTTCAATCAAGGATCCGTCTAGCCCACCTATCAGCTTGGGAGGACATGGTTTTTCAACACTGATGAAACCTCCCAACCTATTCTTCTACTAACTAATAAAACCATAGATTTTCATAGTAAACAATTATTACGATATAACCTCAATGATTTGGTTGCACAAGAGCATGACTATATGATGTTTTCAGAAAAATTAAAATATGCTTTATTTAGGGTTCGATTATCAAATTTAGAGGTCGTGACTACTCCAAACGAGCGTACCGAGAAGCCCAACGAGTTTTGGGATCATCACTCTATGATGAAGTTCAGGCCCAAAATTCAAACGTTTAGATATCGTATTTTTTCAACATTATTTTATATTTTTTGAATTTATTTAAAATACTTAGACAACTCCAATCACTTTGAAATTAAGATGGGCTTTATTTTAATATGCGAAGATCATTCTGTAATTACTTCTGTAGGATTTCAAACACTTTTATCAAATGCCTCTCAAACCTTATTTTTAGACAGATTTGAATAAATTAGTTTTTTTATATTATTTTGCTGATTTATCCTTTCCCTCTAATCTTAGGGTTAGGGTTTCACCTACTATTTATCTTTTTTAAGTTCTTGTAGCCTTCAGTTCTTTTCCCTAATATCGCAACCACCATAGTGGTTTCAAAGCTCCAAAGCTCATACTATGTGGGTTAAGGAGAAATGCCGCATAAAAGGAATCGTTGAAAGGCCATTTTGCGAATCGTAGAACTGGTCGATATCTGTTGATAAGTTTATAGACTTCTTAATGGAGTTTTATGTCATATCTTTGTTCATATGAGGATATCTGTCACGATAATGTTCATGTGTTGGTATTTCTAGAGAGAGAAACGGAATTAGTAGAGAGAGAAAAAGACAAAAGAAATAATCAAGTAATAATTGACGAATGATTGCATCTTTTCCCCAAAAGGGATTGTCCTTTATATAACACAAAGGATAAGTTCGTAATTTACACATTTACCTAACTTAATGTGTGTCTTTTCCCTAAAATAAAGATAGATTACAGTGATGATTGGTTGCGAAACAATATATTACAATCGACTTGCACTATCAGAAGGAAGATATGTCAATTCTTAATCGATTTAGGAAGGTGCAAAAATGTGAATTCTGAAGTCGTGCAGAAGCTACCTTTGAAGAAAAACAATTACCACAACGCATAATAATTTCTTAAAGATGTCTAGTATCTTTTCCTATCACTAATCATAAAGATATGACATGGTGTGATGTTATTACTACAGATATTTGTCACCTACAGCTCGACCGACCATAGAAATTTGATAGAAGTTGCATGTATGGTGGGAGAAAAAACCGTTATACCTTTTCATATGGAAAAACGCTAAAATTACGCTAGCACCATGTAAGGACTTATCCCCAAAACTTGGACTTGTTGTGCCATAGGAGTCGGGTAAGAAATTTCTATAGAGCATGCTAGTGATTCTGGAATTATTTATCTATTGGTGGTTAAAGAAGGTAATGATAATTCGTTTGCTGGGATACATGAGCGATTTCACCCGCTCTTAGTAGAATTTGTTGTTGTGTTTCCATATACGTTTCCTACATGCCTGCCTCGATTGCGAGACATCCAACACTAGATTGATCTATTGTCGGGTTCTAGTGTACCTTACCAACCTCACTACCTGATGAGCCTGAAGGAGCATGAGGAGCTTCAGAGATAGAAATATTGACCAAAGGCCACATCCGTGAGAGCCTTAGTCTTTATGCAGTTCCAGCATTGTTAACACCCAATAAAGATGGTTCAATGAGGATGTGTGTCGATAGTCGGGATATCAACAAGATTATAGTCAGGTATTGGCTTCCTATTCCCTGACTTAATTATTTGTTAGATCAGTTGAATGGTCCTACAATGTTTATGAACCTGGATTTGAAAAGCTGGTATCACCAGATCCACATACGAATGGGAGATGAGTAGAAGACAACTTTTAAGACCCGAGAAGGTCTGTTTGAGTGGATGGTAATGTCATTCGTCCCTTCCAATGCTCCTAACACGTTTATGAGGCTTATGATTCAGGTATTTGGTCCCTTCATTGGAAAGTTCTTATTTGTTTATTTTTATAGTATCTTGATCTATAGTACTAAGGAGGAGTTGCACCTCTTACCTAAAAAAAAAGCAGGTGTATCAGAGGACTCGAAAAGTGCTCATTTATGACAGATTCAGTTTTATTCCTTGGACATGTTGTTTCGAACGATGAACTATCAATAGATGAGTCTAAGGTAGCAAAAGTAGGTGATTGGCCTATGCCTACCACTATCACCGAAGTCTGTTATTTTCATGGGATGGTTTTATTCTATGAAGTTCATCTATACCTTAAGTACTATCATGACTCCTATTACATATTATATGAAGGGAAAAACATTTTGTTGGACTCCTGAATCAACTTATGCATTTGAAGAGATTAAGGTAACTGACCACCGTACCTATTGTGGTTCTACCTAATTTTTCTATAGGGTTTGAAAAATATTTCGATGCATCCGGATTGGGTAATAGAGTTGTGGTCAGCCAAAGGGGACGACATGTGGCCTACTTTAGTGAGAAGTTAAGTGGGACCAAACTCAACTACAACACTTATTGACAAAGAGTTTTATGTAATGGTGCGGGCCTTGAAGCACTGAATTTCTTACTTGGTCTATAACGATTTTGTACTAGATAATGATCATGATGCCTTGAAGCAACTATGTAGTCAAGAGAAACGCTCTTCACGTCACACGCGATGGGCGACGTTTACCCAAAACATTACTTTTTCTATGAAGCACACTTCAAGGACAGTTAACCGCGTAGCAGAAAAATTATGATGATTATTATGGAATGCGAGGTTGTGGGGTTTGAGATGATGAAGGATCTATTGGATACCGATCCATATTTTGGTCGTATTCCAGAGGACGTCGGATATCTTTAAGAAAATAGTTTGTAGTGAGCAACGAATACATCTTTAAAGGTAACCTACTATGTATTCCTAAGGGCAGTTTAACACTGCTCATTATATAAGAAAAACAGTGAGGGGCATGGTGGTCGAGATCAAACCCTTAATTCTATATCTCACTAGTTATTCTAATCGCATGTGATGAGAGATGTTATTCGTTTGGTGACTCGGTGTCGGGTTTGTCAAATGGTGAAGGGAACGACCTACAATGCTGGTCTATACTTACCACTGCCTATACTGGAGGGACCATGGTGATGTGTGAGCATGGATGTTTTCTCTAGATTATCAAAAACGTGGATAGGTAACAATTCTATTTTTTTATTTTTGATAGATTTTTAAAGATGGATCACTTTATTGCATGCAGACAGATGGGTAGACAGAGGTAACCAATTGAAGATTTGGCAGCATGTTGCACATAAAGGTGACTGAGAACTTGAAAGCGTGAGATTCTCACCTTTATCATGTTGAGTTCACATATAACACGCACCACAAGAGAAGTATTAGGCATAATTTGTTTATGGTATTTTATGATTATAACCCACAGGGTCCTCTCGCTTCGGCATTGCCAACTTTTGACAATATCTAGACAGGTTCGAGACCATCATCGCTGATCTATGGGAGATCCATGAGAACACAAGAAATCACCTCGAGGAAACAACTCAGAAGTACAAGGTTACCGCAGATAAGAAGCGTCGACCGATGAAGTTTGCAGTGGGGTATTTTGTATGGGCTGTTTTGACCAGGGATTATTATCATGTCCATGAGTATAATCAACTAGCAGCATTGATGGTGGGTCCGTTTGAAATGGTTGAGAAGATTAACCCCAATGCATACAAGTTAAAGCTACCCAGCCACATAAGAACCCACGACGTCTTCAACGTGAAGTATCTGGTGCCTTTTACTAACGCCCGCGATGATGATGAATATGAGAATTTGTGGGAGAATTTTTCCCACGAATGAGAGGATGATGTAGTTGCACAAGTCCACGACTATATGGTTCTTTTGGACAAACGGAAACATGCCTTATTTGGGGTTCTGTTATCATATTTAGGCATTGCGACTCCTCAAAACGAGTGTATTGCGAAGCCCAACAACTTTCGGGAGAATCATAGGGAAAATCTTGATGATGAAGTTCATGCACAAAATTCTAACGTATACGGCTTCATTTAGCTGTTGTCGTATTTTTTCAACATAAGTATATTTTTGTTGAATTTATTTTAAATACATAGACAACTTCTATTGCTTTGAAATTGGGTTAGAGTTCATTGTAATATGCGGAGATCATTCTTTAAATTTTGTGTAGGGTTTCGAGCACTTCTCTAAAAAGTCTCTCAAACCCTACTCTAATACATATTTGAATTCATTAAAGGTAGAAGATTATTTCTCTAATTTAGAGTTTCACCTACTGTTTTTAGTTCTCATGGCCGTCCGTTCTTTTTTCTAATATCACCACCACGACACAAGTTGTTAAACATGTAGATTTGATTCATTTGTAGTTTTTGTTAGTTATGAGGTTGTCAGCTGGAGCGTAACAAGTACTTATAGACTCTGAACTAAAAGCTAGAGAAACTATGTTAGCCAAGTGAGAGTTGTAAGGGAATTGAAGAAAAAAATATTACTTAAATTTATGTGTAATGTATATCTCAAAAATTTCTACAACCATTACACTGAATTTATACTCCTCGTTATAGTAATGAGAGTTTGTTACACTAGTTTAACAATATTTTCACATATAGTTACATTTCGTGTGCGTTTAAATTTTAAAATATAAATTATTATGAGGAGGCCAACAAGTCAAGTAGATAAAGGTGCTTGGGCTTGAATGGATACATAGATTTTGCCCCGTTCTTGACCCGGTGTATAAAACAATTCCTTTTTCAGATAAGACTTAAACCAGCTGAAACCTTTCCTCTTCTAACTCAAAACTCTACCCACAATCACCTTCTTCTCACAATCGCCTTCTTCCTCTTTGTCATGGTTTCTGGTAGAGGTCTTCGTACACGCTTGTCCTGGTCTATCAGTCAGGTCTTTTTTTTTTCGTTCGCTTTTTCACTTCTTCGGTAAAGGTAGCCAATGATAATTCTATTTACAGTTCCCAGGTCATAATGGTATATTTATTCTTATGACGAATACAAAGGCGGGAATAAAAAAAAGAATACCGGTGGATAAAAATCGGAAGGAACGGTCATGTCAGAAGTCTTGCTCGTTAAAGGAGAGTTCATTTGTTACGAACGACGACTCCAGGCGTCAGCGTCAGCGTCCAGTATTAAATTTTTTATGGTTTCCGTGTTACCCCGAAATTGTTATCGAGAAAAAATCAAGCTACAATATTTGAAAATTTAAGGCCGAGTGGAAATTAAAATATTAAGTTTTTTTTGTAGTTGGCTGATACTTTGGATTAAACTAGTTCGAGTTTCAACAATAGGCTCAAATTTAAGCCATAAAAAATTGTTACACCCTTTTCAAGAAGTATGGAAGCTAGAAAAATTATTACACCCAGTTCAAGTATGGAAACTAGATTTTAAAAAATTATTAGTTAATGCGTCTAGATTAGTGTATGAATCTTACAACCATACCCAACTAACACTAAGTTTATATTTAATTAAAGGATATAAAGAAACTTTTGAACACACCTAGAAAAAAATAATTTTTGTCCAAAATTCTTTCAAGTTTACATAGTGAACTACAACCTTCTAGTATTTTTTATGGGGAAAAGTACCCATACATATTTTTTTCAAGTATGTAATCTCAAATAAGTATTCAAATATGAGATCTTTAGACTAGTACTAAGAAGTCAATACTTTTACCAAATTAGTCCTAATACTAGAAGAAAGAGAAAGTAAGTTATTATTATTATAATTTTTACTTTCCCCTCAAATCCCAAAAACTTTTAGAAACTGAAAAGACAATAGGAGAAAGTCAGAGAAGAAGTTGAACCTAAAAGCAATTTGTCCACCGTCTCGTTTTGAGCGAACAAACTCCGGCGAGTGTGAGGGAACAAACTCCGGCGAGTGGAGAAAGATCGCACGTGCGAAGCGATCGGCGAACTACAGGACAACCGGGGAACTACAAAGAAGTTGAACGTAAAAGCAGTCTGTCCACCATCTGTTTTTTACGTCGTCGGAAGCAAGAACAGCCGGGGAACTACAGTTAAGGTTCGAATTAAACATCTTTTCTTAATCGTGTTTAGTCGACTGCATTATGGATGAAATTGTATTAACCATTTTAGTTCGATAAGTGGCTTATCGGTTCAGTACTTTGGTTAGATTTTCTGGCCGTTAAGAAGACGAGATATGGGTAGTTCTTAGGTGTTTCACTGTAGGTCGTTTAGTGTCTCGCGTCAGGGCTTGGACTGTGGCAAGTTGTAGGTGTTTTACAGTGGTTTGCTTTAGTGTCTCGCATCAGGGACTATACTGTGGCTAGTTGGTAGGGGGTTTGCAACAGTTTGTTATAGTGTATCGCGTCAGAGAGTGAAAATGGGGTTGGTTTTTGTGGGTTTCCAGTAGTTTGGTATAGTGAGTCGCGTCAAGGGCATAAGTGTGGGTAATTTTTAGGCGGTTGACAGTTGTTCGTGTGTGTATCGCGTCTAGTGTTGGAATGCATTGTATGGGGAGTAGTTGTGGGGTACATCTAGCGTGATAGTCATGCTAGATTGGAAACCGGATAGTTGTGGGGTTCATCTAGGGTGTATCGCGTCTAGTGTATGAATGCTTCGTAGTGGCAGTAGTTTAGGTGTGCGTCTCGCGTATGGGGGGTGCTAGATTGGGATATGTTTTGGAAGTTTGCATCGCGCTTGAGTCTATGTTGTGTCTCGCGTGAGGTGTGGTAAGAGTTGTAATTAGCGAACTTAGTTAAAGGTAACACGCGTGAGATGTAGTGAATATGTCGAGTTATAGGGTCAGTCGTTGTGGCTAGATCATGGGTCGTTGGGGCGTATCGGGCGTATCGGGCGCAACATTTTGTGTCTATCACGCGTTGTGTTTGTTGACTCATTCATAACTCTACGAGGACATATGCATTGCTAAAATCTGATATGGGAGTTCTTTTGTGCGCACAGGTTCTGCTATGGGCAAAGGTACTTTTTACAGGTCTAGTTTGGTAAGCATATTAAATTTGCTGCAGAAAGACATAGTGGCTGAGGAGCATATCGAGGCTACAAAGAACACGCCATTCTATACTTTGCTTAAAACTTCCTTCATGCTAAGGAACGAAGATCTGCCAAAGAAGAGGTTTAACAAAATTATAGAGCAGATTATAAAGAGATAATCTGTAAAGAATGGGTGTTTTAGAATAGGCGCGAAATTAATGACTATGATTGGTCAGGAGCACTTGTTGAGAAGCTGACGAAGTCTATGGTTAATATTTTGGAGAAAGGGACCCCAGATCACGTCATCGACTGCGTAGCACTATTATTGGTGTGTATGGAACTATTAGTTTATTATTTTGTTCTCTAATCGAAGTTATACTAGTGTGCCTTTTTTTCCAGCCCTTCATAATGGAGTAGGCCACATTAGGGGCAGATCTGGTAAGGCCAAACATGATACCTAGGTGCTACAAATGGTGGAGGCTTGAGTGCAAGGAGTCCACTATTGCGCTTGTTAAGAGGCTGAGGAAGCTGGCAGATGATGAGGGCCGTTTAATATTGTCTTTATATTGAATCGGGCTAGGCATAAATGCTCACTAGCACGATTACGTATTGACTATGAAGCACTCTCTCGCGCGATATGGATTAGCAACCAATATCCTGTAGGTTGCACGATTCGTGTGAGAGTCTCGCGCCAAATGCGGGAACAGGTTAAAAACCCAACAACAACGTCTGCACTGCATGCATCGCGTCAGATATTGTTGGTGGCTGAACGAATCGCATTGCATCTATAAAGTGACTCGCACATGAATCAGATGGTTGTATAATACCCATTGCGAGATGTGTACTTAGTCATAACATGATTCGCTTCATAAAGATACTTCATTAAAATAGTTCGTGTCTTAAACGTGCGTGTGCGCTGTTTGTTTGAACATACTTGTTGTGTGTTGCAGGTGTTGGAAGGAGAGGTCAAGTTAACTGAAGCTGAAGAAATGGCCCTCTGGTCGGGGGAGACTGGGGCAGGGTCTGTTAGGAAGTTGACAAGCAAAAGGAAAAAGAGGATGATCACTAGAAGAGGGAAGTGGGGCAAGTATTGTAGTGGAGGGAAAACAAATAAGATGGAGATTGGAGAGGGATCTAGAATAGCTGAATACCGGAATGTGGATGAGGATTATGGGCAACAACTGCAGGGGTGGATGGATCAAAATAAAAATACACCCGATAAAAGGGGTAGCTCAAGTACTCGGACGAAGAGGATGAAAGTTTACAAGGCAAGCGTTTGTAATATATTATTTAAGAGGCTGAAATCTGTTAAGAAGAAAACCAGTGGAAAATACAGATAGTCGGTTAGAACACAAAAGGCTTAAGATTTCTCTTGCACGAAAGAATCGACAAGTAAGTTGTTTAATAGGTTGAACATTTTAATGATGCATTTTAAATACTTTCGCTAATACTTGTTGAATTTCACCACAGATTGAAGAACTCCAAAGGGAGGTTGCTTTGTTGACTTTGAAGCTTCAAGAACAAGCTGATAAAGGTAACGAAGATGATGAAGAGGTTGCTGGGGTTAATGAAGCACTAGAGAAGGTTTGTGTACTACCTTTCTGTTCGGTAGAAGAGGAGTCACCAGTGAAAAGAGTAGATGTATCAGTAACAGTGGATGAGGTTCCTAAAACCATAGTTTATGTCTCAAGAAAACACGGGTTCAAAAATTTAAAGTTAGAAGGACAGAAAAACCTGATATAGAAGAAGAAGTTATAGAGGGTTATACACCTGACGATAATGAAGAAGACGCACACGAGGGGGTAGAAGATGGAGGTGAAAAGGATGAGGAAAATAATGAATGTGGAGCTGCTGATGGACCGAACGATGTTCATGAGACATCGGTGGAGGGGCAGGTAAATGAAAAAACTTTGTATGTTTTGGGAGTTGACAACTGCAGGCTTGTCGAGGCCATGAATGAGGCAGATATTGGTGGGTGATGTGATCCTAGATGACACAATGAGCTTAGAACACGGAAATGTGCAAGAACCAGATGAACAACTTGAAAAAGAAGATGAGCTTGAAGTTGAAGATATTCTTATTTTACCGGCTGGTCCAACAACTCGATCAAGAGCAAAACAATTTAACAAAGCTGATTGAGGATTGCTTAATCAACTAGAGAATCCACGTGATCAGAACATCAAGTATGAAGGTAAAAGCTTGTCAAACCACTTTGGTCTTGATTCAAGCTAATTGATTTCAACAAATGAGAAAATGTCTCGATTGTACTTTTTTCCCTTGTTCAAGTTTTGTCCCAATGGGTTTTCTTGATAAGCTTTTTAATAAGGCAATTGTTTCACTTTACCATTGCCCATTTGTTGAAATAAAAGCCCAAGGCCCATCTACACCAAAAGCCACGTCCTTGGAGGAGGGAAGGGTCTGATTTCCAGCTTATATTATTAATACTTTGTATTTTCAATATTAAAGCAATTTGTTTCCAAGAAAAGCCTTAATTGTTTTAGAGGCATGCATTGTGTTTCCAAGAACAGCCTTGATTGTGTTCAAGGCTAGTTCTTTCTCCTATAAAAACTATGTACTTAGAATTCTAATGGTTAGACTATCTTTGATTCTGAAAAAACTTCTTAAGTTTTACTCTTCTCTTGTTGGTGTGTAATATCCACAAGAAAACCTGTTCTTCATTTGGTGCGTCATATCCAAAGGAAGATCAGTTGGAATATCAAAGGCCTTTCCACAACCTTTGTGTGACCTATCGATCCACATCCTTAAACTTGAATCCTTTTGGGTTCCTGGTTGCAAAGTTATCCATATCCCATTTCAGAGTGCCGATTCTAGGAGGAGTTTATCAAGTGGTATCAGAGCAACATTCTGAAAGTTGGGTATTCTCTTTCTTATTAATTTTTCTCCATCTATTTTATATTATCAGTTTGTTTGTGAAGATTTGAGTGTTAGTGTGATGATTTCATTTTGAATCACGAAATTCTGATATGTTTCACCCTAGTTATAGTTGTTTGAGATTTAAAATCGTAGACAATCGTTTTTAGGTGCTGTTGTGAAACTTACCTCTTAATATTCTTAGGAAAATAGATTTGGATATGTTTTATGGTTTTAAATAAATTGAAGAACTTTCCAAGGACTTGTTGCTGGTGATTTGTTTTTGTTTTGTTTTGTAGAAAAGGATGTCTAATTCAAATGATGCAGAAAACCGTAACTTCAATAACAACAAGCTTCTATCAAACACTGACCACGAGCGGAACCGTTCACGACAAACGAATCCAAGAAGAAACCGTGAACTACCTGAACGATTCAGAAATGAAGTCGCTGATGCATATTATGAACGCATGAGAAACTCGTCTCGAAACAGCCATAGAAGGCACCATGGACGTACAAGAGAGGACAACGAATGTATGCATGACAATCTTGGAGGTCTCAAGATTAAGATTCCACCATTCCATGGAAAAAACGATCCAGATGCCTATTTGGAATGGGAAAAGAAGATTGAACTCGTTTTCAACGTTCAACACTACACGGAGACCAATCGACTAAGAATTGCTGCTACTGAATTTTATGATTATGCTCTTAGTTGGTGGGATCAACTAGTTACCTCACGAAGGCGTAATGGGGAACATCCTATATAATCATGGGCAGAAATGAAAGCCATTATGCGGAAGAGGTTTGTTCCTAGTCATTACCACCGTGAGCTGCATCTAAAGCTGAGGAGATTAACACAAGGAATCCGATCTGTTGAAGAGTATTATCAAGAAATGGAGACCTTAATGTTGCGAGCTGATATTTCAGAGGATAGAGAGGCAACAATGTCAAGGTTTCTTGGGGGTTTAAATATAGAAATTCAAGACAGATTGGAAACTCGGTATTATGTTGAACTAGAAGAGATGCTACACAAAGCTTTGCTATTTGAACAACAAGTTAAAAGAAAGAACTCCTCAAGATCAAGTAACGGTTCAGGGGCAGTAACAATTTAAGCCAAGTTATTCAAAAGATGAGAAGACCAATTATCAGAAAGGAAGCTATGTAGAGGTGAACCAAAAATCTGGAACACCATTGTCTATTGATAACAAGGGCAAACCTAAAGAGGTTGCAATCAGAACTCGTGATGCTAAGTGTTTCAAGTGCAAAGGGATGGGACATTATGCTAATGAGTGTTCTAATAAGAAGATTATGACAATTCTAGATAATGAAGAAATAATTTCAGAGGAAGAAGAAATTGTCTCTGATTCTTCCAAAGAACACTTAGAGCGACCTGCTAAAGGAGATTTATTGGTAGCCAGAAGGTCTTTAAGCGTTCAAACAAAAGAAGAAGAACAAGAGCAAAGGGAGAATCTGTTTCACACTAGGTGTCTTGTTCAAGGGAAAGTTTGTAGCCTTATTATCGATGGAGGCAGTTGTACCAATGTGGCAAGTGAGTCTATGGTAAAGAAGCTTGGTTTAAAACGAAAAAGCATCCAGCACCTTACAAGCTTCAATGGCTTAACGACAATGGAGAAATGAAAGTTAACCACCAAGTAGAAGTTCCCTTAGCCATTGGTAAGTACGAAGATGAAGTTTTATGTGATGTTCTACCAATGGAGGCTAGTCCCATACTGTTAGGAAGGCCATGGCAATCTGATCGAAAGGTTATCCATGATGGATTCACTAATCGCCATACATTTGAGTTTCAAGGAAGAAAAACCACTCTAGTTCCCATGACTCCACGTGAAGTTTACCAAGATCAAAAGCATATGCTGAACAAGGAAAGTCGGGTAACTAAACATTCGAATTTCTATGCAAAATCTAGTGAGGTTAAGAAAGCATTATTCTCTAAGCAACCTATGTTACTTTTTGTGTTTAAGGAAACTCTTATGAGTTTAACTAATTTGACACCGGTGTTGCCGAGTGAGATGACTTCTCTCTTGCAGGAATTTGATGATGTATTCCCTGAAGACAATCCAAAGGGGCTTCCACCAATTAGAGGCATCGAACACCAAATAGATTTTGTACCTGGAGCCTCCCTTCCTAACAGACCTGCTTATAGAACTAATCCAGTGGAGACAAAAGAATTGCAAAGGCAAATCAGTGAACTGATGGAAAAAGGACATATCCGTGAAAGCATGAGTCCTTGTGCGGTACTAGTTCTACTTGTGCCCAAGAAAGATGGAAGCTGGAGAATGTGTGTTGATTGCAGAGCCATCAACAACATAACAGTAAAGTATCACCATCCTATAACTAGATTAGATGATATGTTAGATGAATTGCATGGTTCCAACATTTTTTCTAAGATTGATCTTAAAAGTGGTTATCACCAAATTAGGATGAAAGAAGGGGATGAGTGGAAAACTGCATTTAAAACTAAGCATGGACTATATGAATGGTTAATAATGCCATTTGGGCTGACTAATGCACCTAGTACATTCATGCGGTTAATGAATCATGTTCTAAGGGCTTATATAGGAGTTTTTGTTGTAGTATATTTCGATGACATCTTAATATACAGCAAGTGCTTAGAAGAACATGTTCAACATCTGAAATTGATATGAAGTGTACTTAGGAAGGAAAGTCTCTATGCTAATCTTAAGAAATGCACTTTTTGTACCGATAATCTTGTCTTTTTAGGTTTTGTTATAAGTGCAGATGGTATTAAGGTGGATGAGGAAAAGGTTAAGGCAATCCGTGAATGGCCAAGTCCAAAAACAGTTGGAGAATTGAGAAGCTTCCACGGCCTTGTAGGATTTTATAGGCGTTTTGTCAAAAGATTTCAGCACCTTAGCTGCACCACTCACTGAAATAATAAAGAAGGACGTTGGTTTCAAGTGGGAACAAGCTCAAGAAGAAGCATTTCAATCCTTAAAAGAGAAGCTTACTCATGCTCCTGTCTTGACGTTACTTGATTTTCTTAAAACTTTTGAGATTGAATGTGATGCTTCTGGAATTGGGATTGGAGCTATTTTGATGCAGGATAAAAAGCCCATAGCTTATTTCAGTGAAAAGCTTGGAGGAGCTACTCAAAACTATTCTACTTTTGACAAGGAGTTGTATGCCTTAGTTCGAGCTTTACAAGCATGGCAGCATTACTTGTGGCCAAAGGAGTTTGTCATACACACTGACCATGAATCTCTCAAACACCTAAAAGGTCAGCAAAAACTTAACAAAAGACACGCAAGGTGGATAGAATTTATTGAGACATTTCCATATGTCATCAAATACAAACAAGGTAAAGAAAATATTGTTGCTGATGCATTGTCCCGAAGGTATGCCTTAATCACTACTCTTGAAGCTAAGATTTTAGGATTTGATCATCTTAAGAGTTTATATGAAAATGATTCTGATTTTGGAAAGATGTATCAAGCATGTGAAAAGTTTGCTTCAGGGCGGTTCTATAGGCATGAAGGATTCTTATTCTTTGATAAACGTTTATGTGTGCCTAATTGTTCCATGAGAGATTTACTTGTTAGAGAAGCCCATGGAGGAGGCTTAGTGGGACATTTTGGAATAGCTAAAACTCTCAAGGTAATGCTGGATCACTTCTATTGGCCATATATGAGGAGGGATGTTGAAAGAATCTGTGACAGATGTGCTACTTGCAAACAAGCCAAATCTAAGGTTCAATCCCATGGTTTGTATACTCCTTTACCTATTCCTACGCATCCTTGGAATGATATATCTATGCACTTTATAGTTGGATTGCCTAGGACTAGAATTGGTAAGCATTCAATTTTTGTGGTTGTTGATCGATTCTCTAAAATGGCACACTTTGTTGCTTGTCACAAAACTGATGATGCCTTGCACATTGCTAATCTGTTCTTTAAAGAGATAGTTCGTTTGCATGGCATGCCTAGGACGATAGTTTCAGATAGGGACACTAAGTTTCTAAGTTACTTTTGGAAAACTTTGTGGTCTAAGTTAGGGACTAAGCTTTTATTTTCCACTACATGTCACCCACAAACTGATGGACAAACAGAAGTAGTAAATAGGACTTTGTCCACTCTTCTACGTGCATTAATTAAAAAAAAACTTGAAAAGTTGGGAAGAATGTTTGCCGCATGTTGAATTTGCATACAATCATTCTATGTATTCTGCTTCTAAGTACTCTCCTTTTCAAATTGTTTATGGATTTAACCCAATATCTCCTTTGGATCTAATTCCTTTTCCTTTGAGTGAAAGAACTAGCATAGATGGGAAAAAGAAAGATGAACTTGTAAAACAGATCCATGATGATGCAAGGAAAAACATTGAAAAGAAAACTGAGCAATATGTCAAACAAGCAAACAAGGGAAGACGTGAGAAAGTTTTTGAGGTTGGAGATCAAGTATGGGTGCACTTAAGAGAGGAAATATTTCCAGAAGAGAGGAAGTCAAAATTGATGCCTACAATTGATGGACCATTTGAAGTAGCAAAAAAGATCAACAATAATGCGTATCAACTTGACCTACGAGGTAAGTATAAAGTGAGTCCTACCTTTAATGTTTCTGATTTGGTTCCTTTTATCGCAGATGAAATGGATTTGAGGTCAAATCCTTTTCAAGTGGGAGAGGATGATGTGATCCTAGATGGCACAAAGAGCCTTAAACATAGAAATGTGCAAGAACCAGATGAACAACTTGAAAAAGAAGATGAGCTTGAAGTTGAAGATATTCTTATTTTACCGGCTGGTCCAACAACTCGATCAAGAGCAAAACAATTTAACAAAGCTGTTGGAGGATTGCTTAATCAACTAGAGAATCCACGTGATCAAAACTACAAGTATGGTGGAAAAGCTTGTAAAACCACTTTGGTCTTGATTCAAGCTAATTGATTTCAACAAATGAGAAAGTGTCTCGATTGTACTCTTTTTCCCTTGTTCAAGTTTTGTCCCAATGGGTTTTCTTGACAAGGTTTTTAATGAGGCAAATGTTTCACTTCACCATTGCCCATTTGTTGAAATAAAAGCCCAAGGTCCATCTACACCAAAAGCCACGTCCTTGGAATAGGGAAGGGTCTGATTTCCAGCTTATATCATTAATACTTTGTATTTTCAATATTAAAGCATTTTGTTTCCAAGAAAAGCCTTAATTGTTTTAAAGGTATGCATTATGTTTCCAAGAACAGCCTTAATTGTGTTCAAGGCTAGTTCTTTTTCCTATAAAAACTATGTACTCAGAATTCTAATGGTTAGACTATCTTTGATTCTGAAAAAACTTCTTAAGTTTTACTCTTCTCTTGTTGGTGTGTAATATCCACAAGAAAACCTGTTCTTCATTTGGTGTGTCATATCCAAAGGAAGATCAGTTGGAATATCAAAGGCCTTTCCACAACCTTTGTGTGACCTATCGATCCACATCCTTTGATCCTTGAATCCTTTTGGGTTCTTGGTTGCAAAGTTATCCCTATCCCATTTCAGAGTGCCGATTCTAGGAGGAGTTTATCAAGTGGTATCAGAGCAACAATGTCAAGGTTTCTTGGGGGTTTAAATAGAGAAATTCAAGATAGATTGGAAACTCAGTATTATGTTGAACTAGAAGAGATGCTACACAAAGCTTTGCTGTGGATACAAAGTTAGAGCTGCTAGAGAGATTCCACAGCAAGATAAAGATTCGCTTGACTGTGAAGTGTTCGTCTGTCAGTATGTCAAAGACATTATCCAGCACGGGTTTATAGGGAATGAATATAGCAAGTGTATGACAGCTCATGCACGCGCAAAATTTTTTAACCACTTCTTGAATGATAAGAATACTAATATTAGGGCTTCAGATGTCTAGCACTTAGTGTTGTACGTGACTTGCGCGACATTAGTATGTTAGATAGCTCTGTATGTTGTACGTGACTCGCGTCACAGTTGTAATTTAACTAGCATGATATGTTTTTTGTGAATCGCGCCACAGTTGTAGGTTAACGCGCACAGTATGTCGTATGTAACTCGCGCCAGAGTTGTAAAGTTACTACCAATGTATGTTATGTGTGAATCGCGCAACATTTGTAAGTTAAAAAGCTCTGTGTGTTTGATGTGACTCGCGCCACCGTGTTGAGCTAACTAGCTCTATATGTTGTTTGTGACTCGCGCCACAATGGCAAGTTGACTAGCACTGTATGCTGCATGTCTGTCGCGCAACAATTTCTTTTTTTGCCTCCTATGACGCGTGACACTATGTGCATGTTTGTCGGACTATCACACGTGTTACATTTGTAACACAGCAACGTTGAATGTTTTATGCCGCGAGTTACGCATGTTAGCTCGTTACCTAATACGTGTGATGATAAACACATTCAACTCCCGCCAAAAATGATTTATGCATTGATATTGTCCCGCCAAAAACTAACCTAATAAATATTACCCGCCTAGTTACCCACCAAGTATTTCGCCCTTATGTATATCTCCACAAAACTAAACATAGTATACACTGAAACAATTAACACACTCCAAATATGAAATAAGTATGAGTTGGTGCATCGATGAAGACCAACACTTGCTTCAAGCCGTGAAGTACGTGAAGACAACAAGCTCAGATGAAGCGGCACACGTTTTTTCGATCAAGTGTTATGCAAGATGTACTTTGACTATGGGAGGATTGGATTCGTCAGCCCCCACGTTCGCACACGAGAAAAAGTCGCTGCGAGGTACAACGAATTGAAATCCGAACCTTTGCTACGTCTTTATGATCTTTGTCTAGCTTTGCGCTTAGAAGCAGGAAACTTATGGGAGTGGGAAGATAATGATGGATATCAAGCGATATGATTATGTACTTAAAGGAATTGATTGCACAGAGAGAAGATGCTATTGTTAATTGTTCACCGGTTAGATCTTAACCGTGGTTGTTGAATGAAGGCTTTATTTTTCACGACGTCAAGGATGTAACTTTATTCGAAGAACAATGTAGTCTTTAAATTAGAAGTAATGTAATATATTTGGGTAATGATAAGAATGTTTGAAATTTTGGTTAGTGTATATGTTCATCAATTGGTTACAATTTGTGATTCCCTAAATGTGTCTCCACCATTACGAACGTTGCCAGTTTCGCGCATGGTAAGGGAAGAAGTTCCCATCATGTTGAGGGCCAATCAAACGCAGCTATAGTTATATTACGGTTCCATCTAGCGCAATATTAGTGATAATCTCGCGTCCTATGAATAACTCATCTAGCATCATATAATAGTTACAGCTAGCGTCATAATACGTGCACGTCTAGCGTCGTATAACGGTTACATCTAGCGTCATATTACGTGAAAGTCTAACATTATATAACAGCAACATCTAGTGTCATAATACGTGCACCTCTAGCGTCATTAGACGTGGATATCTAGATACATATGATATGTTAATTTAGCGTGATATGATGTGTCTATTTTCCTCCATCCAGGGGCTTATGAACATAACATCTCGCGTCACATTCGTCCATCTAGCGTTGTAGATAACGAATATGACGGGGTAATTCAATTTTCATCTATCTATCGTCTTACGAAGCAAACATCTCGCGTGGTGTCCATTATCATCCATATATCGTCTAATGAACCACACACTTCGCGTGAGATTAAACCATCTAGCATTGTACAACTCGAATGTCTCGCGTTGTGTTCCTTTTCATCACTCTAGCGTGACATGAACTGAACATGTCGCGTGCTATTTCATGGGGGTTATTTTTTAGTTTGCAACTAATAGAGCGCAAGCAGCGGGGTAATGGACACATTTATGTATATTTAATTTAACTAATAAACTTGACCAAGTTACATTATTCAGCTAACCTAGTTCAAATATTCACTTGTTTATAATGTACTTAATTAAGTATATATTATATAGCCAAACGTAAATTGAATAATAATAAACTTTAAAAAATCAATAATTATAATTAATCAATAAGAGGAGAGCTGTAAAATACTTGGGTAGCACTACCCGTTGGTTATCGTGATTTAAATTTAAATCGCGTCCTAATTAGTGGCTACTGAAAAGACAATGGGATGTCTTTTCACTAATTGTATTGGGTTTATTAATGAACGATGTGACTTGGATAACTAAAGCACTCATTGCACGTACATTAAATGCTCACTAGGGTACTCGTTGTTTTCGAAATTATATAAATAAGCGTCTCGCGTTTGCTTGCATGCTTATACATCAGACTATTACAATTGTAAAACCGTTTAAATTCTATAGAAAACCAAAACTCGACGATGAGCGGTTCAGACGACTCCTACGGAAATCAGGGTTCTGACGCTACTTTTTCCGACGTGAGTTGTCGCTACTCGAACTACAAGCGGGAGACTACCACCGAGTACTCTTCTGACGCTGAGTCTAATCCTTTCTCTCTCTCGCTTTCACCAACGATTGAGTATTCGTCTAAGTACTCCCTGTCGTGGCCGGACAAGGATTCCGACATCGACTGGTATCCTAAACGACGTAGGATACTGAAGAACAAGAAGACGAAGACGGGCATGAGGAAGATAACTCCTAGGAAGTCTTCGAAGGACTCATCAGACAATTCTTACTGGGGGGAGGAAATGGACGACGAGGATGAAGAGGAGGAGGAGGATAAAGAGACAGACGAGGACTCTAACGATGAGGAGGACACATCTGAGGAGGGTAACTCTTCAGATTATTAAAATATGCTTGGGTTGTCTCAAACTGTAGTTGTTTTTTGTGCTTTTAACTGGTAAACCCTTTTGGATTTGGTTGTTTTTTTTATTAGGGTTTAGTATATGGGCATGGGTAGGCCCTCTGTTATCCATATGTATTAAACTTGTCTTTATTCACTCCTTTTGCAATGTTAAAATTACCAATGGATCTGATTGTGTGTTTCAATAGTTTGATAGTGTATGTGACACCCTCCAATTGAAAAACAGAAAGCAGTAGAGATGCATAGAAAATTCATTCATCACGCATTGTAAATCCTACATGATTCGTGCTTAGGAAGAGTAAAACTGAGTTACACATAATATAGTAGAGATGAATAAGGTGACTAGTCATGCAGTAAGTATCCTCAATGAGTCGCGTAACATTGGCACCATAATGTTAGTCACACAATCCATAATCAGAAAGATGCATATGTGAAAGTGCCACGTGACTAGCGTCAACATACAGGAGCATCTCGCATGACGCATACTAGGCACAACTAATCTAGCATCGTATAAAACTTATGTCGCGCGCGGCGTAACATATACACGTCTAGCGTTACGGTTCAGTAACGTCTAGCGTGATTTAAGTCAACTCCAACTAATCTATAGAGAACAGATGAAAAATTCCATGTCATTAAAGGGTATGAAGTGAAAGAGTTTAGAGCGTCATAGCATTTACACATCTCGCGTAATATCATAGCTGCGTCTTCGGTAGTATACGTAATTCTATTATAATTGCAAAACGTCAACGCATCTAGCGTCATATCTCAGTAATAACTCGCGCAACTTGTTAAAGTGCAACATGACTAGCGTCATATCTAAGTAGTAACTCGCGTGATGCAATTCAAGCACAACTAAACTAACGTCGTATAATACTAACAGTTAAGGGTATGGGTGTGCGTCTCGCGTATGGGGTGTGCTAGATTTGGATATGTTTTGGAATTGTGTATCACGCTCGAGTCTTTATCTTGTATCGCACGAGGGGTGGTGAGAGTTGTAATTAGCCATATCAGTTAAGGGTAACACGCGCGACATGTAGTGAATATGTCGCGTTATAGTGTTGGTCGTTGTGGCTGGAGCATGGGTCTCTGGCGTTTATCTCGCGCGACTTTTTTGGTCTATAACACGTTGTGTTTGTTGGCTCTTTTATGTTGGGTTTATAACGAGTTCTAGCGTATCTAATGTCATATTACGCAAGCATCTCGCGCGAGGATGGCCAAACACAACTAATCTAGCGTGATATAATACTAACAACTCGCGTTAAGTACTACGATCAAAGCGTCTAGCATCATAGGTCAGTAACGTCTACCGTGATCCAAGCAAAGTTCAACTAATCTAGCATATCATATGAAACCTTCTATGTTATTAAAGCGTATCAACTGAAAAAGTTTGGGGGAAAGGAGGGAGAAAGATACAGAACAAGTGGAATCAAGTTAATACATACTAAAGAAAACAAATGAAAGCAAAATAAGATTTCGACGGGGAGCTCATAATGTGATATCACAAGTCCTTCGGTTGAGTCCAAATTTAAAGCAACGGCCACAGGGCAAGTGGGTAGGTGATACTTCTCCTCTGGATGGAATCCTCGTCTTCCTTGGCCTTCCAGCTCGCCTTTTTACGTTAGGAGGTAGAACAACAGGTCCTTCAGATTGGTTAGATGATAAACTTTCACCATAGTCAGTTATTGCAGGTATGCTAAACGAATAGATGGATCTATAATTACTTACAATGTAGAAAGGTTCTACCAACGTCATAGGATCTTCGTTCACGGATGTTATTGCAGCCAATGAGTGAGCACATGGAAAATATTATTGCTGCCATGAACCACACGAACACTTAAACTGCTTAAACTGCTTCTCATATACGGGGCACAAATAACTGTTCCAGCTTAGCCCTTCTGAATAACGTCTAGAAATCTGAGTCATTAGCATAACTCTAATCTTGTCTATCATTTCAACAATTGGTAGATTGCAAAACTTTTTAATCTGATTGTTAAAGGATTCGGCAACAGATGATGCCATTGCCCCGTAACGTTTGCCAATGACGAATGGCTGGGCGTACTTATCGGGAGGTAAATTCTCGATGAAAGCCTTAACATTTTTACCAGCTCTACTTAAAAACTTGGAAAGTCTCTCATCAAAAAGTTCAACTGTTGGAGCGTAAGCACAACTTTTGAATCGCTTCAACATTTTCTTCTTAAACTCGCGGTTGGTGTTTTCAAGAGCTGTCTTCAAATTATTAACAGTAAGCATGAAAGCAGTTTGGGTAAACAACAGAAACAACATTAATAATACCAGAATGTCTGTCGGAAATAAAAGTGATTTGACGGTTTAACAAATGAGATTTTAGACATTCCATGAACCACATCCAGTTATCGGAATCTTCACCACCGAAAATACCAAAAGCAACTGGAAAAGTGCCTGCAATATGAAAATAGGTTTAGGGAGTCTGTAATACAAAGATATATGTATTAATTAAGGCACGATTGTTAGTAGGCAGCTTTCATCTCGCACGATACGGTGCATATAATATACAACGTATCGCGCGTGGGTAACTATAATCAAACTACAAATCGCGCGATTGTTTAGGATGGTAAAAATCGGTACATCGCGAATCGTTAACATAGAAAAAGGGTGAGGTCAACTCGCGTCATATGCACGCTATTTATCAGATGATGAGATACGCATTATTCTATCTTATTAGCACGAATATAGATCTACATTTACAAGAAGGTCTAAAACTCACCGTTATTGCCGTCCTTGGCCACTGCAGATAGCAAAACACCACGATGTTTGCCGTTTAAATGGGTACTGTCCACGTACAGCAATGGTCGACATGAGTGAAAGCCTTGAATGCATAATTCGAAAGCCACAAAACACCTCCTGAAGACATTCCCCAAACCAACCTCCAAATGACAATCCGTAGTAATATCTCGACTTTTTAATCTTCTAAAATATGCATTTAGCAACCCAAACGAAGTATTACTGTCTCCAAAAACTTCCTGCTCGCCTTCTCTAACGCATTCCACGATAAACGATAGGAAATATCTAAACCATAGTCTTGTTTGACAGAAGACTGAATAGTTTTTGCTGTTAAAGAATGACTTGTCCTAATTGATTCGGGTATTTCATCCGCGATTAAATCAGACGTCAAATGCCTACTTTTTTTCTTCGAAAATACAAGGCTACATGAATGGGTGTTGGCAAAGCGCTTGATCATCATGAAACCAGTGCTAGAATCTATTGATGCATACAGTCGCCATTTACAAACTAATGACACAGTAAGCAGTGATCTTAGTGGATGTATTATGCATATACTTGAAAGCAAAACCAAGCTCTAAAGCATATCGGCTTAAAGATAACTTTAAACCGGAGGCACCATCAGTGAATGTCTGACCAGCTCCTGTGATAGCATCAACCCAACCCGTAGTGGCAAGATGTCGTTTTTATGCTGCGAACCGATTAAACCACTACTACTCTCCCCGCTTAATAACTGATCATCACAGGGGGTCTATAAAGCTTACGGTAGGCTGTTTACCAATGTCATGCGCAACTGTTTCAACTACTCATTGTTCTATAAAGAAGCTAACGCTTTTCAGACGCTCCACATCAAGATAAACAGTTAAACCAATGAAATTAGTCTCGTTAGTAAACAAGCAGTATTTTTCACCGCCACGGGAGTAGGAAATAGTGTAGCAACCCTTAACCAGATCATCCCATCTACCTTCAATATATTTTTCAACATATTCAAAGTTTTCAAACGCGCTAAAAGGAACGATTGAGGTTTGGTTCAAATATTTAAAAATACAAACTTTTTGCTTAGACATCTAGTAGGCTGCAAATGATAAACAAAATTAGGCTACGTAAGGGTGCTGCCATAAATCGCGTCAGTCCAAGCGTGACTTGAGATGTTAACTGCTAGGGTGACTCGTGTTGTCGTATCTACTGTAACTCGCGCGACACCGAGATGTGAATCGTGTTAGATAACAAGGAATAATAATACGTTATGCACTTACGCGATATAGATTCTATTTACCTTCTATATGACTCGCGTAGTAAATATGAAGATTTGAGTCGCGCGTAACATGAACCTTCTATATGACTCGCGTTAGCTCCTCAAGGGGCAAACCTATATCGCTTCATTATTAAATTCAATTAAAAAAAACAACATCGCGCAAGTTGTAGGGTGCTGTAGGCTACAACTCGCGTACACAACTTTAACAGCTAAAACGCGCGAGATAGAGTATAAAGCTACATGCAACAGTAAACTACAGCTATCGTCTTCACCAACACAACAGGTAAGATATAAACGCCATTAAAGAACATGTACCAAATCTCGACTATGAAAAAACTTAAAAAAACTGGTTTCCACAAGGTCTAAACCTAAACAAGACTTTAATGTAAACAGAGTAAACTTGAAATCTTTGAAAACTAAAAAAACCAAGGAACTAACAAAACCCAGGAACTGACAAAAGTTGGAAAAAACACAGCTTTTACTCGTGAAAAGCATAACAAAAGTTGATAAAAGCTTACCTCTTTTATGATTTTGGAAATCAGTTTAAACAACGAGATTGATTGAAAATGGTTTCTTTTGAAAACTGTATAGGTTCATAACAACTTTTCAAAATAGCAGAGTAGGTTGTACTATTGAAAATTCAAAATTTGAATTGTGGTTCGAAAATAATCCGACACATTTGAGGGTATTTCAGGAAGGGAAATATTAGCTGGGTATTAAAAAGGAATTAGTTTGGTGAGATAGGTATTTAGTAGGCATAGAAAATAGTTGGAGTACTAGATGATAATAAGTTTGGTGAGAAGGTATTTAGTGTGACATTTCCCTTTTTATATGTTTATTTCCTAATTATACTGCTAATAGTAAAACTCAACACAAGCACTTGCTTTGTCTTATTCTATTTTGTAATTCTCCGGTTACTATAGTTATTTTATACTTGATCATTGTTATTTATGGAATCAACGACATTTGGCATAGTGGCAGGTTAACATTAGCAGCATACATTTTGTTCTTACAAACAATCCACAGGTAATGGTAGTAGTCACCCTAATCTCTGTATTGGTTTGTACTATCTGACAATTAATGGCACAAATCAGACATTTGTAACTCCACTAGTATCTTAACAAACCTCCAAGCACACTCATATAAACGGTTATGGATGTTTTATAATTTCAGATTCCTCTCATACATATCCGCCCTAGTTTCATCAAGAAATATATAATTATTTTTAGAAACTACTGCTGATAAGTCATTGCATCCAAGTTCTTCCTTTCAGCACGTAATGTTCATGGACTTTATTTCCAACGGATCCTCATAAAAACTTATTAGCATATCTATTTCATTTAGATTCATATTCATCCCTCCAACTAAGTGTTGAATGAGTTCCTGCCTCACACACTTAAAAGTCATGTCATTTAATGTTCTTAAGTCTTAACACTTAAGATTCAGTAGTTCATGCTCCACTCACTTTAAGCCTACACAATTCTCAACATAGGCTTAAAATTACTCTACTATACATTTCTCATGTGTTCCAACTAATATCTAGAGATATTACTCCACATGATTTTTAAACTTAGGAAATTTGCATGTAGTATGTGAACTTTGAAACTAATACCTTGGTTAGGGCATCAAAATTAGTTTCAACACTTACAATATTGCCATCTTCAATTTTCTCTCTCCACCGCATCTTGTATGAGTTGAATCTTATAATCTACTCATTTAGTTCGGTCATGGAAAATCGAATTCATCATTAAGTGTAGAGCATTGATATTATCACTAAAGAAAAACACTTATTGTTTTATTACAATGATATATCTCCATAAATTTTTATACCATATGGATTCCTTCATTATTTCAGTATAATATATTCTTCTCTCGTATATGAAAAGGAAAACAACTTATGAAGACGTGATTTTAAGCTAACCACTTTGTCAAGAACTAGTTATCAAATAACTTGAAATTGACTTCCTAGTGGTGGAGAGACAAACTTATAACATAACTTAAATTGATCTAAACTGTTTAAATATCTCATGAGTTGTTTATGGTCATGACAGTGAAGCTTCCACGGATTAATTATAAATCTGCTTCGAATACTAATTAACTATGTTAGATTAGCTCTCGTACATATCATTGAGTACGCAACGCTTCCAATGACATTAACATAAAGTATCTCTTACATTAACTTCTTATATTTTAATTTAATTGGTGCTTTAGTTATACTAAGCTTGAAATGGATACCAATAGCGATAAAGACATATATGCTAACGTAGTATATATTCATTATAGTGACAATGTATGCACGTACAAAGTATTGGAAAAATGATGAGTAACCATTACCACACGATAGTACATCAGACAAGGGTAAGGATTTACTCTGAGGTAAGAACCATAAGTAAGACGAGGGTAATATTTACCACAAACTGAGGATAATAAGCCAACGTGTAACAAGAATTGAGATGAGCCCACAAGATAATGTTAGACGCGGGCCAAGAAAACAAGAATAACGAGTAGTAGGAGTCCAGGGCAACACACCTAATTAGACAATGACTCAAACAAAAGCATAGATGAAAAACAATAATGCGTCTGAACGACCGTCGTGCTGTAATATATGTCTCCATAATGAAAAGTAATGTGTCTGAACGCTCAACATGAGGCATAACTATCATTTAAACCAGTTTGGCCCAATTCGAATATATTTCTACATAAATATTTAACATGAGCCTAAATCATGTAGACAGTCTCTTTAAATTCACGGTGTAGAAAGAGATTAATAGCATCCATTTGATCTAACTCAACATTAAATTAAGCAAAAAACAATAGCATAAACCTTATTGAGGTTTCTTTCATAATTGTGAAAAATTTCATTGGAATCAAACACCGTATTTTTAGGTGAATCCTTTAGCCGCCAACCTAGGTTTGTACATAGATAATTCAACTCTAGGAATACATTTCTTCCTCTTCAATATACATTTACATTTATCTGCAATTGGTATCAGAGCCAAGGAGGCAAAATAAGAGTTTTCCGTTGTGCTGGCGGACAACAATTTGCTGTCAGCCGAAAAAAAGTAAAGAGAAAAGAAAATTAAAAAATACTTTTGTTTTCTCCAATCTTTTTGTTTCTTCAAAAATATCCCATTAAAATCTACAATTGGTATCTTCGACCACTTTACAAATCCAAGTGTCATTCTTATTCAAATAACTCAATTATTCCCTCATGACTTTCAACCATTTCAGCTTATCCCTACTCTTCATAGTGTCACAATAACGATCATCTCAATAAAATCTCTTTACATTTCAATTTATAAATAATAACCTAGTATATCAACAAATTCTTGCATCTCCATAAGCTTTCTAAGTCTGCGTGTTGTATCTCTCGGTTATTATCAACTCATGCATTGGTTGAACTTCTTATGCATAAGCCAAACTTGTACAAATTTTGATATCATTTTTTTACAGAAACATCCTTGGCCCCACTCTCTTGTTGAAACCTGATCTCAACTTTATCTCCCTTTTTTATAGTACATGACATTTCCCATTATATGATTCCTTGCAAGTCCTCAAAAGTCAGAATAAACATATTCAAGCATATCACAAGATATATGATTGTGGGCCATGAACTTAACCCTCATACTTTTATCCAACACATAGTTCTTACAAAATCATAGCTTATGAATTTTCTCACCAGCAAACACTCATGTTTCCTAAGTTTATTTAGGCATTTCTCATTTGAATTCTCTAACCTCACATGGCATGGCTTGATTGAATCCCCCTCTTTACACAAGACACACCTCCAGCCACTACAAACACTTCAATAACTAAGACACCATCAGTCATTTAGGCCTCTATAACAATTAATGAACCTTATAGGATCCTACGTCTGTCATCTCGACCCTATAATTAAACCCTTTATGATCTAACATTCTAATAAAAAATAGGTTACGTTAAATTCAAGAAGATATCTCATATTCATTATAAATCTCTCAAGTTTTGTATACAACTTGATCTGAAGTTTATTCATTCTTTCACGATATTGGCTCATTATTCCATAGTAATATCTTGCCACCATCAAACAATTTCACGTATTCAAACCAATGTTTATTTGATTTCATATATAATGAAGCTCATTAGTCCAAACCCCACTTTTCACTATACCCGATGTTGAAGCCCTTAAAACTTTACTATATTTTTAATCATTAGAGAACATTGACACATCACAGCTTTAAAATTATGATGATTATCTTCCTTTTTCCTTTTCAGGTAGTTCTTACTGATATGACCTTCATTCTTACAACACCAACATATAACCCTAGATTCACTCACAAGTTTCTTAGATTTGGACCAAGATTTTCCTATTTTTTGTAAAAATCTCCCATGCAAGGAATTCCCATCATACTCAGTCCAAGAACATTTGAGTTGCTCCTCAAATCGGTCTTCCTCTGCAGATATTTTAAGTTTAGATCACTATTAGTTTTTGACATTGTAAGAGAGTCTTTGTCATAAATCACGGTGTTAATACACTTTCATCAGAGAATTTAAGATGATTATTTCTCCTATATTATCTTATATCTTAACTCTAATTGTATTCAAATCAAGAATAATAATATTTAAACCATCCAAATGTGTTTGGACCTTCGTGCTATTATTCACTGCGAGTGTATACAACTATTTCTTAAGATACAGTATGTTGGCCACGAAACTCTTCATGTAAACAACTTACAGTCTATTCCATCTCCCTAATGATATAGGATATTCAGATACCTCTTGAAGTACCTCATCCTCCAAACTCAAGTTCAAAAATTATCGTCTATGTAGTTGGTCAGCACTTTGGGCTAACCTAGTATGATTTTTGTTAGTCTAGAGAGACTTAGCCCATATGTGATTAACTCTCTATAAGTATGACATAGAGGAAGTAAAGAGTTGACTTTGTGACCTTTCAAACATGAAGTTAACAAGAAAAAAATCATATATCCACATGCAACATATACTAATTTTATATAGAAAAAAAGATTACAAAGAAACTTTTTAACACAACTACAAAAATCAATCTTTTTAAATTTCAAAGCTTCTCAAGCATGCCAAAACAATCATGACTTTTTAATGGTTCTTTGTATGAGTTTATTTTCTAACTTTACTTCTCTCTCTAAAACTCAACAAAGGGGTTACTTCTTTCTTTTTCTTACGCAATACTCCAAATATTAAACTTGTTTCACACTTTCTCCATCAATATTTATAAAACCAAAGACGGATGACATAGTACTTAAGGTTCCCATTAGCTGCTAAAATATTTTTCTCATGAAAAACCATGAGGTAATGACAATAACAATTTGACTTATGTAATGACCTATACTATTTGACAAGTAGTGGAACCAAATCTTCGCATCTAATATCTACAAAACATATATTATCCTGGCCAATCTCAAAGCACGTTCAGGATTTTCCATCATTTTACATTATTCTCAAAAATATCGATCCTAGTTTTATCTTGAAATATACAAGTATATTACAAAGCTTCAGAAACTAAGTCTCTTTAATCGAGCTTCAGTATGTAATCTTTTTGTACATATTTTGAATTAATTTTTTATACACAAATATCCATAAAATATTTTCATTTATACCATAGTAGACGTTCCTACATCTAAATCTCCATCGAACTCGTGTATTACACATTTTTAAAGTCCAACAGGTTTTACCCTTAAGTTTTGACATTTCCTACTACCATCATTTCAAGCCTTGTTAGGATTTTGGTGAGGTTTACAAGTAATAAAATTATTGTTTACCCTGTTGATTTAAAAAATAGTATGGGGTCGTGGAGGTGGTTATGTTAACAGAGTCAATTGTTTGGTTATTATACCACCGTCATTGTTAGCCATTACACATGAAGGATTGTCGTCCTCCTCTAAATTCAAATCTAACAAGCATTACCATACTACTTCCAAAACTAACGGAGACACACTATTTAGAGTTCGGCATAAGGAATGAAAATGTTAGCGTTTCTAAAAAAATCTAGCCTTTCAATTACCTCAAGTAGAGCTACAAATAGAGGGTTAGATTTAATAAAAGAGAAAAGTAACAGTAAATATCCATTCAAGTTCCTTATTTCCACCTAATGCCCCAAAATTGGGTAGTATCAATAGGTATCTAAACTCAAATAATGGATAAAAATATCCTTAATACTATATATATATATATATATATGAGGTTTTAGGTTTGAACCCTTTTCCCCATTCTAAGACACATTAAACTCATTTAATTAGTAAACCAAAAAAGAAACCACCTCCACAACCTTCCACGACCTTTGATATACCAACGAACCTATATAGCTCAAGTTGTCGTCGTCGATTCTCCTACTCCGTTCAAGCTAAAATCTGCCCGACGACCATCGTCGATACTGTTAGATCAGTAACCAAGTCGCCATACACCACTGACTAGCCACCATTTACAGAAACCAGTGAGTATACAGAACTAAGGAGACCAACGATCGCTACATATAGGTACTGAATTTATCCTAAAACCATCACATTTCTGTGTTTTTACTGAGTTTAAAGTGCATGTAGGTGGTTCATTACAATCAAAGTTGCTTAGTTATACTGATATCAGGTATTACAATCATATATCAGATAGTTGGTTCTGGTTATTTCGTGGTCGACATTAGATTTTGTAGGTGCATGCACTATGTTTTTTTTTGTTTCTGTCCACGTGCATGTGAAATTTACAAATAATTTGCATCTTCATCGTATAGATATTCGAAGAACACACACCTTCTTAGTTTGTTGGATAGAACAACTCGCTCCTTTAGTGTTTCAAACAACTCTCTATGTGAATGTTTCACACAATTCGTTATTTTATTTTATCAAACAAGTCGCGTCGTCAATGTTTCAAATAACTCGTTGTTTTGTAATGTTTTAATACAACTCGCGTGGTATGTTAGCAAAACAACTCGCATTATAAAATGTAAATGCAACAATCATGAAGTTAGTGTAATTAATTAAGCTAGTTGAGTTATCCTTACGGTATGGGATTTATTAGATCAACCATTGTTGGTCTATATTGTTGCAGGAAATATGACCGTGAAAGGAAGCTTCTATAGGTCAGGATTGGTGAGCATCGTGAATCTGAAAGACACACCCTTCTACACACTTTTGAAGGCGTTACTCGACCTTCACGGGGACAAGTCCGTGATGAAAATATTTTGAGCTAATTGAGCACATTATAAGGACTTTCTCGGTCGAGGAGGACACATTCAGAACAGGGTCAAAGTTGGCCAAGCTAATGATCGATGATGTGAAGGCAGTTTTCTATCTTAAGCACGACACATATGAAATTCCTTTAGCAAAAGCCGAAGGATTTGTAGGTCGATACGTACACGGGGCCGAGAATCATTCAAGGATTAATGCAAACATACTTTATGATTCAAAAAATATTATAAAAGTACCTCTAAATCTAATTTGTGTTATAAGCAGGATGTTCAGTTGCACTAATATAGCATGTTGTGCCATGTTATATAGACATGTATAGCCAAAGCCATAAGGAGTGGCAAAGAGCATGTCGTGGAGGATGTTGTTTGACTGTTGACATTGTTTTTTGCCCAATCTATTATACTCAGAATTAGGAGATGTAATAGATTGGAATGTGGTGTATTACGTCAAAGACCTCAACAAAATAAATGACTATGATTGTCCGGAGCAGTATTGCAGAAGCTTCTCCAGTCGATTAGAATATGTGTTGCTTAAGGATAACCCAATAGATTTATCGGCTGCACTGCACTTCTATTCGTGATGCAACCCTTTGTCATGGAGCACAAAATAATTGGGCTAGACCTCGTAAAGCCGAACATGATCCCGAGGCTCTCCAAATTATGGGTATTGGAGTGTAAACCGATGATCATTGAGATGATTGAAAGGATAAACAAGCTGCGAGATGATGAGGTATGAAATATATCTGTGTTGAAAATAAATGGTTAGTTTTATATAAAAGAACACGCATCTTTATGTGTAAAACAACTCTAACATTGTAGTAACATCTAACTCCAAGATTTGCAGCATAAATCAACTTGCATATTTGGATTATAAAAGAATTCTCAAAGTGGACTTACTATAAAAGAACTCCAATGTGGTTGGTAACATATAACTCACATATTTTTGGTAACACAACTCGCAACCTTATAGTAACATAGAACATGCCAAATGGTTTTATAACAGACCTCCCATGATGTTGGTAACATAGGATTCTCATGTTTTATGAACACAAACAATTCCCGTGATCTGTTTATGGTATTAAACAACTCACGCACATGTATTAATTGGGTTGTTCTTCCATGGATAGGTTGTGGAGGCTGCCCTAGTCTTGACAGAGGCTAAAATAGAAACATTCGAAGGATTTGAAGGAAGTGAAAATTCATTTGTTGCACCGGTTGCACTAGAAGAAAAGCCTAGGAAAAAGAAGAAAAATGCAACCCAAAAAACAAGTAAAAGGGCGCCATACACAAGGCAACAACCTAATCCTAAACCAAACAACCAAACCCAAATAGACTGGACACCAACAATTCCATCAACAACAACCCAAATATCCCAACTAGAGACCGTGGATATACAAGATGATGATATGGATGTACCGGGGTTTTGTGTTCCAACGCAGACCGACTCCCGCGAAGAAAACCGGAGAAAATAGAGATGCAACAACATCCAAAGGTCGAACCAGCATCCCCCAAAGAAAATTACAAGTTTTAAGCATAATTTTCATTTTGTTAACCCATAGATAGTTAAAGAGAAAAGAAATAAGGTCAGGACCTCCACCGATAAGAATAGCTTGGAGTCTTTGGTTGGTAGAAAGGTGAGAGAAGTGAGTATATGATTTAAGCTTGTTACATATTTTCTTTTTTGAATACTCCAAAAAAAATATGTATGGTATTCTTATGGAAGATTGAAGAGCTATGAAAAAGCTAGCTGAGATGCATGCGAAGCTTGAAAAATAACAACTTGAAAACACATGTAACATGCGTTTTTGCTATATTGGAAGCCTTGCCACTAAAAATCAAGATGTGCAACCATTATTACCAACATAATTTGTGTCAACTAAAGCTATTGTATATGTTTTAGGTGTAAACAAAGAAAGGCCAGTATTAGTTGAAAAAACAGTAGTTGTGCCTTATGAGAAGCAGGAAGAGGCTACAACACCGGAAGGGCAAATAAAGGAGTCTAAAAAAGGTAATAAAGTAGTACTGGAGCAAGCGGTAGATGATACAAATTAGACTCCTCTAGTTCTAGCATCTGTAGTAGTACTGGAGAAGACGGTAGATGATACAACTCTCCTCCACAAAGAGACATGCAGACCATTCTCCTTCTCCAAAGGAGACAAAAACACATTAGAGTCCTCCAAATGAGACAGATACAACTAAGTCTCATCTGAAGGATCTGAAGACAAATGAGTCACCACATATACAGGAAAATGCAATAAGAATAAGGTTGTGAAGAATCTGGAATAAATGAGGTAGAAGCTCGTGAACATAAAGTGGAAACCGAAGAATATGGACTTACGGATGTAGAAGGTTGTGAAGATGTAAGTGGATCCAAAGTACATTAAGATTCAACTATCTGAATATATTTTGTGATATATTTTTCTGAAGTGATATTGTCTAGGGGTAGCAAAATGTTGGTTTGTTAAACTTTGATATGTTGTTTTGAAAAAACAAGCATGGTTAGTGTTTTCAAAAAGTTGCATGATTATTATTTTGAAGAAATCGCAATACCTTCTTTTGAAAGAACTCTTCTGATATGTCTTGGTCAAAGAACTCTTATAATAACGTACAAACAACTCACTTTCTGTGTTTTGTTATATTTTGGTTTTTAATTCATGAAACAACTAGCATGATCAATGTTTAAATGACTCTCATTATTCTTATACAAATAACGCGCATGATATACATATCAATCAACTCTCATGTTTATAAATCAAACAACTCACATGTTTAAAAATCAAGCATTACAAAGAGCTCTCATATTATATATTGCAAAGAACTCTCATGTTTGATATATAAAAATATACCAACCAACAACAACCCAAAAAAACAAAAACATCAAGGAGAATAACAACAACTAGCCTTGGAAAATAGTGAAAGACTAACACAAACCAAAGCAGCACAACCGGTACCACAACAAGCTGAAAAGGAAGCCCAGCCTGCACAAAGACATAACTACTCACCCAACGAGAAGCAGCGGTAAAAGTCCCATAGCCAGCCACAGAAGTTTCTAAACACCAACAACCATGCTACACAAAGTCAGAACAACTTAGCCAAATAGAAGTAGTGGAACCAATACTGAATCCAGTGGACGATCAAGAAGGAAAAGTTTTGAAATTAGCTGATGCGGTTAATAAAATAGTATGTTTAAAAAAACAAATTTTTGATAATTATTATATGCAATATACAAAGTCATTTTTAAACAAAGTTGATAAGGATGAGCTCGATGATGTGCTGCAATGGACTTTAGATTCTATGACAGATGATGTGATTGCTCGACTTTGTGAAGATGGTGCTGCTGAAAAAGTTGTAAATAAGACAACAACATTGGTGGTCGTTGTGGATGTGGTAATTGGATTTTTAGATTATTTAAAATCAAATATGTGTAGTCAGGATGTTAAAATATGACAACCACTTTTCTATACTCCGGACAAGGAAAGAGACAGTGGAAGAAGATGATATGTATCCTAATTTTGATTTAATGAGTCTAGCATATGAGGCAAAGACAGAGGTAAGTTTCTAGATTGGGAAAAGAATACATCAACAACGCAATTGATCAATGGCGGTTAATACCAAAAAGTTATTACAATTAAAACGACAGAAGGACAAGAAGATCGGGAAGTACGATATTTAATAACGTAGAGTTCTCCTACAAACTTAACGTGGTTGTGAGTGGAGTGATGGTGCTACCTTACAAACATGACCTCAACTACAAGGTAAAATATAAAAGTCTTGCACTGTCCTTTGATGGCGTAAGATTATTAGTCTCTCAACTTCGGTTATACGACTCCCACTTGTCATTTGGTAGGTTATCTACGCTTGGATTTATAAGAAGTATAAAGAAGTCGTTTGGAAAGTTCCATGCAAATGTTTCAAAGGTGCTCACAATGCCAAATACACCGTGATACAAATTTATGGCCACAGTGCGGTAAGTTTAGCTAAAAAGTACAAAGAACTCTCATGGGAAGAATATACAATATATCTAATGTTGAGTAGTATATAAAGAAATCTCATGTTTGAATTACAAAGAACTCGCGCATGGTTGAGTATAAGATACGAAGAACACTCATTAGTAAAATATACAAATAACTCTCATGTTCTCAATGTAATGTACGTTTTCTTGAATGCAAAAAACATTGGTCGACAAAGAAGATTTGTCCCAACTGGTTGATAGAGTATTCGAAAATATGAGGAGTGACACGAATATTATGCTCCTTCCAGTCTGCCACAAAAAGAATGATATAATGAACCACTAGACATTGGAGGTTATTAATATAGACAAAATAATGGAAACAAACTATAACCTGCTCTTACCGCCGGACAATAAATTCGCAACAGACTACATAACAAAGACTGTTGAGCCGCTGGTAAGTTTTATCAAAGCAAACACATTTTCATATTGTTTCAAACACATCACACTGATATATTTTTCAAATAACTCTCATGTTACTGTCTTTCAAATAACTCACAGCTTTATATTTCCAAACAACTCACGCATATCATTTTTAAACAACCTGCAGCATATATTATTTGATACCTACTCTAAACTCTTATAAAAAGTTGGAATACTGTGTAAAAAATGATACATACCCAGTTCGAAGAATGGATATAAAGTAAAAAATGCAATAGAGATTGCACAACAACCACAAGACACCCTCAACGACGGTATTTTAGTATGTGAATATACAAAACATATTATCGAAAAACAATTTGTATCGAAAAATTACAAAGAACATATGGTAAGAACTATGAGAGCTCATTTGTTTATCATTTCTTAAATGATATCAACACCAACACTTATGGGTGAATATATTGGTAGGTAATAATGTTTTTTATGTGACCAAATTTTTGCAGATCTTTTTTAGATCAACATGAACATGCAATGGTAGATATATCGGTAAGGATCTTTTGTAAATACACCAACACGGACAAGTGATTTTTTTAATATATTACATTTTAGAATTAACTTGGAAGAATTGTGGGTAATTGAATATGGAACGATTGGCTCGTCTGCCTTGGTAATTGGTCTATGCATTAAGCACACGTACAACTATCTAATCATGTCAGAATTTAAGCTAATTTATTGGTCATTTGATAAAGGTAGATATTTTAACCATTAGGTAGTAAACATAAAATTTTAAATTCAAAAGACTCATACCATCTTCAACTTCCAATACCATGGGTAGTTTTGGTTCATCTTTCGACTCATGGTCTTCTACCACGACCAACAGAAGCTCTGTCGTGACAGCGGTGCCCCCTAACTCTCCGTACATTGTATTATCGTTTCCCCACGAATACTTATCTATAGAATCTGTGTCAGTATCCGATAATGACTCTGACCCCAACAAGCTTCTACAAGTCAAAAGAAAGAGGGAGGTGATAAATGAAGATAATGAAGATGATTGGACGTTAGAGGAGGCAGATGGGGTGGAGGAAGATGATGAGGACCTCAAGACTGAGCAAAAAGAAGAAGATGACGATGAAGATGAATAGGAGTTTAAAGAAGAAGACTTCTTTATTGATGATTGATTGTTTTGCTTTGGTATGTTTGTTGTTGGACGATAACTGACCAACCCTAAAATATGGTAGTATTTTTTGTTAGGGTTGATTGTATGAATGTTGTTATGGCCTTGTAATCTCTTTTGTAATATATTTTATTAGTATAAAAAGTTTATGAAGTAATATGAATGGTTTAATATCCAAAAAACTCGTGTATTGTGTGGTGAGTTTGATTATCAAGAGAGTTGTCTTAAAAAAAGTAGTACGCGAGTTTTAGAGAGAGAGAGAGTTTTTAGAGAGAGAAAATCAGAGTACAATTAAATTAGATAAAAAAGTGTTCAACCCCTTTATTAGTTCAGCTTGCCCTTTATATAGACGCGCTAGGAGTTAACTTTACACTCAAAACAGTTATATAAAGGGATGCATTACCTTTAATCCTCAATTGAATTACATAATCATAATTGTTCCACTAAACTTACATTATTTAAAATATAGTCCTTATGTTTCTACTTCCATATCAGTAGCCCCCTAGTTCTCATGTCAGTAAATGAATGAGAACTAAATGTCTTCGAATCCTGTCAGAGGCCATATCAAAAAACTTGAAGTAAAAATTTCAATAATATATTTTCTTTCTCCTCAAATATTTTCAGACGCGCCCCCATATCAGAACTCAAATTCAAAAATGGTAATCACTGAATTTTACCAAACGTGCCCACAAATCATAACTCCCAAGGAAATGACTTTACTTTGAAATTACTTCGAGGTAACTCTTTATAAAATCTAATCGTTCAGATTCTTCATGAATACCTAGCTACTAGACTCATAGCTAGCTAGCTAGTCTCACAAATGTCAAACTCATCACCATATCATCGTTTCGTATTCAGCCCAATAATCACAAAGTCTTTTCTACTTCTACACATCTTTTTATCCTTCTATAAATTCGTTAGTAACTTTATTTTTCATTCTCACAGTCTAAATTCCTTGAGAGAGAAACAACACACCCTCGGCTACCTTCAACGTGTTCTTCAACTTTCCCAAAATCTTCATCGGAAAATTCATACTTTCCGATCAAAACCCATATTTTTCAGTCAATGTCCATCTAGGTTATGAGAAAAAATCCAAAAACCAGAAGATCCAAGGCTAACATACCCAAAAAAACCCAAATCTTCGACGCCTGACGATAATCTAGTCTTCAGATCATACGATTACTTTTGCATTACTGAAAGAGCAGAGGAGTACATGGCCGCCAGATTAATCAACAACGCTCTTGTTGGAACAACCACTAAAACCACTTACTAAGGTAATTAATCCATCCAAAAATCCTGTTTTTTCACCTCATTCTGTTACTGAAGTGCGTCATTCTTCTAGTGTTCAAACACCCAGAACGCCTTGAGCCTCTTCTTCTCAAGTCAGAAGTCCACCTCTGATTATTGAAGAATCAAGAATATCCCCTTCAAAACAAATCTCCATTAATACTTCTTCAACTTGTCTTCCACCAACCCATAAAAGAAAAACTTTCATAGTCATGGGAGATAATTCTGATGTTACTCTAACTTCTTCTTCCTCGAATCCATCTACTCAGTCCCCTCCTCGGAAAAAAATAATCGAAGAAGCTCCATTACCTCAACCAAATCCTTCCAAAGATCCTTCCCTAAATAAGGAATGAAACATCAGAAGTCGATGAAGCTCATTTCGAGGCTACTAGGTCTGATAACGAAGCCAATCCGATGAAGGAGACTCAAAAAGTTCCATAGAAAAGAAAGTTTGCAAGCCTCGAAAAAAGAAGGCATTGGGTACTGTTTCTGATGAGGAAAGGGCAACTATTAGCATAAACTTGAGAGGTCTTGATGTTGACTATATTATCGAGTTGAATAAGTTCCATATAGATATATATATACTATCAAGAGAGTCAAGCATCAGACTTAAAGAAATAATGTGGAATGGGAGAAACATCACCATTCGACTACCTAAGAAAAATGAAAACTCCCTTAGATTACAAAGACGAAGAACTGGTGGTCTACCCCGAAATCATCAATTGGGGTCTTCGGTTTCTAATGGATCCTATGATCGTGGATTACTTCGAACTTCTTAACCTATTCCCAACTCAAGTGACACCAAATCAGTGGTTTACTCTCATATATGTGATTATGGCATCTCGATTGTCCAAGATTCTGATCAGAATCAAGGATTTCATATCCTTGACAAAATTATCAAAAGGTCTTAATCTCCCTTTCTACTACCTCACTTTAGTAGATAATTTAAAAATCATCGATGATCTTCTATAAGCGGACAAAAATTGGAAACAAAATTTTATCTTTATCTCAAGAGTATGGGAGAACGGCCAAGAAATATCGGATGCCAACCCGTCAAAAGTAAATCCCATCTGGAGAAGCAACCATAAGTACTTCGAATATTATACGTTTTAAGATAGATCTCATTAGTTATCTTCCTCATTTATTATTTATTTATATGACTATTTCAGCAATTCTGTGGCGATATGTTATTCTTCGGTCAGCAGCCAAGGATAATTTCAAAAAACTTACCGCTTGGGCCGAAAAAGAGTAGAACAACACTTTCCACACCGCCTTCCAACCGATCAACTTCCTCCACAATCATTTATTTCTGATCAGCAAAATCCTCCTCTTGAAAAAAATAAAACCAATAATGATGCTCTGATCATCATTGAGGATAATGCAAACGATGGTAATAAGAACGCCAATTGACTGCAACAGCTTTATTAATTTCGACGAGTCACATGAGCTTGTTGGAGAAGATGATCCTGTCCTCCAAGATATTCAGACTCGTGTGCACCATTTTGGGAGAAAAACAGCCGTTGCAGCATCTCAAGAAATCATCTATCCCTCTATTCGAACTACAACTTTGGACATGATTCATCGTCCTAGCCCAATAGTTTTTCCTTCTCCTCCACCCAATTTTGATGTCATTGCTGCACTCCAACCATTTGCCGACCTCAGTGCTACAACAAAGACATGGTCCACTACAAGGGAATTTCCGAAGATGAAAAACAATTAAGGAAAATTTTTAGGGTAAAATGGTCGAGCAATTCTGCATGATTGAGGCAGCAAGATCTGAGCTTATTCGAGGAGCGCTCTTCATCAAAAGTCATTTGAAAACACAACATTATGTTGAAAAAGAAAAGCTGACCGCCTCACATTAAGAGGAGATGAATAAGCTCAAAGCTAAACATGCTGATGACTTGACTTCTGAAAAGGTTAAATCTGAAGGTCTCCAAACTTCTCTTGCTTCCAGCGAAGCAAAAAATAAAGAGTTGACCGATGAGATAACCAAATTAAAGGGTGATTTTGAGAAGGAAAAGGAAGCTGGTGTTGCTGTTGTAGAAGCCAAATATTCTAAAGACATGTTGTCTGCCATTAACAGTGGAAAAGAAGAGACAACCATCATTCTTCTTCGAGATCTTCATGCAACTTATCCAAAATTTAATCTCTCAAGTTTTTGGAACGACATTCCCATCGAACGACGTCCTAGTGAAGCCTTCGATCTTGTCCCAAACTCATCATCATCATTAGAAGAGTCATTCGAGGAGGAGTCCTCGGAATAACTTTATTGTTCTTTTATTTTTTGTTATCCTTTTTGTACTTGTCAAATTAGTACCTGCTTATTGTACTTCATCGAATTAATCTAATTGACAAATGTTTGTTTATTTCTCATTTTTATCATCAATATGAATTATTCAAAGTTAAAAATCCCGAAATAATTATAAAAATAATTTTTTAAACATAATTCCTTAAATATGATAATGCACTTCGAAATTCACAATGCATAACTCCAAAAGACTTAATACGAATTTCAAACATACCACCTCGAATACCATAGTTAGTGCATTTATTGAATGTTGCACTTCAAAAAGTCACAATGCACTTAGAAAAATCACAGTGCATTTGTTGAACGTAGCACTTTGAATATGGTTGTTTCTTCAAATAGTGTAATAAACACTTTGGAACATTCTACTCTTAACCAATCTCAAAGATGGTCACTCTTTGATAACTTGTTAAGATAGTTTTCAATAATCACTTGTAAACAATCATTGGCCAAAAGTGCGTTTTTATTGATAATATTGAATATGTACATAGTGCCTCGTTAAAACCTTCCTGGGCCAATAAGGTAGGAAACAGTGCACTATTCAATTGGTATATATATATATATATATATATTCCCAATATAGCTTCAAATGTTGTATATTCCACGGTTGTTGAAGCATCCTCCCTTGAATATCAGAAAGGCGATAAGATCCTGATTTTATCCTATCAACAACCATATAAGGCCCTTTCCAATTCGGGGCCATTTTTCAAAGCCTCTTCTCCTTTGTATGCAAGAATACTTTTCTCAACACTTTATCGCCTTCTTTAAATTCTCTTCTTTTCACCTTCGAATCAAATCTATTCTCATAAGAGTCTCATGATGGATTACATTTAAATAAGCTCGAACTCTTTTCTCCTCAATCAAATCTAAATTCGCCCTTTTAGGATCACCAATGGATCTTTCAGAATATTGAGTTATTCTAAAAGATGAAATCGTAGATTCTATGGGACTAAGTGCATCCATTTCATATGCTAAGTCAAAAGGAGTTTCTTTTATAGCCTCCCTCAGAATTGTCCGATAAGTCCAAAAAAACTCTTGTAAAGAATTTGGTCATTTCCCTGCTGTCCTTGTAAAGTTTTTCTTTAAACCATCTAAAATATTTTTGTTTGTCACCTCGACTTGTCCATTGGCTTGAGGATGAAAAGGCGTCGAAAAACATTGTTGAATTCCTTTTCACGCACAAAATAAAGTCATCTCTTTATTATCAAACTGAGGGCCATTATCTGTTGTAATTCTACGAGGAACTCTGAAACGACAACAATAAACTTGATCACATCATTTGCCTTTATTCCAGATAGTGGTTCTGCTGCAGCCCATTTTTTAAAAATAATCCACTGCTACAATTATCATTGGCCTTTCTCCTGATGTCATCGGCAAAGGCCCCACCAGATCAATCCCCCATCCATCAAATGGGATGGCCTCGGTTATAGACATAAGTGGTACTGCGGACCTATCAATAGCATCGTTCCTGATTGTAGGCCGATAGAATCTTGCAAGTAAAACTCGTCGTGAGAAAGCTTTAAACCCGTAATGAGTTGACCCTTATCCATCATGCAACTCTGATAACACCTCATGTGATTCTTTCTTGTCTAGACATTGTAATAATGGCTTGCTTAATGCCTTCTTATACAAAATTCCATCTAAAACTATGTATCTGAAGGCTTTACCACTCAAATTTTTGGACAACCTCGTGTCATCTAGCAATGTTCCTTGAGTAAAAAAATTAAGAATATTTGTTTGCTAATCCCCTCGGATTACATCGGATGTGACAAAGAACTCCTCTATACATTCTCACTTACTAGATTGAGTAACAATCGAGGGATTTTCTTGAAGTAAAATCCAAAGATATTCCTCCTTATAAGCAATATTTTCTATAGGAACAGCCACCATGTTACTTCCTCGACCAATATATTCAACAACAACATTATCGAATAGCAACATTAAATTCCAAAATTCTCAAAGATATAAAATTAAACGATCCTTTCTTGCCTCGGAAAATACAGATACCTGATTCGTTAACAATTGAGAATCTGTTTCCAAGCGCACTGAAGTTGCTCCACATATTTTTTCCAATCTTAAACCTGCTAAACTGCTTCATATTCAGCTTCATTATTCAAAGTGTGAAAACCAAATTTGATAGATTGAATCATTGTTTCTATAGTTAGAGCTATTAAATGAACCCCAGTACTTCATCCTAAAATACTAGACCCTCCATCTCTTCGAACAATCCACCTTGAATTTATTGGTGCAGTATCTTTACTTTCTTTAATATCTGATCTGCTCGAATGTAATTCAACAAAACAATATGCCAATGCTTGGGCTTTAATCGAAATTTGAGGTGTGAACATAATATCATAATCCTCCAACTCAACTGACCACTTAGTCATTCTCCCCAAAATATCAGGTCGTTGTAAAACATTTTTGAAAGGCAATGAAGTTTGGACTTCGATAGTGTGAGCTTGAAAATAGGGGCACATTTTCCTAACAGCAACCACCAATGCTAATGCTATTTTTTCCAGTTCAAATACCTCTTCTCTGCTACCGCTAGACTTTCATTGATATAGTACATTGGCTTCAGAATACCTGAATCTTCACTTATCAACACTGCACTTAGTGCAAAATCCGATACCGCAATGTACAAAAAGATCTTTTCTCCACTTCGAGGTTTTGACAATATTTATGGTGATGATAACAAAAAAATTTATACTTGTGAATGCTGCCTCACACTCCGATGTCCATTCAAATCTGTTTCGTCCGCGTAAAACTTGAAAGAAATGAAAGCACTTGGCAGAAAAATCTAGAAATAAATTGGTTAAGTGCTGCTAACCTTCCTGTCAAAATTTACACTTCTTTAACAGATCGATGAAAATTCATTGCTATTAGGGATTTCAATTGTTCTGGGTCAGCTTCTATTCCTCTTTCACTGATGACATAACTAAAAAATTCCCTGACCGAACTCCGAAGGTGCACTTTTCAGGATTTAGATTTAGCCTGATTGCCCTTAAATTCAAAAATCTTTCCTCTAAATCCTCAAAATGCACATCATCCTTCAAACGTTTTACCACCATATCGTCTATATACACCTCTATATGTTTTCCGATCTGAGTGGAAAAAGATTTATGCATCAATCTTTGATAAGTGGCTCCAGCATTTTTTAATCCAAAGGGCATAACCTTATAGCAATGCAACCCTCTATCAGCTATGAAGGTCGTACATTCTTGGCCCTTTGGATCCATCTTAATCTGATTGTATCCTTCAAAAGCATCCATTAATGTTAGTATTTTATTTCCCGGGGTGGAATCAATCAGTTGATCTATTCGAGGAACGTGAAATAAATCTTTGGGAGAAGCTCAATTCAAGTCTATAAAATCCACACACATTCTCCACTTCCTATTCTTCTTTTTGACAACTACTAGATTTGCCGTCCATAAAGGATACTGTGACTCCCTTATGTGTCCGACCTTAGATAACCGGTCCACCTCAGAAACAATTGCTTCCGTCTTCATGTAGCCCCATTGTTCCCTGCAGATCATCCGCATCGAATAAGATGAAAGGAATGGCCTATTTTCCATACAAGTGTGTAGACATTTTCCCCATCAATTTGAGTTGTCAAATTGACAACATGCCTCTTCCTCAAACTATCAGAGTTGGCGGTCATTGAATCACTCCAAAAATGGCTAATGATTTAAAAAAAATTGCACAAATTTCGGACACGCCCCTATTCTATTGGCTCTTCAACTACCATCAAAATCAACATGTTCGGATCCTTATCCACATATTCCGAAGAAGCATCAAATTCTTCTGCGTTTGAATCTAAAATCATTAAATTCTCTGCTAGCGCAGCTGGATTAGTCTTCGAAGTCGATGCTATATTTTTTTAACTGCTCCCTTGTGACTTCACATAAGTCAAGAGCTTCCCATTTTCAATCAATATTTGAACCTCCTTTTTCAACGCAATGCAATCATTAGTATCATGTCCAATTTGCTCATGATACCTACAATACTTGTTATTGCGCTCTTCTCTTAGCCTATTTATCGGTGCGGCTTCCTAAAATTTACGAAGCTTTTGTTCTTGTCAAATATTACAAGCACATTCTCTGTCGAATCAACATAATATTCTGGCCTAACCCATTTATTTGGCCTTCGTCGGATGGAATATGATTTGAATATCCGCTAGTTTGAGGTGGAAAGTTGTTATTCTTCGGACGTGATTGTTGATTACCATTCGAAGGTTGCCCTTGGTTATTGGCCACCTGACTCGAATTCTTTGGAGTACTAACTGGTCCTCCTCGGACCCTGGTTGACTCTTCAACCTTAATCTAATCTTCTACTTGAGCCATCAATGCTCCAAACGTTAGAGCTCTTCTCTTTGTAGTTTAATTGGCCAGATCCCGTGGCAATAGACCCTGTCGAAAAGCTGTCATCGCCACATTTTCTTTGCAATTGTCCAAACTTGCTATAGTCAAAACAAACCTTTTCTTGTAATCCTTTAATTTCTCTCCAGCTGCCTGCTTGCACTGGATAATTGTATCTCCATTCGCTCTAATTTCCTTACTCCCCACCAATTTCCTTTGAAAAGCAGTGTAAAAATCCATGAAATTTGAGATGGATCCCTTCGGAATCTGGTTATACCACTTTAAAGTCGTTCCTTTAAAAGTCTGCGAAAATGCACGACACACCAGCCAGCCGTCATCTTCAAAGTTCATCATATAGTTCTTGAATTGTTTGATGTGGTCATATGGATCTTTCATTCCATCAAAATTTTCCACCTTAGCAATATCAAAACGCTTCGAAAGCGTCATAGATCGAATCTCACTTGTCAACGGAGATTTCCTTCAATCGACACCTTGCACAAGTTGATCATTAGTTCCCATAACTACGTACAAATTTCGATCAGTCTCAGCATATTGATTCGAGGTGTTCCCATCACACCACGTAGACTCTCTCAAGCAACGAGGAATGTTGTCTCTCTTAGATTTATGCTCCTTGGTTGTTCTCTTTCCGGTTCCTCTTTCGAAGAATTCCTATATATCTTAAACCCTGAAGTAGAGCTTTTAACCTCTTTATCACTAAAGGCTACATACTTTTGGTTGTCTTCTTTCCCTTTGCGAGAAGAATAACGCTCTTTAAGAGCTTTGAAGCGCGCTTTTTCATGTTCACTTCTAGCATGTCGATAAGCACAAGATTGATCAAACTGATCTCCCATATCAGTTTGATCGTTTTCTTATCTAAAAGTTGATTCATGTGCATTTTAATATCCGATTGAGTTTGGATCAGAGTTGATCCATCCAGTATGTTTTTATTTCTTTGCAAATCATCTTTTAATGTTTTTATCGCTGATCGAAGTGACGGACTGTTTTCAGGATTCATTATATGGAATTTAAACGAAAAAACAAGAAGATTGTATTGAAATTCGAACAGGCAAGTCACTGATTCTTAATTGTCCCCAGTGGAGTCGCCAATTTTGGGAGTTCAATTATCAAGAGAGTTGTCTTAGGAAAAATAGTACGCAAGTTTTAGAGAGAGAGAGAGTTTTTAGAGAGAGAAAGTCATAGCACAATTGAGTTAGATCAAAAAGTGTGCAACACCTTTATTAGTTCAGTCTTGCCCTTTATATAGAGGCGCTAGGACTCAATTGTAAACTCAAAACTGTTACATAAAAGGATAAATTACCTTTAGTCCTCAATAGAATTACATAATCATAATTTTTCCACTAAACTTACATTATATACACTTTAGTCCTTAAGTTTCTACTTCCATATTAGTGTGATTGCAAAGAACATGCAGGTTTAGTATACAAAGAACTCGCACAATGAGATTGCAAAGAACACTCATGTGTATAATGGTGTTAATGAAATTTGATTCTAGAGAGAGGTGAAAAGAGAAGTTCATGTTAGAGAGAGAAAGTTAAGTAAAATAAGACAGTTTACCAAATGAAAGTCTTATGCCATTCAATTCAGCATTTGCCTTTATATATAGGAAAACAGAGTTAGAATAACTTAAGTTGTTACAAAACTCAGTTAATTGTATTTTAACCCGCCATCTTTACAACTAGACCAAAATTTGTCTTGTATCTATACAATTATTAGTACAAGACTTTAATTATTAAATTTTAATCCTCAATAGTTTATATTCTTATCAATAGCCCCTCTAGTTCTTATGAAGATTAATGAATGAGAACTAGTTGTCATCGGAAATCTTTGACAACATAAAGTAATCGCTCTTGCTAAAGCCCGATCTGCTTAAAATTAAATAATATTTTTTTCTTGACAACACAGATAGTCCTCGAATCAAAGAATTCCTCAAAATCACTTCGAATATATATATATATATATATATATATCTTTAAATGTATCTTCAGATATACTTGCTTCAAAGTCAATTCAACATTTTTGTCAACACTTTGAATATTTTCATATGAAAACATAAAACTAATTTCATAATGGTCATAAACATTCAAAGCGACAGAAAAAATGTGAATGATTCACTAAGTATTAGTCTGCTACTAGGCCTGCCGACTGGTAGGTGTCAAGCTTTCATCTTCACGTAGCCGTTTTGAATTCTGACCAATTGCTTCTTCCACCTCTTCCACTTCTCCAACTTCTCTCTCTTTTCTTTCCTTCTATAAATACTTATGTGTTCCATAAACACTTATCTGTGCCATAACTTGCTTCACGAATATATTTCTAGAGAGAGAGTCTGCTTACACTAGAAATCTATTGACTACGTTCATATGAATCTTCAATCTTTAAGCTACTTTCACCAGAAAACTGAAATTCACCACCCAACCTTTAATTCAGTATATGAGAAAGCATCCAAAAACCAAGAAATCAAGAGCCAAAAAACCTAGAACATCAAACTCTCCTGATAAATAGAAACCCCATTTTGGAGCTTACGATTACTTTTGCATAAGTGGGAGGGCTGAAGAATATAGAGCAGCTGGAGTAATAAGGAACGCTCCTTGATTCTCCACTTAAATTATATATTACCGTAATTTTGATCTAAATCGAAATCCTCTTGTATTTTCAAATTCATCTATCCCAAAAGAAAGTCAATCATAAAAAACTCAGACACCAAAATCGCCTCGAACTTTACCATCACCAGCTAAGTCGCCTCCTTGAATTTCTTTTACAACACTCATTCTTTGAATTCACCACAAAGTAACTCAAGTCACATCTTCTTGTTGAAAAGCATAAGAAATTCCATCTCTTCTCAACTCTGAATCTCCTTGACAACTGCGCAAGGAAACTCCTCAAGTCCATCCAAAACCTCACCTCCCTCAAAACATTCATAAAAAAAACCTTTATAGATATGGGAGACGATGCTGACAACACTTCACCTTCTTCTTCTTCCATAAGGGAAGTTGGTGAGATAATTAAAAATTCTCAGCAAAATCCCTCAAATGAAGAACAAAGGGAGCCAAACTCGACTTCCAACCCTCCTCAACTTAGGGATGAGGCTTTCGATGAATAAATTAATTCTGAGGCTACTCAATCCAATGTTGAAACTGATACTGAGTATGACACTTCGAAAGATAGTTAATCTTATGCAGAGGATGATGCCTCGAAGAAAACAAGAGCACCGGAGAAAAGAGAAGGAAAAAAGAAAGCTTCTATTGAACTATCTCAAGAGCTTGTTGCTTCAGTAGGTGAAAATTTGAAGTCACTCCTCCCATAATACATATTGGCACTGAACAATTTTCTATACATCTATTGTCCAAAGTCCCAAGCTGCCTCTTTGAATAAGAAATAGAGAATTCCACGTAATATCGTGCGCTGGTTTCTAAAATATGGAGAGACACCACTTGACTGTGTAAAGGATGAGTAAGTGGTGTATCCTGAAATTATCAATCGGGGTCTTTGATTTCTATTAGAGCCAATGGTAGTGGAATATTTCGAGCTCCTCTACCTTTGTCCCATGCAAGCCTCTTATCTGTAGTCATGGCCTCCAGACTTGCCAAAATTTCGCTTTCTATTCAAGACTTCATTGAGACTTTTTAATATCTTAATCTTGATGATGACCTTAAGATTATTGATGACCTACTCGAGGCTTACAAGTTTTGGAAACAAAAAAATTTCTTTAGATCTGCACTTGGGAGAATAGAAAGGAAATATCCGAGGAGACCCCATCATGACTTAACCTCGTTTGGAGGAGTAACATTAAACTTCTTTGCTCTTCTAGATTTTATCGTTGCTTTAATCATTTTGCTTTTATATTTTGCTTATATTTGTACCGTATCCAGAAATTTTAGTGCGATACAAACTTCGTCAAAAGGACGCTAAATACATTTTTGCCAAGTTGGCAACTTGGGCAGAAAAATGTGGGGAAATAGGTTCCACTCAGTTTTTCTTCCTATTAAATTTATCAAAAATTATTTGTGGGGAATTACACTAGGTGCCGACTTCCGTAAAAATCCAATGGAACCCCAAAATCCAATATTAGTTGTGAAGAGATTAGTGGCACCTGATGGTAAGGTGCATCTTCCAGTTCGAAATAGATCACACAACTACTTTCCTTTGAAGAAGAAGGGGAAAAGAATAAAATAGCAGCTAGCACATCTGGTGCTAGCCCCTCAGAGAATCTGATGTTGCAGTAAAAGGAAAAGAGTCAAAGGAAAAGAGAAAGGCGACAGAAGGAAACCTTCCAATTATTGAAAAGGGAGTGGAGGTTGAACCTTTAACAAAAAGAAAGAAAAATGTTGCTTCAAAGAAAAAGAAGAACATGTCCAAAATACAACCACAAAGAGAAGAAAAAAATACAGAGACAATTCAGGAAGTGCTACCTTCCGAAGCGGATGAAATCATTGAGGTGGAAGATCAGCAAAGAGAAACTGCATGAGACAATGACCAGGGAGACGATCAGCAAAGAGAAATTGCAAGAGATAATGATCGAGGAGACGATCACTTTGATCCTGACAGCTTCATCAACATAGAACAGTCTCAAAAGCTTGAGAGAAATATGGATCCATGTGTTCAAGATATTCAAGATCAATTGCAGCAACTTGGTGAAGTGAGTATCTCTTTTCTTCCTAAACTGACTAGATTATAAAATGCTTTGCCATCGTCGACCTCTACTCTAATGCCCTACGTCAATCCAAGACTTATGTATGTTGAAGAACCATCCGAAGAGGTGAGACTTGCTCTTTAACCATTTACTGATCTTCCAACTACCGCAAAAAAGTTGAGCAAAGAAGTGGAATCTTCCTGACACCAGTTGGAGACCATGGCTAAGTCCATGGTTCGATATAAGAAATATGTTGCAGCAGAAAATATTAGAGGGAAAATTTTGGTAAAACTACGAAGGATCCTTTTTATGGATTCCAAGCTGGTAAATCTGATTCCAAGGCATCATTCATTTGAAAAACCATCTCAGATATGTACACATGAATGAGATAGAAGAGCTCAACACTTCTCATAAACAACAATCTCTAAAAAGAGTGATGATGAAAAGACTAAAACAAAACATAGATGATCTTAAAGATCAATTCGAGGTTGAAAAAAGAATTGTTGTGAAGGCTGTCGAGGAAGAATGTGGAAAGGACATGCCGGCTCCCATTAAGAACGCCGAGGAGCAGAAATATATTAATCTGCTCTGTGATATTCATGCCACGTTTCCATAGGCCAATCTTTCAAAAATTTTGGAGTTGATTCCCACTGAGAACCGTCTAATTAGGCGTTTGACTTTATGCCCATCGATTCCTCCAAAGAAGCAGAGTCGAGGGAAAGTGCTTCTAAACAAGAGGAGTTGTCTTAAGTAATTTTGTAGCTTTTTTTTTGTTTCTACTTGCTATATAAATTGTGTATGATGACTTACTTTTGATGAATTCTTTTTTGCTTAGCATTCAAAAACCTGTATTGTTATCATCGGATTAATTTTAATGAAGAAGTACTTTGTTTCTCCTATATTCTTATTTCTTTTAACCTTATAAGTTTATAAAAACAAGTCATGTTTGCCTCGAAATGCAATGTATATCATAATCAAACTTATAATTTTTCAAATGAAGATACTAGAACTTCAAACTTCATTGGCGTTTTTAAAGAATGTTAACACATAAAATCCATCTAATGCACTTAAATAATACAATGCGTTTTAGAAAATGTAGCACTTCGAATAATATAGTGCGTTTAGAAAATGTAGCATTTCGAATAATATAGTGCGTTTAAAAAACATACCACATCGAATATTATAGTGCGTTTAGATAACGTAGCACTTCGAATAATATAGTGCGTTTAGAGAACGTAGTATTTCGAATATGGCTGCTTCTTCGAAAAGTGTTTAAAATAAACATATAACACTTCGGAATAGTTACTCTTGGTCAACTTCAAAGATGATCAATCTTTGACTAGTTACCAAAATAATTTGAATACTTATATTTAAACAACCATTTACCAAAAAATATTTTATTGATAACTTCGAATGCTTACATTGCACCTCATTAAAACCTCCATGGGCCAACATGGTAGGAAAAACTGTCTCAATTATTCACAATATTTTTCAAAATACAAAATTATTCCCGATACAATTTCAGATGTTGTACATTCCAAGGATGTTTAATCATCCAACCCTGCACATCACAAAGGCGATAATAACTCGGTTTGTTCTTTCCACAACCATATATGAACCTTCCCAATTTGATGCCATTTTCCTAAGGTATTTATCCTTTGTATGGAGGAATACTTTTCTTAAGACTATATCACCAACCTTGAAATCCTTGATTTTTACTTTCGAATTATATCGACTCCTCATCAGAGTTTGATAATGAGTCAGATTCAAACGTGCTCTAGCTCTTATTTCCTCAATCAAATCCAAATCTACTATTTTTGCTTCGTCATTCAGGTTCTTGGAATTTTGAAGTACTCTATAAGACGGGTAATGTAGGACTATAGGACTAATAGCATGCATACCATATACCAATACAAAAAGAGTTTTTTTAGTGAGCTCTTTAGGAGTTTTTTAATAAGCCCATAACGCCTCTTGCAAATAGTTAGGCCATTCCCAGAGCCCCTGTCAGATTGTTCTTCAAACCTTCCAAAATAGATCTATTTGTGACCTCCACCTGTCCATTTACTTGGGGATGAAAAAGTGTTGAAAAACATTGTGTAATACCTCCCGAAGCACGAAAAGAAGCCATTTTTCTATTCTTGAACCGAGGACCATTATCTGTGGTGATTATTTGAGGAACCCCAAAGCGGCACCAAATATTATTTACTATAAACTCAATAACATCCTTGGATTTTGTTCCAGACAATGGCTCATCCTTTGCCAATTTTGGAAACTAATACACTACCGCAATAATCATTTGGCGTTCTCCAAAAGCCATAGGCAGCGGTCCGACCAAATCTATTCCTCATTTGTTAAAACGGATGGCTTCGGTAATACGCACAAGTGGAATTGCAGGTTTATGAATAGAATTGGAAAATCGCTGACAAGTATCGCAACCTCAAACCAAACTTTAACACTGTTCATAATCGAGTGCCAATAATAATGTGCGAACAAAATCGACGTGTCAATAGCTTGATCAAAGACAATGAAGGGGAAATGAATTTGGGATTGATAGGTGGACATGCCTCCCTCTAACCGAGTAGCCAGGGTGTGAACATGCCTCTTCCTTGAAGAAGGAGTTGGCGCGGTCATTGTGTCTCCCCCAAATATAGTAAGCGACTCAAAAAAGCTGATGGGCCCAGATACTGTCTTGGTATGTTTAGTTATAACACCCACCTTATTCCGGGCTGGATCAGGATCCAAATACTCTGATTCTACATCAAATCTTTCAAAAATTACCATGGCCCCGTCCGGAGCCGATGTTCCTACATTGTTTGTTGGGCAAGTCCGATTAGCATTATCGGGCCTATTCCCACTTCTTCTCTTGACATAAGCACCTAATTTCCTCTTTCAATCAGATTATACACCTCTTATTTCAAAGCGATGCAATCTTCTATGTTATGGCCAATATCATGATGATATTGACAGAAACAAGTATTACGACTTTCCCTAGGAGACTGAAGCGCTGCCGGCTTCCTAAAATTTACCTCATCTTTTGTTTTTTCATAGATGGTTGCCACATTTTCTTTTAATTCGGGAAACCACTCCCGTTGGACCCAAGGTCCTCGTTTATTTCTAGAGTGCTGGCTCTGAGCTGGAGTTGGGTGAGATTTAGCCTTGGCCCTGTTGGGACCCTGTCCGGCCTCCTTAGCCTTGTATCCGGACTGATTCCGGTTTGGTGCAGCTGGGGCAGACCTCACTTTCTTGTGTACCCTAATCTTTAGTTGTTTGAGATTTAAATTCGTAGAAAATTGTTTTTAGGTGCTGTTGTGAAACTTATCTCTTAATATTCTTACGAAATTCTGATCTGTTTTGCCAAGGACGTGGCTTTTGGTGTAGATGGGCCTTGGGCTTTTATTTCAACAAATGGGCAATGGTGAAGTGAAACAATTGACTCATTAAAAACCTTGTCAAGAAAACCCATTGGGACAAAACTTGAACAAGGGAAAAAGAGTACAATCGAGACACTTTCTCATTTGTTGAAATCAATTAGCTTGAATCAAAACCAAAGTGTTTTGACAAGCGTTTCCACCATACTTGCTGTTTTGATCACGTGGATTCTCTAGTTGATTAAGCAATCCTCCAACAGCTTTGTTAAATTGTTTTGCTCTTGATCGAGTTGTTGGACCAGCTGGTAAAATAAGAATATCTTCAACTTCAAGCTCATCTTCTTTTTCAAGTTGTTCATCTGGTTCTTGCACATTTCCATGTTCTAAGCTCCTTGTGTCATCTAGGATCACATCACACCCTCATGGCCTGCATTATGGCCTCTAGGATCTACGGAATACCCCTTCCGATGGAGCAATTTGCTGCTGTGACCAGCCTCTGCAAGAACCACGTCATCCCCTTCTACCACTACAACATGGGTGACAATTTTAAGGTGGTGGATGTTTTGCTTGAATCAGAGAAGAATTGGAAGACCTGATTCTTGTTCATTAGTGGAGCTTGGGAAAACGGGAGGAAGATTAAAGCTGGTGTCAACCCAAGCATGCTCACCAGCAGATGGAAAAGCACAGGTAACAATTTCATCATGTTTGTTTTTCTTTCCTTATAAAAAATCTATTACTTAATTGCTCTTCTTTTTCTTTGGGTAGTGCTGCCGAAGGAGTTCTCCGACTACTTGGAGGAGAGGCAGACAACTTGTGCCAAGCTGAATGCTTGGGCTGCTGACAAATGGGGAAATCGTTTCCACAATTGCTTTACTGCTGGTAACTTGGTGAGGTCCCACCTCTGGAACACAACCGGCCGGAGAGACCTGAGTTGGGAAGAATTGACCACACTACCTCCTCTGGGTGTCATCCTGCAGAGGACATAGGAGAAGGATGGGAAGCTCGCCTTGCCTGCCAGAGCTAAAATCCCAAGTAAGATGAAGGGCAAGAAAGGCAACAAAAAGCAAGATGAAACTGAGGTCGCTCAAGGTGGTGTTGAGGAGATCGTCCCAGCAAACGAGGAAGTGCATGACCAAAGGGGAATTGATGTTGCTCTTCTACAAGTGGTTGAATTAGTGGTCTTCAAAACAATGGCCTTTACTTTAGAGACCTCGAGAAAGACGAATTTGTTGGCCCTTACCTCCCTCCAAGCTCCTCGAACATGGTTACTTTCAATGGTAAGTCTTTTTATGTTTCAGGGGAAAATGACATGGTGACCAACTCCTTGTTGAGCAACATTCAACCGGTGCTCAACTTAGAGAGGCAAGTTCGAAGCCAATCTGCCCTTATCAACACACTTAACGCCGATAAAGAAAGCTTATCTAATGACCTTCTTAACGTCAATCAGAGTGTTGAGGCATTAAGGAGAGAGACCGAGAAGCTGAAGAAGGGGAAAGAGGACTTGGCCACCAGGCTGGCCACTTCGGAGGGGGTTAACAAAGAACTCCAACCTAAGTGTTCTGGCTTGGAGAAGGATCTCTCCACTTCGAATGAGGAGGTGAAGGCCAGGGACAATGTCATCCAAACCCTAACTAGTGACAAAATTTCACTTGAAGATGATGTGTCTAGAGTCAACCAGGAGAAAGATGATTTGATAAAGGAGCAGGAGAAGACAATCCAGACCAAGATCGATGCATATACCAACAATGTGATGGATTCTCAAGAAGAGAGGTATGTTGAAGTCAAATCTGACATGGTCTTGCTCTTTCATCGAACATTTCCGAAGGGGACGCTCGGAGATATATGGCGGTATGTGGAATACGGAGACCTCCCATTCCACACTATGGCTGATGGTGACAAGCATAACTATTCTAGTAATTATGATGATACCTCCGATGAGGAAGAGGGGACTGGAGAGAGTCCTAATGAAGAACCCAAAGACCCCAAGAAGAAACCAGATGAGGCTGGAACATCTAAGGGAGCGCAGGCTTAAAGTCTTAACTATATTTTATTTTCCTTTTTTTCTTATGTCAGACTAAAGTCCTTGGATGGCCAAGGAATTTTTGTAACCGTGTTCGGCTCTTGTTCGGACAAACCTTTTCTTTTTAAACTTTAAATTCCTTGGATGGCCAAAGCATTCTTACATATTTTAATATCATTCCCCGATGCTAGCCGGGCAGTTTTACTTTACACAATTCTTGCCTTGTTTTATGTTTGCCTAATTTTGATGGTTAATGTTTAAATAAGCCTTAGTTATTTTACAAGTATTTTAAGATGAGAGTGTTTAAATTCTCCGATGACAAATGTTTAAATGGTCATCACACCACCAGATTAATCCGGACTTTTAATGATACTTAGAAGGCTTTAAAGAAGCTATCAATCAAACCACTCTGAATGTTTCAAGAAGGCATCAAATTTTATTAAAAAGCGCGGACACCTCATTAAAACCTCCCCGCGTGATGTGATCCTAGATGACACAATGAGCTTAGATCATGGAAATGTGCAAGAACCAGATGAACAAGTTGAAAAAGAAGATGAGCCTGAAGTTGAAGATATTTTACCGGGTGGTCCAACAACTCGATCAAGAGAAAACAATTTAACAAAGCTGTTGGAGGATCGCTTAATCAACTAGAGAATCCACGTGATCAAAACAGCAAGTATGGTGGAAAAGCTTGTCAAACCACTTTGGTCTTGATTCAAGCTAATTGATTTCAACAAATGAGAAAGTGTCTCGATTGTACTCGTTTTCCCTTGTTCAAGTTTTGTCCCAATGGGTTTTCTTGACAAGGTTTTTAATGAGGCAATTGTTTCACTTCACCATTGCCCATTTGTTGAAGTAAAAGCCCAAGGCCCATCTACACCAAAAGCCACGTCCTTGGAGGAGGGAAGACTCTAATTTCCAGCTTATATCATTAATACTTTGTATTTTCAATATTAAAGCATTTTGTTTCCAAGAAAAGCCTTAATTGTTTTAGAGGCATGCATTATGTTTCCAAGAACAGCCTTAATTGTGTTCAAGGCTAGTTCTTTCTCCTATAAAAACTATGTACTCAGAATTCTAATGGTTAGACTATCTTTGATTCTGAAAAAAAAAACTTCTTAAGTTTTATTCTTCTCTTGTTGGTGTGTAATATCCACAAGAAAACCTGTTCTTCATTTGGTGCGTCATATCCAAAGGAATATCAGTTGGAATATCAAAGGCCTTTCCACAACCTTTGTGTGATCTATCGATCCAAATCCTTTGATCCTTGAATCCTTTTGGGTTCCTGGTTGCAAAGTTATCCCTATCCCATTTCAGAGTGCCGATTCTAGGAGGAGTTTATCACCGCGCCACCAGGGTAGGAAAGAGTATGCCCCCTAATATTGATATGGACTTTAAACAAGTAAATATTTACATATCTTTCATTCTAGATAGAACCCGAGGTGTTCAATGTTCCAAGGATGATTTAAAATTCTTCCATCTTTATCTTGAAGCCGGTACGTCCAAGGTTTAAGCTTTTTAATGACCACATAGGGTCCTTCCCAATTTGTTACTAGCTTGCCGAACTTCTTCCCATTAGTATGTAGGAAGACTTTTCTCAACACTTTATACCCTGGTTGGAAATCCCTTCGTTTGACTTTGGAAGCAAACCTGCTCCTCATCAATCCCTGATAGTGGGTGGCTCTAAGATGAGCCTTAACTCTTTTTTCTTCTATCAAGTCGAGTTGACTTCTGATTGCCACTTCATTAGCCTATTCGAAAAAATTGTAGACTCTGAATGAAGGAAAAGTTGCCTCTCTATGAGCTATTGCATCCATACCATATACCAAGGCAAATGGGGATTCCTATGTAGCAGCCCCACAAATAGTCCGGTAGGGCCATAATACTTCTTGTAGATAACTTGGCAACTTTCCAGCAGTCCCTTCTAGATTCTTTTGAAGACCGGACATGATGGTCATATTTGCTAATTCTACATGGCCATTTGCCTGTGGGTGGAAAGGAGAAGAGAAGCAATGTTGAATGCCTCTAGAGGCACAAAAATTCTCCATATCCTTGTTATCGAATTGTGGTCCATTGTCCGTGGTTATCTTCTGTGGAACCCCAAATCTACAGCAAATATTAGATAAGATAATTTTTATAACCGCTTTTGAAGTAGTTCCTGCCAGTGGGGCTGCTTCTATCCACTTCGAGAAATAATCAATGGCAACAATGATAGTTCTGCATCCTCCGGACGCTACAGGTAGTGGTCCCACCAAATCCAACCCCAAACGAGCAAAAGGTATTGGCTCAGAAATCGACTCCAAAGGGACAGTTCTTCACCAATTCCTTGGCATCTTTCATTATGGAGGGCCAATAGTATCCGGCCAACAAGACTCTTCGGGCTAAAGCTCTATAACCACAGTGTGCTGACCCTTCTCCATCACGCAGTTCAGACAACACTATTTGGGATTCTTCAATCCCCAAAAATCGCAAGAGAGGTCTACTAAAAGACTTCTTGTAAAGGACGTCTCTTATCCACGAGCTTTATACTTCATTTTTCTTGCTACCACTTTTTCTGGAGGCAAGATGCCATATGAAATGTATTGAAAAAGAGGATACCTCCAATCTTGGGGTTGACTTACTTGTATATTCAAACTTTCCTCCTCTTCCTTGATCTGATTGAATTGAATGGATGGACATTCTTGCATATGAATCCATGGGTAGGACTCATAATATGCTATGGTTTCCAAGGAGTCTGCTAATGTGTTCTCTGTTCTGGGTATGTGCTCATAGGTAATGTCTTTGAAGTTAAGTGCGACCTCTTTAAGAATGACTAAATATTTAATCAACTACTCCTTTTTGGCTCCACAAATTAGGGCTAACTTCAAACCAACTATAGCAGCTTGATATTCGGGCTCATTATTAGAAGCCCTGAAAGCAAAACATATAGCCTGGTACAGCTTGTCGCCATACGGAGAGGTAAAACATATTCCAGCACCAAAACCCATGGTACTTGATCCACCATCAGTCCGGATAACCCATACTCTCTTAGTCTTTTCACCTATTGCTTGCTTAGTGTCTCTGTCCGAATGGAATTCAACTCGGAAATCAACAACAGACTGAGCCTTGACTGCAGTTCGAGGGGCAAAATCAATATCATAGTCCCCCAACTCCACTGACCATTTGGTCATTCTGCTCGATACGTCTGCCTTTTGAAGAACGTTTTTCAAGGGAAAAGACGTTCGGACAATAATAGAATGAGACTAAAAGTAGGGTCTCATTTTCCTTGCAGTAATTATTAAAGCTAGTGCTAGTTTTTCAAGTTTTAAGTATCTCTTTTCAGCATCCATCAGGCTTTTGCTGATGTAGTACACCGGACGAGGATAATTATCCACCTCTCTTACTAGCACTGCGCTAATCGCACATTCGGAGACTACTAAATATATTTTGGGGGAGGATAAATGCTTTTTTATTTTATCAAAAGCCTGGTCGCACTGTGGAGACCAGTTGAATTCTTTGGCACCGTTTAAAGTTAGAAAAAAATGGGGCACACATATCCGAAGACCATGAGATAAAACGGTTTAAAGCAGCTAACCTCCTTATCAATCTTTGTACTTCTTTAATATTCCGAGGAGGATCCATCTGCAGTAAAGCATTGAGCTGGTCTGGATCACGCTGTATCCCTTTCTCACTTATCACATACCCCAAAAACTTTCCGGATTGCACCCTGAAAATACACTTCTCTAGATTTAACTTTAAATTAACTTTTACCAAGTTGGAAAAAGTCTCTTACAGATCTGCCAAGTGTAACTCTTCTTCCACACTCTTTACCATCATGTCATCAATGTAGACTTCCAATCTGATCAGCGAAAGCTTTGTTCACCAGCCTCTGATAAGTAGCCCCGGCATTCTTTAATCCAAAATACATCACCTTATAACAATGAAGACCCCTATCAGTAACAAAAGTGGTGTGTTCTTGGTCTTTCGGATCAACTTGATCTGATTATAACCGGAAAAGGCATCCATGAAGGACAACAACTCCTTCCCAAATGTGGAGTCCACGAGCTGATCAATCCAGGGGACTGGATATAGGCTTTTGGACAAGCCCTATTAAGGTTAGTAAAATCGATGCGCATACGCCACTTCCCAATTTTCTTTTTTATTAACACCAGATTGGCTGTCTATAAAGGGTACTGAGATTCCTTTAAGTGCCCCATCTTAGTAAGTCGGTCAACCTCTTGAACTATGACATCAGCTTTCTCCTTAGAAAAAGCTCTTCTCTTTTGTACAACAGGTGCTACATCCCTTCGGATGGATAGTTGGTGTGATATTACATTCGCTGGTACTCCGGTTACATCAGCATTGCACCAAGCAAAAACATGTTGATGGTCTGTTAAAAAAGATAACACTTTGCTTTTTAATTCTGATGTCATCTTGGATCCGATCTTGACATTTCTTCCTTCATTCAGAGAGTGAGTTTCAACCTCTTCAATCGGTATTAAAACATTAGGGGTCTCTCTTGGGTCATCAATTTCACCCTCCCCCCCCCCCCCCCCCGAGGGCCCCTCCAACTGCTAATCTTCATTGATCCGAACTGCCCCCAAAGTTCTAGGGGCCCCTCCAACTGCTATCTTCTGATTATTCCGGACAACTCCCACTTGTCCTTGCACTGCGTATTTTAAACATTGGTGGACCGTTGAAGCCACAACATGCCTCTTGGAGAGCCAAGACCTTCCCAAAAATGGCATTGTTGCACGTGTGACAATCCACCACAATGAAAAGTACTCTGACCATTTTCTTAAAAGGGCCCTTGCCCAACAGAACCTACTCCTCAAACTCCCTGATTACGTTCGCTGAGCTTCCAGTGAAACTCATAATTGACCTGTTCGAAAGCTGAATCACTGCTGGATTCTTCATTTGTTTATAGGAAGTTAAAAAGAGGATATTGGCTGAACTACCGGTGTCCACCAAAATTTGTCTAATGTCATTGCCCCCAATGGATGCTCCTTTCACCACAACATCTTCATGGGGACCAGCTATGTCCTTCAAATCATCTTCATCAAAAACAATGAAGGGAAAATGAATTTGCGATTTAGAGAAAGTCATGCCTCCTTCCAGTTGAGTAGCCAGGGTATGAACATGCCTCTTCCTTGAAGAAGCAGTTGGTGTAGTCATGGTGTCCCCTCCAAATATGGTAAGTGACTCAAAAAAGCTGATGAGCCCGGACACCGACTTGGTGTGTTCAGTGATAACGCCCACCTTATTCCGGGTTGGATTAGGATCCAAATACTCAGACTCCACATCGAACCTTTCAATTATCACCATAGCCCCATCCGGAGCCGATGTCCCTACATTGTTTGTTGGGCTGGTCTGATGAGCACTATCAGGCCTATTCTCACTCCTTCTTTTAACATAAGCACCCAATTTTCCTCTTTCAATCAAATTTTGCACCTCTTGTTTCAAAGCAATGCAATCTTCTGTGTTATGGCCAATATCATGATGATATTGACAGAAACAATTATTATGACTTTCCCTGGGAGATTGAAGCGTAGCTGGCTTCCTGAAATGTACTTCATCTTTTGTTTTGTCATAAATGGTTGCCACATTTTCTTTCAATTCAGCAAACTACTCCGGTTGAACCCAAGGCCCTCGTTTATTTCTGGAATGTTGGGTATGAGCTGGTGCTGGGTGGGATTGAGCTTTAGCCCTTTTGGGACCCTGTCTGGCTTCCTTAGCCTTGTACCCGGACTGATTATAGTTTTGATTTGGTGCAGCTGGAGCCGACCTCACTTGCCTATGCACCCTGGTCTTCTTTGTTTCATCCATATTGACTTGCTTTCCCACCTGATCCAGTAGACCGCCCCACGCCACGGCCTTCTTCCTGGTTACTGAATCAGCCAAATTGTCGGGGTTCAAACCCTGCCTTAGAGAAGCTATTGCTACTTGTTCAAAGCAATTAGCTAATCTATTCTTGGTGTTCACAAAGCGACTAATATATTCTTTCAAGGATTCATTTGGTTCTTGGGCACAATGGATAATAGTGTCTCCATTGCCCTTCACCTCCTTACTTCCAACGAACTGCCTCCGGAAGACCACCCAAAAAGTATCAAAATTTCAGATGCAGCCCTGTGGCAGGCTATTATACCACTTCAGATCACTCCCCGTACAAGATTGAGAGAATGCTCTACAAAGCAACTTAGCATCATCGTCAAAATTCATCATAAAGTTTTTAAATTGCTCCAAATGATTATTTGGATCTTTACTCCCATCATATTTTTCCATCTTTGTACTGTCAAACCTCTTAGGAAGGTTTCCGGACAGTAATTTCGATGATAGTGGCGATTGCCTCCAATTTCGACCTCGACCAAATAATGTGTCTTCATTGGGTGTTGCAAAAATACGTGGCTTATCATGAAAAGCGAAAGGATCCATCAACAGTCGGTCTACATGTCTCCGGCCATGGCTATGGCCATGAGATGACCCTTTCCCTAGATGCCTTTTCAGCCTTCCATTCATGTCCCTCTTTCTTGAATACTTTTTGACCAAATTTTGCTTCTTTTCAGAACGGCCTTCATCACTACTGGATGACAGGGACTCCTCAACTCCATCTTCATTCGAAGAGCTACTAGAAGATTATGAGTCTGAATCCAAGCTCTCCACCAGTTTAGACCGGTGAGACTTCTTTGAGCTAGCATGAGTCTTTTAAGTGCTTACATGGGTCTTTGTTGATGGGTCGTGCTCCCTTGGATTGTCAGTGTGGTGAACGGCTGACACTTTTGATTTTTCTTTCAAGCCCATCTCTACCCTTTTAGTAGCCCTCAAGGCTTCTATCTCAGCTTTCAATATGTCTCACTCTTCGATCGTATATTCATCGTTTTCTCCCACCACTTCTGCCAAAGTTGGTGGTATTGCCTGCTCGTCCGGATTCATCCGAACTAGTTTTTCTTGATGGTTTCGAATGCTAGATTCAGGCACCTTCTTCTCCCATTGTGGTCGCCAATTTGGTGTGGATTGTTTTCGTCTGAGGGTAGTTTTGTCAGATGTTTTAGGAGTAATAAATGTTTGAGTGTTTTGTGGTGAGAGATTTAAGCTGTCTGGTTCTATTAAATGTTTCAATACCCTCATTAATGAAAGTGGTTGTGTGTTTATACCCTTAATTATGGGCCACATGGGCTTCCGGGTCAAACTTAGAAAATCGAGTGGAGTTCAAAAACCCATTAGTTTATAAAGCAGATTAGAAATTAGCTTAGTCAAAAGGTGATTAGTTTTTAGTACTTTTGTCCAGTTTGGATGGTTCAGTGGGTGGATTTTATCCGAATTTCCCCTGTCCGGTTTCTACAGTGAGTGGCAAATATTTCCGGACTCATCACCTTCAGTTCTAGCTTTGAATATGGAGCGACTTTCCTTAGCGATAATAAGGATCCTTCCAAAAACCTCGTTCCCATTAGTGAAGGTATTCTATTGAAATCTATTGAGAATGACATATCTACCGAGATAGAGACACATTGTCATTAGCAAACGAGACTCCGCTTGACTTTGGCACCAACGAGACCCTCTTCTACCATTAATCTTTCAACTTCGTTTTTTTGCTTCTATTGGATCCATTTTACGGACTATCTAGCTTCGTCTAACATTCCACAAGGTCAAGGTTCTCCCAACAGATGGTGCATTCTTATATCTTTGGAGTTTTAGAAGGACTTAAAGAGATCTATCCAAGGATCCTCTGGGTAACCGTATTTTGTAGTCTCAAACACACCACTCGAACAACGTTATACTATATGATTTAAAGTTCTCTAAAGGGTAAGGGTTTACCTCAAACAAAATACTTCTTCGTGAGCAAGTTGTGGTCTTCCATTTCTGATCCATCACGTGTTCGTGTTCCCGTGATTTTAGTTAACTCAATATGCTTCGATAGAGGCATTGAACATAAAGTTTATTTTTATCTGTTATCCTCTAATATTGTTTTTCTCATGTGAAAACAAATGTTTTAAGGCTCAATGGGAGTTGACATTGTACTTGAAATATTCTCTCAACCGTCTTCACAGACCTAACGATTGTAACTTTGAAATTGCTAAGCAGTGACGTCACTTTATAGACATCTTCCAGCCCGAGAACTTTATCACATACAGATATTCACCTAGTCTTCTCTCATCCCGAGTCTTCAAGAAAAGATAATGTGTAAGGCCTCTCAGTACACTTGTGGCCCTGATCAAGGAGCGCGATGGTGATCACAACTTGAAGACTAACACTCGGTTACATAGTTAATCTTCGTGCATGTTATTATTTTTTGGATTATTTGTTGTATGTGGTTATTAAGGATGTATGTTTGCATGTGTGGTCTTTTTTTAATTTTTCTTGTGATATGGTTGTTGTTACCCCATTTGAAGGTGCATGTTACCTCATATTTTGAAGTTCTTCGATAACATCTTAATGGAAAGTAATTTTACTTATATATTTTATTGTTTCACGTGTGCTCTGCCTCATTGCATGTGCATACTCCCTTTATTTACCATTAAGGTTGAGCCATTTCAATACGAACCTCTTTTGTTTAACCAATGTTTGAACATATCCCACCGGCTATTTCTACTTTATGGTATGGGCAGATATTGTCACTTGCTGGCTTTTGTGAGCCATCCTTCTTGTGTGTAATATTTCTTCTGCTTTAAAGATTTATCTATATGTTATATTTTAAATTTTCCATTTATGATGGTCAAACATATGATTGAGACTTATCTACTACAAATTATCAGTTACAATGGTAGTGAACTAATTAACTTGTTGAAATACATGCAAACGATAGTGAACTTAAAAAATATAATATAAAATAAAAAAATAAAAAAATATCATGGTTTTCTCTCATATTTTAGGCTCACAAAAATCAGATTCATACTTCGGTTGTTAACCTCGGGTCGATTCTTTTAGGGATTCGGCTAAATTTTCACGAGTCACCTTTTGGGTAAATCTCCACTGATTACGTACTTCAAACACTAATGATATGTGGGGGACATTGCTCTGAAATCATTTAGTCATGGCATCCCATGAATAAGGTTGTAAGGGGTAAGTATGTTAAACGCAAGGAACCCAGTCACGTGGGTTTTGGCCCATCTTGTGACTCCAAATGGTACCTCGAACACCTTCGTCCATATCGGCCTAGTATCATGGTCATTGAAGCCTACCACATGATGGAAGGCTGAGCAAATGATCGTTCTAAATGGGAATTTCTTTTTTGCGGAGTTGAACAACACATCATTGCAACCTGTAATGTTAGTCATTATCAAGAGTGCATATTCGTGGAGATAGAAAACATCTTCAAAATTTTTATCGATAAAGACGATTGTTGGCATTGAACGCCTCCTTCTTTCTCCCTCCCCCTTTCCCACGTGCCCTCGGATCAGGTCTACTCCTTGTGTATTGACGCTCAAAATTAATTTTGAATGTATCATTTGCGAAAGTTTGGGTGTACTTGGTTTGGCTGGTTTCGCCATAGAGAGTCAATCTATATGTTTTAGGTTTCTTTCCTATTGTTTCTCTCTTTTTGTATGGATTCTAGTTTTTCCACGTCTCCTCGAGCTCGTTTGCTCTGATCTTAATAATAATATGGCATGGTGTGCATGTAGTGACGTCATTTTGGTTGGTATCGCTCAGTTTCTTATCATACTCCCTTAAGTGCCATTTTAAAACAAAACTCCAAATCTCAACATCTAATACCCAACACTCGTTCGTCATGTGCCTATGATCTCGGTGGTACTCACACCTCTTGTTTTGATTTCACATCATCGGGTAAAAATTCATTCTTCCCGGATTGGGCATGATATTTGAGTCTTTAATCTACTTACAAATGTTGACATTGACACGGTCAATGCCAGGTGATTTACCAAGTCATATACGTGGTGAGCACTACCATTGGAACATTGCCATTAACTTTATTTTCCAAGATGCGTATGTGCTCCCCCTTTGATTGTATTGGGCGTCTTATTTCCTTATTCAAAGTGAAACATGATGCGAAACGCTTTCCTAACTGATGGAATGTTAGACCAAGTCTCTCGGCATTTGGTAGAACCATACCAAAGAACCATCTTGAAAGATAAAAGGAAATAAGTGACACATCATTGAGTCTTCACACTGAAACTACTCAATCTGGTTCCAAAAGTATACAATGCGGTGATCGAGATGAGTAAATCCCGTGAAGTATTGTAACTTCATTATGTAAAGATTTGGCGGCATGATAGACCTGATTAAAGTTAGTCATCCGACAAAATATAAAATTTTAAGATCTCATTCAATGATTTTATTTCTTATCTTTATCACAAGGTCATCATTAATGTGGACTATTTCTGATTGAGGGTAATTTTATAAAGTGTTTTGAAAATTTAAGGTTTATGATCAAATGTAGAGCGATAATTAAGGTGTATGCTTGTACTAAATTCTGATCACCCTCATTAATGAAAGTAGTTGGGGTATTTATACTTAATTAATAACCCATGGGTCTTTTGGGTCGGATTGTGGTCTTGGGTTAAGTTTAAGAACCTACTAGCCCAAGATATGAAATAACCAGCACCTAGCTTAGTCACGTTCCACTAATTTTACCTTGTTCGTTTTCTCATGATAATGATTCAGTCCGAACTACCCTTTGAATATGGGTAAGCAGCAGTGTCAAAATTATCCGACCTCATCAATCATAGCTATTTTTTTGTTGATGGTATTAACTGATATTCCAAGGTATTTGAGAGTAAGTAGACTATGATTGAATCCAATCAAATATTCCAGCAATTTAGTTCTACATGTTGGCATTTTGGAAAATGTATATATAATTATTCTCTTTTTATTGATAATTTATCTTGAGAAATTTTGATAAGTACCTTAGTCTTTTAAGAAAATCCATTTGCAAAAATTAAGAGGTCATCGGTAAATGCTAAAGAAGGTATGTCCACATAGCTTCTAGATTTGTATCTCAACTCCTGATTATTTTCAAATACTCTCATTCACCCCTTGATTAGGAATTCCTCTGTTATAGTGAAAAGGATTCAGGATAAAGAATCATTCTTCCTTACGCCCTTATTAGACTTGAAAAAACCTATTAGACACCGTTGAATAAGATAAACTAACTTGTATAGTCAATATTATTTAAGATCAGGTCCAGAAACCTTTAGTCAAACCCAAATAATTCTATCACTTTGAGTATAAATTTGAATGATAATTTGTTAAAGTCTTTTGATATATTCACCTTCAGCATAATGCTTATACCTCTTACCTTTCCGTTCAAATCAGAAGCTAATTTCTGAGCAAAGAGGATATTGGCATGAATATTGTGTTCCTTAAGAAATTCCTCATTGCTCATCGGAGATAATATTTTGAAGCAAAGCATATAATATTTTGTTTAAGGTTTTAGAGAGAACCCTATTGAGCTTGTACAAAGACTAATTGGCATCAAATAATTCCAAGCTTTAGGGTGATCCACTTTAAGTATTAGACTAATAGTTGTGGAATAAATTCTTGTAGGAATAGGATAACTCTTGAAAAAAGATGCAATAGACTCGCATAGGTTCGTTCTAATAATGGTCTAGCAAATGCTGAGAATTTGGCATTGAAGCCATCAACCCGTGCAACACTGTTGGGACTAAGAGACATAACAGTAGCGTAAATATCCTCCTTTGTCGGTAATATTATAAAATTCATATTATCCTCTTGTGTGATAAGTTCATGAATAATTAGATCAATATCCTCAGGATCAGATTGAGTAGTCTGACTAGTTAATATAGTTTTAAAGTGATCCACGGTAGAGATTTCTAGATCTTCTTGATCATAATTCGAGGTACCATTCAGCCATAGACCATTAATTTTATTTCTCCTCATTCTTTTATTTACATAACTATGTGTATTTGAAGAATTTCTATCATCATTTTAAGACAATTTATGTGACTTTTATGCTCTCAAAAAGTTTCATCTCTTACCAAGATCTGAAGATGAAGAGCTTTAGCTTTGGCAATATCTTTTTGTCTTTGGGGGATTTTGGAATCTTCACAACATATTTCCTTAAACTTGGCATCTTCTTCCATTCGAATGATTGAGTCAAACACATTATCAGACTCATCCTAGTTCTAAGTTTTCAGTTGTTGTTAAAATCTTTTTAGCTTATGCAAAAGAACATGTATAGGAGGACCATATAATATCTCGTTCCATTTATCTATAACCATATCTAAGAATTCAGGATGCATGAGCCACATATTTTGAAATTGAAATGATGATTTGATTTTTTCCTCTTCCTTTGATATAGTATTACTTATAGGATTATGGTCTGACCTAGTCCTAAATAGGTGTTTCACCTTGGTATTTGTTTAAAAGTCAATCCAATTTGCATTAAAGAGGACCTTATTTAGGCACTTCCACTTCATATTATTAGTCCATTTATATTTAGAACTAGAGTAGCATGCGTCTTCTAACCCACAGTCCTGAAGAGTGTTATTGAAGTATTTCATACTTCTCAGACAAGCAAGATAATTTCTCTTCAGCAGTTGACATAGATTTGAAGTCTCCCATTACTAACAAGTCTTGAGACTCTTCACAGAATTCTTTTAATCTATTCCATAGAGCAGTCATTTGATGTCTAGAATATTTTGCATACACAATAGTGACTTAAAAATCTTTATCTAAGGTATTGTGTCTAACTTTAAGGTGAAGTAAATGATCTTGATTTTCTATTACTTTCACAAAGAAAGCTTCTTTTTAAAAAAAACCCAAATTTTATTGGTAATGTTTGCAGCACTCCCATGAAATCTCAAATATCTAGTAACCCTACTCATATTTTTGAATATTATACGAGATTTAAGCCTCTTCATAGTTGCATCATTACTAAAACCTCTCACATTCAAATTCAAAATGTTAATGGTCATTTTGAATATTTTTTGAAGGATCCATCATACCCTTTAGATAAATGAGAATTTTTCTATATATATAGAGTTTCAGTATCATTATGTTCTAAAAATAAAATTCCATTGTCTATTTTATGTAAGGCTTCATGTAAATTGAAGTCTAGCATACTATGTTTTTTTTATCTCATTGTGATACAAATGTTTACTTTGAATCCAAAGTTTCAAAAGTTCTTTTTATTTTAACCTAATTTTTATTATAAATTAACTTTTATATTATAACATATATTTTGTTATTATAATTAAATTTAAATTTATATAAATCCAGTATAGTAATTGTAATTGTGCCAAGCCTATTTCATAATTAATCATTTCTGTAATTATTTGTTTTAAATTATATGCTACCATAACCACATGTTCTATTACCTCATATGCTCCACTATACATTGGTGTCAATTTTCATCTTTAAACAAATCTCAGAACCCCTTTTCAAGGTGATATTTAAAAAAAAAATGAATTCTCATACTTTAAATTCTAATGGACATTGCCGAATATTAGAATGAATCTTTTGATGACTTTGGTCTATTTTTTTTCTCTCACGTATAATATCTATCTTTTTCACGGTTTTGGTATTTTGTTTTCTTCATATACATGATTCGTTATATTCTTTTCTCCCACCCGATTTCAACATACGGGTGTATACCGTTTACTTCCATATAAAGCTTCAAATGGTCACAAATAGATACTACTCCTATAGTTATTATTATATATGAATTTGATCAATGACGAGTGTGTATCTCAACCACCAAAAACCTCAATCACACATGCTCTCAACATATCTTCTAATATGTGTATCGTCAGTTCTGACCGACTATCTGTTTGTGGATGAAAATGGTGTAAAATTGAGTTTAATAACTAACATCATTTGCACATGATAAGGTTTGGATCTCAATATGATATTATTGATGATCGAGCACCATAAATCATGACAATCTCTCAGACATATAAATGAGAATATTGGTCCAATTTAATAGTAGATTTAACTAGTAAAATGCATTTTTTTATCACTCTGTCCACAATAATCCAAAATGAATCATGTCGATTTATAGTTCGTGGCAATCCTCGAACGAAATCCAATTTCATATTGTCATATTTCCACTCGGGAACATGTAAGATTGGAGAAAGCCACCATCTTTTAATGCTCATCTTTGACTTGTTGACATATCAAACATTGACTAACATATTCAGTAATTGTTTTTGAATTCTTAGCCACCAATAATGGTCATTAAGACTCTTCACATATCTTCATCTAATATTTTTTTCTTCAAATTATTATCATTTGGAGCACACATCTTTAGGCTGTAACAAATGATTCAATCGTTCTCAAAAACATATTTGATAACCTTATTTGTTTGTATATCATTTCATAGTTGTATTATATTTGGGTCGTTATTTTTAGACTCTCAAATCTTATCCATCATCAAATAATACACAGAGAAGTGTGCCAATATAACAAAATAATCAATAAATTATAATCTCACATATGTATACTTCATATCTCGAATAAAATTAAGATACATACACCGCAAACATGATATTTTTCCTAATTTATTCTGACTCAAATCATCTGTTATTATATTGGCTTTTCCTAATGATGATAATACACATTACAATTGTAATCTTTAACGAGTTTCACCAATTTTTTTGCCTAAAATTATACCATTTCTAATATAATATACATTTCAAGTCTTGATGGTTTGTATGTATCTCACAAATCACACCATATAAGTAATAACGTTAAATCTTGAAAATGAATACAATTTTTGCTAACTCAAGATCGTGAACTTCAAAATTCAAGTCATGAGGTTATAATTTTCTCAAAGCATATGCAATTATGTTACCATTATGTATAAGAACACACCATAATCCTTAATATGATGCATTAGTATTCACCGTATCTATGTATCATTAGAAATTGCTAACACAAGGGTTATTATCAATTTTCTCTTTTGTTCTTGAAAACTCACTATACATTCTTCATTTCGTAAATGTAATATTATATCTAGTTAGTTTTTCCATACGAATCTTTATTGTTTGGAAATTATGGATAAACCTTCGCTAATATTCTGCAAGTTTAAGAAAACTACATATCTTTGTTACACTAACCAATCTCGACCACTAGCTTACAACTTCTAATTAGTTAGGATCTAAAGTAATTTCAACATTAACAACTACATGACCAAAAACTGCGACCTCGTGTAACCAGAACTTATACTTACTTAAACTTACAGGCATCTCATATTTTTTATAAATATAATCTCAGATATGTTTCATGTTCAACCGTTTCCTTTGAGTAGATTAAAATATTTTTTATAAACATGATAACAAATAAATTAAAAAATAGTTTAAACAATATATTCATTAGATCCATAAATACTGATGCCGTATTTATTAAGCCAAATGGCATTACCAAAAATTCAAAATATTTCTATCTAGTATGAATTTTATTTTTCTCTTCTAATATTTAAGTGATGATATCTTCACCACAGGTCAATCTTTGGAAAAACTTACGCACCTTTAATTGATTAAATAAATCATAAATTATGGTAAACAAATATTTATTTCTTATAGTTACTTTGTTTACTTGTTTGTAATCAATGCACCGTCATAATATGACATCCTTAATCTTCACAAAGGGTACGGGTGCACCTAGAGAGAGATGTTTGGTCGTATAAAATCATGTTGTAATAAATTTTCTAATGGAATATTCAACTTCTATAAATGTGTTTGGACCATACGATATGATGGAATCAAAATTGGTGTGGTATCAAGAACTAAATTGATCCCAAACTTAACTGGTCTTTCACGTACTGGTCCAAATAATTTTTCAAAGAATACATCTATTGATCTCAAACTACTTGGATATCTTGTAACTAAGTAACTAGTCTTGAAATATTGAAGATATGCGATAATATGCATTCACATATTTTCTATAAAATTTCCATACTTTTAACCACTGAATTAGACTAGTAGGTACAACCTTACACTCGTCACAAAATATTAACTCTTCTTTCACAAGTATTCAGAACATTTTTCTATTACTAAAGATTTTTATCGATACCTCATGTTTATATAGAATATTAGTTCCCAAAATAACATGAAAATCAACAATATCCAATGGTATTAAGTTAGATATCAATGCCCTATTATTTAACATAATAGGAAAATTTCTATATATACAATATCTATCCACCGTACCCTCAACACGCGTTGATACTATGAACTATTCACTCAACTAAACTATAAATTTATCTACTTTTCCCATAAAGTTATAAGAGATAAAATAATTTGTAGCTCCATAGTATATCAATACATATGAGGTATCATAAACATATATGGTACATATCACGACATGCGGGGTTGTGTCAACATCACATTATATCACTATGAGCACCCGACCTCGATTACATATCCCACTACTACTATCTTCACCTCGTGTATACACTACATGAAGATACTGCCTTCTGCCATGGCATCTACCTTGATATAATGAAGAAGTTGATGAATGAGTCATTCTAGTGTTCAGTGTACAATCTTTGGCTATTTGTCTCAGTTGTCCATATATCATAGAAAGTAGTTGGTCTGCATGACGTATCTTCCTAAGTTATATGTCACATTCTTCCACACCGACAACATCTTATACTTCACGTTGGTGCTTGCGCAGATGGTTAATTTATTGAAACCCCCAATAGAGTAATAACACTACCCGTAAATGAGATAACATAGCATGCATGATAGGTACCCATCCACAACCAAACGGATTTTGAAATCTTGAAATATTGTGATATTTTTATATCTCTTTAGTCTTTAATCTTTTTTTTTAATTCCTTATATGTTAACAAACTTCACCAAGATTATTCTCTATTATCTTGACTTTCTCTACTAACTTTATATAATTTTCACCTCCGCTACAATCAATTTTACACGTATATTAGGTTTAGTCCATCTTGAAATTACTAACATCGTTATTATTCATTACTCACCAACTTTGGTACATAGTGAGATAAAGTTGTGAAATTTGTTTTATTTTGCTCAACATACACATTCTCTTTTGCAGATTAACATACTCTTTTCCTTTTCTAATCTATACGATTTTAAGAAAAAAAATCACTAAACACACGCTTAAATGTTTACATGTAACTACTGCACTATTAGTAGGAATAACTCTCATATTAACTTTCATATCCTTCCAATAATGACGAGCTTGCTTCTTAAAGAAAAATAAAATTAAAGTGACTCTATCGTCGCTTGATTATGCATTATGTCAAATATATCTTTAATTATTCCTAGGTAACCTTCTTCTTTTTTTACGAAATACTATAGAACTTTGGCAGGTTTCATAACACTTTCTCGCTTTATCATTTCTCTTTTAAGACTCTACTAAAACTTTCTCAATATTTAAGTAAATATATATATATTCTTCAAGTCAAACATTCATTTTTGTACTCCCTGATCTTGTTCCACTATGTCTTGAGGTTAAACAACCTTTATGTCCTCTTTTGGAAAGTGCATCTCATGACACTCACTATGTTCGACATCTATCTTTTATATTTATTATTGTATATATTCACGATTAGTTCAAACACACTATATGATGTGATCCTAGATGACACAAGGAGCTTTAAACATGGAAATGTGCAAGAACCAGATGAACAACTTGAAAAAGAAAATGAGCTTGAAGTTGAAGATATTCTTATTTTACCGGCTGGTCAAACAATTCGATCAAGAGCAAAAAAATTTAACAAAAAGGATTCAAGGATCAAAGGATGTGGATCGATAGGTCACACAAAGGTTGTGGAAAGGCCTTTGATATTCCAACTGATCTTCCTTTGGATATGACGCACCAAATGAAGAACAGATTTTCTTGTGGATATTACACACCAACAAGAGAAGAGTAAAACTTAAGAAGTTTTTTTCAGAATCAAAGATAGTCTAACCATTAGAATTCTGAGTACATAGTTTTTATAGGAGAAAGAACTAGCCTTGAACACAATTAAGGCTGTTCTTGGAAACATAATGCATGCCTCCAAAACAATTAAGGCTTTTCTTGGAAACAAAATGCTTTAATATTGAAAATACAAAGTAATTAATGATATAAGCTGGAAATCAGACCCTTCCCTCCTCCAAAGACGTAGCTTTTGGTGTAGATGGGTCTTGGGCTTTTATTTCAACAAATGGGCAATGGTGAAGTGAAACAATTGCCTCATTAAAAACCTTGTCAAGAAAACCCATTGGGATAAAACTTGAACAAGGGAAAAAGAGTACAATCGAGACACTTTCTCATTTGTTGAAATCAATTAGCTTGAATCAAGACCAAAGTGGTTTTACAAGATTTTCCACCATACTTGCTGTTTTGATCACGTGGATTCTCTAGTTGATTAAGCAATCCTCCAACAGCTTTGTTAAATTGTTTTGCTCTTGATCGAGTTGTTGGACCAGCCGGTAAAATAAGAATATCTTCAACTTCAAGCTCATCTTCTTTTTCAAGTTGTTCATCTGGTTCTTGCACATTTCCATGTTCTAAGCTCCTTGTGTCATCTAGGATCACATCACTCTATATCTAAGATCTATTATATGTATGATATTTATTTGCACTAATTTAGCATGGCGCACGGTGCCTTACAGAAAGTTATAGCGAAAGTCATCAGGGAAGGCGGTGAGCATGCTGCGAATGACGTTGCTCGACTATTGATCTTGTTTATTTGCTTTACAATTTTCTTCTCTGTTTCATGAGATATAATGGATTGGACAGCAGTGTATTATGTCAAAGTCATGAGCAAAACAAACTACTACGATTGGTCTGGAGCAATATTTCAAAAGCTCATCCGATCAATTAGAAAATATGTTGCTACAAAAATCTCCGAAAGAGTTATCGGTTGCGTTGCACTTTTATTCCTAACTCTGGTGCTCCGCTATAAAACATATGTTTAAAAACATCTGCAAATGAAAATAAAATTTGTGATACAGCTCTTCATCATGGAGCACACAACCATTGGGGTCGATCTTGCCAAGCCGGATATGATCTTGAAAAGCTATATATGGTGGGGATTGGAGTGCAAGCCGACAACCATGGACATGACTAAGATGTTGCACCAACTACAAGACGATCACGTAAAAAATATAGACTCAAAATTTTTATTGCGGTCTATATAAAAACTCGCACAGTAGATAACTAAAAGAAACACGCATATAATTAATATAACATAACAGGAATTGTATGGTAAAACAAAACACGCATGTACTATGTATCATAGAAAACACATAGTTACATGATAACCCAAACGATTCTCGTGGTCAGCAAGAAACCAATATGGTTCATACTAACACCTATTTTAATTGGTTGTTCTCCTCTGGATAGGATTTGGAGGCTGATCTGACATTGACAGAGGTTGAAAGAGCAGCCTTCGGATGCGGTGAAGGTAGTGGAGCACCGGATGTGGTACCTGTTGTACCGGAGGAAAGACCTAGGAAAAAGACTAAGATTATGGCCCAAGAAACAAGCAAAAGGCCACAAAAAAACAAGCCAATGGTTGTGTGCTCCATGATAAAGACCTGCAAAGGCGTACAAAATGAATTTGAATTACTTCTCACTAATTTGATCGACTAACATAACCCGACTCTTAGGAAGTTAAAGAATACTTAAAATACATCAAAGAGCGGTGCAATCACATTGGAGCATCACAGTAGCATTCGTACAAAGAAAACAACAACTTGCAAGGGTCGTACCCGTTCCTCCTTACTTCAAAGAGTAGAACGAAAAATAAAGCATTCATTTTCCGAAAAGGATAAAATGATAAACAAGTACATGTCGCTGTATATGTTATAGCTTGATATATATATATATATATATATATATATATATATATATATATATTATTTTTAGCACTAATATTATGTCTGGTATTATTATATTCAATTCAACATCTACATAGAGAATTAGCTGTTTTATGTAGTAATTTGAAGGATGAGAAAAAAATAATTAATGGTGAGAATCAAGAAGTTGATACATGAATTTTTCTGCCTTTATCTTCACCAAAATATTGAATATGTGTGTGGTACCAACTAAAACGGTACTCACTCAATCTGTATTATATGTTTTAGACACAGATGGTTCAACGATGGTACTGCCTGAATAGAATGGAGATACCACTGCAATGGACCAAGATGAACAAGAAGTGACTACACTAGTGTACCAAGCTGAACTTGAAATGGCCATCCTGAACAGGATGGAGATACCACAACAGTATACCAAGCTCGAGAGAAAGTGGCTGCTGATGTGGTTGAAATATATAAAATGGTTAATCTAGTATGATGGAAATATGATGTTATTGCAAGTAGTTGGATGAAAGCATTCAATATTTTTGTAGCGAGTAGTGAGACAATTTAGTTTGTATCAAGCTTAGGTGTAATTAATGCCCTCTCCCCCTTTGTTGAGGCTCCTTAGTGTACTCCTAGTTAGAATTATGGTCAAGGACTGGATCAAGGTTTTAAGTGTTAAAGATCCACTTGGGTTATGGGCATATTCCACGTTTAAGTAATTATCATCATCCCATGATAGTAGACATAATTTTTAGTCACAAGGAAATAAAGCAATTTTATTTTTTAGTCCAAAAAGCCCTTCGAAAATGTCATTCGAATGATAGTCCGGATTTCCTTTTGAATTATTATGACCTTAAGCTTAACTTAGTTCAAAAGATATATGACATATCATATGCCTCCATTAGTCCTCACAAAGGTTTCTTTATGGACTAATAACGATGTAAAACCAATTGGGATTTGATTGTTTTTAAGTGACAAAATTTCAAACCTGTTTCGAAATCCAAAAAGTTACCGTTTTTATCCGCCGCATTTTTGACATGTGTCAGTAGTTCAGTGGACTTCGAATTCATTTTTCTCTATGTAATGTAAGATAATTAATGAGAAATGTTTACACTCCCCTGGATATTTCAGGGGCACGCCTCCCCCTAGTTAATAGGGTACTCAAAAGACCTAAAGTCTCATTCATAAAGTTCTTAAGTACCCTTTTATTTGTTTTATATAAGTTAATCCTTTATTTTTCCGGTTTTACATACTTTTAAAGAGAGAGATAGCTATTACTTAAGAAATATATCAAAATTTGGGTGCTTTTATGTTTACTGCAAGAACAGCTCTAATCAAACGTGGCTGGTCGAATCTATCGGAGTTAGAGGAAGAGAAAAAGAAAGCTCGAATCTCTATTGGACTTCCTCCTTCTTTGCCTCCAGTAGTTACTACTCAATTTATCGAGTATGGTGGATCTTACCCTTATAGTCGTAACATTCCCACATATACTTGTACAACTACTCAATCATCCACTTCACCCCAACACTCCAGAAAACCCTCTCACTCTCAAAAGGTCTCAAATCGTCAAATACATTTGGCATTCAAAGCAATAGGATCAGATTCAGATAATAGCCTTCCAACTAGGGTGAGCAGACATTTGGCAGCTAAAGCCAAAGCTGTTACAAAGCCTTTAATATCAATTTATTCCCCTTCTTCTCCGAGTCCAAAAAATACTCATCTGCATTATAAGATGATGCTAGTACTCAACCCGTCGGTCCGTTAGGATCGGAACCTAAAATAATGAGGAAATTATGGAGGACCTAAGTGAAATTCTCCACTCAAAACGTTGAGTCAGGCATGGGAAACATCTAAACCTTTTTATCAACCGAATTCTGACAGAGAAGAAAACTCGGGGCAAGGATGATATTTCAGAAGAAGGGTCTCATGAGCTGCCAATCTCACTCGCCGGACGTGTTGATCCTACCTTCAAGAGAGTAAGTATAAAATATCTCATAACACTAAATAAGCCATCTATAATTATTTCTATGCTAAGAATTACATATTGTTTGCACCAAATGGGAATTTCCCAATATGATTAGAATGAGGTTGCCCAAGGTTGGGGAAACTACGATAAATTCTTGTTCGGACAAGTTAGTAGTTTTTACAGAAGTGCTGAATTGGGGTCTTAGGTTTCCCTTAGATCCCAAAATCGTTAGGTATTTTCCATTTGTTAGGTTGTGTCTGAGCTAGCCTAGTCCGAACTCCTGGTACACTTTACTTGCCTGTATTATAGCATCGAGGCTTTCCAAGACGACCATGACAATGTAGCAGATGGCAGCTATTGCAGGATTATGCCACAATTCTAAGATCACATTCTATCATTTCAACATGAAGAATGAGTATTTGATATGAAAGACATAGTTTTTGTTTATCAGCGGACCATGGGAGAACGGCCAAAAAATCTATTCCTCAAAAGGAAATCCAAGAAATCTCACTAGATTCTGGAAGAGTCGAGGCAATCTTGTTTTAAAACTAATTTGGTGTTTAGTATGTCTTGTTTTGTTTCGAGTTTCAATTTATCTTTATTTCCCTGTATTTATTTCAAATCGCTTCCCACATCTTATGAAAAGTTCACAAGTGACTTTTAGGAAGTTACACAATTGGGCATAGAGAAAGTGGGGCAACGGTTGTGTAGGACCCATTGTTGAATTGGAAATGGAGGTCAAATCTGAACGATGAACCATTTTGGATCTTCAAGAGGAGAACAAGAAACTTCAAAACTCCCTGGGAGCAGAGAAAGCTAAAACTAGTAGTGCGATTAAAGTGCCTGATACACTCATATCGGAGGAGAGAAAGGTAAAGGAGGAGGTGTCAAAATTTCAAAAAAACTTAAGGATTTGTAAACCTCTAGTTTTAAAGAGATATCTAAATTACAAGATCAGTAGAAGACTAGTAAAGATTCTATGGGTCGTATAGGTAAAAAGGAATCTTTAGAGAAGACTAAAGGATACTTAAAGGAGGAAATCAAGTCTCTAAAATCTAAGTCTACTAAAGAATATGTTGATGTCACTGTAGACAAACTAAATGATCGTGATTCTTTTATCAAATCGGTTATGGTTTTAATGTTTAACAAAATTTCGAACTTAAGTCTTGGATCATTGTGGGGTTTGATTCCTAGAAAAATTTATACTGCCAAATATATCATTTCCAGTGAAGAGTTATCAAATGAAAGCTCTGAAATAAATGATGAAGTGGAGTCCAAATAAGGAAGTTCAGTTGGAAAAGGGGAGAAATCCAAAGGGATAAAGCCCATGAATTGATAATTTCTAATATCAAAGTTTGTTTAAGCCCTTGAAAAGTGCAATCCAATTTTTTCGTTTTGTTCGGATTTATTTTTTATAAGTCCTTGGGATGGCCAAGGGGGTTCTGTAATGTTATGTCGGACTTTTTTTAGTGTTTGAAATTCGTTTCATCATTTCGAGAACAAATCATTTTGAGTAAACATTCGTGAATCTTATAGACTTCAAACACATATCATTTCGAAATAATTCATTCGAAAGCATATAAAAACTTAAACAAACGTCATTCGAAAACATAAAAAATTGTAACATGAGCCACTAGAAGGTAATCCATTTGAATGCATATAAAATTTGTAAGACAAGCCATTCGAAGGTAATCCATTCGAATGCATAAAGAATTTATAACACAAGTCATTCAAAGGCATATAAAATTTGTAATGCAAGCCATTCGAAGGTAATCTATTCGAAGACATATAAAATTTGTAACACAAGCCATTCCAAGGCACTCTATTCGAAGGCAAATAAAATCAGTTGGTATCAAGATATTTAAAGGGAAAAGGTGGTAGATTGATACGATGGGCACCTCGTTAAAATCTCCCCGAGCCACCAGGGTAGGAAAAAGTATGCCCTATAAATATTTACATTAAACAAGGTTAAAGTATATATTTACAAGCTTTTACTCAAGGTAGATCCTCAGATGCTCCACATTCCATGGGTTCCTTAATGGAACACCTTATTGATCAACTAATTGGTATGTCCCAAACTTGATTCTTTCTACAACGGTGTATGGAGCTTTCCAAATTCGGAGCCAATTTTTCTAATCTCTTGTATTTGGTATGTAAAAGTACTTTCCTCAGAACATTATCTTCAACTCCAATTTCTCTTCTTTGTATGTTGGACGGGTATATGCTTCTGATTAATCCCTGATAGTGAACTATTCTTAGATGAGCTTTGAGTTTATTTTCCTCCATCAACTCTAGCATAGCCCTTACTACGATCTCATCATTCTATTTAGAATAATTTTGAACTCTCAAAAAGGGAAGAGTGGACTTTATCGAGGCTATTGCATCCAATCCATATACGAAGGCAAAAGGTGATTCATGGGCTGTAGTGTGTGGAGTTGTTCTGTAGGCCCACAATACTTCTTGTAAATAGTTTGGCCATTTTCCTATCGCCCCCTCTAAATTATTTTTTAGACCTTTTAAAATAGTTCGATTCACCATTTCTCTTTGTTCGTTTGCTTGGGAGGGGGGGGGGGGGGGTTAAGCTGAAAATAAATAATGTTGAATCCCCCTTGAGGTACAAATATTTTATCGCGTGGTTTTCAAACTGAGGACCATTATCTGTTGTAATACCCTTAGGTATTCCGAACCGGCAGCATGTATTGGATAATATAAATTTTATTACTGCTTTGGAAGTAGTTTCAGAAAGAGGTGCATCTTCTGCCCACTTCGTAAAATAATCCACCGCTAAAATACTAGTACGAAGATCTATAGAGTTCATGGAAAGTGGTCCTACCAAATCAGGTCTCCACCTATCAAAAGGCACTACTTCAGATATGTTTTCCCTCGGAACAAGTGGAACATGAATTGCATTTCCAAACTTATGGCACAGATCACATCTTCTAACCAACTCCTTGGCATCTGCTACGATGGTCGGCCAGTAATATCTTGCTAGCAAAATCCGTCTAGTTAAACCTTTATTACCGTAGTGGGTTGATCCTTCTCCATCATGCAATTCAGATAAAATAGCTTGAGATTCTTTAGATCCAAGGCATCGTAGTAATGGCTTGTTAAAGGATTTTTTATACAAAACCTCTCCCAAGACTAAAAACCTATGTGCATTAATCTTTAATTTTTTAGCTAAGCTTTTGTTTTTAGGAAGGATACCCTTAGTAATGAAGGTTTGTATTCCATACCTCCAATTCGAGCTTGTAATAGTTGAAAGTTGACAATTTTCTTTCCCAATTGTATTGTTTCTTGGAGAATCTATTTTTATTGAAGGATATTCTTGTATTCAAATCTATGGATAGGCTTCAGCATACACAATAGTGGCTAAAGAATTAGCCATCAAATTTCCAGTCCTGGGTACATGCTCATATTTCACATTTTAAAAGTATATTGACACCTCTTTTAATACTTGGAGATATTTAACTAATTGTTATTTCCTTGTTTCAGAAAAACCTTAAACATGATGTATTAGCAATTGCGAATCATTTATTAATCGAACTATATTCGTCCCACAAACTTGAGCAAGTATTAAACCATTGATAGTCGTTTTAAACTCAACCTTGTTATTCGATGCTTTAAAACTGAAACGAATAGTCTGGTACATTGAATCCCCGAAAGGGAAAACTAAAAATATTTTAGCCCCACATCCCATCAGCTAGATCCCCCATCTATTTGACCCATCCATTGATTTTATGGTGGATCAGTAGGGTTTTCCAGATTCGACCGATTTGAATGAAACTCAACCAAAACTTCTGCTATCTCTGCCCCTTGATTGTTGTTCAAGGAGCGAATTTAATATCGAAATATTCCAATTCAATAGACCACTCCGTCATTCGACACAATATATCTGGTCTTTGCAACATACTTTAATAGAAAAAGAAGTTTAAACTGTGATAGAATTTCCCTGAAAATAGGGTTCTATCTTTCTAGCTGCAATAACCAAAGTCAAGGCTATTTTTTCCAGTTTTAAGTACCTTTTCTCTGCACTTAGCAAGATTATGCTAACGTAGTACACACTGGCCGAGGGTAATTATCAATCTCTCGAACTTACACGACACTTACAGCATAATCCAAAACAACCATATATATAGAGAGAGTATTTCTCCTTCCACTTGGTTAAACAATGTTTTGGGGCAAGATAAATGTTTTTTTTATTTCAGTGAATGCTCTATCGCAGTTTGAAGACCCATTAGATTCATTGGCATTTCTTAACACTTGAAAGAATTGTGCACATCTATTTGATGATTTTGACACAACCACGATTCAAATCTGTTAATATTCCTATTAACACTTGCACTTCCTTTGAATTGTGTCGGGTCCGCTTGAATCCTCTTTTCCTTGTTAATATAGCCTAAGAATTTCCCAAATCGGATGCCTAAAGTGCATTTTTCTGGATTTAATTTCAAGTTAATAGCCTCAAAGTTACAAAATGTTTCTCTAAGATCGGAAAAACAATCCTCTTCTTTGATGTTTTTAACCATCGTATCATCTATGTATACTTCTACTTTTCTACCAATTTGATTGGTAAATGTCTTATTTACCAAACGTTGATAAGTGGCCCCATCATTCTTCAAACCGAAAGCCATTAGTTTGTAGCAATGCAGCGTCGAGTCAGTGATGAACCTAGTATGGTCCTGATCCTTCAGATCCATCTAAATCTAGTTATATCCAGCAAAAGTATCCATAAAGGATAATAATTGATTGCCAGACGTAGAAGCTACGAGCTGATCTATCTGAGGCATTGAGGTCTTTGGGAAAAGCTCTATTAAGTTTGGTAAAGTCGATGCAAATTCACTATTGGCCATTTTTCTTCTTTACCATCACCGGGTTGGCTGTCCACAAATGGTATTGTGACTCCCTAAGGTGGCCTACTTTAGTTAATCGATCTACATCGTTACAAATCGCTTTGGATTTTTCTTTGGGACAGGGCCTGCATCATATTGTACTGATAATTTATGACAAATAATATCAGTTGACATGCTTGCTACCTCTTCACTACACCAAGCAAAGACATGCTGATATTTAAACGGGAAAGTTAGTAACAGTTTTCTCAAGTGTATCGATAGCTTTGACCTAATTCTAATATTTTCCCATTGACCAAACTATGAATTTCTACTTCTTCAACTGGAATAACCGTAGTAGGAGTCTATTTTGGATTATTTATATGATTATAATCCAAAGAGGACTCTAGTAATTGCTATTCTAGCTTCGTAACTGAATTGTTAAGAGTTTTCGGGGCCAGTGTTGTGACATGTCATTCTTTAACTACCTTCTGACTACTTCGAACTACACCGACCTGACTTCCAACAACATACTTTAAACACTGATGAATGGTGGATGCAACAACACGCATCCTTGAGAGTCAAGACCTGCCAAAAATAGTGGTATAAGAGGTTGGACAATTTACCACCACAAACAATATTCTGACCGTTTTCTTGAAACTTCCCTGGCTTATTAGAACTTTGGGCTCTATTCATTCCTTGCGCTTTTACGAAAGTTGTTAACTTTCCATTCTCGATTAACAATTGAATATCTTGTTTCAAAGCTATACAGTCTTTAGTGTCGTGCCTTGTATCCTCATGATATTTACAAAAACGGGTATTTTAGTTTTCTCTTGGAGTTTGCATATGTAAGAGCCTTTGAAATTGTACATGACCGTTGGACCTATCATAGATTGTCGCCATATTTTTTATTAACTCCGCAAAATAATTCGGTTGAACCCATTGATTTCCTCTTTGCATGAACTGCTGATATTGGTTCGATCTGGATCGGTTGGAGCCCTGAACAAATTCTTGAGGACGAATGTTGGAGGAAACATGTGATTGGTCACCAACTTGTTCCTGTGAAGCAATTCACGGGTTTTATTTTGTCAAAATTTCTTTAACATCTTAGTTTCTTCTACAGTAATTGTTTCGTAACCTGATTCAATAATCCACCCCAAGTCTCTGTCTTATTTCTAGTGACGGTATCAGCTAAATCTTCAGCAGTAACCCTTGCCTGAGGGAAGTTATGGCCATCTGTTTGATACAATCAGTCAACCCGTTCTTGGCATTTACGAACCAACTTATATATTCTTTTAAACTTTCTAAGGCTAGTTAATGACAATGAATTATTGTGTCATCATTTCCCCTTAATTTTTTGCTTCTCACGAACTGCCTTCGAAAATCCATCTTAAACATGTCGAAATTTTTAATTGATCCTTCTTGAAGTCTTTTACATCATTTAAGGCACTGCATTTGAATGTTTGGGAGAACGCCCGACACAAAACTGTACCATCGTCGTTGAAAATCATCATAATTTTTTTTTGAATTGTTCTAAGTGATTGTCCAGATCTTTATTTCCATCATATTTTTCCATTTTGGAGACATCCAGTCCCATAGGGAGGTGTACAGACAAAAGCTTTGATGATGGTAAAGATTGTGTCTAATTACGCCTATGATGGAATTTATGACTCTCGCCAGAATCAACAAATAAACCTGGTTCATATTGGACTGCAAATGGGTCTCTCAATAGTTGGTCTACACTATGATCTGTTGACCCCTTGGTTTTTCCTGAATAATCGTCCTTGTTATCCTTTTGGAGCTTCTTTCCAAAAGTATCCCGATCTTTCAACTTTTTACCCCGACTAACAATTTTTTTACCCCGACGCTTATGTCGATGTTTGTCTTTCTTCTTTTTCTAATTGAAATCACTACTTGATGAGGATTAAACCGTATCCGTCGATGAAGATGAACTTTTGCTAGACTCTGAAGAGCTACAGTCGTTTTAAACGTGGGGTTCTTTTTAAAGAAAGATGATGGTTTTTAGGTGAATTATCCATCAAAAGTAGTTTTGGATAATCAATAGTCCTTTCCCTTTTAATGAGGTTCCTTAGGGTACTTATAGTCAAAATTAGGGTCATGGGCCGAGTCAAGGTTTTAAGTGTTACCGACCTATTTGGGTTATGGCCAATTCCAAGTTTAAGTAATTATCAGCCCATGATAGTAGACATACTCCTTAGTCATAAGGCAATAAAGCAATTTTATTTTTCAGCAAAAAAAACCATTCAAAAATTCCTTTTGAATGATAGTCTGACATTATTTTGACATTAACCTTAACTTAGTTCCAAAGATATCTGACCTATCAACTGCTAGAGTGGACCAAGTTGAACATGGAGTGGACCAAGCTGAAGAGAAAGTAGCTACTGTAGTGGAAAAAGCTAAACATAGAGTGGACCAACAAGAAAAAGATGGAGACACCACAACAGTAGACAAAGCTGAAGAGGTAATTACTACAGTAGTGGACTGACCTGAATATGGAGTGGACCAAGCTGAAAAGGATGGAGGCACCACAATGATGGACCAATGATGTGATCCTAGATGACACAAGGAGCTTAGAACATGGAAATGTGCAAGAACCAGATGAACAACTTGAAAAAGAAGATGAGCATGAATTTGAAGATATTCTTATTTTACCGGCTGGTCCAACAACTCGATCAAGAGCAAAACAATTTAACAAAGCTGTTGGAGGATTGCTTAATCAACTAGAGAATCCACGTGATCAAAACAGCAAGTATGGTGGAAAAGATTGTCAAACCACTTTGGTCTTGATTCAAGCTAATTGAATTCAACAAATGAGAAAGTGTCTCGATTGTACTCTTTTTCCCTTGTTCAAGTTTTGTCCCAATGGGTTTTCTTGACAAGGTTTTTAATGAGGCAATTGTTTCACTTCACCATTGCCCATTTGTTGAAATAAAAGCCAAAGGCCCATCTACACCAAAAGCCTGATTTCCAGCTTATATCATTAATACTTTGTATTTTCAATATTAAAGCATTTTGTTTCCAAGAAAAGCTTTAATTGTTTTAAAGACATGCATTATGTTTCCAAGAACAGCCTTAATTGTGTTCAAGGCTAGTTTTTTCTCCTATAAAAACTATGTACTCATGGTTAGACTATCTTTGATTCTGAATAAACTTCTTAAGTTTTACTCTTCTCTGGTTGGTGTGTAATATCCACAAGAAAACCTGTTCTTCATTTGGTGCGTCATATCCAAAGGAAGATCAGTTGGAATATCAAAGGCCTTTTCACAACCTTTGTGTGACTATCGATCCACATCCTTTTAACCTTGAATCCTTTTAGGTTCCTGGTTGCAAAGCTATCCCTATACCATTTCACAGTGCCGATTCTAGGAGGAGTTTATCAAGTGGTATCAAAGCAACATTCTGAAAGTTGGGTATTCTCTTTCTCATTAATTTTTCTTCATCTATTTTATATTATCAGTTTGTTTGTGAAGATTTGAGTGTTAGTGTGATGATTTCATTTTGAATCACGAAATTCTGATATGTTATATTAATTTGTTTATCATCTACTTTGTATTCTCACTATATTTGAGATGATTGAGTGTTTAGTGTGATGATTTCATTTTGAATCACAAAATTCTGATCTGTTTCACCCTAGTTATAGTTGTTTGAGATTTAAAATCGTAGAAATCATTTTTAGGTGCTGCTGTGAAACTTATCTCTTAGTATTCTTAGGAAAACAGATTTGGATATTTTTATGGTTTTAAATAAATTGAAGAACTTTCCAAGGACTTGTTGCTGGTGATTTGTTTTTGTTTTGTTTTGTAGAAAAGGATGTCTAATTCAAATGATGCAGAAAACAGTAATTTCAATAACAACAAGCTTCTAATTGAAGCTATGAGAAATTTGATAGACACCAAAATAGATTCCTTTCGCGAAGAGCTTCAATCAAACACTGACCACAAGCGGAACCGTTCACGACAAACCAATCCAAGAAGAAACCATGAACTACCTGAACAATTCAGAAATGAAGTCGCTGATGAATATTATGAATGGATGAGCAATTCGTCTCGAAACAGCCATAGAAGGCACCATAGACGTACAAGATAGGGCAACGAACGTATGCGTGACAATCTTGGAGGTCTCAAGATTAAGATTCCACCATTTCATGGAAAAATGATCCAGATGCCTATTTGGAATGAGAAAAGAAGATTGAACTCGTTTTCAACGTTCAACACTACACGGAGACCAATCGAGTAAGAATTGCTGCTACTGAATTTTATGATTATGCTCTTAGTTGGTGGGATCAACTAGTTACCACAAGAAGGCGTAATGGGGAACATCCTATAGAATCATGGGCAGAAATGAAAGCCATTATGCGGAAGAGGTTTGTTCCTAGTCATTACCACCGTGAGCTGCATCTAAAGCTGAGGAGATTAACACAAAGAAGCCGATCTGTTGAAGAGTATTATCAAGAAATGGAGACCTTAATGTTGCGAGATGATATTTCAGAAGATAGAGAGGCAACAATGTCAAGGTTTCTTGAGGGTTTAAATAGAGAAATTCAAGACAGATTGGAAACTCAGTATTATGTTGAACTAGAAGAGATGCTACACAAAGCTTTGCTATTTGAACAACAAGTTAAAAGAAAGAACTCCTCAAGATCAAGTTACGGTTCAGGGGCAGTAACAATTAAGCCAAGTTATTCAAAATATGAGAAGACCAATTATAAAAAAGGAAGCTATATAGAGGTGAACCAAAAATATGGAACACCATTGTCTATTGATAACAAGGGCAAACCTAAAGAGGTTTCAATAAGAACTCGTGATGTTAAGTGTTTCAAGTGCAAAGGGATGGGACATTATGCTAATGAGTGTTCTAATAATAAGATTATGACAATTCCAGATAATGGAGATTTAATTTCAGAGGAAGAAGAAATTGCCTCTGATTCTTCCGAAGAACACTTAGAGCGACCTGCTAAAGGAGATTTATTGGTAGCCAGAAGGTCTTTAAGCGTTCAAACAAAAGAAGAAGAACAAGAGCAAAGGGAGAATCTGTTTCACACTAGGTGTCTTGTTCAAGGGAAAGTTTGTAGCCTTATTATCGATGGAGGCAGTTGTACCAATGTGGCAAGTGAATCTATGGTAAAGAAGCTTGGTTTAAAAACGAAAAAGCATCCAACACCTTACAAGCTTCAATGGCTTAACGACAATGGAGAAATGAAAGTTAGCCACCAAGTAGAAGTTCCCTTAGCCATTGGTAAAAGTAAGAAGATGAAGTTTTATGTGATGTTCTACCAATGGAGGCTAGTCACATACTGCTAGGAAGGCCATGGCAATCTGATCGAAAGGTTATCCATGATGGGTTCACTAATCGCCATACATTTGAGTTTCAAGGAAGGAAAACCACTCTAGTTCCCATGACTCCATGAGAAGTTTACCAAGATCAAAAGCATATGCAGAACAAGGAAAGTCGGTTAACTAAACATTCGAATTTCTATGCAAAATCTGGCGAGGTTAAGAAAGCATTATTCTCTAAGCAACCTATGTTACTTTTTGTGTTTAAGGAAACTCTTATGAGTTTAACTAACTTGACACCAGTGTTGCCGAGTGAGATGACTTCTCTCTTGCAGGAATTTGAAGATGTATTCCCTGAAGACAATCCAAAGGGGCTTCCACCAATTAGAGGCATCAAACACCAAATTGATTTTGTACCTAGAGCCTCCCTTCCTAACAGACCTGCTTATAGAACTAATCCAGTGGAGACAAAAGAATTGCAAAGGCAAATTAGTGAACTGGTGGAAAAAAGACATATCCGTGAAAGCATGAGTCCTTGTGCGGTACCAGTTCTACTTGTGCCCAAGAAAGATGGAAGCTGGAGAATGTGTGTTGATTGCTGAGCCATCAACAACATAGAAGTAAAGTATCGGCATCCTATACCTAGATTAGATGATATGTTAGATGAATTGCATGGTTCCAACATTTTTTCTAAGATTGATCTTAAAAGTGGTTATCACCAAATTAGGATGAAAGAAGGGGATGAGTGGAAAACTACATTTAAAACTAAGCATGGACTATATGAATGGTTTGTAATGCCATTTGGGCTGACTAATGCACCTAGTACATTCATGCGGTTAATGAATCATGTTCTAAGGGCTTATATAGGAGTTTTTTGTTGTAGTATATTTCGATGACATCTTAATTTACAGCAAGTTGTTCACCATTTGAAATTGATTTTAAGTGTACTTAGGAAGGAAAATCTCTATGCTAATCTTAAGAAATGCACTTTTTGTACCGATAATCTTGTCTTTTTAGGTTTTGTTATAAGTGCAGATGGTATTAAGGTGGATGAGGAAAAGGTTAAGGCCATCTGCGAATGGCCAAGTCCAAAAACAGTTGGAGAAGTGAGAACCTTCCACGGCCTTGCAGGATTTTATAGGCGTTTTGTCAAAGATTTCAGCACCTTAGCTGCACCATTCACTGAAATAATACTCACTGAAATAATAAAGAAGGACGTTGGTTTCAAGTGGGAACAAGCTCAAGAAGAAGAATTCCAATCCTTAAAAGAGAAGCTTACTCATGCTCCTGTTTTGACATTACCTGATTTTCTTAAAACTTTTGAGATTGAATGTGATGCTTCTGGAATTGGGATTGGAGCTGTTTTGATGCAGGATAAAAAGCCCGTAGCTTATTTCAGTGAAAAGCTTGGAGGAGCTACTTAAAACTATCCTACTTATGACAAGGAGTTGTATGCCTTAGTTCGAGCTTTGCAAACATGGCAGCATTACTTGTGGCCAAAGGAGTTTTTCATACACACTGACCATGAGTCTCTAAAACACCTAAAAGGTCAGCAAAAACTTAACAAAAGACATGCAAGGTGGATAGAATTTATTAAGACATTTCCATATGTCATCAAATACAAACAAGGTAAAGAAAATATTGTTGCTGATGCATTGCCCGAAGGTATGCCTTAATCTCTACTCTTGAAGCTAAGATTTTAGGATTTGATCATCTTAAGAGTTTATATGAAAATGATTCTGATTTTGGAAAGATGTATCAAGCATGTGAAAAGTTTGCTTCAGGGCGGTTCTATAGGCATGAAGGATTCTTATTCTTAGATAAACGTTTATGTGTGCCTAATTGTTCCATGAGAGATTTACTTGTTAGAGAAGCCCATAGAGGAGGCTTAATGGGACATTTTGGAATAGCTAAAACTCTCAAGGTAATGCTGGATCACTTCCATTGGCCACATATGAGGAGGGATGTTGAAAGAATCTGTGACAGATGTGCTACTTGCAAACAAGCCAAATCTAAGGTTCAATCCCACGGTTTCTATACTCCTTTACCTATTCCTACGCATCCTTGGAATGATATATCTATGGACTTTGTAGTTGGATTGCCTAGGACTAGAACTGGTAAGGATACCATTTTTGTGGTTGTTGATCGATTCTCTAAAATAACACACTTTGTTGCTTGTCATAAAACTGATGATGCGTTGCACATTGCTAATCTGTTCTTTAAAGAGATAGCTCGTTTGCATGGCATGCCTAGGACGATAGTTTCAGATAGGGACAATAAGTTTCTAAGTTACTTTTGGAAAACTTTGTGGTCTAAGTTAGGGACTAAGCTTTTATTTTCTACTACCTGTCACCCACAAACTGATGGACAAACAGAAGTAGTAAATAAGACTTTGTCCACTCTTCTACGTGCATTAATTAAAAAGAACTAGCATAGATGGGAAAAAGAAAGCTGAACTTGTAAAACAGATCCATGATGATGCAAGGAAAAACATAGAAAAGAAAACTGAGCAATATGTCAAATAAGCAAACAAGGGAAGATGTGAGAAAGTTTTTGAGGTTGGAGATCAAGTATGGGCGCACTTAAGAAAGGAAAGATTTCCAGAAGAGAGGCAGTAAAAATTGATGCCTAGAATTGATGGACCATTTGAAGTAACAAAAAAGATCAACAATAATGCGTATCAACTTGACCTACGAGGTAAGTATAAAGTGAGTCCTACCTTTAATGTTTCTGATTTGGTTCCTTTTATCGCAGATGAAATGGATTTGAGGTCAAATCCTTTTCAAGTGGGAGAGGATGATGTGATCCTAGATGACACAAGGAGCTTAGAACATGGAAATGTGCAAGAACCAGATGAAAAACTTGAAAAAGAAGATGAGCTTGAAGTTGAAGATATTCTTATTTTACCGGCCGGTCCAACAACTCGATCAAGAGCAAAACAATTTAACAAAGTTGTTGGAGGATCGCTTAATCAACTAGAGAATCCACGTGATCAAAACAGCAAGTATGTTGGAAAAGCTTGTCAAACCACTTTGGTCTTGATTCAAGCTAATTGATTTCAACAAATTAGAAAGTGTCTCGATTGTACTCTTTTTCCCTTTGTTCAAGTTTTGTCCCAATGGGTTTTCTTGACAAGGTTTTTAATGAGGCAATTGTTTCACTTCACCATTGCCCATTTGTTGAAATAAAAGCCGAAGGCCCATCTACACCAAAAGCCACGTCCTTGGAGGAGGGAAGGGTCTGATTTCCAGCTTATATCATTAATTCTTTGTATTTTCAATATTAAAACATTTTGTTTCCAAGAAAAGCCTTAATTGTTTTAGAGGCATGCATTATGTTTCCAAGAGCAGCCTTAATTGTGTTCAAGGCTAGTTCTTTCTCCTATAAAAACTATGTGCTCAGAATTCTAATGGTTAGACTATCTTTGATTCTGAAAAAACTTCTTAAGTTTTACTCTTCTCTTGTTGGTGTGTAATATCCTCAAGAAAATCTGTTCTTCATTTGGTGCGTCATATCCAAAGGAAGATCAGTTGGAATATCAAAGGCCTTTCCACAACCTTTGTGTGACCTATCGATCCACATCCTTTGAACCTTGAATCCTTTTGGGTTCCTGGTTGTAAAGTTATCCCTATCCCATTTCAGAGTGCCGATTCTAGGAGGAGTTTATCAACCAAGCTGAAGATGAAGTGTCTACAACAGTAGACCGACCTCAAAATAAGGGAAAGGCTCCAGCAGTGGAACCACATGTAAAGGTATTTGGTACAAATCTATTTCCTAGTACAGGGGTACTACTTGAAAATGGGGCAGACGCTGCAGTATTGGTACCACTAGTATAAGTAGTGGGTACAAACGAGTCTCCTCTAAAAGAGACATAGATTACACCACTGCTATAGCAACAACAAGAGGCAGAAACAATAGATGTGGAAGCACTATAGTAGGTACTGATAACTAAAGAATCTACTATAAAGGAGGCAGAACGTCGTGAAGATGTATATGGATCTTAAGTTAATTAAGATTCAACTTTCTGAATTTATTTTGTCATATATTTTCTGTTTATAAAGTCATATTGTCTAAAGGAGGCAAAAGGTTGTGAAAATGTATCTGGATCTTAAGTTCATTAATATTCAACTTTCTGAATATATTGTCTGATTATAAAGTCATATTGTCTAAAAGAGGTAGAAGGTCGTGAAGATGCATGTCGAACTCATAAAGGTAAATGTTTCAAAGAAGTGTCATGGTCAATGTTCAAACGAATCGCATGGTTTCTCTATCAAATAAAACTTATGGTTAATAAGAAAGAACTCTCATAGTTTATCAAATAAAACGTATGTTATAACTACTGATCAAATTGTATGTTGAACATCAAACACATTGCATGTTTATAATATCTCAACATTCGCATGATTGTAATATCGTACCAATTGTGTGGTTATCAAAGATATTGAATGCGTATAGTAATAAAAGCAATCACATTGATCAACTATAAAGCAATCACATTGATTAACTATAAAGCAATCACATAGCTGCATTTCATAATGTTGGGTATATGAGAACTCACATGTTTGATATGTCTAAAATAATCCACAGTAATTATATATTCATTCATTTACATTATGCAAGGTATGGCATGGTAAACCACAAGAAGAAGAAGAGGAGGAAGAAGAAAAAGCCCAATAAGAATAGGATGGTCAACAACAAGCGTAAGAGGAACATCAACAAAAACAAGAAGATAATACCAAACAACATCAACCCCAACACCAACAACACCATCAAGCAGAACAATAACAACAACCCTTAACAAAGAGTGAACAACTCACCCAACCCTAATCAGTACCAGCATTCCAACTACAAGCTGAAATGAAGCCCAACCTCAACAAGAAGCACAGCCTGCACAAAGGCAGAACTGCTATTACAACCAGAAGCAATAACAAAACTCCAACAGATTGCTGAAGAGGAAGCCGAACACCAATAACCATGGGTCATAAATTCAGAACAAGCCACCTAGGGATAAGTATCAACATTAGCTGATATCACGAACGAAACTGTATATTTGAAACCACCATCTTTTGATGATTATTTCATACAATGTACAAAGTCATTTTTTGACGACGTTGATAAGGTTGAGGCAAATGCTGTCGTGCAACGGAGTTTGGATTTATCTTGTAGGTTACACTTCATCAAAATTTAGAAGATGGTGCTGCTGAGAAAGTTGTACAGGAGACAACATCATTGGTAGTTGTTGGGGATTTCGTAAGTGGATATTTAGATTATTAAACATCCAATATATGTTGTCTGGTTGTTATAATATGTCAGCCAATTGTCTATGTTACAGGATGTAGACGATGCGTATCCTAATTGGGATTTAATTAGTCAGACATAAAAGGCAGCGACAAAGGTTAATTTCCCCGATTGGGATAACGCAGATCGTCGAGTTAAGTGAATAACAGAAAATCCTGAAAATAGAAAGCCTATAAGAACAAGAAGATCCTAAAGTAGGTATTTACCACAATTAGAGTTCTCATACAGACTTAACGTGGGTGTGAGTGAAGTGATGGCGCTACCATACGAATGGGACCTGGACTTTAAAAGTTAAAATATAAAAGTGTAGTTAAGTAACGATGGATCTAAAGGTAGTGTTATCGTAGTCTAGCATGATTAAACTAGTAACTTGCATGTTTATGAATCTCTCACATTTGGTTACACGCCTCCAATTTTTCATTTGGAAGATTATCGATGCTTGGATATATAAGATGCATAAAGAATTCGATTGGCTAGTACCATTCAAAGGTTATAAATATTTTTACATTTGTAAATACAACGCGATACAAATTTCTACCATCGCAACAATAAACGTAGTTAAAATTCATTATCAATTATTAACCAAACTGTTTTTAATCCTCATTCTTAAAGCAAAAACACTAGCTGAGACAGAAGATATGTTAAAACTTGTTGACGAAGTATTCGCCAACACCTATTATGAGTTCCTTCCGGTGTGCACCATAAGCGATGATACAATGAACCACTGGACGTTGGTGGTTATTGATATGGATAAGGGAACGAAAAAAAACTATAACCCACCCATGGCAAGAAGTAAGTACACAACAGACTACATAAGAAAAATTATTGATGCCCTAGTCAGTATTTTTCAAAGCAAACGCATGATAGTTGACTTGAAGATATCGCATGTTGAATTTATAAACAACTCGTTTTAAGTTTGTTCAAATTAATCGCATGCTTCCATCTTCCCGTAAATCGCATGGTTAACTTTTCAAAGAAAATCTTTTGTATATTTTTATAAACACATTGCAGTATTAGAGTTTGAAACAAATCACATGACTAGTATTCTTATGTATATTGTATGAAAAAGGATGCATGCCTAATATAAAGAAGGGATATACAATGAAGTCTGTAAAAGATATCACACAACAAAAATCAGACAGCCTCGACTGTGCAGTTTTTGTTTGTGAATACACCAAAGACATCATCCTTAAAGGCTTCATATTGGAAACTTAGAACAAAGATATGTGTGCAATTACTAGAGCTCAAATTTTTTAACATTTTCTAAATAATTCAAACAATAGCGTCGGATGGTAGTTATCTTGATAGAGATTTCTCTAATGTGAACAAATTTGTAATATGACTAATTTTGTAAGTAATTTGGTTTATTTTAGCAAGTAAGGTCTGTATTTTGAGTGGGTTGTTTAATACTATTCTTGCACATTTGTTGTATAAAAGAAATCACGCAGCCAATTAGTTGTTTTATCTATTAATTTAATATTTCAATTAATCTCGTATGGTTCGAAATACAAAAAAATCACACGGTGAGGTAGTTGCATTGTCTGTTAAGTAAATATTCACATTAATCTCGTATGGTTCGAAATGCAAAGAAACCACACTGTCCATTAATTTCTATGTCTGTTAATTAAACATTTTCCTTAATCTCGCATGGTTGGGAATGCATAGAAATCGCTCGTTTAGTTGTTTTTGAAATGCATTGGTAACTGGTCTATACACTAAATATGCATCGTAATTAATAAAAAATGACAACTAGTGGTTATCTAATCATGTCAGCATTTAAGCTTATAGATATTTCCTATTGGTTAACTTATTTCTGATTTGACAAAGGTAAATATTTAATCATGACTAAAGTAATAAATACAAAAACAAATACCAAGATTGAGATTGAGTTAGAACATAGTTAGAGTCTAGTTATAGTTCTGCTCATAAATAAGAGTAACTGGAGATCTCTGCATATTAACTCTCAGAAAGCAAAACACACATAAACTCTTCATCTACAAATATGTGGCCTCTTCCTCTTTAGACTCCTACAGTTACTCATCCTCCGATGATGAATTTTCTAGAGGAGTCCAAACACTACTTTGAATATAAGCACAACACAACGACAAAGTACTCTTTGAAATATTAAAATAATGGGTATATATTCCCGTTCCACAATTACTACCTCTCTAACGACTCACGGTCACACATGGGGGATGACTCTGACCCAAACGAGCTTCCACATTGAAAAAGAAAGAGAGACGATTGTGCCGAAAGGGAGTACGAATATGTACTGGATACGAATACCGAGTTCAAAGATGGCAAGAGGGACAAGAGGAGAAATAAGATGACAAATATGATGGGGATGAAGAACAGGAGTCTAGCGAAGAAAAGGAGTTCGGAGAAGAAGACTCTTCTGATGATTGAATGTTTTTAGTTTGCATGTTTTTTGTTTTGATGTAAACTTACCATCCCTGGACTATGATGTATTTTTTTTTATTATGGTTGAATGTGTGGATATTCTTAGGGTCATGCAATTTGTTTAAACCATAATCATGTTTAACAGACGATTGTATTTTTTAGTTTGCCTTCTCTAAAGCATTCTACGAGAGAAGGTAAGCGATGTCTACACTATAATCCTGTTTAACAGACGATTGTATAATTTTCGTTGTCACCAAATGACATGTCCTAATAGAATCATGAATTTCATCCGCAATCAAAACCGATGTCAAATGGCTCTGATATTTTTTGGAGAAAACGGGGTTGCAAGTATGTCGTTCAACAAACCGCTTTATCGTCATACAGTTGGTGTTGGAACTAACTGATGCATAAAATATTCATTTACATCAAACTAAGACTTTATTTTCACAATAAGAAGTGATCTTACTTATTATATTACGCATGTACTTGGAAACAAAACATGCTCTAAGGCATATTGACATAAAGATAACCTTATAGTTGCATCACCTTCATTAAAAACTTAACCAACACCTGTGATAGCATCAGCCCAACCAATAGTAGCAAGTTTGTTTTTTGTGATATGAATTAATGAAACTATTACTATTCTCCTTACTAGTTAGTTAATTATGAGAGGGTTATCCCAAACTTATTCTATGTTGTTTATGGTTTTCACCAACAACCTTATCAACGAGTTGTTGTTCTATAACAAAATTAATGTTTTTAAAATGCTCCTTATTAAGATATGCCTCCAACCCGATAAATCCTTCTCATTATTAAACAAACAATTCTTGATCACCATAGGAGTAGGTAAAAATGTATTTACCTTTGACCAGCTCGCCCCTTATACTTTTAACGTACTCTTGAATACTTTCAAAGTTTTCAAACTCGGAAAAGGAACAATTGCAGTTTGGCGATCATATTTAAAAATATAAACTCGTGGTTTAGACATATATGATCATGCATTGAACAAGTACAATTAGTTAGTAAAATAGGGTTATCATAATTTAGTTCAGATGTTTAACAACCGTAAACTCGCACGGTTAGGGCCTAACTCAACTCCACTAGCACAGTTCGTTAACAAAGATATTGCGCACTACATCAATAAAGAAATTGTATGTTCATCATGATTCTATACAACTAAACTCACATGGTAATACTCAGATACATCACAAAGAAATAATATTTTTATTATTGAACCTAACTCACACAGTGCGCCAACAAAAATTGGATGTTTTAGTAGGATATGTTTTTTATTATTTTACCACAATTAGAGTTCTCATACAGATTTAACGTGTCTTTTCGAAAATCGGATGTTTTTAGTAGGATATGAAGAGAAAAAAAAAGGTGAATGCAAGTAAGTTCAAATGTTTAAAAAATTAAATAGAAAAAAAAATTCGCTAATAGTACATTAAACTTATATATTATATATAAGTAAATGATATTTAAAGTATTAAAAAAATTGGCTATTGAATGAAAATTAATTAGTTAAAATTTGTCTTAAATAAATATAAACATAGTTTGAATATTAAATTATAATTTTTGAATAAATATTTTTTTATATCATCCTCTAATTTATAATAAATTAAATTTAAATGAATTGTTTATTCAATGCATAAAAAGTTTCTAAATTAATATGTTTATTATATATATATATTAAATAAACAAATAAAAATAATTAAGGTAACCATTTATGTAACTTTTTCGTTTGATTTTTTTTATATAATTAAATATTTAAATCCATGTGAATAATGTTTAACTTTTACATCAATAATAATATATTATGTTATTTAATAAAATATATTTAAATTTACCGCATCATATTTTTAAATTTTCAAAATTATAAATTTAACTTTCACAAATGAGGATTAATCAACTTAATAAGTTTGATAGTCGTATGAGGATTAATCCACGTAATAAATTCGGAATGACAATAAGCATACCGAGAATATTTTATCTAACCGTTCAAAAATTTCATCCAATTTTTTAAATGCTCTTATTTAAAAAATAAAATTTAACCTTTTTATTCACAAAAATGTAAAAATTATGATAATAAGATAATTAAATCTTATTATCATCTAAACACAATCATATATTATATTGTAAAAGATATGTTATTTTAAATGGCATGACATGGGGTGGTTTTGTTCGGTTGAAAAGTTGACATCAAACATGATAATTGAGTTTTTAAAATAATGGAAAATATTGTTGAATGAGAGCTTAAAAATAATAGTTTATATATAGAATAGTTACATTTGTAATATTAATTATATAACAACTAGTTACAGAGTTGCTTAAACATAAGCACTGGAAGCAGTGTGAAAATGCTGCTATCACACTATAATGCACGTATCATTTGTATAGTAAGAAAAAGATCACTTATCTTGTCTACATTGCCTCTGAAAATGGTAGATACACTATGAACTTTGATGCTAGTTGTTCTGTCACTGATGAGGCAACTGGTGCTGTTATAATTCGGGGTGACCAAGGCAGCCTTGTTCTAGGATATAGAAATAATTATGGAAAGCTCACTTCACTGCTAGTTGAAGCACGAGCAACCTGCACCTTTGCAAAATTAAAGGAATTACTGAAGTGGACATAGAAACAGACTCATAAATAATTGTTTCTATACTCTTTAATGGAGAATTTCCTCTTAAACTTAAGATATTTGTTAACTGGTAAAATGAAAATACATCACATTTTTAGAGAACAAAATCGAGTAGCCGATTGGCTGGCTCGATGGACTCAAAAATGTAAGATGAAGATAGACTATAAAAATTTCAAAGCACCAGCAATGCTGGATGCTTTAATGTTACTAGAAAGTCTAAATATAGGCTATATTAGATTTGAAAATTAACTTATCTTTGTTTCATGAAGGTATATTTTGTCTGTTCCTCAATACTTCAAGGATGTGGATCCAAGTACTAGCTGGAATGATGTTGTACTGCAACATTGAAGAGGACTGGTGTTGTACTCAAGCTGCTTGTATAATCTTCAAAGACTTGTACCTCATGGAGTCTCAAATTCTCTCTATATAGTTGAGTCTGCTATCAATTTCTCCAATCCTCAAGGATGTAGAAAAGATTGAAGCGAAAGGACTGCTTCTGTAAACTTCTTGGAAATCTTAGGCCACTCAATCTTCATTCTAAATTGAATGACACTGTAATGCAAAATCAAGGAGGACTGGTGACAATGTTTACCTCATGGAGACTCATGAACCGGGTTTTCTATCAGATTCTCCAATCCTCAAAGCGCCGATGGAAGTGAATGGACTTGTTCTGACTTCTCAGAGCCTCAAATACTACAGTTGAAGTTCCCTCATTCACATTGAGGAAGAGTTTCATTAAGACATGTTCAGAAGTAGCTGAACGGAACTCACCATGGAATTGAACGGTATCAGTGAGTCTGAGTCAAAAGCTAGCTCTTCTCATGAATTGATTTCGAAAGTGTTAGCTCATTCTTGAAGGTTCCTCCTGGAATCGATCGAAAGCAGTGAATTCAAACTCCTCCTAGAATTGATCGAAAGTAGTGAATTTGTATCAGAATCTCCTCTTGGGGATCGATCGAAAGCAGTGATAGAAACTGTCTCTCTCAATTGGTCTCAGGAAATGTTAGATCTTCTGGTGCATGCAAACCTTCAGTTGCATGCTAGCCTCCAGTTCACCTGCGCTTCATCTTTGATTGAATCGTCTTCTTCACTTAAGATTTGTGACTTATAGACATTGATAGGAACTATTTTGGACTGGTAGCTGCCTTGAAGAATAAAAATCAGAATCTATAGGTCAGTGCAATGGCTGCTAGAGATAGAAGGAGATAGTTCGATCTGAAATTAGGGTTCAAATGTCAATTTGGGAACCTTTAGTCAAAATGAGTTATTCGGTCTAAAATCACTCTTAGGCCTTAACTTTTGTAATTCTTTCAATTTAAGTAATAAAAAAATTTAGCTTAAAAAAGTAGTTAGAGATCCCACCGTTTATAATATATATTATATATATTTAATATATTTATTACCGATTACTTTATTTAATTAGATTTGTAACAAAATACATGATAATATATTTTAATTTAGATTATTTTTATATATAAAAAAGAAAATTTATTAAAAATTTAGTTTTTGTGTTCATCCAAAACATTTTTAAGAGTTTTGATTGTGTCATATTTGTTCTCTAAAACTTGTTTTTCATATTCATTTTTTTAAACGATAACTTTTTTATATAAAGGAAATTTAAAAACATTTTAATAGAAAAAAGCTCTATTTTAGTTCTTCCATGTCTCATTTATAAAAGATAAAATTGTGCTTTATTTGTGGTTATAAAATGGAAGTCCTAATATTCAGTAGTATTCATGATGATCCTATAATAGAATGAGGATTGGGCTATTTTAGTGATAGAAGATAGAAAAGTGAGTAGGGGAACAGTAAATAGTATCTTAAATAATGAAATCACTATATACAAATTTGTGTAAAATAAATATTGTATATGACGGGTATAAATCGCAAAAATCAAGTTTCCATGTATAAATTTTGAAAAACAAAAAATAATACATAATTAAAAATATTATCAAAGATGATTTTTTATTTTTTAAATCACCAATCATATCTATAGACATTCTGTCAGACACGTCGAGGATGTATAGTGTGCATCCTACAAGTAGTTTATCACGTCTATGTGGCAAAGTGAGGATGAGAAGAAGTATTTAATCTTCGATTCATCTTTTAATTCTTTAGAGAGAGAAGATATTGATATTGATATTGATATTGATATGATATTGATAAAATTTCAGATTTTTTTTAGATTTAATGTCTTGGTATATGTAGTTTTTGTATATGATAGAATCTCGTGTGATCTTTTTTTTTTTGAAAACATATTCAAATTATCTGAAAGATTATGCTAAAATATGATTCATTTTTGTTGGAACAAGACCTCTAATCCATTTTCTTTATCTAGAATACTCATTCTTTACTAAAACCTAGTTTGAACCTAATTACCCACATTTTACCCCACCCACTCTCACTACCAAGTAAGAAACACGAAACTTAACCAAAAAACATATTTAAACCCATACAAACATTTTAATATTTTATAGCTTTTAAAAATATTTAATCGATGTACATATTTTATATAAATACAATAAAATGTATATTTCCACATGACTTTTAAAACTGCTCCAAATTTCATTTTTTCGAATTTGAACCCCATTCCATAGCTTCAGTCACGGTAAACATCAGACTTATGAGTGCAATATGCAAAATTGCGCTCCATGTGTGCATGAATTCGGTAAATTCTCGCACCCATTGTGCGAAGAACAGCTGGATTCAAGCACGACCCTTGCGTTAATCTGGATGTTCCTCACACCCAATATACGTGAATTTACATCGACATAATGGTTGACCCCAATTCATATATCCTTAAATACTTGACCAAGTCTGACGAAAAATACAACCAAATCGTAGATATGGAACTAACCTAAACTATATAACTAACTAGAAATGAAAAACACCTCAAATATAAAGAAAAAATAAAAATGTCATACATAATTTTCAACCATAAATATCACTAAAAATATATATCAAAATTGAAAAGAAAATACATCAATATCTAAACAATACGTACCTTAACAACGTTGTAGAGCCGGATTTTGAAAACCTTCCTTTTTGAAGTGGATAGTTTGAGATATTTATAGAACTAGAGAATTTAGGTTGAATTTTAATAAAATAAGGGTTTTATATGAGTGAAATAATTGTAAATAGTGGAGTTCGTGATATAATAAAATTGGGTCTTGATCCAGCCGAGTCTTGTTCCAACAAAAAGGGGTCTTGTTTTTAGCTTAGCCTTTATTTTCAATCATAAGTTATTTTATAGATTTTTAGATAGGATAATTTACTAATAACTACCCACCATAAAACTAATCTATGAGTAACCACTCAAGGTTTGATAAAGTACGGACCACCTAGTTTTAGAACTAAAGTAAAGATAACCACCTGAACTTTCTATTACTACTAATATATCCTTTAACCGTTTTTCTCTTTCTTTTTTTATTTTTTAAATGCTATATCTTTCAAATCACAGCTCCAGAAAATCCAAAAACACCATTGATTTGTTTTTTAAGCAAAACTAGATCCATGAAACATACTTCTGGATTTTTTTCTTTTTTTTGTTGCATTATAATGTGTAATTAAGTTACAAAATAAGTTTTTTAAAAAATTGTTTTCAGTTGCGTAAGTATGTGCACATATGTTGCAAAAATAAGAAGAAAATAGTTGCGTAAAAGACTTAGGTTTCTAAATAAGTATAAATTTGTATAAAAACAAAATACAAATTATTTTTGTGAAAATAAATGTTAATTAGATGTGAAACAACAAACTATTTTGTATTTGCAAAAATATGTGCATTTTTGTGCTGAAAAACTTATTTTAAACTAACGAACTGTGTTATGGGTGCAAAAATATGTGTAATTTGATTGAAAAAACAATTATGTCCTAGTTGTGTAATTATGTGCAAATGTATTGCGCAAATATGAAGAAAAGAGTTGGGTACATTAGACTTTAGTTGTGAAATAAGTTTGATTGTGTAAGAAAAAAAATACAACTTGTTTTTATAAAATTAAATGTTAATTGGATGTGAAACAACTAATTTTTTTCTATTTGCTAAAATATGTATATTTTAATGTTGAAAAAACTTTTAAAAAATTAGACTTTGTTATAGGTGCAAAAATACGTGTAATTTAGATGCAAAAAATCAATTGCGTCATAGTTGTGAAATAAGTATCATTGTGTAATAAAATAAAATAGAACTTGTTTTTGTGAATATAACTGTTAATTGGATGTGAAACAACTAATTTTTTGTAGTTGTAAAAATATGTTCTTTTTATGTTAAAAATGTTTTAAGAAAACAAATATGGACCGTGTTCCGGGTGCAAAAATACGTGTAAATTGGTTGCAAAAATAGAAAAACCAAAAGATATCACTCATGAATTTGGTTTTTATTCATCTTAAAAAAATAAAAATATGTATGTTTAAAAAAAAACAAATTAAGTTAGAGTTTTAAAGATATGAGGTCTGAATGTTAAAAATAACTAATCGCTAGTAGTGTACATGTTTTGTGTAATTCATAGGTGTTGTTGGAAGCATTTATGTTGCATGTGGTTTTTAGCGAAAATCCGTGTGGTTTTTAGTACTTTTATTTTTAATGGGAACTCTCCTTTTTTTTAATATTATCATTATTAGCTTTTATGAATTTATTTTTACGGATCAATTCGTTTGAATTTATATATATATAAGAATTTTGATTTTTTAAAACATAAAATTATAAAGTTTACATAAATTAAATTAACGTTTTTGTTTTTATTTTTTTCCACAAAAAATCCAGTTATTTGTTTTTTCATTTATGATCGGTATTATCTTTCGTCTTTAATGAAGATCCGAATCTAACCTTTAGGATTTGATCTTCTAGCCACCATCAACACTAAGGTTGTTTTAATCATGTTATGAAAGAATGCATATTACTATCCTTTTAAATAGGATTGGAATTAGAGCTTTGAATTTTACTCTAATTGCAATGATATTCCTTAATTAAGTTGTTGTAATCATGTATCGTAAATTTGATTATTTTTTTCTTCATAAATTAGTCGATAAACTTTATAGTTTAGACATAAGTGTCAATTTTTGAATTCAATCCATCATAGAATCCGAACTTGACCTGATATTTACACAATTAGCACTATAAATGGTTTTCAATTATTAGTATCATATGTATGACAATTTAAACCATGTTATTATTATAAATAGTCAATGCATCAATAAGCATATGAAAATCCATTCAAATAGAAAAGTTCCAACAATTTCCCACTTGGGTCAGCATATGCCACTAATAAATGAATCTACTTAATGAAGCTTATATAATTATATCGTCCTTAGATAAATTGAACACTCGCATCCATGACGATTAATGATAAAGGGCTACAAACATCTTCATTGTATTAATATGCACAAATTGATGCAACAATATTCACATTATCGTTAACAATCACTTACATAGATCTATTATGATGTGTATCATAAGAATATATGAAATGTAGTCAGACTTATATATTTTTAACTAATCGTTACTTAAGTGAAGACCTACTTAATGAGAAATATAAGTTATCAAAACTTAGATAAGTGTACTTATTATATATTTTTGCAACAAAAAACTTAAGTGTATACAACCAATGACAAACATATCTCGAACAAATTCCATTGAAATCAATAATCCTCTAAAGAAACAACACTCATTCTAATAGCGTGTTCTTGAAAGAATATGTGTACCAATGCTGTAGTAAGAAGATTTTCCACCATGTATATATAAAATATTATCGTTTATGGTTAGAAATATGGCTTGAGTATACAACACTCGAAAAATGAACTTACTCTCATATAACTTATAACACATACAACCCTCGCCCGAGTTTATCTTAAAACCAAAGGAGGCTATTACTTCAAATATCTCATGATACCATTTTTTAGAAGATTGTTTGAGTCCATAAATGGATTTTATAAGTTTACATACCATTAAATTTGAATCACCAATTACAAAGTTCTTAGGTTGCACCATATATATCGTTTCCTCAATAACATGATTAAGAAAAATAATCGTAACATGTATATTATTCAACCTAAGATTAAAGTGTGCAACTAGTGTCACAATCGTAACATTTCTTGTTGACTATAAATTTTTTCCACAAGTTGTGCTTTGTATCTCTCTACATTAATATTGGATTCCTATTAGTTTTATAAATCCACTTACAACCAATCAACTTATCTCCTTCAGGTAATGGGATAAGTTCACAACCTGTGTTATCTTCCATTGACTTATACTATTCCTTCATAACGTTAATCCACAACTGAGAATTAAATTATTTTCATAAAGCACGGAAGCACAATGGAAGACAAATATCGTCTTGAGTATATTCATATTATAACATCATTGAAATAACTGACATTGAAACCAAATCATCAAATACACGAGCATATTTTTTAGAAACTTCTTGGATCTCTATCGAGTCTTCCTCAAAATAAATATTGTTCATAAATTTCTTCTCTAGAACTCAACATCCTTACAAAGAGCTTTGTTGTTCTTGTCTCGAATATATTTTCAGTAGAAGGATTATGAAACTTAATACCTCTTGTAAGTTCTTATATATCTAATAAAATAACAATTAACCATCTTAGGTCTAGTTTTTTTATTTCACTTATAAGGCTTTGATTCATATACACATCCCCAAATCTGCAAATGCTTTACGCTATGCTTGTTTTCGGTCTAAAGTTTACGTCGGGTCTTGATATTTTCTTTTAGAAAAGTTATATTAAGAATGTATGAAGTACATTTGATGGTCCTACCCCATAGTAATTATGGTACAATCGAATGAATAATCATACTTATTACGATATACGTGTTTGGTTTATTCACTCATATATGTTGTTCATGATGGGAAAACTCGATAGTATAACTATATTGCACTCACTAAGTACTACAAATGGTCCATAATATTGTTTAACAAAACTTCCATATCTTCTATAGTATTCACCACCACAATCAGATCTGACATACTCAAGGCTCTTACCAAGTTGTTTAACTTCAGTCTTAAAAGCTATAAACTTATCTTAGGACTTCTGATTTCTCATAAATAATGTATAGATTTCTATACCAAAAGAAGTCATCTATAAATGATAAGAAATACATTTTTCCATTCCAAAATATATTTAGAAATAATCCACAAATATCACAATATATTAACTCCAAGACTTCTTTCGTTTTGTCTGCACTTAACATTTTCACATTTGTTTGTTTTCCCTTGTAGGAACCAAAGTCTGAATAATCAAAGAACCTAATATAACTTCAGCAACAAGAATATCTATTATGGCTTTAGACATATGACTGAGTTTTTGTTTTATTATCCCATATGCAATCTAGTACATCAACAAATCTATGTTCAGTGCTGAGACCCATCATTTGTTGTTGGAGAAGTCCACATCGGATCTTGTTATGGTCGGGTGTAAAATGAAACCATAATTTAAACCACAAACCATCATCGGTTGGATATTCTTCTAATCAAATATCTTATGCAAAAGTTTGATATCTTATGACAACTCACTCATTGCAAGATGGAACTTGAAGATTTTAAAACTAGATTCTAGTCATGTAGTGCCATTAAAGCTCAAAGTCTTATGAATTTTTTGACCGATTTTTAAAGAGAGTGGTCATTTTCTTTGGTAATATCCTTGAAACAGAATTGGTGGTCTAAAATGATTGTCGGTCTAACAGTTGTTTCCCCGAGTTCATCGTCTAGATTTCGCATTCCTCTAGCAAATTACTTCATAAATCGATCAAATTTGGGTTCTTGGTAACAGGATACTTATAAAAAGTTTCATGCTACCTCATACTTGGTCGTGAGTTTGTTTATTATATCGAGGCTCAGTCTGAAATTATCCAAGATTCATTCCAACAAACCCTAGGACGCATCGATAAAACTTGATCCTCCCAGCGATCCGGTAAAAACTCTTGCAACCCCAATTATCTTGCACTAGTAATGATGAAAAGAACAATACAAATATTAATGAAGTGAACTCATTGAGCCAAAAGCCACAACCTCAAGGTTTAAAGATTTTTCGTTGAAACCAAGTTCATAAATCTATTTCTTTTTTTGTTTTTTAAATCGAATTAGAATTGTTTTTTATTTTATATCTCGACTTTTGTGTTAAACATCCTAATTGTGAACTGTTTATTACTTTCTATTTGTGAATCCTTTAGAACTTGTATACGAAAATTTTAAACGTGAATGATTGTGACACGAATCATGGTTGACTTCATATTCATAAATCATTATAAAAACGTAAATGAATGAAAATATTAAAATCTCAAATGCGAACTAATAAATACGTAAAGATGCAAACTGTAAATATGAATGAACAATTTAATAAGTAACCTCCAAAACGTCGAATGAACATGGAGAATTTATAAAATCACGATTTGTGAATAACTCTAAAGAATCCAACAAACCACCACCCAATAATTTGTATAAACATGAAGTAGATACGAAACACGAATCACAATTGAAAGTTGCGAATTATTACTCAGAATATCCTAAATATCATTTACATTTTATTATTATTATTGTTCTCTCTCTAAATTTTGAAATTTATGAAACAAAATCTAGATAAAAAAACTTGTAACCGTATTCATGAAAATCACTTGACAACTTAAATATTAAATTACTCATCTCAAAGTAAAGGATATTATATAAAGTTCTAATTAACTGAGAATAGACCTGAATCAATTAGGTAAGATTTTTTTAACCTTTGTTCTTCAATTATCTTGATTTTTTAAACCTTTGCCTTTTGAATTTTATAAATACTTTTAAAAAATTCAGAAAAAAATAACCTCTTTCATTAATTCACGAAAAAATTTAGAACTCAATTAATCCTAAAAAGTGTTCTTTTACACTTTGGAGAATCCTTAAGACTATAATTTCTATTGGTTACATTCTTCAATACAAAAAATTCACATTAGTCTCTAAATATCAATTCTGTAATAATACAGAAGTTATAGATCACCTCTTTATTCAATTCCAAACAATTTTTGAAGTATGGAAATACTTCTCAAGCTTGTTTAGTATATCTATAGAAAATCACATGACTTTTAAGCACTTAATTAGTATATGGTTTTGTTCTACGAACAAACAAACTCATATAAGAATTGAAATTTCATCAATTATTTGTTGGAGTGTTTAGAATACTAGAAATAAATCAAAGTTCAACAACTATTGCATGTATTCTCATGATATTATAAAAAATCTTCACATGTTATTCAAATTGGATTCGCTAACCTACTATCTAATAAAATTTGGAGTAGTGATTATAAAATTGCATATCATATGAATTGCTTTTCAATCATCAATCTATTAAAAAGACAACATGTATGTTAAATGGCACATTCCCATAGGTTAGGCTAAAACTTAACACTGATGGTGCTTTTACTCAAAGTGGTGAGTCTTGGTGGTTTTCTAATTAAAAATTATGATAATATTAGGATAGTTATGGTAGTAAACTCTATGGGCAATAGTTTCCCATTATTTTTGAAACTAGGGCTTTGCTTGACGATTTATATTTGTGTACTAATCTTGATTATAAACATGTAGACATTGATATCGACTTAGAAATACTTTTTGATTCTTTAGCAAATGAGATTGCTCTCCATGGTAGTTATCTCTCATAGTTCACAGTTGTAGGAAGCTCATATATCCTACTATGACTTTGAAACTTATATACAGAGAGCGAAATTCTGCACTTGATTGGCTTGGAAAATACGCTCTCAAAGGCAAATCAAACTTTAATTTAACTCTTCCTGATGATCATGCATAGCTTAGAAAGTATTAATCTTGGCTATTTAAGATTGAATAACAATATATAATACCAATGTTTCAATAATATATTTCTCAGCAATCTCCTACTCCAGCATCCTAATGCAGGTTAAGCCCTTATATTTTTTTGTCTACATTGTAGGAACAGTTCATCTATTTCGAAGGTATAGGTTTAAGCTGAGCAGAATGATGATGACACCAAGTTTGAAGTATATTTATCAGAACAAGGGACGTGTATCTCTTCGACCTATTTGGTACACTCCATTGTAGCTTAATACTTATTCTTTAAGGAATAAGAATTTTACTTATTGTTCTGTTTAAAAATAATTGAGCACAATTCCAAATCTGCATTTGATGCAGATTGTAATTTGTATCACAATCTTTCTCTTCGTAATTACTAGCTCAATAACAGTTTTAATTTTTTGGAAAAAATATTGTTTAACTGCATTTGGGTCTTGTATCTATGGTTTTCACTTTTGTCATTCAATTTTCATTCATTGGTCATACTTGTTTTAAGGGATACCTCAAAATAGTACTATTGTGTCCAATATCTAAAGACAACAGCAATGGTAAGATCTTTTTAAGAAAATCACAAATGTAGTTTAGATGTATAGTAGACTATTGTGAAATTAAGATTTATCCTCTAATATCAATTATGAAATTTTTATAATTTGTTCTTTATAAAGAAGTTGGATTTTAAACTAACAATCTTTTCAATTTCTACCTAAGAACTACCCTGTGTAGAGGTGTCTAGCATGAGGCGTGCGACGGGATGATGACAAAGCTGTTAGGATATGTACGGTAATAGAACACAGCTAGACATGACGAGATTCACTATCGAGGTCACGACAGAACACGAACATGACTGTGACGGTCATGGTCACGACAGAATATGACATGATTAACATCACGACCATAACGTCGATCAATTTATATAATTTATAATATATATAACATAAGTGTTGTACAAATATTCTTAAATTAAACTATCATATTACAAACTCTATTATAATGTTACAGATCTAGCTACGTTTCGTTATCCTCCTCGAGATCTTCATCATCAAATCATGCAACAACTTCAGTCGTAAAATCTTATTCAAGATCTTTTTCAATAGCATATGGTAATTCATCAAAAATGTCCATCGGACTCTATTTCATTTTATACTCTTTATCTTACATCTTTGGTGCGTCACAGTTCATATATGATTGCAACAAGCAATCCAAGTACCTCGTCTGTCATTCTTATTTGTTTAGTCCTGTATCGCAGTATGGCCCGACTAAACACACATTCATTTGCCAATGTAGACCTAGGTATTGAGAAAATTTTCTTAGCTAACCTGCAAAAAATAGGAAACTCGTCTCCTTTCCAATTTCACCACTTTAAGATATCATTTGGGTTATTGTCATCATACTATTGTAACTCAAATGGAGTGCTCAAATATATGGTCCCTTCATTATCAGCTTGAGGAATTTCTCTTGTTACCCTACTATTTAGCATTGTCATTTTCACATAGTTAGGGTGATTCCTGTTTTTTCTCCTATTACTATTACTAATACCTTCTACATTTGAAGATGTTATATTTCTCCCATATTTGTCAACATATTCATTATATAATATATAAAGATAAGTGTTAATTTCTTGAATATATACTTCATGATTATAAGTAACATTACGAAGTTGTATGGATTTATAAAAACAAGTAACTAAAAAGGCAAAACCCGACTATTTTTAACAAGATAAAAATGAACCAAATAACATAAGCGTATGAGGTGGGATTAAATTATTTAATAAGTTTAGCTTCCATATTGGGCACCATGTCATGATATACATTTTTATCCATATATCTTTCCATATGTATGACAAGATTAGTAATTTCACAAAGGTCCAAGTGAATGTGAGGAATATATTATTAGAAAACATTTTAGTTGTATCCTTAAACAATCTTAAGAATCTTAACATGGAAGTAGAATAAATCAAATATTGATATTCAAGAGGTATATTAGGATTATGTCTATTATGCATGAAGATAATATATAGAGTTTCATCTAGTTTTGACATCTAAAACTAGTTTTTTTGCATGTCTTTAGTAGGACCCTTTGTTTAATAGGACTGATATAATCTTTACCTATACTTATTCCATATTTTGCAACCAATTGAAGTATATGATATAAAAATTTAGTGTGAAACATTTTAAGAAATATATGATTACAGTCATTTTAAAGATACTCAACAACTCTCCCATTCGCAGATGCATTATCAAAAGAAATAAACACAATACTATTTTCAATTTGAAAATCATTCATACACTCTAACATACTTTCTTTAATTATAACAGTGATGTGTTTGCCGATAGATTGAAAATAATTTTAAAAATGGAGTATCCATCAAAATCCATAGTGTAAACTAACACACAACATATCAAACTCACTAAATATCGATATATCACCAATGAAATGATTTTTCTATGGCAAAGCTAACATAGTATCATAAATGATTTATTTTTTATTTTTTTAATACTTAAAACTTCTAACCTTATAAGGGTACATGGGATGCGCGTGACTCTTGGGTTTACCCTACTATGCATCCAATTAACATATCTATAATTGTCACCACAACTAAACGGTTATGAAGTACCAACAACATATACCATGGTTTCTTCTATATATGTAATTTGATTAAAAACAAAAGCATTATTGATTTGAGGATCTATGGCTGTATTCTCTTCTATATAGGTTTTTTAAGGATAAAAAAGGTTATGTGTAGTTAAGTGTCTCTACATACCCTACCATGATTTATTTTTCCAACCCTATAATTATATGTTTTTTCATAATGATTACACCTAGTAGAATTTTTATCAAGATTCTTAGTAAAGTGTTCCTATGCCCAAGATGTTTTCTTCCTACTCTTTATTCCACCACTAGTACTATCAGATGTATCGACGTTATCCTGGAAAGAATGTGTTAGGAAGTGTAGGATCTCTAAACAATATCTACGAGATCATGCATACCATAAAAGGACTTTAGGTCATTATTAGCCATAAGGAGAGGTTGGGCAATAACCTCACTACAATTTTATAAAATGTGTTAACGACCGATGTAGTGAGCATCTTATTAAGAAAATATGTGTCCTACTCATTAAGTTTATCGCAAAGTGAAACAAATAATGAAGTTTGGTTAATTGTACTATGGACAATTATTTTATTAAATATGATGTCATATTTTAGATACATCATTCATAAAGAGTGATACATGCATGGTATATTGAGAAACTATACTGTAATATATAGATAAAGAGAAACTATGACATATAATTATTCACTTTATGCATTATACCGACTATTATACTCACAACTATGATGGTAAATTATAATCTTAATTATTTTATGATGTTATAACTCAAATCTAGCTGTAAAGTTCTGACCTAACTAATTGACTCAAATTTCTGATAAAGCATGGATAATTTCCTTTATCATATAAATTCATTTATATATGAGATAAAACATCTTTGGTTTTCTATGATATTGAGGAGAATAGGTAAAAAAATGCATGTATGCATCATTTTAAAGACTTTTTTTCTATATAGACATCAAAGTTCCCTACTTTCCTATATATGATTTTATGCATTTGAGACATGCCTAAAAGTCACAATAATTAAGTAGGTTTAAACATCTTTGGTAACTAGCTTGTTAATCTTTTGCTTTAAATATATAAACCAAAAAACTATACAAAACGTTATGTTAAATTTTCAAATATTTTAGTTTAAGTTTGGGTAAACTTATATTTAATTCTTACTTATAATCGAAAAAAATTATTTTTACTATATAAATCGATAGTTTTTCATCGTAAAGTTATCTTCTTTAAAGTATATCCTACAAAGGAACGTAAACATGAACGAGGTTCTTGTCTATCAATCCATTGTGTATATGTAGAAAGTGAAACTAAATTAGTCTTTGGATAACTATAAGTATGAGCTTATCTATCCAATTGAATCGTTCTCAAAGTGTCTTGAATCATTGGACTAACAATAGCCATTTTTTATCGTATTTTAAAATTTTGCGACCCAAACTATAAAATGCAACTATGTCAGCCCTCTTATGTTTGTTCTCGTTACTGTGAGACATGTTAATCATGTTGGTTTCCTTAAATATGTGATTGGATTTCTATTCTTTATCCACAAATTAAAAATGAACTCACTAATCTTCACATGAACTCTATATATTACTAAATCAAATTGAAAGATATATACAAATTTAGCTCATAAAGTCTTAATTTGGGAGGCTGATATGTTGGCTTCAAATATAATATGACTTGAAGTTATCTTCATCATATGATCTTGGATCTTTCTTTATCTTTTATATTTCATGGTAAAAATCTTTTGATCAAATATTTAATCTCAATCCCATAAAGTTTCATATTTTACTTTAAATATGGAAAACATGCCCTTAATAAACTAAATCTCGTTGGATTATAAGGTCAATAGCCGGTTAAAGACTCATTTTTTTTATCATGATCAAGTTTAATATGTTGGACTTTTGCCACATCTTAAAAAATTTCCTTTCTCATGAGCTTTCTTATTTTAAATATAGGGATTGTCCATTCAGTCATAATGAGCATGGTAATTAATTCTCATATATAATATTTTTATTTTGGAACATTGGTCATTGTGAGGCTTAGAATCTCACAAGTGTTTTAAAAAATAGTTTACAACAGTTAACAAGGAGCTCAAATGAATATAAACACGAGTATAAAAATGACATGTAAGCTTAACTTTCAAATTATAAAAGTGTTTAAGTGTTCTTTTCAGAAAATTTTATGTAGTCGTTAATGTGATACTTTTATCCTAACATGCTATATATTACTTCATACGATATGCTTTTGACAAATATTCAATGTTGGTTTGCTATCATACATAATAAAAAGATAAATGTTTCAGGTTCATCATATCATTTCTTAAAATAAAATATACCCCTCATCATTTAATATATATTTATACATGAATGTGCAACATTTAATTTCATAGTTATATCATACACTGATGTTCACCCATGATACATGTAAGCATAATTTTTATTTGAACTGGTTTATGCAAATAAGGAGTCATGGTATCAACGTCCAAACATCATTAATGAAACATTTCGAATATGGATCACTTCAGTTGCATATATGGTTTATTGAGATGTATATAAAGTTTAGACTTCTGAAATGTATACATGTGACTTGTGCATAACATTTTCTTTTGTTAATGATCAATTCGTGTTTACACTCTATCACCCTATAAATACTCGAGTATATTGTTGAGATTAAATCTCTAACATGGATCAAACTAATCGATGTCTTAGCGTTATTTTCATCTTATTAAAATCAATGATATTTAAAGGGATATCAATACCTAAAAAGATTCAAATCAAAATACATAATCACTTTAAACATGTAACACATAATCTCATGCATCTTAAATCTTGTACTAAGTACTATTTATAACTCATTCCATAAATGTATAAATTTATATAAAAAAAAACACTTACAACTAATCATTTATGGTAAATATGGATATTAAACCATAATATATTGTAAAAATCCTATTTGACACGGCGAGAGAGGGTTGGACAACTAATTTTCCTCAAATTTTGGGCTTTTTTATCAATAACCTTAAAAGCTACATTAAAGTCACATATTAACTTTTCAGATAAGGTTTGAAATATGTATTCACATAAATTTAGAATAATGGGGCCAAAATAATTGTCTCAACAAACACCTTAAATCATGTTTCAAAGCCAAATTTAAATCGCATATAAAATATTATATATACTTAGCATTACATACCATAAGATATTTTAGTTATTTAAAACTAAAAACTAAATATGAAAAACTAAGAGTCTGAAATGGATATTAGGATGAATAATATGACTTTTAATAATCTATCATACTAATATTCACTAGGGTAAAAATATTATGAGTGTAAATAACTTAATATTTTGATTCATCTGGTAGCTTATAATTCATCGATTATTTTTCTTCTTAAATGAGAGATGAGATCTATATCATCATATAATTGGTCTTTTTATTCGATTTACGTAAAAAAACTGCAAACCAAATTTTTGTATATGAAAACCTTGAAACCGATATGAAAAATAATCGATGAATGTGTTAGGAAGTGTAGGGTCTCTAAACAATATCTACGAGATCATGCATACCATAAAAGGACTTTAGGTCATTATTAGCCATAAGGAGAGGTTGGGCAATAACCTCACTACAATTTTATAAAATGTGTTAACGACCGATGTAGTGAGCATCTTATTAAGAAAATATGTGTCCTACTCATTAAGTTTATCGCAAAGTGAAACAAATAATGAAGTTTGGTTAATTGTACTATGGACAATTATTTTATAAAATATGATTTCATATGTTAGATACATCATTCATAAAGAGTGATACATGCATGTTATATTGAGAAACTATACTGTACTATATAGATAAAGAGAAACTATGACATATAATTATTCATTTTATGCATTATATCGACTATTATACTCACAACTATGATTGTAAATTATAATCTTAATTATTTTATGATGTTATAACTCGAATCTAGCCGTAAAGTTCTGACCTAACTAACTGACTCAAATTTCTGATAAAGCATGGATAATTTCCTTTATCATATAAATTCATTTATAAATGAGATAAAATATCTTTGGTTTTCTATGATATTGAGGAGAATAGGTAAAAAATGCATGTATGCATCATTTTAATGACTTTTTTTCTATATAGACATCAAAGTTCCCTACTTTCCCATATATGATTTTATGCATTTGAGACATGCCTAAAAGTCACGATAATTAAGTAGGTATAAACATCTTTGGTAACTAGCTTGTTAATCTTTTGCTTTAAATATATAAACCAAAAAACTATACAAAACGTTATGTTAAATTTTCAAATCTGAAGTCTATACTAGTATAAGAACACAACCGATCTCAACACTAGTATTTGGCACCTGAAGGCCCTTACGGCCTTGCATTTGGTCCACTACCAAAAGGCCTCATACTAATTGAGATATGTTCTTACTTATATACCACTGATCTTTCCCATGTTTAACCGATGTGGGATGTGGGACTTTGGTCGCCACCCTAACATATTTTATATTTGACTTCAAACCATTTAGGATTCTTAAGTGATATTCATTTTTAATATCTCAATTTGAAAAATATGATTTCAAATCAAACTAAACATCTAAATAAAACAAAGTCTATATTGTATTAAGTCAAACATCATAAGAGAAAGTTTCAATATGTTCTTATTTATTTACACGGTATATACTTTACCATGATTTAGTTTTGCTTTATAAATCCACTTGACTTGAATAATTCACCAAGAAACTACTTCGGTTTGAGTCATATTAACATAAAAACCAATAACATCTACTTGATCAAGTTGTTAATGATCTAATGCATTAAACTATTCAAAATAATCTTATTAAATACAACATATGTAGTCATCTTTAAAGTTTTAATTTTAACATCAAACATTTATTTTATTTTATTTTTATTTCATACATAATAAAATTCTCCTTGTGACTCTTCACTACTAATTTTGTTATAAATTGGTGAAGGATATGTATATATACCATAAAACCTATAATCATTTAAAAAAAATACATATTACTTCTCAAATATTCAATATTCATAACATCACAAATTTTATTATAAGCTAACACTTGACTTTGACTAGTTATTTTATTCATTGCTAGTGAAAACAAAAATATGTGTTGTTTCTCTTTCACATTATTCACGTAGTGAAATTGATTCAATGTATATTTTTAACCTCTTATCCATATTTTTTTTGTTTCATAATTTAAATGACAATATCCTATTGTGCCATAAAATAAATTTATTTTGTTACTAAACTTTGTATTTTCATGTTATATCAAATTATGGAAAGGTTTTTAATTTTAATTGTGTTATTTTTAAAGTTTGGTTATAAAACCATAATTCATATCATTTTCAATCATTTTCAACACTTAGTAAATTTTACCTGAATTTTTTAAAAAAATAACACAAATTGCATATCACATATGATGCCTTTTTTTCTAAACATAATATTTCATTTACATTTACAATAATAAAATAATTATCTCTATGTTTTCATTCGCTATTAGGTGTTTATTTTTCAAATTAATATAATAATTCGAATTAAGATATATAATTGATATATTGATTATCTAAGAACCACAAGTTTCCAACATCTTCATCATCCTGAAGTATATTTAAAAGTCTCACATAAACAAATAATCTCAGTTACCTTTATCGATGGTCTTCCTTGATTTGAGTTTCCAGTGTCATGGTTTAGAAGTCGAATACTAACTTGAATATGTAAAAATATTTTCATAAGAGAATATATCCCGAGCGTGTCAACCATGCTTATAGCTGACCTAATACTAGTCTTGAATATCCGAAGTTTTCATTCCAATTAAATTGAGCCAGGCTTGGAATATTTTGACTTGTTAATCAACATAACATAATTTTAATCAAGAAAGCTTTACAGTGAATTGAGAAAGACGAGTCGATCCTTCATTTCAGTTTGAGTAGTTAGTCAAAAGTGATGTTTGAGGACAAATTAAGCACTTCATATGGTGTTATTTAAATTATACTATTGTTTTATCCTAAAAATACTTTATAAATAGAAGTTTCTTATTTGGGAAGAATCTGATATTATTATTTCTCTATTCAAGCACTTCATTATATCTTTCTCAACCTACTTATTATTATTTTTCTTCTATTTTATTTGTGATAAAGCTCTACTCTTGAAGCAACAATTTTTTAATTGGTGTCGCATGTTTGAACCCCTTACCTTTTCCCACACCTATCACTTCCACTCAGACTCGTTATTTTTTGGCCAAATATTTTTCAGTGGTTTAGAGACTACCTTCATCAGCTCATCTATGTGCATCAAGTCAGTGGAACCGTAAAGTCCGACATAATTTTTTACTCACGTGGTCAACCCGATAGTCAAAACACCAACTCATTTAGTCGAGATGGGCAAAACATGTTTCTCAATCAATTCTAAACACTAAAATATTTGTACTCTGTAAAAGTTTAGACCTTGTTTTTTTTGTAGATTTCCAATTTTTAATTTAACTAACAAAAGATCCACATATGTAATCATATTGAATAACATTTTTGAGATGCACTATATTTCTCATTTGTTGCAGACTATGGTTGCAAGGGTCTTCCCATCATCATACCATCAATGATTTAAGTATGTTTGTGGATTATCAATAGAAACCATGCAAAGTAAATAAAAAATAACGAAACAAAATACTACACCTTATCATTTCAACAACTTAAACCCAAATAGAAACTTCGACGTAGTCTAAATCAACCTATAAAACTTCCAGAGCAGTATAATTTGGGAAAAACTACAAAGTCCAATTCTTCAAACAATGTTAAAATATTATTATCTAATTAACATACCATGTTCTAAGAATTTCTCTACGAGTCATCAACAACAAGAAATTGAACGATATTATCACTAATTGGATTATCTCTTTAAAGTTGTTATATATATATCGCCTTATAAACCACAAAAGACTTAGTCTCCATTAATATTTTTTCATGATTTCTAATTTCATCCTTTATATTTAGGTTTTAATTTTTTTTATCAACTACTTCATTTAGAACAATTTCTTAATATAGTATCTAAAATTAGTACTTCGATAAGATCATTATATTAATGAAAAATGAAAGTTTTTCGTCAAATATACAAAGTTAAATACTTTTATACACGCAATCGAAAAAGTTATACTCAACTTCGAAAACTAAGTTTCATCCCCTTATTGCATGTTCCATGTAGTGGGGAAGACACATTCAAAAGCATTATGCACCAAATATTTATTTATAATATCATGACCTCGACACACCTATTAAAGGTTCATCTAATATTGTAAATTCTCATAATTTATTTTGAAACAAAAGAGTTCGCCTCCACGATGGTTTTGTCCAACTCTACTATTTTTATACATAAAAAAGAATGAGTATACTCAAACTTTCTATTTCTTTATGTTTGCTTATAAAACATTATTAGAAATGGTAGATATTCACAATTATAGTGATAATTTCTATTTTTCCTAATAGTCCACACATTTAAAACTTATGTGTCTTTTAGACCTCAGCACATTCATTTGGAAACCAACACTTATCATTCTACTAAGCGACAACAATAGTATAGATAACTCCTAAGATAAGCAACAATAAAACTGCATCTGCAAGTTAATTAAATCCACCCTAAGAAATAAATGGTTGATTTTCATGAATGTCTATTTTTGCATATAATAAAATTTAAAAGCACGAACATGACAATGTACATACATTATTCACGAGAAAATAAAGATCTTATTTCTACAAGATGTTTAATCACCGAATAGGTCGTAATCGAGAAGTGTACATCCATAAAATGCTCATCAAATTCACGACATGGGACACTCACATTGTCAATATTGAAATAATTATCACAGTAATCCAACATCATACTCAATCTACAAAAATATTTCTTTGGGTTCAAATCATAAAAGTTATTATATTTCATTGTCCATACAAAAAGTAATCATAGCCGACCTCAAGCAACTACATGCATTGCTAGATTTTATAAACTCCTCGTAGAATCGGCACTCTGAAATGGGATAGGGATAACTTTGCAACCAGGAACCCAAAAGGATTCAAGGATCAAAGGATGTGGATCGATAGGTCACACAAAGGTTGTGGAAAGGCCTTTGATATTCCAACTAATCTTCCTTTGGATATGACGCACCAAATGAAGAACATGTTATCTTGTGGATATTACACACCAACAAGAGAAGAGTAAAACTTAAGAAGTTTTTTTTAGAATCAAAGATAGTCTAACCATTAGAATTCCGAGTACATAGTTTTTATAGAAGAAGAACTAGCCTTGAACACAATTAAGGTTGTTCTTGGAAACATAATGCATGCCTCTAAAACGATTAAGGCTTTTCTTGGAAACAAAATGTTTTAATATTGAAAATACAAAGTATTAATGATATAAGCTGGAAATCAGACCCTTCCCTCCTTCAAGGACGTGGCTTTTGGTGTAGATGGGCCTTGGGCTTTTATTTCAACAAATGGGCAATGGTGAAGTGAAACAATTGCCTCATTAAAAACCTTGTCAAGAAAACCCATTGGGACAAAACTTGAACAAGGGAAAAAGAGTACAATCGAGACACTTTCTCATTTGTTGAAATCAATTAGCTTGAATCCAGACCAAAGTGGTTTGACAAGCTTTTCTACCATACTTGCTGTTTTGATCACGTGGATTCTATAGTTGATTAAGCAATCCTCCAACAGCTTTGTTAAATTGTTTTGCTCTTGATCGAGTTGTTGGACCAGCCGGTAAAATAAGAATATCTTCAACTTCAAGCTCATCTTCTTTTTCAAGTTGTTCATCTGGTTCTTGCACATTTCCACGTTCTAAGCTCCTTGTGTCATCTAGGATCACATCATCCTCTCCCACTTGAAAAGGATTTGACCTCAAATCCATTTCATCTGCGATAAAAGGAACCAAATAAAAACATTCAAGGTAGGACTCACTTTATACTTACCTCGTAGGTCAAGTTGATACGCATTATTGTTGATCTTTTTTGTTACTTCAAATGGTCCATCAATTCTAGGTATCAATTTTGACTTCCTCTCTTCTGGAAATCTTTCCTTTCTTGAGTGCACCCATACTTGATCTCCAACCTCAAAAAGTTTCTCACGTCTTCCCTTGTTTGCTTGTTTGACATATTGCTCAGTTTTCTTTTCTATGTTTTACCTTGCATCATCATGGATCTGTTTTACAAGTTCAACTTTCTTTTTCCCATCTATGCTAGTTCTTTCACTCAAAGGCAAAGGAATTAGATCCAAAGGAGATATTGGGTTAAATCCATAAACAATTTGAAAAATAGAGTACTTAGAAGCAGAATGCATAGAATGCTTGTATGCAAATTCAACATGCAACAAACATTATTCCCAAGTTTTCAAGTTCGTTTTAATTAATGCACGTAGAAGAGTGGACAAAGTCATATTTACTACTTCTGTTTGTCCATCAGTTTGTGGGTGACAGGTAGTAGAAAATAAAAGCTTAGTCTCTAACTTAGACCATAAAGTTTTCCAAAAGTAACTTAGAAATTTAATGTCCCTATCGGAAACTATCGTCCTAGGCATGCCATGCAAACGAACTATCTCTTTAAAGAACAGATTAGCAATGTGCAACGCATCATCAGTTTTGTGACAAGCAACAAAGTGTGCCATTTTAGAGAATCGATCAACAACCACAAAAATGGAATCCTTACCAGTTCTAGTCCTAGGCAATCCAACTACAAAGTCCATAGATATATCATTCCAAGGATGCGTAGGACTAGGTAAAGGAGTATAGAAACCGTGGGATTGAACCTTAGATTTGGCTTGTTTGCAAGTAGCACATCTGTCACAGATTCTTTCAACATCCCTCCTCATATGTGGCCAATGGAAGTGATCCAGCATTACCTTGAGAGTTTTAGCTATTCCAAAATGTCCCATTAAGCCTCCTCCATGGGCTTTCTAACAAGTAAATCTCTCATGGAACAATTAGGCACACATAAACGTTTATCAAAGAATAAGAATCCTTCATGCCTATAGAACCGCCCTGAAGGAAACTTTTCACAAGCTTGATACATCTTTCCAAAATCAGAATCATTTTCATATAAACTCTTAAGATGATCAAATCCTAAAATCTTAGCTTCAAGAGTAGTGATTAAGGCATACCTTCGGGACAATGCATCAGCAACAATATTTTCTTTACCTTGTTTGTATTTGATGACATATGGAAAAGTCACAATAAACTCTATCCACCTTACATGTCTTTTGTTAAGTTTTTGCTGACCTTTTAGGTGTTTGAGAGATTCATGGTCAGTGTGTATGACAAACTCCTTTGGCCACAAGTAATGCTGCCATGTTTGCAAAGCTCGAACTAAGGGATACAACTCCTTGTCATAAGTAGGATAGTTTTGAGTAGCTCCTCCAAGCTTTTCACTTAAATAAGCTATGGGCTTTTTATCCTGCATCAAAACAGCTCCAATCCCAATTCCAGAAGCATCACATTCAATCTCAAAAGTTTTAAGAAAATCAGGTAATGTCAAGACAGGAGCATGAGTAAGCTTCTCTTTTAAGGATTGAAATGCTTCTTCTTGAGCTTGTTCCCACTTGAAACCAACGTCCTTCTTTATTATTTCAGTGAGTGGTGCAGCTAAGGTGCTGAAATCTTTGACAAAACGCCTATAAAATCATGCAAGGCCGTGGAAGCTTCTCACTTCTCCAACTGTTTTTGGACTTGGCCATTCGCGGATTGCCTTAACCTTTTCCTCATCCACCTTAATACCATCTGCACTTATAACAAAACCTAAAAAGACAAGATTATCGTTATAAAAAGTGCATTTCTTAAGATTAGCATAGAGATTTTCCTTCCTAAGTACACTTAAAATCACTTTCAGATGGTGAACATGTTCTTTAAAGAACTTGCTGTAAATTAAGATGTCATCGAAATATACTACAACAAAAACTCCTATATAAGCCCTTAGAACATGATTCATTAACCGCATGAATGTACTAGGTGCATTAGTCAGCCCAAATGGCATTACTAACCATTCATATAGTCCATGCTTAGTTTTAAATGCAGTTTTCCACTCATCCCCTTCTTTCATCCTAATTTGGTGATAACCACTTTTAAGATCAATCTTAGAAAAAATGCTAGAACCATGCAATTCATCTAACATATCATCTAATCTAGGTATAGGATGGTGATACTTTACTGTTATGTTGTTGATGGCTCTGCAATCAACACACATTCTCCAGCTTCCATCTTTCTTGGGCACAAGTAGAACTGGTACCGCACAAGGACTCGTGCTTTCACGGATATGTCCTTTTTCCATCAGTTCACTGATTTGCCTTTGCAATTCTTTTGTCTCCACTGGATTAGTTCTATAAGCAGGTCTGTTAGGAAGGGAGGCTCCAAGTACAAAATCTATTTGGTGTTCGATGCCTCTAATTGGTGGAAGCCCCTTCGGATTGTCTTCAGGGAATACATCTTCAAATTCCTGTAAGAGAGAAGTCATCTCACTCGGCAACACCGGTGTCAAGTTAGTTAAACTCATAAGAGTTTCCTTAAACACAAAAAGTAACATAGGTTGCTTAGAGAATAATGCTTTCTTAACCTCGCCAGATTTTGCATAGAAATTCGAATGTTTAGTTACCCGACTTTCCTTGTTCTGCATATGCTTTTGATCTTGGTAAACTTCTCGTGGAGTCATGGGAACTAGAGTTGTTTTCCTTCCTTGAAACTCAAATGTATGACGATTAGTGAATCCATCATGGATAACCTTTCGATCAGATTGCCATGGCCTTCCTAACAGTATGTGACTAGCCTCCATTGGTAGAACATCACATAAAACTTCATCTTCGTACTTACCAATGGCTAAGAGAACTTCTACTTGGTGGCTAACTTTCATTTCTCCACTGTCGTTAAGCCATTGAAGCTTGTAAGGTGCTGGATGCTTTTTTGTTTTTAAACCAAGCTTCTTTACCATAGATTCACTTGCCACATTGGTACAACTGCCTCCATCGATAATAACTCTACAAACTTTCCCTTGAACAAGACACCTAGTGTGAAACAGATTCTCCATTTGCTCTTGTTCTTCCTCTTTTGTTTGAACGCTTAAAGACCTTCTGGCTACCAATAAATCTCCTTTAGCAGGCCGCTCTAAGTGTTCTTCGGAAGAATCAGAGACAATTTCTTCTTCCTCTGAAATTATTTCTCCATTATCTAGAATTGTCATAATCTTCTTATTAGAACACTCATTAGCATAATGTCCCATCCCTTTGCACTTGAAACACTTAACATCACGAGTTCTGATTGCAACCTCTTTAGGTTTGCCCTTGTTATCAATAGACAATGGTGTTCCAGATTTTTGGTTCACCTCTACATAGCTTCCTTTCTGATAATTGGTCTTCTCATCTTTCGAATAACTTGGATTAATTGTTACTGCCCCTGAACTGTAACTTGATCTTGAGGAGTTCTTTCTTTTAACTTGTTGTTCAAATAGCGAAGCTTTGTGTAGCATCTCTTCTAGTTCAACATAATACTGAGTTTCGAATTTGTCTTGAATTTCTCTATTTAAACCCCCAAGAAACCTTGACATTGTTGCCTCTCTATCTTCTAAAATATCAGGTCGCAATATTAAGGTCTCCATTTCTTGATAATACTCTTCAACAGGTCGGCTTCCTTGTGTTAATCTCCTCAGCTTTAGATGCAGCTCACAGTGGTAATGACTGGGAACAAACCTCTTCCGCATAATGGCTTTCATTTCTGCCCATGGTTCTATAGGATGTTCCTGTTTACGCCTTCTTGAGGTAAATAGTTGATCCCACCAACTAAGAGCATAATCACAAAATTAAGTAGCAGCAATTCTTACTCGATTGGTCTCCGTGTAGTGTTGAACGTTGAAAACGAGTTCAATCTTCTTTCCCATTCCAAATAGGCATCTGGATCGTTTTTTCCATGGAATGGTGGAATCTTAATCTTGTGACCTCCAAGATTGTCACGCATACGTTCGTTGCCCTCTCTTGTACGTCTATGGTGCCATCTATGGCTGTTTCGAGACGAATTATTCATGCATTCATAATATTCATAACCGGCTTCATTTCTGAATTGTTCATGTAATTCATGGTTTCTTCTTAGATTGGTTTGTCGTGAACGGTTCCGCTCGTGGTCAGTTTTTGATTGAAGCTCTTCGCGAAAGGCATCTATCTTGGTGTCTATCAACTTTTTCATAGCTTCAATTAGAAGCTTGTTGTTATTGAAATTACTGTTTTATGCATCATTTGAATTAGACATCCTTTTCTACAAAACAAAACAAAAACAAATCCCCAGCAACAAGTCCTTGGAAAGTTCTTCAATTTATTTAAAACCATAAAACATATCCAAATCTGTTTTCCTAAGAATATTAAGAGATAAGTTTCACAACAGCACCTAAAAACGATTTTCTACGATTTTAAATCTCAAACAACTATAACTAGGGTGAAACAGATCAGAATTTCGTGATTCAAAATGAAATCATCACACTAACACTCAAATCTTCACAAACAAACTGATAATATAAAATAGATGAAGAAAAATTAATGAGAAAGAGAATACCCAACTTTCAGAATGTTGCTCTGATACCACTTGATAAACTCCTCCTAGAATCGGCACTCTGAAATGGGATAGCGATAACTTTGCAACCAGGAACCCAAAAGGATTCAAGGATCAAAGGATGTGGATTGATAGGTCACACAAAGGTTGTGGAAAGGCCTTTGATATTCCAACTGATCTTCCTTTGGATATGACGCACCAAATGAAGAACAAGTTTTCTTGTGGATATTACACACCAACAAAAGAAGAGTAAAACTTAAGAAGTTTTTTTAGAATCAGAGATAGTCTAACCATTAGAATTCTGAGTACATAGTTTTTATAGGAGAAAGAACTAGCCTTGAACACAATTACGGCTGTTCTTGGAAACATAATGCATGCCTCTAAAACAATTAAATGCTTTTCTTGGAAACAAAATGCTTTAATATTGAAAATACAAAGTATTAATGATATAAGCTGGAAATCAGACCCTTCCTTCCTCCAAGGACGTGGCTTTTGGTGTAGATGGGCCTTGGGCTTTTATTTCAACAAATGGGCAATGGTTAAGTGAAACAATTGCCTCATTAAAAACCTTGTCAAGAAAACCTATTGGGACAAAACTTGAACAAGAGAAAAAGAGTACAATCGAGACAGTTTCCATTTGTTGAAATCAATTAGCTTGAATCAAGACCAAAGTGGTTTGACAAGCTTTTCCACCATACTTGCTGTTTTGATCACGTGGGTTCTCTAGTTGATTAAGCAATCCTCCAACAGCTTTGCTAAATTGTTTTGCTCTTGATCGAGTTGTTGGACCAGCCGGTAAAATAAGAATATCTTCAACTTCAAGCTCATCTTCTTTTTCAAGTTGTTCATCTGGTTCTTGCACATTTCCATTTTCTAAGCTCCTTGTGTCATCTAGGATCACATCATTTTACCTAACCCAAAAACACGCGTGAGTTATAATACCTGAGAAATATAAAAATTAATTAGTTTTTGTCTAATATTTTAGATTAATAAATCCAATTTTTCAATAGCATACGAATGACACGCAAGGACTAATCTATTATGCCAATAAAGTTGAACCCGCTACATCAAATTAGAAATTTAGTCTTTACATTGTCATCTCTGTTATAAATAAGGGATCTTATTTCCAAAACTATCAAATTATATTCCCAACCAATTTTCTCTTTTACCGGGCATTGCATAAAACCAAGACTTCTGATCAACTGCAAATACAAGCCACATAGTTACATGAATATAATAAAAAAACATTATACGTTATTAAACTATAAAAAACCAAACTTTGGTCAAATTTATAGTTGAATTTCAATCTTTCCGACCAGTAGCACATGAGGACCACAAAAAGATAGAAGACTCATGCATTATATACACCGACATTGCATCTAATTCCAAAGGTCTATTCTTAGCCTCTTTTATCTCACCTAACCTTGGCAAACTTTTTATCTCCATTAAGTTCAACTTAATGAAAATAAACAATAAAGTATAATATGAAGCAATAATCATCGGACTACAAGTGAAAACAAACAATAAAGTATAATATGAAGCAATAATCATCGGACTACAAGTCTCCCTCGTATCCAATATTAAGAAATTAAAGTTTAAATTTAACTTCCAACTAGTCATCAAAGAGATAATTTACAAATAGGTTATCTACGATAATGGAATATCTAAATATGAACAAATAGCAAAAAAATTACACCGAATAGTTAATATAGTCACATAAACATAAATAAAAAGAGGAAATTATGATTCAATACGCACTTGCATCTCATTCGTAGTCAATACAGTGCACATATTCTTCACCACCAAAAATTTGAGTTGTTGAAAGATCCAATCAAAACATATTTGAGAGATGAAACCAATTATGATAAACAAGATGCTCACAATGTCAAACTCCGAAGTCATATAATACGTAATCCTTAATAGCCTTATTGGTAGTATACTTCACTTTTTACCATTAGAAAAAATACAACGTAGATTTCTATAAAAGTGGATCATGTATGCTAAAATTCAGTATCATATTAGTCACCTACTTTACCAAGACATTTCATTATCAAATAATCGTTTAGATTTTATGCCTAAATGAGGGTTTGAGGCATAAAAGTAACTTTACACCATATATATATATATATATATATATATTTATAAATATATAATGAATAAATTTATTAATGATGTATCATAAATACAAAACAAAAAGTCATCAAATGCAAATCCAAATAACTAAAAGTCCTCAAATGATAATTTTAATCAAAATAAGAAATAAAATTCTAAATTTGGTCTTCACTCAAACAATTCTTTATTTTTATACCTAATCAAATTAAAATATTGAAAATAAAGTGTTAATTATTATCAATAATTAAAAAAATTAATGGAAAAAAACCACTAATGTAAAACAAAGAAAAACATGCCAAAATAAAAGAAAATATTATGTATAAAAATGAAAAATAAACATAATCCAATACAAAATAAGCGGAATGAACTAAATAACAACGAAAAGTTATGTTATAAAATTTTAATAATAATAAATGTATAATTAAATTATTTAAGAGTGATGATCGAAAAAAATAAACCAAGGTATAAAAAAATCATAGGTTGTGTTAATTAAAATCAAATATATGCGAATTTTGTATTATAAGGATTATAGTCTCCGAGAATGAGATATAATTCCAAAATAAATGCATTAACCACCTTCCGAAATAAAAGGGATATCAAACAACACTTATTATCGTATTTTCATCAACAAGATAACCATCAAACCAACAGTACCAACAGAAAAAACCTATAAGACTTAAACATAGCTTTGGCAACATTAAATATAAAAAATATTGAAAATTCTCTAAGCATAATTTGATCAAGCAAAACGAAAAAATTACAAGCGACCGAGAAATTCTTATTTTATCGGCTGGTCCAACAACTCGATCAAGAGCAATACAATTTAACAAAGCTGTTGGAGGATTGCTTAATCAACTAGAGAATCCACGTGATCAAAACAGCAAGTATGGTGGAAAATCTTGTCAAACCACTTTGGTCTTGATTCAAGCTAATTGATTTCAACAAATGAGAAAGTGTCTCGAGTGTACTCTTTTTCCCTTGTTCAAGTTTTGTCCCAATGGGTTTTCTTGACAAGGTTTTTAATGAGGCAATTGTTTCACTTCACCATTGCCCGTTTGTTGAAATAAAAGCCCAAGGCCCATTTACACCAAAAGCCACGTCCTTGGAGGAGGGAAGGGTCTGATTTCTAGCTAATATAATTAATACTTTGTATTTTCAATATTAAAGCATTTTGTTTCCAAGAAAAGCCTTAATTGTTTTAGAGGCATGCATTATGTTTCCAAGAACAGCCTTAATTGTGTTCAAGGCTAGTTCTTTTTCCTATAAAAACTATGTACTCAAAATTCTAATGGTTAGACTATCTTTGATTCTGAAAAAAAATGTCTTAAGTTTTAGTCTTCTCTTGTTGGTGTGTAATATCCACAAGAAAACCTGTTCTTCATTTGGTGCGTCATATCCAAAGGAAGATCAGTTGGAATATCAAAGGCCTTTCCACAACCTTTGTGTGACCTATCGATCCACATCCTTTGATCCTTGAATCCTTTTGGGTTCCTGGTTGCAAAGTTATCCCTATCCCATTTCAGAGTGCCGATTCGAGGAGGAGTTTATTAAGTGGTATCAGAGCAACATTCTGAAAATTGGGTATTCTCTTTCTCATTAATGTTTCTTCATCTATTTTATATTATCAGTTTGTTTTGTGAAGATTTGAGTGTTAGTGTGATGATTTCATTTTTAATCACGGAATTCTGATCTGTTTCACCCTAGTTATAGCTGTTTGAGATTTAAAATCGTAGAAAATCGTTTTTAGGTGCTGTTGTGAAACTTATCTCTTATTATTCTTAGGAAAACATATTTGGATATGTTTTATGGTTTTAAATAAATTGAAGAACTTTCCAAGGACTTGTTGCTGGTGATTTGTTTTTGTTTTGTTTTGTAGAAAATGATGTCTAATTCAAATGATGCAGAAAACAGTAATTTCAATAACAACAAGCTTCTAATTGAAGCTATGACAAAGTTGATAGACACCAAAATAGATGCCCTTCGCGAAGAGCTTCAATCATACACTGACCACGAGCGGAACCGTTCACGAAAAACCAGTCCAAGAAGAAACCATGAACTACCTGAACAATTCAGAAATGAAGCCGCTTTATGAACGCATGAGCAATTCATCTCGAAACAGCCATAGAAGGCACCATAGACGTACAAGAGAGGGCAACGAACGTATGCGTGACAATCTTGGAGGTCTCAAGATTAAGATTCCACAATTCCATGGAAAAAACGATCCAGATGCCTATTTGGAATGGGAAAAGAAGATTGAACTCGTTTTTAACGTTCAACACTACATGGAGACCAATCGAGTAAGAATTGCTGCTACTGAATTTTATGATTATGCTCTTAGTTGGTGGGATCAACTAGTTACCTCAAGAAGGCGTAATGGGGAACATCCTATAGAATCATGGGCAGAAATGAAAGCCATTATGGGGAAGAGGTTTGTTCCTAGTCATTACCACCGTGAGCTGCATCTAAAGCTGAGGAGATTAACACAAGGAAGCCGATCTGTTGAAGAGTATTATCAAGAAATGGAGACCTTAATGTTGCGAGCTGATATTCCAGATGATAGAGAGGCAACAATGTCAAGGTTTCTTGGGGGTTTAAATAGAGAAATTCAAGACAGATTGGAAACTCAGTATTATGTTGAACTAGAAGAGATGCTACACAAAGCTTTGCTATTTGAACAACAATTTAAAAGAAAGAACTCCTCAAGATCAAGTTACGGTTCAGGGGCAGTAACACTTAGAGCGACCTGCTAAAGGAGATTTATTGGTAGCCATAAGGTCTTTAAGCGTTCAAACAAAAGAAGAAGAACAAGAGCAAAGGGAGAATCTGTTCCACACTAGGTGTCTTGTTCAAGGGATAGAATTTATTGAGACATTTCCATATGTCATCAAATACAAACAAGGTAAAGAAAATATTGTTGCTGATGCATTGTCCCGAAGGTATGCCTTAATCACTACTCTTGAAGCTAAGATTTTAGGATTTGATCATCTTAAGAGTTTATATGAAAATGATTCTGATTTTGGAAAGATGTATCAAGCATGTAAAAAGTTTGCTTCAGGGCGGTTCTATAGGCATGAAGGATTCTTATTCTTTGATAAACGTTTATGTGTGCCTAATTGTTCCATGAGAGATTTACTTGTTAGAGAAGCCCATGGAGGAGGCTTAATGGTACATTTTGGAATAGCTAAAACTCTCAAGGTAATGCTGGATCACCATTGGCCACATATAAGGAGGGATGTTAAAAGAATCTGTGACAGATGTGCTACTTGTAAACAAGCCAAATCTAAGGTTCAATCCCACGGGTTGTATACTCATTTACCTATTCCTACGCATCCTTGGAATGATATATCTATGGACTTTGTAGTTGGATTGCCTAGGACTAGAACTGGTAAGGATTCCATTTTTGTGGTTGTTGATCGATTCTCTAAAATGGCACACTTTGTTGCTTGTCACAAAACTGATGATGCTTTGAACATTGCTAATCTGTTCTTTAAAGAGATAGTTCGTTTGCATGGCATGCCTAGGACGATAGTTTCAGACGGGGACACTAAGTTTCTAAGTTACTTTTGGAAAACTTTATGGTCTAAGTTAGGGACTAAGCTTTTATTTTCTACTACTTGTCACCCACAAACTGATGGACAAACAGAAGTAGTAAATAGGACTTTGTCCACTCTTCTACGTGCATTAATTAAAAAGAACTTGAAAACTTGGGAAGAATGTTTGCCGCGTGTTGAATTTGCATACAATCATTTTATGCATTCTACTTCTAAGTACTCTCCTTTTCAAATTGTTTATGGATTTAACCCAATATCTCCTTTGGATCTAATTCCTTTGCCTTTGAGTGAAAGAACTAGCATAGATGGGAAAAAGAAAGTTGAACTTGTAAAACAGATCCATGATGATGCAAGGAAAAACATAGAAAAGAAAACTGAGCAATATGTCAAACAAGCAAACAAGGGAAGACGTGAGAAAGTTATTGAGGTTGGAGATCAAGTATGGGTGCACTTAAGAAAGGAAAGATTTCCAGAAGAGAGGAAGTCAAAATTGATACCTAGAATTGATGGACCATTTGAAGTAACAATAAAGATCAACAATAATGCGTATCAACTTGACCTACGAGGTAAGTATAAAGTGAGTCCTACCTTTAATGTTTCTGATTTGGTTCCTTTTATCGCAGATGAAATGGATTTGAGGTCAAATCCTTTTGAAGTGGGAGAGGATGATGTGATCCTAGATGACACAAAGAGCTTAGAACATGGAAATGTACAAGAACCAGATGAACAACTTGAAAAAGAAGATGAGCTTGAAGTTGAAGATATTCTTATTTTCCCGGCTCGTCCAACAACTCGATCAAGAGCAAAACAATTTAACAAAGCTGTTGGAGGATTTCTTAATCAACTAGAGAATCCACGTGATCAAAACAACAAGTATGGTGGAAAAGCTTGTCAAACCACTTTTGGTCTTGATTCAAGCTAATTGATTTCAACAAATGAGAAAGTGTCTCGATTGTACTCTTTTTCCCTTGTTCAAGTTTTGTCCCAATGGGTTTTCTTGAAAAGGTTTTTAATGAGGCAATTGTTTCACTTTACCATTGCCCATTTGTTAAAATAAAAGCCCAAGGCACATCTACACCAAAAGCCACGTCCTTGGAGGAGGGAGGAGTCTGATTTCCAGCTTATATCATTAATACTTTGTATTTTCAATATTAAAGCATTTTGTTTCCAAGAAAATCCTTAATTGTTTTAGAGACATGCATTATGTTTCCAAGAACAGCCTTAATTGTGTTCAAGGCTAGTTCTTTCTCCTATAAAAACTATGTACTCAAAATTCTAATGGTTAGACTATCTTTGATTCTGAAAAATACTTCTTCAGTTTTACTCTTCTCTTGTTGGTGTGTTATATCCACAAGAAAACCTGTTCTTCATTTGGTGCGTCATATCCAAAGGATGATCAGTTGGAATATCAAAGGCCTTTCCACAACCTTTGTGTGACCTATCGATCCATATCCTTTGATCCTTGAATCCTTTTGGGTTTCTGGTGCAAAGTTATCCCTATCCCATTTCAGAGTGCCGATTCTAAGAGGAGTTTATCACACCTAAGTAAACATCACCTCTCACATGATCAATTATTATAAAAAAAAATTGATCAACCACTTAGTTAAGGCTATCAAAATATTTAAATATCTACGAAGAACATTATGTGATCATCGTCAATAAATTCGATAAAATAGTCAAACCAAATAAATTTCATGTAAGATATATCATCCCTTGATGAGTATTTCAACACACAGAGTTTCGTGTAAAAAAGAAACTTACTATTAAATGGGAATGCACTTACACGATCACGAATATTTCTCGAACTTATTTCATAAACTGATTGAGAAATATGGTATTTTGACAAATATTCGTAGAATATTGAGCATCTGAAAATATAAGTCACAAAATATTTTTTTTATTGTCATTTCCGTCCAAAAATTAACAGAGTTTGCTTTGTAAATATTCATTTTACTTTTCAACAAAAGTTTTTTCTTTTCCTTCGTGCAATATCATAACGATATATAACTATGGGTTGTTTTATATTTTGTATTGATCGGTATCTAGTTAACCTAGTGGGTGGGTTAGTCACCCGATAATTGAAATCTATATATATATATATATATATGAATCTTCTAATTTAGATTTGTATACCACGACTCATCATCTCATAGTGAGATCGATTATAAGCTAATGCACCACTGAAAACAAATCATAACTTGAAATATTTTTTAAAAATAATTTTTTGTCGAAGGGCGGGTGTCTGGTGTTCAAAATATAACGATCAATCAATCAAATCAACCAATTTTTTAAATATCACCAATTATATAATAGTCAACAAGTTTAATACATAAAAATAATATTAATTACACTCAACACGCATGACTATTTTGATTTACAATTTTTTTATTTTTAAATAGAACTTAACTCGATGATCAACTAAGATCTCGACTAGAAAACAAATTTTTTTATAATACTTTACTTTTACTTAATATTTACGTGCATCATCTAAAAAAAGCAAAATAACTAATTAGCTTTGAATCGACTAACTATAATTATTTAAAATTCAACATCATCAACTTTTGTAATCTTAACTCTGTAAATAAGGGTGATGAATGGTGTATATATTCATATCAAGATACGCAACACATTTTCAAACACATCAAAATCAAAAATGAAAAATTAATTTTACATCATTCAAAACAGAACTAAAACGGCATATATACAAAACAAATTGTAAAAAAATATAATCGAATTTCACTAGTAAAAAATCACATGATCATGGTCGATGGCTAGGACATATGTGAATTATGGTCTCACATTTATAGTCTAATGGGTGGATTGTTATTATTTACTTAAATTAAAATCAAATCTCAATCACAAATCTAAAAAGACAAGCTGCCAAATGGTATATGAACCATATTTACTACCAAAATACCCTTTTAGTACAAATAGGTAGTTTTTCAAAAATTATATTTTTTTTAATATCATTTTCGAGACATTTGAATTTAGTTTCTCCCTTTAAAATCAACCTCCAATTTGTGACGGTATTGCCTAAATTAACCTATTTCTTCATCTAACAAAACACAAAGCTTAAAAACTTGTCGGCTGTTAGGCTTCATTTATCTATCCAACGACTGTTTTCATCATTTCTAAATAAATAATTTTCTTCATCATTTATTCTTTCATGTAATTTACTTTTATTTTTAACTTAAAATGGTTACATATGATTATTTTTATTGATTTGAGTCTAGTTTGTTAGTTTTAGAGATTTATTTTCTGATTTGTTGTGAACCATAGTGTTGGAATATGAAAAGACTTCGGTTTTAGGGTTTTCTAATACAATGTTTTAGTAAACCAGGATCCTACATGATTTATATGTTATTTTATAAGTTTGATTTTATTAAAATTGGTTAAAAATGGGAAAAACTAATAAATCTTGATTTTCGTGATATTCATGATTCGCATATAACAATATTTTAAAGTTGCATGTCATGTGTTTTAGCACGTGATTCATGATTCACACTTCTTCTTTACTAATGATTCGTGATTTGTGATAGGATGATAATTCACGATTCAAGTTTACTAATAAATCATGATTGTCCAATGATTCATGATTCACGATTTATATTTATTAATGGTTCACAAATCATTATTTTACTAATTATTGACGGTTTTAGTCTATATTACTTCACATTTGCATGTCATGTGTGATACGAACTTGTATTTGTTGCAGGTAAACATGGTAGCTTTTTTTCAGATCAAGGTTGTATACACTTATTAATGAGATTAATGATACAAAGATGAAAGATGTTCACATAGAAGAAACAAGAACAACCCATTTTTATTGTCTCTTAAAAATGATACATGTTCTGATAAGAAACAAAAAAGAAACATTTTATACTAAGAAACAATAGAAGTTGAATGTAGAAATCATCAAGACATACAACAATAAAAAATGAGTTTCCAAGTTGGGGTCCCAATTCTTACAATTTAAAACTAAAGATATAAAGACTATATTTAGTTTGAAGCATGATGCATAGGAAATGTCACTAAACTCTCTTAATACTTTGCAACTTATATATGAATAAAATCAAGAATCAAGAATAATAAATACGTATTTTACCGATCCAGCTAAATTTGCACCACTCAAAATTAAGAATTAGAAGATTAAGGTCTGGAGTTTATTCCCAATTTGCATTTATGATTATTAATCATTCACATTTCCCATTTGTGTTTATATATTGTCCACACTTCACATTTATGATTTCTTATTCGTTTTTATTTTTCATTTATGTTTTTATATTGTTCATATTTTTTATACTTATACTTTGTATTGTGGTATTATATTGTTTTCCATTCACGTTTATTTATATGTTTTTGTGTCTTATGATGGAATAACCATAATTCTTATAATTGGAAGAGAGTAAGGAGTAAAAGATGTGGGTATACTCTTGGTTCTTCTAGCTTGCTCAACATTGTTCTTCTCAATATAATGTGATATATTGGCTTCATTGATGATTTACTACATCGAAGATATGAAAAAAAATCAACGACTACACTTGTTTAGAAGAAATAATGTTTGATACCAAATCTGATATGTTATAGGATATTTTCCTATATTATTGGTTAGTATATTACTATATCTTCTTAAATATATAAAATAAAATTATATGTAATTAATTTTATATATTACTTACATACAATCCTTTAATATGGAATAAACAACACTCCGGAAATGAACATGTAGAGAAGGTTGATCCCAAGATGTTTAAAATGGTTAAGAATTCAGGTAGACAAAAATGTTAATTGATTGACGCGCTTCGAAATATCACAAATAATCATATATTTGTTTCTTAATATTTTTTGTATAATTTACAATTCGTTTTTACTACGTGATTCATTTTTACTACATGATTTATAATCATTTTTACTACATGATTTGTCATTCATGTTTCCTTTATGATTCGTGATTCACTTTTACTATATGATTCGTGATTCACAAATTATAACATGATTCATCATTCTCGTTTACTGCATGATTTATGATCCATATTTAAGCTAAAAATTTAAGAATACTGTAGATTCTAGATGGTAGATCGGCTCTAACTGATACCGAAAGATAGGTATTTGGTGGTAAGGGTTCTAGAAAAAGAATAAGAAAGTTCTGAAGAAGATGAAGATATTGTTGTTGGTTTATGAGATTTTGGAACTAAAGTTAGATCAAATAAAGACGAAACCTTATATCAAAGATATGAACTAATATATAATATGCAAGACGATAATAATAATAATGGTGGTTATTCAGATGATAATCTAAATAAGTACATCATTCAACCACGCAAGAGTAAATTTATTGCACATAAAAAATTCGACTTTTAAAAGAATAACTTTTTCACACACATCTTTTTCTACTTCACGTAGACCTACTTAGAAAAAATATATTCATTCACATAAAACTACCCAAAAGAGAAGAACTCATTCACAAATACTTGGGTATCTATAGAAAACAATAAATGGATCACAAAATAATACAAAGTCTCTGACTACTGCTGGAAAAAAATAGTGTCAATTTCCTCTTCATTCGTATTATTTATTTTGTATTTATTCGTAATCGGTATATTGTCTTCATTCTCTATAGTCAATTGGTTTCATTCAGAATGTGTATTATATCTTCATTTACGATTTACATTTTGGGCATTTATCATCATTTCTAATTGATTTATCACCTTCATTCACTATCGTTATTTATCTTCGTTCATTGCCGTTATTTATCTTCATTCGTATCTAGTCTTCTGTATTCATTCGCGATTTGCTTTTTGTCTCATATCTTCATTTGCGCTTCACATTTGGATTGGTCTTGGTCTATAATTATATTTGGTTTTTTCTTTTATTTGCGATTCGAAATTGCTTATTGTCTTGATTGTCATATTTTAGTACTTTATAGGAGAATACACAATTACAAACACACTCACAACCAATAGACCAAGTTGAAATTATTGAGACGTTACAGATTTAAGACAGTAAATTAAAAAATGAAAAAAATGTTATGGAAGATCGGGTGGGTAAACTATCAACCATAAATACTGACCTACAACAGTTAGTTATGAGAAATACAAAATCACACCATCAAGAAGAGAAGAGTTGGATCAATATAGGCTAAATGGAGTTAATGAGGTGCAATCCGCG